>CAMZMU010000107.1:115209783-115828525 GCA_947311845.1 Poa pratensis | reverse complement strand
CTGGCCCGTACTCTCTTCCTTGTGAACACTGCACTCACCCGAGTCCTTTTCCCCCCTCTGTTTCGTGCTCAGACGCGCCCACAGGAGCTCGCGGAGTTGCTGTCCGTGGGCCGTGGAAGATCAGCACCTCGCCGCCGACGAACCAGCCCTCCCCAGCAATTGAAACCGCGCCACGACCTTCCCCGAGCCTCCGCCGTCGGTTCACGTCATCACCGCCGTCTGCCGTGCCCCTCTATGTGAGGTTTCCGTCCACCTCGCCGTCGCCGGAGCCTCGGCGCCGCCCAGAATGGTCGTCGCCGTTGCCTTTGAACACGGGCCGTTGGATCTAATCCAACGGCAAGCGTAACGCTTCGCTGATCCAGCCGTTACGGCTGACCCCACCCGTCAGCATTTTAATCATTTCCCCGCGTTCGCTGAGTCGCTGACGAGTGGACCCCACCCGTCAGATTTTCAGCATTATTCCAGATAGTAAACTTTTCAAATTTAAATCTCTCTGTGAATTCAGTTTACTGGTCCAACTTTGAAATTCAATATCTCGAGATTTAGGAATCCAAATAAATCAAACTCAATGTTCTGGAAAGCTTATGAAATTGTTTAACCAACAATTGGTCTCATGTCATTTAATTAAATAAAAAAGTATTATTAAAATGCTACAGAAGGTTTAAATTCTAAACTTGTTTGTTTCTGATACTCTGTTAGTCCAAATAATTCCAAACCAATTTTTAGCTTAGTACTGCCTTGTGTTAGCTTCCCTAATTTTGGTAGAATTAATTGTGCAGTATATTGTTATATTGTTGACTTTAAATACCCTTCTGCACTAAACAAAATATGTTTATTGGTTACCCAAATGAGTTAGGACCAATTTTGTTAGCTCACATATATCCATGTTTAGTTACCCCTAAAAGGTTTAATTTTTGGAACAATAGAATTTAATGGTAGCTAAAACTTGATTATTAAGCTACTGGATTCAATCCAATGTGTAGGGAGTTTGGTAACTCCAATGATCCAATTCAAATTGGGTTGTCTTCTACACATCAGTAGCTTTCCATAGAATTTTAGTTTGTATTTTTGTGACCAACAGAACTCAAGTTGTGGAATTAAACATGTAACTAGTTTCTGCCATAATTTGAATAAATAATGTGTTTAATTCAATTATTTGAAAACCAAATTGTGTGGTTATGTGTGCAGTAGCTATTGTGATGTTATGATGGTTGTTGAGATGATTGCTTGTATAGCTTAGTGATTGTTTGCATTGTTTGTTTATTAATTAGACGAGAACGTTGTCGGATATATCGAGGAAGGAGAGTTTGCTGAATTTGAAGAACAAGAGCAAGATCACTTTGCCAAGCAAGGCAAGCTATTCTCTGAGCTTGCACTACAACATATGCATCTACTTTCATAACATGTTTTACTCTCAAAGCAAGATTTATAAAACCCATTTCAAAAATATGGATATTATTTTGCCACCCTATGTAGTAGTTTATATAAAACTTTAGGATGGGAAAACAATGTTGTTTATTCAAAACTCCTTTGAAATTTCTTGTGAGTTTATGGAATGCCGAGATGTCGGTGTTGGAATGGAGAATGGAAAAATGGTGATGTTTATGAAAAATGCACAGTGTCCTAGTACTATGGAACCAATCCTACCCTGTGCGACCACATTTACCATATGGGAAAAGGCTAGTCATGTAGTTTGCTCTTATTAGTATGGGATACCTCATCGACGGAGATGACTCCGTTATGCATGAGGGGATGGTCCGAGGATCTACCCCCTGACCCGGGTCCTCACACAAGTTGGTGGGAGGATAGAAGGTTCCACCATAAACCGCCGGACAAAACTATGAGTCCTCACACTTAGGGTTTCTGACGGGAAACTGGACTGGGTGTCGATGGAAAGTGTCATATGGGAAGGATCCTATACTAGCATGAGCAAATAAGAGGCTATGGCCGGCGGCTTACTTCGCATACACCTGGTATGGCGAGACGTGGCAGACACGATGAGTTGCCGGATGGATGTGGGTTAAAAGCGTGCTACCTCTGCAGAGTGTTAAAAACTATTCGAATAGCCGAGTCCTCGGATATGGACAATTGGGAGACTGTCCTAAGACCTTGTGCAAGTTTTAAAAGACTTTGAGTTTTAAAAGAAAAATGAAGTGGAGATGTTTCCTACACCTATACCAACGGATCGGTATGAGGTGGTTGGATGAAAGTGGACCATGACGGGCTATGGTCGGAAAAAGGAGAGTTTTGGAAAAACAGATGAAAATGGTGACTTCTTTAAAATAGTTATAAAACTCTTCTTACCTTTTTCAATAAAGATATAGAGATGTTTTAAATAAGAAAAGTTGTCAACTAAAATAAAACTGGTGCATACTCATGTTGGGGTAGTTTGCGAGTACATTCAAATGTACTCATATTGGTTTCGTCCCTGGCTATTGTCCTAGCCAGACTACGAGGAGGAACACTACGCAGCAGGAATGGCGACTTCTACGCCAACTAAGGATCTCCACAAGTCAGCTGCCTGTCGGGTTGTCATCGTTAGAATATGATGTCTACTACGCCGTAGCTTCCGCTGATATTTTGGTTTGGCCCATGAAGGCACCTATGTAAGAACTTGGTCTAAATGACCATTTATGTAAGACTTTTATTCGGTACTGTAATGGATGTAAACTTTGGTATCCAATTCGGATTATGTGCAACGACAGACTGATCACGGGATCGTTGTGTTAAGCATAATCGGGTATTTCGGACAGCTAGTCCGGGGTCCCCACAGACTTGGTATCAGAGCCATCCTGACTTTAGGAAACCTTAGTTAGCATGGTCGTTTGTCAAATGTTACAAAAGATGAATTTCTAAAAAGAAAGGAATGAAGTATTTTCGAAAACTGCTTATCTCCAATCCTCTTACTTATGCAAAATTTTACTCTCATTAAATGTTATATTTTCCTTGTATCCCTAAAATTTTGTACACCTCTCATTAAGCTTAAAATTTGACTCACTTGTTGCCCTACTATATTAAAATTTTGATATACTTGTCACCTAACTAACTTAAAATTTTGCTTAAAAACTGTAGATGGCACTCCATTGGACCGAGTTCGTTCAGCTGGAGAAGGACAGCAAGCTGACGTTTGAGAGGGACTTGTTCGAGTTGACCAAGCTGTTAGGTCGCCCCGCTCCAGAGTTTGAGGGAGCTCAGATTGATGTTCACGGTGTCGGAAGGCTGAGCTGGCTCATCAGGTCGTCAGTTCGCAGGAACATCAAGTCTCCCATTCCAGGACGCTCATCTTCACCACCAAGGAGGCCACCTGGGTTGATGGTCTCTGTACTGCTACACAGAGGATGCTAGCCCGACTTTGTGAGGAGCACAAGGCGGAGTTAGTAGACTCCCGTTTCCGGTTCTACGGGAGGCGCAACTGCGATGGACACCCTACTCCTTCACCTTACCACCCGATGTTTGGGAGCTACATCATGGACATGGAGATCTTACTTCAGTGCACTCAGGATGATCTGTTGCGCACTAGGATTCAGCTCCACTTCGACCGCGAGTCGCTCGTTGAGCTTCGCGAGAACGAGATGAAGCTGATGGTGGAGAAGGTTGCTCTTCTCAGGAAGAGGGCCCAGCTGAGGAAGACTATCGTGAAGCTCCGCACGAAGGTGGCAGAGCAGGACGGACTGATTGAGGATCTAGAGCACCATACTGACGAGATGGAGGAGGAGGGCGAGGATCTCCGCAAGGAGAACGACGCTTTCCTCAGTGACGATGATGACTTCGTGGAGGAGATGGACTGTGAGGAGGAGGATGATGAGGAGGAGTTAGTTGACGAGGAGGAGGAGCCACTCGAGCCAGTTCTCGAGGACGAGGAGGAGGATCCCGAGGAGCCAGCCTACCAGTCAGATGCTGACGTGTTAGAGCTGGAGGTTCCACCTCAGTAGGCGAGTGACTTGATCACTACCGCAGGATTAGGTTGACCCCTATAGCTAGTCGAGTAGTAGTAGTGGTTCTTTTGGAAACCAGATGTTATGTATCTAGATGTAAGGTTGTAAGCTTGAGTTGTAAGCTTGATGTTGTTGTGAACTCCTTGATGTGATGTTTGTGAAATATAAGTATGTTTGTCTTGTTTAAATCTGTGTGAAATATTTTCATATAAATCTTAAATTAATCAACCACTTGAGAGATCGTCTTTTCCCTTAGTCGAACTTTTCTTGCCTTGCTCTTATACCCGGTGTGCTTCAGGATGCCCCCCGTCGCACAATGCGGAGGATCAGGATCAGCACCACCACCACCGGACCCAACCCCCACCCAACTTCTCGCGCTTATCATGGAGGAACGTGAAATGCCCGGCAAGAGCGCCAAGCTCATCTCGCTGCCTTACAACAACTCGCAGCCGCTATAACAACAACAACAATAACAACAACAACAACAATGGTGGTAATGGCAATGGCAATGAGAACCAGCGATCACCTTAGGCGATTTTCAGAAGACCAACCCACCCACCTACTCCAAGGGACTTCACCCACTAGAAGCCGATGATTGGCTTCGCACCATCGACAATAATCTTGAAGTTGCTGCTGTGGGAGAAAATGAGAAAGTGTTGTATGCAACCCACTATCTCGCTGGACCTGCAAGAGCTTGGTGGGAAACTACCAAGACTCTCCAGCCAGCTGGTCATGTCATCAACTGGGCTGAGTTCCAGGAGAAGTTCCGCAAGAAGCATATTCCTTACGGACTTATTGAGAGGAAGAAGGATGAGTTCCGCAAACTGAGGCAGGGAAGTAGAGATGTGGTCGGTTATCTGGAGTTTACCGACTTATCTCGGTATGCTCCTGATGACACCGACAAGAAGAGAAGAAGATGGAGCGTTTCATGAGTGGACTCATGATGAACTTCAGTGTGCTTTGGTTATCCATGACTTCCGTGATCTGGAGTCACTTGTGGACAAAGCCATCCAGCTGGAGACCAAGCGCAAGTCTATGTATGAAGGTCGCAAGAGGAGGATGAATGCTCAGGAAGGTTCGAGCAGCCAGAAACCTCGTATCTTTCAGCAGAACACCAGGCCTGCCTATCGTCCACCCCAAGCTCCACGCCCCAATTACCCTAACCGCCCAAACAACTTCAACCGCCCCAATGACAATAACCGTCCCGGAGGAAACTTCAACAACTTCACCCGCAATCCCAATGTGATCTGCTTTGAATGCGGCAACAAGGGTCACTACTCCAAAGAATGTCCCAATCCCAAGAGGAATGTCCAGCGCCCCAATGCGCCGGCACAGAACAATGGTCAAGGCCGCAATGGAAATGGAAATGGCAAGAATGCCGCACCCGCGGAAATGCTGCTGTTGCCAAGGGTCGTCTGCACCACATCAATGCTGAAGAAGCTCAGGATGCTCCGGATGTTGTGCTGGGTACGTTCCTTGTCAACTCAGTACCTGCAACTGTTCTGTTTGATTCTGGTGCTACCCATTCATTTGTTACCCAAGAATTTGTTGCTAAGGGAGGTTTAGTTAAGAGCCTCTTACCCAAACCCATGGTCATCCAAATCCCAGAATCCACCGTAGAGACCAAGATGTTTTGCTCCGATGTACCCCTTGAGATCAAAGGAGAAAAGTTTCCAGTTAACTTAATTGTTCTGGGAACCCAAGGCATCGATGTTATACTCGGTATGAATTGGTTAGCCAAGTACCATGGTCGAATTGACTGTGCCAGAAGAGCTGTATCCATCACCACCGACAAAGAAGTAGAAGTGGAGTATGTGTCTGAAACTAGTCAATCTCACCCAGGCTGCCATGAGAGCATAGCTCGACCCGCCCTAGATGAGATCCGTGTTGTTCATCTGTTCAAGGATGTTTTCCCAGAAGAATTGCCTGGTATGCCGCCAGACCGGGAATTGAGTTCATAATTGAGCTTATCCCAGGAATCCCCCATATCCCAAAGACCTTATCGGATGAATCCGGAAGAAGGTTGAGTTGAAGAAGCAATTGGCTGATATGCTCAGCAAAGGACTTGTCGCCCAAGCGCTTCACCTTGGGGATCACCCATTATATTTGTGGACAAGAGAGACGGTACCACACGCCTGTGTGTGGATTATCGCAAGCTGAATGACGTGACCATTAAAAATAAGTACCTCTTCCCAAGATCGAGGATCTGTTCGATCAAATGAACGGAGCCCGAGTCTTTTCAAGATCGATCTTCGGACAGGATACCATCAGTTGAAGATCGAGAGACAGATATTCCCAAGACCGCCTTCACCACTCGTTACGGGTTGTTTGAATACACCGTGATGTCTTTTGGTCTGACCAATGCCCCAGCCTATTTCATGAATCTCATGAACAAGATTTTCATGGAGTACCTCGACAAGTTCGTGGTAGTTTTCCTTGATGACATCCTTATTTATTCCAAGACCGAAGAAGAGCATGCTGAACACCTGCGTCTAGTTTTGGAGACCTCCGAGAGCACCAGCTGTATGCCAAGCTTAGCAAGTGTGAGTTTTGGCTCAGTGAAGTGGCATTTCTCGGACATGTTGTGTCTGCCGGAGGAATTTCTGTTGACCCTGAGAAGATCAAGCCATTTTGACTGGTTATCCCCAACCAATGTTTTTGAAATCCGAAGCTTTCTCGGACTTGCCGGTTATTACCGCAAGTTCGTTGAAGGATTTTCCAGTATAGCCAAACCCTGACCCAACTGTTGAAGAAGGACAAGAAATTTGAATGGACTCAGAAGTGTGAGGATAGTTTCCAAGAACTGAAGAAGAGACTAACCTCAGCCCCAATCCTGATCATGCCAGACGTCACCCAGAGTTTCGACGTGTATTGCGATGCATCACGCCTCGGACTTGGTTGCGTTCTGATGCAAGAAGGCAAAGTTGTGTCGTACCTGTCCCGGCAGTTGCGACCGCATGAAGAGAATTACCCAACCCATGACTTGGAGTTAGCTGCTGTTGTCTTGCTCAAAAGTGGCGTCCCTATCTTGCGGGACATCGCTGCGAGGTCTATACAGATCACAAAAGCTTGAAGTATATTTTCACCCAGAAAGATCTGAACCTGCGACAGAGGAGATGGATGGAATTAATCAAGGATTATGATATTGGAATCCATTATCACCCCGGAAAGGCTAATGTAGTTGCCGATGCCCTTAGTCGCAAACCTTGCACCCTGAATGCCCTGATCCAAGCCGAACAGCCAGCCTTGTTCAAAGAGTTCCAAGATTTTGGACTAGAGCTTGTTAGCCATGGTTATCTCGCCAATTTAGAGTTAACCCCAACCCTGATGGATCAAATCAAAGAAGCCCAGAAAGGTCATGAAAGCATAGAGGGAATTAGGAAGAAATTTCCCTCGGCAAAGCACCCGGTTTTACCGAAGATGCTGAAGGAGTGCTGAAATTCAATGACCGTATCTGTGTGCCCAATGTCACGGAACTTAAGGAGTTAATCCTGAAGGAGGCCCATGAGACCCCTTATTCAATCCACCCCGGCGGAACCAAAATGTACCAAGACCTTCGAGAAAGATTTTGGTGGCATGGAATGAAGCGAGAGATTGGTTCATTCGTAGCCAAGTGTGACATCTGCAGCGAGTTAAGGCTGAACATCAGCGACCCGCTGGATTGCTTCAACCTTTGAAAATTCCCGAGTGGAAGTGGGATGAGATTGGAATGGATTTTATTACCGGACTTCCAAGATCCAACCGAGGCCATGATTCAATCTGGGTCATCGTTGATCGACTGACCAAGGTTGCCCACTTTGTTCCTGTCAAGACCACTCATACCGGAGCTCAGTTAGCAGACCTGTATATTTCCAGAATAGTGAGCCTGCATGGTGTGCCTAAGAAGATTGTATCTGATAGAGGCACGCAATTCACCTCAAGATTCTGGAAATCCCTTCATGAAGCCCTCGGAACCAAGTTAGCCTTTAGCACAGCTTATCATCCCCAGACCGATGGCCAACTGAGCGAGTGAACCAGATATTGGAGGACATGCTTCGCGCATGTGTTCTATCCTATGGTTCCAAGTGGGAAGATTGTCTTCCGTTTGCAGAGTTCTCGTACAACAACAGTTATCAGTCTAGTCTGCAAATGGCCCCTTTTGAAGCCCTTTACGGCAAGAAGTGTCGTACACCCCTGAATTGGTCCGATACCGGAGAGCAAATTGTTCGGACCAGATACCCTCCGTGAAGCTGAAGAGCAAGTTCAGCTTATTCGTGAACGCCTCAAAACTGCCCAATCCCGTCAGAAGAGTTACGCTGACACCAAGCGCCGTGACCTCACCTTCACGTCGGAGATTATGTTTATCTCCGAGTGACACCCCTCAAGGGAATGCAGCGTTTCCATGTCAAAGGAAATTAGCGCCAAGGTATATTGGACCCTTCAAGGTCATTGCTCGTCGAGGAGAAGTATCCTATCAGCTGGAGTTACCCCAGGAGTTAGGAGATTATCATGATGTCTTCCACATTTCCTTGCTCCGGAAGTGTCTTGAAGTTCCTGACCAGCCTGATGTTTTCAAAAACATCGACCACCTCTCCATCGACCTGAACCAAGACCTGACTTATCGTGAGAGACCCCTCAAAATTCTCGAAGAAGATGTTCGTGTTACCCGAAGACGTGCGATCAAGTTTTACAAAGTCCAGTGGACTAACCACTCTGAAGAAGAAGCAACTTGGGAACGCGAAGATTATCTTCGAAGCGAATTCCCAGACCTCCTTAAAACCTAAGCCTAGCAAATCTCGGGACGAGATTTATTTTAAGGGGGGAAGGATTGTAACATCCCAAAATTATTATCAGGATTATATTCCAAAAATGAGAGCCAACAAAAACTTTTGTTGTTTATTGTATGTTAATTGCTTCTTGTTACTTGAGTTGTTGTTCTTGCTGTTTGTGTGAGTGTTTGCTCTAGTGAACACTAGTAAGAAAGAAAGAAAAAATAAAAGTGACAAGTTGTCACATAAAATCTCAAGTGACAAACTCAATTATTTTCAAACCAAAGTCAGTGGAGATGTAATGTAAACACTCCCCATTTTGTTCCTACCACTTTCCCCTCTCAAATATTATTTTTGAACTAGTTTTAAAATTCTAAAATAAAAACAAATTGAAATAAATTAAAATAACATAAACAAAGTACTATGAAAGAAAATGTTTCAAAACATTTTATTTTGCAATGCCAATTTTTGTGGAGCTTCTACATGTTATGGGAAGGCCCCACAAATTTTTGCAAATTTTTCTAAAATTGATTTACTGCCCAAATAAATTCAGAAGTGCTACTGGATTTAACAGAAGGACTGAAACAGAAAAAAAAAAAGCAGAGAGGAGGCAGGGGGTTTTCTGCAAAAACGTCATCCCCTACCTCTCTCCCTCGCCCCGACGTGCCGCCGTGTCGCCGTGCCTGCATCGCCGTTTCCGAGCCGCCCAGGCCCCCCCCCTGCGCGCTCGCCGTGCCTCTGCAACCTCTGCTCGCAGAGGAGAAGCCCAGAGCACGCCCCCTTGCCCCGACGCCGCCCTTGTCCCCTCCGCATCGCCGTGGCAAGCTCGCCGTCGCCGACCCAAATTCACCGCACTCGCTGCACCTCGACACGCACGACTTGGCCGAGCCCTTCTAGAACGTGTCCGGACCCCGCTCGACACCGCGCGTCCACGTCCCTCGCACCACCGCCGTGGAATTGATCCACTCCCGTGCGCCATGGACGTCGCCGTGTGCGCCTCGTCCACGAACGCCGGCCCCTGCCCTATAAAACCACCCCCGCAACCCTCTGGAAGCACCACACCACCTCACTCCCTCACTCCTCCCTCTCGATTCGTCTGTGCACCGCGGGAGGCCGTGCACCGCCGCAGCCACTGCCGCCGTCAAGGTCGGTCATGGCCGCAGCGCCTTGCTCCCCCATTCTCTCCCCTCTGGCCCGTACTCTCTTCCTTGTGAACACCGCACTCACCCGAGCCCTTTTCCCCTCTGTTTCGTGCTCAGACGCGCCCACAGGAGCTCGCCGGAGTTGCTGTCCGTGGCCGTGGAAGATCAGCACCTCGCCGCCGACGAACCAGCCCTCCCCAGCAAGTGAAACTCGCGCCACGACCTTCCCCGAGCCTCCGCCGTCGATTCACGTCATCACCGCCGTCTGCCGTGCCCTCTAGGTGAGGTTTCCGTCCACCTCGCCGTCGCCGGAGCCTCGGCGCCGCCCAGAAATGGTCGTCGCCGTTGCCTTTGAACACGGGCCGTTGGATCTAAATCCAACGGCAGCGTAACGCTTCGCTGTAGCCAGCCGCTGACGGGCTGACCCCACCCGTCAGCATTTTAATCATTTCCCCGCGTTCGCTGAGTCGCTGACGAGTGGACCCCACCCGTCAGATTTCTCAGCATTATCCAGAATAGTAAACTTTTCAAATTTAAATCTCTCTGTGAATTCAGTACTGGATCCAACTTTGAAATTCAATATCTCGAGATTTAGGAATCCAAATAAATCAAACTCAATTGTTCTGGAAAGCTTATAAAAATGTTTAACAAACCCAATTGGTCTCATGTCATTTAATTAAATAAATAAAAAGTATTATTAAAAATACTACAGAAGGTTCAAATCCTAAACTTGTTTGTTTCTGATACTCTGTTAGTCCAAATAATTCCAAACCAATTTTGCTAGCTTAGTACTGCCATTTATTAGCTTCCCTAATTTTGGTAGAATTAATTGTGCAGTAGTATTTGTTTAGTATTCAGTTGGAGTTTAAATACCCTCGGCACTCAAACATTTAAATATGTTAATTGGTTGACCCAAATGAGTTAGGATCAATTTTGTTAGCTCGCATATATCCATGTTTACTTACCCCTAAAAGTATTTAATTTTTGGAACAATAGAATTTAAATGGTAGCTAAAACTTAATTATTAAGCTACTGGATTCAATCCAATGTGTAGGGAGTTTGGTAACTCCAAATGATCCAATTCAAATTGGGTTGTCTTCTACACATCAGTAGCTTTCTATAGAATTTTAGTTTGTATTTTTGTGACCAACAGAACTCAAGTTATTGAGTTAAACATGTTCCACAAGTTTCTGCCATAATTTAGAAGTAAATAATTGATGTTTAATCCAATTATTTTGAAACCAAATTGTATAGCTTAATGTGTGCAGTAGCTATGTGTGATGTTCATGATTGTTGTGTTGAGATGATTGCTTGTATAGCTTAGTGATTGTTTGCATTGTTTGTTTATTAATTAGACGAGAACGTTGTCGGATATATCGAGGAAGGAGAGTTTGCTGAATTTGAAGAACAAGAGCAAGATCACTTTGCCAAGCAAGGCAAGCTATTCTCTGAGCTTGCACTACAAACATATGCATCTACTTTCATAACAGTTTTACTCTCAAAGCAAGATTTATAAAACCCATTTCAAAACTATATGGATATTATTTTGCCACCCTATGTAGTAGTTTATATAAAACTTTAGGATGGGAAACAATGTTGTTACTCAAAACTCCTTTGAAATTTCTTATGTGGTTATGGAATGCCGAGATGTCGGTGTTGGAATGGAGACATGGAAAAATGGTGATGTTTATGAAAAATGCACAGTGTCCTAGTACTATGGCAACCAATCCTACCCTGTGCGACCACATTTACCATATATGGGAAAAGGCTTAGTCATGTAGTTTGCTCTTATTAGTATGGGATACCTCATCAACGGAGATGACTCCGTTATGCACGAGGGGATGGTCCGAGGATCTACCCCCTGACCCGGGTCCTCACACAAGATGGTGGGGAGGATAGAAGGTTCCACCATAAACCGCCGGACAAAACTATGAGTCCTCACACTTAGGGTTTCTGACGGGAAACTGGACTGGGTGTTGATGGAAAGTGTCATATGGGAAGGATCCTATACTAGCATGAGCAAATAAGAGGCTATGGCCGGCGGCTTACTTCGCATACACCTGGTATGGCGAGACGTGGCAGACACGATGAGTTGCCGGATGGATGTGGGTTAAAAGCGTGCTACCTCTGCAGAGTGTTAAAAACTATTCGAATAGCCGAGTCCTCGGATATGGACAATTGGGAGACTGTCCTAAGACCTTGTGCAAGTTTTTAAAAGACTTTGAGTTTTAAAAAGAAAATGAAGTGGAGAATGTTTCTTACACCTATACCAACGGATCGGTATGAGGTGGTTGGATGAAAGTGGACCATGACAGACTATGGTCGGAAAAAGGAGAAGTTTTGGAGAAACAGATGAAAGTGGTGACTTCTTCAAAAATAGTTATAAAACTCTTCTTACCTTTTTCAATAAAGATATAGAGATGTTTTAAATAAGTAAAAGTTGTCAACTAAAATAAAACTGGTGCATACTCATGTTGGGGTAGTTTGCGAGTACATTCAAATGTACTCATATTGGTTTCGTCCCTGGCTATTGTCCTAGCCAGACTACGAGGAGGAACACTACGCAGAACAGGAATATGGCGACTTCTACGCCAACTAAGGATCTCCACAAGTCAGCTGCCTGTCGGGTTGTCATCGTTAGAATATGATGTCTACTACGCCGTAGCTTCCGCTGATCTTTTGGTTTGGCCCTTGAAGGCACCTATGTAAGAACTTGGTCTAAATGACCATTTATGTAAGACTTTCTATTCGGTACTGTAATGGATGTAAACTTTGGTATCCAATTCGGATTATGTGCAACGACAGACTGATCACGGGATCGTTGTGTTAAGCATAATCGGGTATTTCGGACAGCTAGTCCGGGGGTCCCCACACACCTCCTGGCTCCTCTTCGTCTCTCCTTCGGACTCCGTGTACGTGCTGGAAAAATAGGGACCTGGCCTTTTGTTTCGTGCAATTCCGAGAATATTTCCAGAAGTAACTTTCTGAAACCAAAAACAGCAGAAAACAGGGAACTGGCACTTCGGCATCTTGTTAATAGGTTAGTCCCAGAAATGCATAAAAGTGATACAAAGTGTATATAAAACATGTAGCAAATGGTATAAAATAAGCATGGAACAGCAGAAATTATGGATACGTTGGAGACGTATCATGGGTGTAAGGCTAGCTTCTGAGAAGATGTGTGGTGTGATAAAATTCCTTTAAATTCTGCTTTCCAAAACTTTATGCTCATTGTGATAGTAAAGCAGTCAAAGTGAGGGAGGTGCTGGGACAAGGTGGGTTGTTCTTAGCTTTGTTAGATCGTTTGGTCCAAGGGAAGTTGAGGAGTGGGCGGGTCTAAGAGAGAAAATGCAGGGTATTTCACTTTCCAGTGAAGTGGATGTGGGGTACTGGGCTTTGTCGGATTCAGGAAATTACTCAGCGAAATCCTTGTATAATTATATCTTGGACCCTGGTGTGAAAGACACTAGGATCATGGAATTATGGAAAGCAAAAATCCCTATGAAATTCAAGATTTTCACTTGGATGTGCTTTAAGGGTAGGATTCAGGTCACAATGGAGCTGAAAGCTAAAGGCTGGCCTGGTGAGTTGGGGTGTTGTGTTTGCGAGGAAGTGGAGTCGACAAGACATCTGTTATTTGGTTGTCCTGTTTCACATTTTTGCTGGTGGTTTTTAAAAGAGGCGATGGGTTGGGATCATCCGCCAGTGGATTGTGACGATTTTCTTGAGGTGGCTTTGCGAAAACCCGGGGCGGTGGGGAATGATACTGGCTGGGCGATTATGAGTGCTATGGCTTGGGCTATTTGGACTTCGAGAAATGATGTGGTGTTCAATAAGAAAGTTTCGTCTTCGGTTTTTTCTAACATCTATAAATGCATTTCATCTTTGTCACAGTGGAAGGCGTTGCTGCCGGAAAAGCGTAAGGGGCGAAGGGACGAACTGTTAAACAAGCTCGAGCTGGCGGCCAAGAGGTTTCAGCTGCTGGAGCCTCGGAGGAGTCTGTAGCTGTTGGTGCCTTTTGCTAGTTAGCTTGTAGTTTGTTGTTAGGGCATTCAGGTTGTGTTGTCAACTGGGCTGTTTTTCAGCTCGGTGTCTGTGTTTTCCTTTTTGTTAAGACTCTGTGTGTTGGCTTTCCTAAAGCCGGACCCTCGGGTCTTTGTTCTAAAAAACTTCAAGATTTGTGAGCTTTAACATGGAATTTTATCAACTGGCAGACATTCTTGTGGACATGTGATCAACTTGTTTGTGTTATCCCTGTTTTATAACAGTTGGCATTTTTTATCATCTACTAGTATTGAATTACAAATTCCACTATAATATCTACTGTGTAGATATAAAATAAAGCAGCAATATATATCGATAAATCACTTTTTAATAGAATTTGTGCATGATTTTAGGTTTCAAATTCTATTTTTCAAGATATTGTGCTTCTTAGCTTGATATTTTTGAAGTAAAGCTTGATTTCGCATGAGTTCAAAATATGAACACATGAGTAACCTAGGCCGAGACGGTTTCAGCTTCGGTGACTTTGAGAAGCTGGTTCGGAATCTGGATCAATCTGGTACATCCGATTTAGAATGGATGGCGGAAGGAGGCTAAATCACTGAAGCTTAGGCCCCCTTCTTTTCAGCTTATGATTCTAGAGAAGCTGGATTTTGGAAAATTGTGGGGAGAATCTGTGGTGGGAAGCTGACAAAATCTGCTACCCTGTTCTTTTCAGCTTCTAGACATTTGGCTTGTTTGATGGGTTGAGTGGTGAAATGTCTGTAGCGCCCCTAAATTTTATTTGTAAGCTAGGTTTTAGTACAAATGAGATAGAAATGAATACATAAGACTACAAATATTATCTATAAGCTGACAAAATATTGTGTCGAAATGGCCATCATAAATGATTTTATCTTATGCTTATTTGCTCTATTCAGTGTAAGAAATGAGCCAGAAATAAAATGAAATAATATGAAAAGGCAAAAGACTACAAATATTTGATCGCACCATAGATCGTCAGCATAGTTAGCTGGCCCATGCATGGGTTAGGCAGCATGCGTCACGTAACTGATAAATAGAAAAGGGGTAATTAGCTGGGCCCATGTGTACGCATGCGGTAATTAGCTGGATGCATGCGGTAATTAGCTGGCCCATGTGCGTATGCAGCAAGCGTTACGCAATGGCTGAGCGAGCGGAAACGTGGCCGAGTGGCATTTGGGTGGTAAATAAAAGGAACGAAAGGGACAAATATCTATACCGGCACCGCCTCCCCTCCCCTCCTCCACCTCATTCTCCGGGAAGCGCCGGGAAGTCTCGCGCTTCATCGCCGGCGAGATGGATCTCCTGAAGCGGGAGCTGGAGAAGAAGCTGAAGGCGGCGACGGCCGATTTCGGCGGCAAGAACTTCGTCCGGCGGTCGGAGCTGGAGGAGAAGCAGCTTCAGAAGCGCCGCCAGATCCCCGCCAAGGTTCCGCCCGTGCCCACCTCCAGCTCCTCCGCCGCCGGCTCCGACCCCACCAACTCCAACGCCGACCTCGCCAAGGGCGGCGGCGCGAACCCTAACCCTAGCTCCTCGTCCGCCGCCGCCGCGGCCTCCGTCCCACCCGGCCTCGCGGGGAAGAAGGCCGCGCCGGAGGATGCGCTGCACTCCGAGGAGCGCCGCATCGATGAGCTCGTCCTCCCTCGGAACGAGGTGATTCGGCGCCTCCGGGTGCTTCGCGAGCCAGTCACGGTATTTGGGGAGGACGACGCGGACCGGCTCGATCGCCTCAAGCTCGTGCTCAAGTCCGGAGTGATTGATGACATTGACGACCTTGAGATGACCGAGGGGCAGACCACGACTTCCTCCGCGACATGATTGAGCTACGTATGCGGCAGAAGACCGGTCGGGATGCCTATGGCAAGGGAAAGAGCAAGCGTGTTGGTGCCGGTGATGGTGGTGAGGGTGGCGCCTTGGGAGACGACGTGGATGACGGGGAGGGGGATGCCCGGGGAGTGGGGTTGATGCTGATGCAGACAAGGATTCCAAGCGAATGAATACCAAGTTTGAGGAGCTTTGTGATGAAGATAAGATCTTGGTCTTCTTCAAGAGGCTGCTCAAGGAGTGGAACCAGGAGCTGGATGATATGACGGAGCTGGAGAAGCGGACGGGAAAGGGGAAGTCCATGTTTGCAACGTTCAAGCAGTGTGGACGGTATCTCAGTCCCTGTTCGAGTTCTGCAGGAAGAAGGTGAGAATCTCTTTAGATTTCTGTCAGCTAGTTGCTTAGATGTGTGATACTGTTTTCACTCAGTTTCAGATTGAAGTAATTGAGCACAAAAGGGAATTAACAGAAAGAGTGGGGTAGATTAGGATTTGAAATGATGCTTGTAACACATGATTTACCTTCAAAGTTCAGAATCCTTGTTTAAGTGATCAGTTCTAATATATGACTTAGATTTTGATTAGAAATAGGAGATGGCTAAAGTGGGCATCCAATACAATTTCTCAGTAATCTCTTTGTCAAAATCCTTCCTGGGTTTTTTGCTGGCTTAAAGAACAAGTTAGTCGCAAGAAGTTCTACACTATTTTAGAAAGGATAACTGATCAAATAGATGTTATTGTCATAAATTCGCACGTATACTGAAAAATAATAGTTAACCTAGGAACATTGTCATGAACATATTGAAGGTAAGTGTCTTTCATCTGGCCATTAGTTGTATATAAGATATATGTAGCCAACTAATGTTTATGCTATAACCTGCCTGCACTTACAATTTTCAGAGACCATTTGACATCATTCTAACTCAGTAAGAACTTATTATTATGTAAAGGGCATTTGCTTGAGATCTGTGAAGGTTATATAGAGTCAGTGCTGGTAGTACAAGATGATACTCTGTATTTCTGTATCTAAGACGAGCTTATAAAGTTAATGTGATATAATTCTTCTTTAGAGACAAATGGTAATGGAAATATGGATCATTGCTTGTATCCCTGGAGCATTGTAGACATGCTGCTTCTTAATTAGGGTGATGATAAACTTACAGTGATTTTGCACGGCTCCTTCATATCTGTTTCATTCAGCCAAGGATCACAAGTTATGTTGTTACTTTTGCACCATATATGTCAGGTTATGAAAATACTTTCATTTTTGCAGTACATTTGTCATGAATTAATTGATTCGTTGATATTAAAATAAACACCACTCCGAGGATTATGTACTCTGACTCTCTGAGTAGGGCTATGACTGTATGCTGGGTACTACTTGCGTAGTGTATTAGTTTCAAGTTTAATATTGTTCTCATGGATTTCCTTTAAATAGTTTAGCCATTATGCATGTAAGAATGACCTGCATGGATGCATAGTAAAAATGATGAAACAAGGCTCATTGGAACTCCTTGGAGCCTGGGATTCAAATTTTCACTATCGATCAAATTTCAGGCCTGACTCAATATAAGCAAGTACTAACATTTTTGCAGATTCAAAAGCTTCGGTTATTACGTATCAATAATTGATTTGCGCATGTTCTTTGTTCTCTACTAGCTTTGATTCTGATCCTAAACTTATTTGCTAAGTCACAGTTGACAGTTTTTTTCTTAAGTCTCAGTTGTTTTTAGAAAAGTGCAACCACAGTTTAGATATAAGTGCAATTGCACTTTTTTAATTGTAGTTGCATTTTTAAGAAAAAATCTGTCGACTGAGACATAGCCACTCCCTTCTCATTATACCCACCTGCTCGTGCTGAATTGTGATTGCATATCGGAAGCCTTTCCTGACTGCAGATTGCTTGGTATTTCTGACACCAATTATTGCTTTGGTCTGTGCTTAGGTTCTTCCTGATGACATTCGTAAAGCTTTGCTGTTTATGGTTGACTGCTGCATGAAGCGTGATTATTTGCAAGCGATGGACCAATACATCAAGCTGGCCATTGGCAACGCACCATGGCCTATTGGAGTCACTATGGTTGGTATCCACGAGCGTTCTGCCGGGAGAAGATCCACACGAATAGTGTGGCTCATATTATGAATGATGAGACCACTCGCAAGTACCTCCAGTCGATAAAGAGGCTGATGACATTTTCCCAGCGGCGTTATCCTGCTATGCCCTCCAAATCAGTGGAGTTCAACAGCCTGGCTAATGGGAGTGACTTGCAGGCCCTTTTGGCGGAGGATCCGGTGAAAGCTTCTCCTGAGGAGAGGCTCAGACTCATGCCAGCATCAAGAGAGTGATGCTTCAGACCACAAGCTTGGATCACAGATAGAAAGTTTTAGATCTTTGTGTAATCTGAATGGCAAACTTTTCCTGTTAATGTTTCCATTTTTGTACCGATGCAGAACAGGAGGATCATGTATGGTAGTCAAATTGCTAAAGAAATTATATGTATTGTGTGTTCCACCAGGGTTCACTAGCTGAGGTTTCATGTAATCATCATAATTGCATAAAACTTTCTTTGCCGTTCAACTGGTTTGTTGTCATGCTTGATTCATCAGATTGGTTAACTCCTAGTTCTGGTCCATCACACAGCACTGCGAACTGAAATAGAGCCGACTATTTGTGGAACAGAAGCAAGCTACACTGCATTTATCACATGGAAGAAGTTCCAGGCACCACGTGCTTGTGATGTGCAGCATCACATTTCGCATAGATACAGTCCTAGTTATATGGGGAGCTACAGCTTGGATGCTTCCTGAACCTGGTAATCTCGCTTGCATGTATATACTACATTCATTTTATATCCCTTCCTTGTGCAGTTTAATTTGCATGTGTCACCTGCAGCAGATCCCTCAGTCTCCCTTGTGCTGAATTCTTGGCAAGTGAGCCCACTACATTACAACAAGCAATTGCAATTCTCAAATCATATGTGAAGGAAGCTTTCCATGAGGATGCAGATGGACAGCAATAATGATTTGCTACAAAAAAAAAAAAAAAGTGGATGCTTACGTTTTTAGCAGCGGCGCTGAACGCTTCTTTGTGGGTGATACTGGGTTCCACTGCTTTGATCCTCTTTATCTCTTCCCTGATAACAACACAAAGGCGGCTCTTGTTATAAGCTTTCGTTGCCTCTCATCTGAAATGGCGGCTGTCAGTGCGCACTAATTCTTACTTGATGAAACAGTTGTAGGCCGAGGGCGTCCGCTGCTTCCTCACTGGCGCTGCAAAATATGTTCCGATCGAAGAGCATATGCCTAGTTAGCTCATCATCTATCTGCCGGCCGGTGTACACGAAAAGGTGGTGTCAAGGTACGTACGTTTGTTGACGGCGGCGGCATTGTACTCCGCAGCCTCACCCTCCCGGTCGTCGTCGGCGCCGCTGCTCTCGTCCGACCACTCCCTCGGCGGCGGATCAACTCCCAGCTCCTGTTCCATGCAGCAGTACTTTGATACGGTTGACTTGAGCTGAAATTTAAGAACCAATGGACCATGCATGCCCGGAGCTGAAAATTAACCTGCAGGGGCAGCTCGACGGACGACGGCGGCAGAACGGGGGAGTAGCCGCACTGCACGGACACCATCTTGAGCAGGCTGCTGCACGGCACGCTCACCTGCGCGCACACGCACATACATTGCAGCGTGAGTGCCTGCACACTGTGGCGAGACGAGAGCCAAAGCCAAGTGGTGTATGTACATTGCTGTCTTCTTACGTACCAGCAAGATGGTGGTGCAGAACTTGCACTGCACGTAGCCGAGCCGCTCCGGGAGGTCGAGAGCCACCGACGACATGCCGGCGGCCGGCGACGAGCTGCCGTGTGATCTCTGCTCGACCGGGTATGTCTATGGGAAAGCAATCACAGTTTGTAGGCGCGAGCAACAATATAGCACTCCAGCCCGGTAATATACACTTCAACAATGGCTACTCCAACATTTTATCGATCTCGAGGGTCATGTGCTCGGGGTCAGTGTTTGCACTGCCATCAATGAAGTGCAACGTGAAACTCGAACTACGCAGGACAGGAGTCCCAAAACGGCAAATCACGCAACCCTCGTGGGTGAGGAAAGGACGTACGGGAGAGTTTAGGAACAATCTTGTCAGGCCAACACAACGGGCGCTTCTTGCTCCAAGAAGCTAGGCAGGTGACCCATGCTTGCTGGTAAGTTTCTGATCAGAAACCCATGCAGCTCCAACAGGGCAGTAACGATCATGGCAGAAAAATGGCATGGTTTTCATTGGATACTGAGCGACAACTATGTCAGTTTGCCGAGCAGAGGGCTCCTCGGGTACGTGGTTTCAGCTTCTTGTTGTTGTGGAGATTCCTCTATTCCGGGGAAAGGCAATTGCACTGGGGATTCCACAACATGAGAGCTCATTACTCATTACTAATCCTAATGCGTAGGCAGATGGAATGCCTTATAACGTTGGCTTGCCATTCTCTAATTCATTGGTACTTTCAAGTACATAGTATCATCTCTTGGTTCTTTCAGTACGCCCGGCCTGTTCGTTGATCCAATATTAGCTTGGTCGGCTAAGAAATAGGGTCTGTCTGATTTACAGTCAGTAAACCATCGATCTGCAGTAAACACCTGAAAATATACAACACCTGCTTGGGAATGTACATTGCCATTTGGCATGTTGCAATCACTGAAGTCCACCAGTTATTTTACAAGGCTGAGGGAGATGCCCCGAAACAGGAAGCAATTGATGATCCACGTCGCACGGAAGGATTGTTACTAGAGCACAGAGAGATACTACAGGAAAGTTTCGATTTCTGAGGGGAGGGCGATGTTATAGATCTGAACCACGAGCATATGTGAAAGTGAGTGCTCCATGCAGATAAGCTTTAAGACAGGACAACACGTATGGGCAAAATGGGTTGAGAAGTTGCAGTACTGCATGCCTTGCAGACTGCAGTCGCAGGTAGCAAGGGTGAGGATTCCTCCATTTTGCGGTCAGTTTTCAGCCAAAGATTCCAAGACAAATTAGCCGAGAAACACGCTGATGATTGATGAAGAGCATTGCATGCACTGAAAGTGCAAGCACTATTTTGCTTGATCCAAATAAGCCACGCACGCAACAGATGATGTGATTGTGTCACGTATCCGAACAGGAGCTTAATCATGCATTCCCTCCATTCTAAAGATGTTTTACACATTGCACATGTTGATTAGATTCATACTAAAATGAATGAATATGTACACTAAACCATGTCTAAAATTTAGATACATATTAATCTAGAAAAAAGCTAAAACATCTTATATTTAGGAACAAAGTGAGTACCAACAATTTGTCCATCGTGTCTAATGGAAGTGCACGCGTGTGTGTGATTATATGATTTAAGTGTTGAATTACATTGTGACGAGTCCGCACACTGAAGATCTCGTGTAAGGGAAGGACACCGAAGGACAGGGGTGGTTGTGCATCGTTCCAATGCCATGAAGCTTCGCGTTTGTGATCGTGCGTTGGAATCTAGAAAAAAGGTAAAACATCTTATATTTAGGAACAGAGTGAGTACCAACAATGTGTCCATCGTGTCTAATGGAAGTGCACGCGTGTGTGTGATTATATGATTTAAGTGTTGAATTACATTGTGATGAGTCCGCACACTGAAGATCCCGTGTAAGGGAAGGACACCGAAGGGGAGGGGTGGTTGTGCATCGTTCCAATGCCATGAAGCTTCGCGTTTGTGATCTCATTATCGAAGTGTTAGGTGTGTTGGATTCGAGAGCATGGCGGGTGTTGTTTCTTGCAACCGAACAGAAAACTCGGTTGTTGTTCAACATAGAGCAATTTTACAGTGCCCTTTATCCCTTGAATTCAATTTGGGAGTAGCTCTATCCAATGATTCAAATGAATCAGGGGTTCAAGGAACACGTTGTTGGCATGGCTATGTTCCAAGTATGGTGGGTTTCGATGGATGTCTCTTTTACACGACGAGCAGAACCGTGGTCGGAGGGTCAAGTTGTCAAACCACGTGGTTCCGACTGCTAGCTCCATCCCTTAAACGGCTCTGCTTCTTCCTTCAACAGTTGACTCCTCCCCTCGGACCGCTTTGTGCCTTCTCCAGGGCCCCAGTGGCGGAGACATGGGGACCAGCAGGGGCAATGTCCCCCCCCCCCCCCCCCCCCCCTAACATGTAGAAAATTTCAATAGAACCCCTAGTTGCTTTGCTAAATCCCCCTCAAAAGATAGCATTTTAGTAATTTGGCTCTCCCCAACTATTGGCTAGAGGGAAAAATCTTACACCGGCCCCCCTTATTTACTTTTCCTGCCTCCGCCCGTGCAGGGCCCCATTATTAACTAAGAATTCTTGTCTAAAAAAACTCCGCTAACTTGTAACAATCAACCAAGCTTAACGGGGCACCGACACCCACACTGGATCCTGAGGCAACAACTCCCTCTGACAGATCTAATTCTGGGTGATACTTTGACGATGACGCCATCTCTAAACGGCGCTCCATTTCTTGGGTTGTGTGCTACTCCTAAGCGTCGTGGTCACTAGCGGCGGCGCCCATGTTCCTCTCTTTTCTTTCTCTTTCTTTACCTAACAGAAGGAAAGAGTGTGTAAGAGAGAGTTGTGCCAAGTGAAACAATCATGCCTCCTCTAGAGCTCTATTTATAGGGAAAATGTGTGAAGAGTTACTTGACATGCCAATAGGCAAGTTACCTTTACTGTCTTACCTCCTTCATCGAGACTCACTCCGAACATTATGTTGTTGAAGGAACATATGTATTTGGTATCATTTTGATATGTTGTTACAGAAACGGATATATTTGGTATCATCTTGATATTAATATATTTGTTTATAAAAAAGATGACCATTTATAATTTCACCCCAAACATTTTGGTACGAGGATGACAATATGTGATTACATTGATGTCCTTGGATGGTTCTCCCTTCTCTCCTCCTCCTTTTGATGGGTGTTATTGGCATTTAGAGCACTTCTACCTTTTATATGTAGATTATGTCATTACAAGCGTATATACTCAGGATGACGAATGCTTCGCATGCATTGTTTTCTATAGATTTTAAGATTTTTTTTGTGGAAATATATTATTGTCGATACTATATGGCAGAATCAGTGCGGTACTACGGTGTACTCCCTCCGTTTCAAAATACACGTATAGATAAATTCATGCTCGGGCAAATCTATGACAAGAATTTTGAAATTGAAGGAGTAGCAAGACCTGTTTAGAAAATTGACTCAAGCCATTCAATTTGATTGTATTTGATAAAATTTGGTAAAGCATATAGCCAGTGCCCGTTCACATTGTCACAATAATCTGATCTAGTCGTTTCAACTTGGATAAAATAATATAACGGGATAAAATCAGTCACAATGTCAAAACAAAAAGGTAAAAATGGCAAAACAAATTAAACAAGGTAAAAGCTTTCACGAAATCTCTACAATATCTAAGCTCCCTAAGATTTGAGCTCCTAGGTTGAGCCACATGTCAACATCTTATTGGTTTTTGCTTTGCATATTCGTGTCCACCATATGGTCAGAATAATATTATTCGTCCATTAAACTAGACACAAAATTTAGTGATGATTTTTCTAACTTCCGCACATGAATTTCGGGCCACCCCTATCTTAGAGCATCTCCGATAGATGTCATATTTTAGGGTATAATTATTTTGTAGGATAGCTGAGGTAAAAAGCCTTATTCCAATAGCCGTCATTGATGTAAATTTTGTCCAGATTTGTTTTGTGAGGTCTAGAAAATAACATAAATGCTGCAAAATACAAAACTCGGATTATTGCTACATAAAAATGGCAACGTGGGTACGCCAACTAACAATTGTAAGTTTCATGTCGCCCTCTTGTCTCTTCTGCCACCGATTGGTCTTGAACCTCCGGCACAACTCTTACAAATTTGGCCGCAAGTCGCCGAGAGCCAACCGGGCGACCCTCCTATCCTCCCCTTCCTCACCGTGCCTCCCCCCTTCGCTACAAGCACGCGCACAAGCGACACATTCAAGTTATGCCTCTGGTACACCTCAACTAACCTCTTCCTCACAAGGTTTATGCGCCACCACACAACGCGTGGGGCTTGCCTCTTTGGGTGATTAATCATTTCGAAGTTGTTAATTTTACATTATATGGTTTATACTGCAGATACTAGACTAATATTTACAATATTTGCTTGAAAAGGTTATGAAGATCTATTAATATTTACTCATATCAGAATGTCATGTGTTGATCATAGCAAATCAATAATAGTAGCGCAGCAAAGCGCGCCATCTCCTTCTAGTTGACTAGAAAGTATACTGTGTTTTTGTCGCCATTATTGGCTCTACCGGCAGCCGTTCGTCAACAGTCACCGCCACCATCGCCAGACACTGCTACAGCGCTACGCTCCTCGACACCCGCCGGTCAACACCCGCCTCGCCCTGCCCTCCGCCGAGTCGCGCTTCTTCTTCCGCCGGCGCCTGCGCCAGCACCGAAATCTTCCTTCTTTTGCCGGATTCTTGGGAGGAGGATGGCGGGGGACGAGGTAGAGGCCGGCGGGGCAGGGTGCTGCTACTACACGACTGACGACGCGCTGTCGCACGTGGGCTTCGGGAGGTTCCAGGCGCTGGTGCTGGCCTACGCCGGCGTGGGCTGGACCGCGGAGGCCATGGAGATCATGATGCTCTCCTTCGTCGGCCCGTCCGTGAAGGACGAGTGGGGGATCTCCGGCCAGCAGGAGGGGCTCATCACCAGCGTCGTCTTCGCCGGGATGATCATCGGGGCCTGCCTCGGGGGCGTCATCTCGGACTCATACGGCAGAAGGTTTGGCCGCACTTTGGCTCTTGAGTCTTGATACGTATTTCTACTAATTTTTTTATTTTTATCGAGTGGTCCAAACCAAACAATTCTGAGAACTGAACCCAATGTATAATGCTGAAATATGAATCGATCTTTCCAGTTCCAGCAGCTGTGAAATGTACCAAGTCTTTGCGTTTTGGTCAATCTCATTTAATGAGAATGGGTTGTGCAAAATCATTCACACTACCATTTAGAACTGTTGGAGCCGATTTTGTGCACGAATCTGAATCTTGCATATCTTTCAGGGTCACCAAGTGCTTCTGGAAAAATGACATATACTGGTAGTACATCATGTGTGATTTTCTTTATTTGCCCATGATGAAGTATATGAGTATACATACTGCAGAGTACTCTACCGCTTCAGAGTACATTCTTGTGCAAGTTGTATATCTTTGGAAAAAGAGTATAGTTATAGATTAAACGAGCCTCATTTCTCATCTTTTGGAAGCAAAAGTTCATTTCCCTCTGCTCAACAGGGAATGAATAATATATTAGCCAGAACAATTTGAAACTCGTCACACTAACTCAAATGCCTGATATCAAACAAACTGGCAAACATTTTTTGGTTGATTCGCGTAATCGCGAACTACCAGTTGGCTTTAGGTAGTCAGAGCCACAAATTTCAGGAGAAAGAGGTTAACTGAATCAGAATAACTTAACCGCTGGAATGCAAACTCCAACCTGTGGAAATGCGAAAATATATTCACACTCTATAGGATATGACAGAAACTTTTGGGGATATTCCGGTGAATTTTTTTAGGAAGCAAACTTGTTCGGTAAATAAGTGCAGCTAAGTACAAAGAATAATAAAGTTTATCTTTATAAAAATGGATTTTTAGTTTTTCTCTTATTTCACTTCATAATGTCGGGATTTAATTTCCCAGTATAAATCTGACAGAACTTTTTTTCATTGCCAGGACTGGTTTTCTGTTCACTGCACTTGTCACGGGCATATTTGGTTTTCTCAGTGCTTTATCACCTAATTTCATATGCTTACTAACCCTCCGCTTTGTTGTTGGAATGGGATTGGGTGCTGGCCATGTTCTTGGTACTTGGTTCCTGGAGTTCGTTCCTGCTGCAAAGAGGGGTACTTGGGTGGTTGTCTTCCATTGTACTTGGACTTTTGGAACAATCCTTCAGGCTCTAATTGCATGGGTAATTTCTTATTCTCCTCGGTCTTTACAGTCCACTTATGTCTATGCTGTTACTTAATTTACGTATTTGCAACTCCACATTCTTTCTTGATGTCATTCTAGTTTTCTCTTTCAACCGCAGAAAGAATCCTACTGAGAATATGTATTAAAAAGGATAGCTAACTTGCTTAAAATAAGGAAAACTAACCTAAAAGGTGACTTGTTGAATAGTAATCGTAGTCTCCTTTTTTTTTAATGGAAGCTTGTATTGATTTCTCGCCTCTGCATCGGGATGCATATAGCCAACATGAACAACCATGCAAATGGGGGAAAAAACTGGTAAAATAAATTTAGATTGTACAGATAAGAAGGGAATATATTGGTGGTGTCGGTAATAAGGCGTGTCACTGTTGTTGCTCGTGTTCTCGTCTTGAGTGGACGGTTTTGGTTGTATTGGCCTAATCTTAGGCTTGTAATCATCTTTCTTTCTATCAATGAATCGAAACGCTGTGCTTTTTGCGGTTTTATGAAGAAAAAATAAGAAAGGAATAACACACTCCTAATACCACTGAAGGCTCAAGGTGCAAAAACTAGACTGCCATCCCTGTTGAGAGAACAGGTCTCAAACAATCATAGTCTCCTAGATGTGAACGTTCAGTTTTAATGTGCCCTATGATACAATTTGCAATTTTTTCAATGCATTGGTTATGCTCAATAAAGTTTATTGACCATCATTAAGAATTATTAGTATCAACTAAACAAAAACAAATGTAGTTGGAACTACTTGGGAATGAATTATATGTTTTGATGGACCTGACAACAATTGGGCATCATTGCTTGATGCAGGCTATCATGCCGGTACTTGGATGGAGGTGGTTGATAGCATTGTCCTCATCACCATGTTTCTTTCTGCTTATTTTTTATGGTGTAACACCTGAATCACCACGGTACCTCTGCTCAAGGGGTAGAACAGCTGATGCTAAATTTATCTTGGAGAGAATAGCAAGAATGAACAGCACGGCTCTGCCCTCTGGCGTCTTCATCCCGCAAAGGACTGAAAATGACGTTGATGTGGAGACAGTACTACCTCTAATTACTTCAAATGATAGTGCTACAACAGACGTGAGCATGAGCTCTAAATCCAAATACACTAATGCATTTCGTACACTCATGTCACAAAGCCTGATTAGATCTACCCTTCTTCTATGGTTTGTCTACTTTGCATTTTCCTTTGCTTACTATGGTGTAGTATTGTTAACATCCGAACTAAGCAATGATGCAAGGAGGTGTGCACCTGTTGGAATTCATATGAGGCAGCAAAATGGTAACAGACTCTACAGAGATGTCCTGGTCACAAGTCTTGCAGGTAACTGTGTAAAGCTTCTGTCAAATAGCCAATTATCATCCTCACTCTTATGTGCATGTGATTGTTTATCCATATCCTTGGTTCATTCAGTGTGATTAACAAACATTGACCAGTGATCTTGCCGATGCTGCCCATTGGCATCATAAAGCTAAATAATTTACAATTTTTAATTTTTTAGTTTTGTATGGTTAGATATCAAAGAGTTATAACTAAACGCGATTAAATATCCAAGGGGTGGGAGAGAGAGGATATGGTTCACATTTGGAAAAAAAAGGTCTTTGTTCTGTATTATCTTATGTTTCTCCTCTGAATTTGGTGTTTTAGATTAAAAACGATGTGTTTCAGTATCACTGAAAGGGCGCCTCTTCCATTAACATGTATTAATTAAATGCTAAAACTTTGTTTTTATTCGTGTCAGAGTTTCCTGGACTGATTTTGGCGGCTCTATTGGTTGACAGAGTTGGTCGCAAACTGTCAATGGGAGGATTTGTCCTTTTGTGTTTTGCTTTCATCGCACCACTTGCTGTACCTTTAGGAGAAGGGTTAGCAACCACCCTTTTATTCAGTGCCCGGGCTTGTATCATGGGAAGTTACGCTGTTTTGTATATTTATGGCCCTGAGGTTAGTACTTATATCTGTACCATCACACATGATATCATATTTTAAGTTTTGCAAATATCTATATAATACATGCTTTACATTATAAATGTCAATGTCTAAAATAAAACAAGGGATGTAATTTAGGGGCCTTATTATATCCTGCACTTCCCCAAATTGAGAACAAATAAGCTAATCAGAAATGGAGAAAAGTTATAGGCTTACATCAAAGCGTACGATATTACATCAGCCTCTGGTAGACAAGAACAAGAATCTCAGTATCTTGATCTTCTAGTTTCAAATCTGATGACACGAACCAGTTGCAACCAAAGTTCATATTCTCTAGAAAAAATTCTACAGCTTCTGTTTGTCAAAGAAAATGAATCACTTGGAATTTTTGTTGGATCTTCTCCCAAATTAATTATATATTTTGACCATTTTATCCAATACCAAGCAGGTTAAAAAACTCCAGTAGTGAGAGCAGTTGTGGTCTGCATCCATTTCAACGTATAATAAATCTGCAATTTGATTGGTCAGCGTTGCATATTAGGGACAGTTCGTAGTTCTTCTGTTTTAAGTGTTCATGTTCAAGTGTTCGGCAATACACATAAAATGTGCAATGTAGAACACAACCGACAAAAACTTATTTTCTCGGATATTACCCTTGTGCAGATCTACCCTACATCATGTCGAAACACTGGAGTGGGAGTCGCAACTTCTCTCGGCCGGATCGGGGGCATGGTCGCACCACTCATAGCTGTTGGTTTGTTAGAGAACTGTCACCAGAAAGCAGCAGTGTTCATCTTCGATATGGTACTGTTTCTTGCAGCAGTGGCTTGTGCCCTCTTTCCTCTAGAGACCAAAGGTTGCCAGATCCAGTAAGGTTTTAGACTTTACAATCCACAATTTTACATGTATACAGTTGCATTTACAAGGAAACATCATTTTGCCCCCATCCAGTTAGATGGTAATTTATTGTACAATTACTTATGCAATAAATGAATTGCAAATTCGTCCCACTTCTGGCTGGTCATTCAATCAGTATTTCAGTTCTGTCTCATAGCTCTCTCTCTCTAATTTTCTGTCAAAATATGTACATGATTTTCTTGATGTTGTTTTCTTCAGTAAAACGTTTTTCTAGAAGTTTTAAATCCCAATGAAGGAAGACATTATGGTACTATGGAAATTTTCTGCTAGTGTTATGTACTCCCTCCGTTCCATAAAGTAAGACGTTTTGAGAAGCTAAGAGTAGAAGGGAAATGTGCATAGTCAAGATCCACAATACTATCCAGCGAAAAAAGTGCCAGAATACTTCAATATTTTCCCGAAATTCTTAAGGCATTCAAAAGAGTTACATTTTCTTTTGAACACCCCCTTCTTTTTATGGGCGTGTGCTAAAGAGGTGTATGAAGTGCTATCACACACTAGGTAACACGGCGCGGCGAGACGCCGCGCCCCTGGAGATAATTTAGTAAATCTAACATTTAAGTCTACGCGCTGCGTCACTGCCATGTAGTGGCTCTAAAGCATGTATATATCAATATTAAAAAAAAATGCCGAGAAGGTGATCTGGTAAATAAAGAGAAATTAGCCGAGTGCACTGATACTACATGTTCGCATGTGAGATCACCTATTGATAAGTCTACTGCAATAGCACTACTGCATAAATTAAATAGGACATGTTAATTATAAAATGAGACAACGACATGAAAAAATAGATTTACAAACCACAAATTTGTACATGTGCTGGAAAGCAGAGGGCAAACAAAATTTAATCATCTGAATGTAGTACCCTAAAAATCTACAGTAACAACGCAAGAACACAACTTGATTCAGACATGACTGAGTCAACAGAGAGGACCGTTTGGTGACTGCACCAGCGAGCAGCATGCTGAGTGACCAAGTTCACGAACTGCAAAACTGCAGCCAGCTTAGGCCATTCAAGACTTTGACCGTCACTTCAAATTTCATTATGAGATTACATGTAGAATCTTTTGATTTTCTTGGCATGGCAAACAAAATTTGATCATCTGAATTAGTACCCTTAAAATCTACAGTAACTGAACATAATCATTATTCATGCCTTCCCAAGAACTAATTCGATTTGTTTACTCCTAATATGCTTCAGCTCGTATAAATCTTAACCCTACATGAGTAAAATTTGTCATCGATCAACTATAAACATAATATAACAAATGTAAGCTCCATGGTCACTACACATTGAGTAGGAACTGTGTGCCCCAATTTTTATATTCAAAAAGTATTTATCCTAAGAGCAGGTTTTGCATCCGATGGAAGGCCAAAAGTGTGTTCATTGCATTGGCAAAGACACATGGGATGGGCATGGTGAGGCATTGATTATATCATATCCCAACAAAATTAAAAAGGAATAATATAGAAACATGTCTGAACTTATGAATATATTGCAATATCAAGGTAGGTTATAAAAGAAACAAATGTACCAAGAGTCGGGCGAGGAACGGCAGTGTGCTGCGAAATCGCTTACTCCCAAGCTGCCAGTTGACACCCAGTAGGAAAATTTTGTTGTGACAAAATAGGAAGGCAAAGTTTGTTGAGCGGCTGACAAAATTTGGGAGTTCTTCAGGTCCGCCGGCAAGGGCAGCGTAGCTGCTGCTTAAGACCAAGTAAGAAGGAAAGGCAGGGCCCGAACAGAAAAAATCAAGTAGCCAAACACCGACGCAGCGTGCGACCTGGTCACGACACATGAAACTGACCCGTGCTAAAACCAGTTTACCACTTATAAGACCAAGTTTCATACTCATTAGTGCATGCTAGGCTTTAATGGAGCAGAATGTAATCAATCTGGGTATTACCTAAGCCCCATCTAAATGGAGAAGAAAACATATACCACTTGGGTTACCATAGTTGGAGACCTGGTGAATAGAGAAACCTCGATATTTCATAAACAAAACAAATGAGGCCACTATTGTTGTAAAATCCAAGACCTGTTTTAATAGGCCATGGTATCTCCGGCTATACAGCCCCAACCACCTGATTTATAGCAAATCTTGAGCAAGATGACCAAACAACTTGTCCACAGTCGATCCCACACCAGCCGCCATAATAAGCAATTTATAGCTGTTTAAAAAAGGAGTGCCAACATCTTGCACAAAATAAATCTAAAATCTAAAAGAATACGATAATTATGCACAAAACAAAGATGGTGTTGTGCAGGTAGTCTTTCTAGCACAATCATTGTTAGTAATTTTATAAGCCTCTTCATACACAATAGATTCAGAGTGCATTCACCAAATGGTAAAAACCATCGAGTTCTATTGGATACCATTCCATCAATAGTGCTCTCACATCTTAATAACTTCCTATGTATGGCCGCTCAAAAATGGCAAAAAGCCGATAAGAAAAGAAAAAAATGTAAATTTACCAAAATTGTGTATGGCAGAAGTGTGCACAAAATATGCATCACTCGAGCAGGGCATGCATTCCTAAGATCATATCATATTGAAGAGCCTTCGGACAGCACACAAATAGAATGCAACAAAACATGCAGATAATTACCTTGTCTTCCTATTACTCTCTAGGCATATCAAGCAATTCAATATTAGATGTGAAGGGAGGGGTCTTCTTTGGTTACATATGTAGTCTCAAATCTGCACATAAACATGGATAGAAGCAAATGGAATTAATTTTTAGACAATAAGCATCTCATATAGCTTATTTTCAAAAGAAAGATAAACCCAAGCAATAAAAAAACCTGCCGTAATGCTCCAAGAGAGGGATAACGGCACTCACTCGTTGGCTGCAGGACACCAGAACTTCAAAAGCCTACAGTTCAAATATAGGCATCAACTGACTACAGGAAACAGAGACTTCTTTGACAGAAGCAACATTTGTTCCATATAATAAATTTACCAAAAAGACATGCATCAGTTGGACAGACATAGAGCTGACCCTTGAGCTGCACCGTCCCATATGGTCTCGAGGTCGAAGTGATCTGGTAGGACATTTTCAGCCTCTACGCGACCTAGCTGCAACCGCAAGAGGAGCGCTTCTTTTCCAGCTGAAAAAATAAACAACTTCAAGGGAGAACTGAAAGAGGAACCAAAGGAGAATCATAAGCAAATAAACACAGTTTTTAATCATGAGCGCCAGTTTCCTCTCCCGGAACGCGCTGCTCGGCAGCCGCGGCCGCGGATCACATCAGCTCGTAGATCTCCGCCTCAATGGCGCCTTTTGAAGGAGGCCACTATGGAGGCGCATCGGCCGCTACAGCGCTCCATTCGCGCCGCGTGCCATGGGCAGCTCCAACTGAGCCACCGGAGTCTTCTGCCATCATCTTATTCATGTCCTCCTGCATCGCGACGTCATCAGTACCCTTCTCTAATGGTTGGCGAGCGTCGGCGGCACGGTGAGGCTCGACATTCCCGGCGGATTTCGATCCGCTCTTCCGCCTCCGGCAATTCGATTTGATTCGACCGCTGAGGAGAAGAGGTGATGCGCCGGGCTGGGGCTCGGGTGGAGAAGGGGAAAAAGGACGGGGACGTCCAGTGCTTCTTGGCGCCTGGTTGTGGCGGGCGCGGAGGACCCCGGCTGCGGCGGCGTGGCCGGCGCGGCGTGAAGCGGGGAGTGGTCAGCGGCGCGTGTGAGCGGCTTGGCGTGGCAGCCCCCATTGGCAGGGCCGGGCGAGCGACGTCCCCGAGGCGCGTGCGGGATCTGGATCGCGATGGTGCGCGCGTGCTAGGCGGAGGAGGAGGACACGGCCATGGCGAAGGGAGAGTGGCGGCGGCGCAGCGGCGTAGGGCTGGCTGGGTCGCGAGCGAAAGAGATGAAGAAGAGAAAAAGGATCACGCGACGGGGAAAACCGGGATGACCGGCTGACCGGGTGGAGGAGACGCGATGACCGGGCGACGTGGCGAGCAGCGATTGGAAGAAAATGGCGTGTGAACAGTATGTCGCGAATTGAAGCGACGTGATCGAATCCAGGACGTCCGTAGCGCCGATCTGGCGGCCGGCGTACGGCCGCGACGTGGATGGCCTGAATCGCCCTGAATCTGTCCAAGTTTTATATATAGGTACTATACTATGTGGGTGCTACCGGATTCCCGCCTAATTTAGGCCATTAGATGGAAAATGGAGGGACGGATTAATTGTCTGTTGATATTTTACAAAAAAAAACCTTGTGGTGTTTCAAATCATCCCGGACTACACCTCACGGTATGGCACGTTTGGAAAATATCCTTATATTTTTCAAAATAAACCCGCGGCCCATCTACAAAGAGGTGTCTCCGAAAAAATCACAAAAAAGAGTTATGTCACTTTCAGTCCAGTATTTGTGAAACATGTCGCGAAACCTCTTTTGGAATACATATGCGTGTGAAACCTCATTGAAACATTTATGATAACTCAGATTGATGTTCACAAAATACAAGGTTCTACATTCATAAATGTTGACGGCCAACAAATCTTATCGACCCCACATGAGGGATTGAGGGGCGGATCCAAGGCCTGGAGGGGATGCACAGGGCCCATATGTTCTCGGTGTACACTGTGTATGTATGGTGTGCTTGAATATGTGTGTTGTGGGCTCTCTTTATAATAAAAAAAGGGAACGACTATGTGTAAGGCGCCTTATATTTGGCATAACCGTAAGGCGTTTAGCGAATTCGTACGCACACAAGCGCAGAGCACCGGCATAGTTTGACAGCGACCGATCGCTCACCGCTGGCTGAAATTCACATGCGTTGCTGGCTGGTTCACTCACATGCACTAAACAACGAAATTGCTGATGTCAGTCCACATTTAATGCTAAACTCGAAAATTCAAAAGGTTTTGTAGCCCAAACCGTTTATCCAATTTAGAATCCGTTTTCACCGTTGGACTAGTCGCGGCGAGATCTTCAAAACTAGATCCCATGTTGATATGTTCTGACAATTTTTTTTTTCCCGAAAGTTACCACCCTCGTAACATATAAGTTACCCAGGCTTGAATACATAAGTTACCCACCGTAGTAGCGATTAGTTTTTGAGTTGAAATATAACCATTTTTTGTTGTTCTTTTAGATTTTTACGAGCTTTAAAGTTGCCACATTACTTTGAGATGGTAAATTTATCGTGCATAAGTATTAGGATGATAACTATCAATTTCATAGTAAAACTACACATAAAAAAGATGTGCATTGTGTTCGTAACTACTCTTTTAGAGAACATGGTAACTACATCGATTTCGTGACGGATAACTAAATCATGAACACATGGATAAATTCATAAGTAGTGTGTGGGTAACTCCATCCATATTGGGTGGGTAACCATTATCGAGAGAGTATGATAACTAAATTGATTTTGTGTTGGATAACTTCACCATGAAAACACATGGATAGCTTTATCAGTACTCAGTGGGTAAATCCATCAGTATTATGTGGTAACTATTACCGAGAGAGTAGAGTAACGATAACAATTTTGTGGTGGATAGCTATATATGAAAACACATTAGATAACTTTATCAGTACTGGGTGGTAACTATTATTGAGAGAGTAGGGTAAATATAATGATTTTGTGGTGGATAACTACACATGAAAACACATGGGTAACTTTATCAAATACTGGGTGGTAACTTTATCAGTATTGGGGTGGTAATTATTACCAAGAGAGTATGATAACTATATTAATTTTGTGGTGGACAACGAAAATATATGGGTAACTTTATCAGTACTTGGTTGGTAACTTTATCAGTATTGGGGTGGTAAATATTATCGCGATAGTATGGTAACTACATTGATTTTCTGGTGGATAACTAAACTAGAAAACATATGGGGTTGGTAACTATTAGAGTAGGGTAACTAGAACGATTTTGTGGTGGATAAGAAGATATGGATAACTTTATCAGTACTGTGTGGATAACTCCTTCAGTATTGGGCGGGTAACTATTATCGAGAGAATATGACAACTACATAAAATTCATGGCGGATAGTTATATCATGAACACATTGGTAACTCTATCAGTACTAGGTGGCTAACTATTAGCCAAAGGGTAGGGTGACTACATCAATTTCTAGATGATAACTATCTCATGAACAGATGGGCAATACCATCAATACGAGGTGGGTAACTATAACAAAGAGAGTAGGGTAACCATGGTACATCAATTTCGTGCTGAATAACTATATCATGAACACATAGATAACTTTATCAGTACAGGGTGGGTAACTTTATCAGCACTAGGTGGGTAATTATTACTGGTAGAGTAGGATAACACATGTGTAATTTAATCAGTATTGGGTGGGTAACTCAACCAGTACTGAGTGGGTAACTATTACGGATAGAGTAGGGTAACTCAATCAGTACTGAGTGAGTAACTATTGTCGAGAGAGTAGGGTAACTCAATCAGTACATGGTGGTCCGATGAGACTCTGGTGAGGTGGTCCGGCGAGAGTTGTTACGCACCGGCAACGCGACACCTGGCAAGAGACGTCACTCGGATCTCGGCCAACGACTTATTCAATCTGTCACGTACGACGCCTGGACTAGGCGACACATGGGTTGAGCGAGACGGCGGCTCGGCCAACAACGCTGGCGAAGCGCGACCTCGGCAATCAGTACATGGTGGTCCGATGAAACTCCGGTGAGGTGATCCGGCAAGAGTCGTTGCGCACTGGCGACATCGACGACGCGACACCCGGCGAGAGACTTCCCTCGGCTCTCGACCAATGACATTCGGTCAGTCACGGACGACGTCTGGACTAGGTGACACGGGGTTGAGCAAGACAGCGGCTCGGCCAACGACGCAGGCGAAGCGAGACCTCGGCATGTGGCTGACCTTCACACAAACATACATCTCACAAATTGTCATGATAAAATTCACACACCCATGTACAAGAATACGTACAAACCAATTGTCCATATACGGGACTAAATAAGTTGTGCATGCACAAATGCTACCAGCTAGCTAGCTGACTTTAATCTACGTACGGAGAAAAATCGATCAAGTTGTGTGCACGTACAAGTGCTAGGCTGTGCTAGCTGCCTTTAATACGTCACATAAGCGAGGAGAGCATCGCGCAAATGAGGCAACGACCCGCGCCTGGTCTCCGGCAAGCAGGAGCACGTGGGCCTGTCAGGCTGACGCTGCCACGCGAGTCAGTCGCTCGGAGACTAAATCGCACCCTCTCGTGCGTAATTGCACGGTCCAGGTTGCATCTCGAGTTAAGCTAACGGTAAGGCGCCTACTAATTAGAATTTCCGATAAAAAAATTCTACTTTCTAGGGAAATGAAATATACTCATTTTCAAGGGACAATTTCAGTAGCAAAGTTTTTTGTTTTTTGCAGCAAGCACGTTTTGTTTTTTCTTAGCAAAACGGGAACAGGCAGTCAAGCACGTGTTGTTCAGCCGAGGCCCAAGCATGGCCCAGGCCAATTAGCGCTCCCCCTCCATCTCCAAATCTCCCACACGCGAGCCCGCACACCGTACGGCGGCAGACAACCCTAGCCTGGCGCGGCCCCAGACCTAGCCACCGCGATCTCCGGCCTCCGCTTCCCCGGTCGCGAACCACCGGCCTCCCACCCTCCACCTCGGGGTTCGACGAGTTGGGTTCGACCACCGCACTGTCGCCGCCGAATCACCCCCAAGGAATCCGTCCAAGCACGCTTCGCAACCGCGAGCTAGCGAGGGCTGTGTCCGGGTGAGTGACCTGCCTGCTGTTTTCCTGATTAGGTTTTGAGCACTTCCGCACAGATTTATTTTTCCGGCGAATTAGGTTTCGAGGATTCCCATTGAGATGAATTAATTCCTCTTGACATTACCCTATATGACTATATCAACGATTTAACAGAACGCGCACCCTAGTTGACGCATTATTTCGTGGCGAGCGGAATGTTGTAGTGCTGCAGTATGGACAATTTGCTGATTTTGACATTACCCCAATAGTCCATTTGAACTCTCAACTTAGTACGAAACCTCCCACCGTTCGCTCGTGCAACCAGGGAAAGGACTAACCAAACTGCTTATTCAACTATGTTTGTTTTTCCTTTGTTTGCTTTCCCAAAGACTTGTGTGGTTTGGACCAGGACACTTTAGAGCTTGCCAGCCCTCTAGAGAATCTCTCAGCTGATGTGAGCCACAGTTTGAAAGTCTATACAGGCAGAGTACTAGCATCACTCTTACAGATCCAATTCATTATCAGCTGATGAGTGTACGATATTGGCATCTCCTTGTCCTAAATTATAATCTGTTTGTAGCATTTGCATTCTGTTTAACTGTCTCGTTCACACTTTTTTGGACGAAACTTTCCCTATGACCATGTTGTTAGCTTTGGGTGCTGCGCGCGGTGGCTGTCTGTCAAGCCTTCTGTATGCTATCAATAACGGATAACTTGGAATCATAAATTGGGGTCTGGGTTATGATTAGGATGAGTTTGCATGTATCTTCTTTGGATCAATCGATTAATAATCAATGCCCCAGTAAGCCTCATAGGTTCCACTCATGGATCATAAAATGCTGGTGGCTACACTACGGCAAGTACCTAATCCTTGTTCTTCAGACTCTAACCTCCCCAAGCACATGACGCTAGTTCAGCACTATGCTGTTTCCTTGTCTTTATTTGACTCCCCAACTTTGGATTGGTCCACTTAATCTGAAGAAGAAGAATTGGTCGCAGTACAAAACAGAATCACAATTTTCTTATTCAAGGTGTAAGAGGTGCCACCTACTTAGTCTTCCTCAAAACCATTTGAATTATATATATCACTTGTTTTCCATGCACATGATTTCTTAGCTAACTGAACCTTTAAACTTAAGTGTGTAACTTCGGTCGTCTTCACTAGATGGTATCCCCAGGGACGTACTTTATGCACTAAAGCATGCAATTCACACCCTCCATTGGGACTACTCTTGCTATGTCGAGGACCCTGGTGGAGACGTCGTGTCACACCCTCCATTTCAGTGCCCCTACTGCTACACCTTCACCTGCTTCTGAATGAATAATAGTCTCCGTTGGGATTTTGTGTCGAGACTTGCTACTGTTCTTACTCGTGTCATGTGTTGCTTTACCATCGTCAAGACGATATGGGGCCTGGCCTAGTTCATTCACTTGGCATCAGTGTTAGCATTGAGATCCTGAGGATTTCTGACTTTTGTCTGCATCCTTTGCATGGATGATTATTATGTGATTAGTGAGTTATTATTCGTTGGTTCTTTCAAAGCTTCTCTTCTCTGCTTGCTTGCCTTAGAGGATGTTACCTAGCCTTAAGTTCTGCATACTTAGCCACTGGTTCTTTTTTTCCACTGCTAGAACTCTTAAATACCATAAACCTGAGTTGAACTTGTTAGTTATTATTATTATTCGTAAGTTCTTAACTTATGTGAGCCATGCGTACTAGATGTCTAGATTGACCTGAGTCTGCTACTCAACAAAGCATGGGAGGTCTAAGGTTGTAGTTTTTGCTCCTCGGAAACTGCTATGCACTTAATCTAGCAAATGCCGTAAGCAAAATTCTTGATATAATCTGGATGCACTTCCAAATTTACTCCACCTAACTAATTTTCAAATCTAGTCATTTTTTGCTAGAAGTAAAAAAAATCAAGCATTTTGTAAGGATTCAAATCGTCGTATTATTCACCTTTTGCCACTCTTAAGATAGAATAAATTTTGAGCTTAAAGTTTTATACATATGTAAAGTAAACCATGAAGTACCACTAGCATCAATAAGATCCAGAGTTTTATTACTTGTGTTAGTTTCATCGCATGGTGATTGCACCCAGTCCTTTATTGCATGCAGTACGGACCAGGTATCCCCTATGAACACATATCCTGGTGCGCTCCTAGTATGTAATAGTGTTCACTGTTAAGAACGATTTGCCCTGTAGAGTAACCTAGATGTTTTCCCTGCTAATTTGAACTGTTGAATTTCTGTTTATTTGATAGCTGCTGCTGAGTGCAAGATGAACTCTAAACGTGGGAGGAGTCATAGTCCAGTTGAACTCAAGGATGACCGCGCTAAGGGGAGTGAGAGTTATGGAAGGAAAGACAACTCAAGAGAGCTTCAGAATGATTTAAGTCATGCCAGACCAGGCAGAGGTCATGATTTTGGTAGGCATTCTGATAGGCACTCCTATGGAGCTTCACGTGAATCCAGGAGGCATGATGATTATAGGAGATATCATGATAAGCATGCTGAAGATAATGACAGAAACCATCCGAGAACTTCTAGGTCATATCGGGAACCAAGGGATGGCACTTACTATGATCCCTCAAGGCGTGATAGCACATCTGATAGATCACATGGGGATTGGAAAAATGCTGACAGCAGGTATGGAGGCAAATCTGTTAAGCCAGGACAGAGGAGTAAGGATCAGGAAAAACAGTGGTCTCCACGTGATGGAGCAGAGTATGACAAAGATGCTGATTTTAGGAGGGAGACATACTCTGCCAGAAGGTATCCAGAAGAAAAGGAAAGTAAAAACAAGGAAAAGTTCAAGCAGGAGGATGTGCTAAAAAAGAGAAGTGGCAAGGAAATCGAAAAAAGCAGCCACCCAACAGAACCTGAGCTAGAAACTAGGGAGAAGAGGAGAAGCTTATTCAGTTCTGTTGGTCCAGATGTTGAAAATGCACAACACATGGAAATAGATACCTCGGGAGGTTGGTTGATTTTATTTTTCCTTTTTGTTTTTATTGTTTATGTTCTGTTTTTGTTACTGAACTAACTGCCACAGTAGCGTACTAAGATTCTGAATCTTTTGATCCTAACAAAGTTTCGGTTCTGCACCAGGAATTAAAGATGAAGCCATAAATGATCTGGATGCAGCAAAACTTGCGGCAAGAAAAGCTGCTGAATTAGGTGAGTGTTCCCTTAGCTAGCTGCCAATATTTTTTCTTTCATTGTAGCATTATCTCAAGGATTTGTATTCTCATTCGATGGTTTAGTTTCTTTTTCTGTGCTCTGTCTAAAGTATGATGCATGCACATATTAAAAATGTGATTTCTGTGTATGGTTGTAATAATTTTGAGGCTGAACATTCCACAGCTATCACATTAAATTTGGTTTCATGATGGTCCAGTGATATGACTATGATATAAATCTTTGCACTGTCGGAGTGACTGATTGTAGCTATGCTATTTTTTGCTTCATGATTGACCACTTTCTTGCATGCTCTGTTGCAGTGAATAAGAACATGGTAGGATTTGGAGTTGGAACCGGGCGTTTATCCACTGACCAGAAGAAGAAGCTGCTTTGGGGCAACAAAAAGAGCAACCCTCCAGAGGTAAATCTCTGATAACACTCCAGTGTTTTTCGTTCCGCTTGTTTCCATTCCATTATGCCTGGATACCATATGCATGTCATATTTGTTTACTTTTATACCTAATGCTGCAGACAAGTACTCACTGGGATTCAAATCTGTTTTCTGATCGGGAGCGTCAAGAGAAATTCAATAAACTCATGGTAATCCTTTCTCCGAGACTTATATTTTTTTATAATATAATGCTGGCCTAAATTTGCTGAGCAACAGCATATATACATCATTACTCTGCGGTGAACTAACACTTTTTTAGAGTCTGAGGATGCCTTGGTGGCTATGGCCTATTGTAGGGTGTGAAGAGCAGCGCCTCCGCCCCGGTTCAAGAAAGCAAGGCCGGCAACAAGGAGGAGGGTCCGGTGGAAGGCAAGAAACAGGAGGAGCTCGACACCGACCTGGAGAAGCTCTACGTGGCAGGCCTGCGCCGGAGAGATGGCCGAACAGTTGGTCTTGGCCTGTAGGGAACTCTGCCTGCAAGTGTCGCAGCGCTGACGATCTCAAGTGCCTACGATGTACACTCTTCATTTGCTCGTTTATCCTTGCATGTGAACATTTAACTGGCAGTTTTGCATCAACTGTAGGAGTGGGTTATTATCATCTTGTAGATCATAAACAGCTACTATGTCTGCTTGGCACTTGTATAGTGTGTTGGTATAACATGTCACCCCGGAGGACTTGTGCACTGAGATGTTTGCTTTGCGTTGCCAGGGACGGAAAGAAAACTGATGGTCGTGTGATGATGGACGAGTCACATGCAGCAACTGTTTGCCTTTTGTAATCCTTGTTGCCAATGCAAATAGCAAGACAGGCTAGCTCGGCAGTCAGAGGCAGCAGCGCCCCGGGGAAATGTATTTGCTTTGACCTTTCACCTTTTAACTCATCTAGGCCTAGTTTTCTTGACGGCTTCTTGGAAAAGCTACCTCTCCCTCGCGGGAAGCCGCACCCAAAATTTAGTTAGGCTTTTGCAAAATAGGAAGCTAAACATTGATTCTGAGTGGATGTTGGGGAGGCGGAGGGGCAGCGGCCGTGATTTGAGAAGGGCGAGGCGGCGGTGGCAAGCGATGCGTCCGGTTGTGGAGGCGGAGAGGATCTTCTTCCTCCTAGCCTCGTTTGTCGTTTTGCTGTTAGAAGATCGATTGAGCGCATAAGATAGCATTCCCGAGTGGGACAAATACATTTATTAGCAAGAAAAGTAACGCAAAAAATAAATCTTGTTTCCTGAAAAATTTGTTCTCCAACGGCTTCACATTCAAAGCTTGTTAATCTTCTGAAAATTTTCTAGGGAAATTTCATGTAAGGATGAAATTGGAGCAGATATGGAAAACTGAGTGGTTTCATATTTGTTTTCATATTGCGAAAACGGATACAGAAACCCTAGAAACAGATATTGTCGGAAACTGAACGATTACGGTGTAGAAATGAAACAAAAAGGCAGATATTTACTAAAACCGAGGGACGCCTTATATAATTAAGGAAAAACCAGGTAAATTAAAGAACTTGTCAAATTTATAAATTAAGGAAAAACCAGGTAAATTAAAGAACTTGTCAAATTTATAAGATGAAATAAAATTATAAGGAAACCAAGCAAATCAACAAACTTGTAAAGTTTCTAAAATGAAATAAAATTATAAGGAGATATCATGATTATATAATATAGTGTGCACATTAAAAATATCTGTTATCGTCTCTGTCCCTAGTATAACACTGAAATGAAGAAGTGGGAGCAACAAATTCTTTTTACTTTTATTCAGCTATTGAGTTGTGTCAAAATGTTTTCAGAGAATTTTCGTGCCTATTAGATTTGGAATTTGGAAATCAATGCATAACAAAAAAAAATGAAAGTTCCGTATTAGGCATTCGGCCGAGTACGCAGTTCCGTTTCTGTTTCCGTTGTATATAAAGATTTCTGTTTACGGTTTTTGTTTCGCAAAATTTCATTTCTATATTTTTGTTCCGTTTCCTTCTACCGTTTTCATCCTACAGGTGCCCACCTCCGGCGTGCCACGCGCCAACTGCCGCCCGTCCGTACAGTCGTCCACATCGCGAGCTCCGTCCCCCACACCACCGCAACACCACTTCACACACTGCACACCAGCCTCTCCGGCCTCCGCTCCGCCATGGTCTCCCTCCGCTTCCCGACAGCCACCTCCGCCCGCCTCCCCCCTCCCCCGCCTCCCCACCGCGCCGCCATCGCCGCCGCAATTGCCGCCGCCGCCGCGGCAGCGGCGGCCGCGGCCAGCTTCACCCTCACCGCCAAATCCGCCGGTCGGCCGCTCCCGCGCCCGGCGCACTCCGCGCCCATCTGGGCCTCCCTCTCCCTGGCCGACGGCGCCACCCCCGGCAACGTCGAGCCCCGCACCGGCGCCGCATTCCCCGCCGAGGCCGCCGGCGGGCGCCGCCTCCTCGGCGTCGGCCTCCGCAAGACCACCATCCTCGGCCTCAAGACCATCGACGTCTACGCCTTCGGTAACCCACTAATTCCATATTCATCTTCTTCACTTAGACGAGTTCTTCTAGCCACATCTTCAATCCTTCGGTAGAAACTAGAAAGAAAAGTGCAGTGACAACAATGGGTTGTGCAGTGTTGTAAACTGCAACGATAGTAGGAGGGGAATGTGAAATGTTGCTCTGTGCAGGCGTGTACGCGGACGACGGCGATCTGAAGCAGCTGAGGGAGAAGTACCAGAAGGTCCCCGTCTCTGAACTGAAGGAAAACGCTGAGGTGATCAGCGATGCGCTAGAGCGCGATATTCGGATGACGGTTAGGCTTCAGATTGTGTACGGGAGGCTGAGCATTGGCTCCGTCCGGAGCGCTTTCGAAAAGAGTGTGGGAAGCAGGCTTCAGAAGTTTGGTGGATCCGACACCAAGGAGTTGCTTCAGAGGTAACTGCAGTTCTGGTTCTTGCTCTTGTGCTTTTCATGTGACAGGCAAAGACCACCTCTTGGACACTGGTTAGTTGTCATGATGTCTTTGTGCTACACTTGATTTAATTGTATTCTTATCACAATTCTGTTTAATGTGAAGAGTTATCGATTTAGATTTGAGGATTAGGATCAGCATAGGAAAGAGATAGTCTATAATGCATTTAGTTTCATACTGGATCTAGAAAGATGTTAGGATACATATTAAATGTATCTCTTCAAAACTTGAACCATGTGTAATCTAACTGGCCTTCATTGTGCTTTTGCTGTTGGGTGTTCACTTCTCTGGAATTTGAGCTCAGGTTGGTATGATTATATTATTAATGGAACTGAAACAATGTTGGCACTTGACAGTAACCGTGGGTAATGTTAATAATGTAGAGTGCAAGGTTGTTCAAGACCTGCATTAGTTCGATTTCACACGGGCGACAAATTCCTATTCTGCTGCTACAACTAAGGAGCTTAAGTTGTTAGTACATGCTACAGTTGTTAGCTACCAAAGTCTAATACAATCTGCCAATTTAGTGCTGAAATTCAGATTTTGTGTACTGTAGTGTTGCCAGCGGCGATTTGCCTGAATGATGCTACTCCAACATTGTGCTTAAGCATAATGTTCCAGTCGTAGCATATGCTATGTTCAGCAAGTTCAGTATCAGTAATTAATTGTGTCATCTGATTTTGATACCTTGATCTTCTGCAGTTTTGTTTCACTTTTCAAGGATGAATACAAATTACCAAAGGGGGCTGTAATTGAGCTTTCTAGGGAATCCAACCATGTGCTGAAAATAAATAGTAAGTTCATTTTTCCTTTCGCTTCCCTTTCTTTCTAGCCGATATGAGTATGTGCTATGCAATCATGTTGTTGGGGTAAAAAGGCAGGCTTTTAATAGTCAGAAAGATACCTTGATTATTTACAACGAATGGCCATGCATTCAGTATCTAAGTACCAGGCGGCATACACTTATTTTTCTTCACACATTTGGTTCATATGTTCAACATGGAGACAACATGATTATTGTAAATGTAATAACTGATACAATGTCATCGTATGTGCTAATCTTTGAAGAAAAAAAATCAGAAAAAGGCTACCACTTGCACTAGTAAACTTTGTCTCCTAAAAGCTCTATAGATTCCATGTATTGTGCAGAATAAAGTCATCATTCGGTTTGTTCTTGGAAAATAGGGATGCCACTTGTGTGTGTATGTGTGAAAAATATCATGGCCATGTTACGTTCACATTTCTTTCGGTTATCTATAAGTTCCCGATACTTACTAAAGGTGCCTAGGAGTCATGATTAATAAACTCTTGTCTCTGTGTAGTCCAAGGAGAGGAAGTGGGGAGCATCCAGAACAAGCTCTTGTGCAAATCTATTTTAGATCTTTACATTGGAGATGACCCATTCGACCAAAGTGCAAAAGATAACATCCAAGGAAGTTTGGCCAGCATTCTTAAAGCCTAGTAGTAGTGCTTGAATTAAATGTCACCTAGCTTTTCTCACGAACTTGGTTATTTTAGGTCCAAAAGCACTGTATGTCTGTTCAAACTTCTGTAAGATGAACGGCTTCTGTCTAGTCTTAACTTCCTTTCGGTAAAAAAGGAATAAAGTATGCTGTTATGACCGGGGTCACCTATATCCGGAGGAGGCCCAATGGGCAGGTTTAGTTAGGGGCTTGGCCCACAAGCTATCTCAATTTCGTTATATAAACAGTTGTAAACACTCCGTGAAAATCAAGCAATAAGAATATTTCTATTGCCGGCTCCCAGAGGAGCCGGATCCTAAACCCTAGCCGCCGCCTTGCTCCTGCGCCGCCGCCTCCCCAACTCGCACGAACGGTGCCCAGCCGCCGGCGTCCGCGTCCTCGTCCGCAATCTGCGCCCTCCTTCCCCTACAACCTTCGCCCTAGAACCGGTAGAACCCTAGCACCTACCACCTTGGTATCAGATTGCTCTTGTTCGATCATGTCTTCTTCGGCCACCACATCCGCCACGATGCTCGCCACCACCGCCGCCATCACCTCCTCCGCGCCGACCTTCCCTGCGGCCGCCGCCACCATGCCGGCGTCCTCCCCCGCGCAGGTCGCCGCCGTCTACACCCCCGCGGAGATGAGCGGGGTCCTCAACGACCTCGTCACCGCGGTCCAGGGCATCCGCCAGTACTTGATCGGGCCCTATGGGCCGCCGCAACCGCCGCCGCCCGGCGCCCTCCCCGGTCCGTCGGCCACGCCGTGGTCCTCCACCGCGGCCTTCCCAGGGCCGCCGCTACAGCCGCCGCCCACGTCCGCCCTGCCGTGGCAGCCGCCGCCCAGCGCCGGGCCGGTTTCGCCCCTACCGGGCGGCGTCCCCATCCACCAGGTCCGCTTTCCATCGTCACCATCACCACTACCGGCCTGGTTGTCCGGGTCGTCGCCATCGCCGGTCTACACTATGGCCGGCGAACCGCCAGCACCCACCATCACGTCCAGCGCCACGTCGAGTTTCGCGGGCCTCCACTCGGGTCGCGTCGAGCCCTCCGGCCAGGGCGGCCCTACACAGCCGCCACCACGGTTCGCCAAGATCGACTTCGCCACCTACGACGGTACGGAGGACCCTCTCAACTAGCTCAACCAGTGCGAACAGTTCTTCCGCGGACAGCGCACCCTCGCGTCGGACCGCACCTGGCTCGCCTCTTATCACCTCCGGGGCGCCGCACAGACGTGGTACTACGCCCTCGAGCAGGACGAGGGCGGCATGCCCCCTTGGGAGCGTTTTCACGAGCTATGCCTCCTGCGTTTCGGGCCGCCGATCCGCGGGAGCAGACTGGCCGAGCTCGGCCGCCTCCCCTTCACCTCCACGGTACAGGACTTCGCCGACCGTTTCCAGGACCTTGCATGCCACGCGCCTGGTGTGACGGGGCAGCAGCGGGCCGAGCTCTTCGTTGGTGGTCTTCCGGATCACATCCGGGTGGACGTGGAACTTCAGGGTCCCCAGGACCTCCAGACGGCCATGCACTACGCCCGCGCCTACGAGCGTCGCGCACAGGCGTTGCAGCAGGCGCCACCGGGACGAGGGGGCCGCCAGACCGCCAGGCCATCTCAGCCCGCACCTGTGCCCGGCCGGTCGAACCCTGCCACTCCGGCCGCCACCGCTCCGGCCGTCACGCGGACTTTTCCTCGGCTCATCCCGGCCGAGCAGCTCGAGCGCCGTCGCCAGGGCCTTTGCTTTAACTGCGACGAGCCTTACGTGCCAGGCCACGTCTGCCCGCGCCTCTTCTACTTGGAGACGGTCGACTACATCAAGGACACACCCGCCGACGGGCTCGGCGAGTTGCCCCCACCCGTCGCTGCGGAGACCGTCCCCGCAACCACGAATGCGACAGCTTTTGTGGTCTCGCTCCATGCGCTTGCTGGCATCCGTGACGAGCGCACTATGCTCTTGCCGGTGACGATTCACGGACAGCGCCTGGTGGCCCTCCTGGACACGGGTTCCACGCATAACTTCCTGCCCGAGGCTACGATGCGCCGCTTAGCCCTTCAACCGACGGGCGGGGAGCACCTTCAGGTCGCGGTGGCGAATGGCGACCGCCTACGGTGCCACGGGCTGGCACGGGACGTGCCAATCATCATCGGCGACGAGCACTTCACCATCACGTGCGCCGGCATCGACTTGGGCTGCTTCGACTTCATCCTCGGCGTCGACTTCTTGTGGACCCTCGGTCCCATCCTCTGGGACTTCGACTCCCTGACGATAACCTTCTGGCGTCTGGGTCGCCGTATCCGGTGGGAGGGCATCGGGGCGCCTCTCCGGCGAACCCGCAGCTGCAGCTTGCCGCAACCGCCACCGAGTCCGAGCGTCCACTGTTAGATCACCTCCTACGGCAGCATGGCGACCTCTTCGACGAGCCTCAGGGCCTTCCGCCCGTCCGGGTGTATGATCACCGCATCCATCTCTTGCCGGACACGGCGCCAGTTGCAGTGCGGCCCTACCGCTACCCCCAGCTACAGAAGGACGAGCTGGAGCGGCAGTGCGCGCTCATGATCGCTGCGGGCATCATCCGCATCTCCACGTCGCCATTCTCGGCGCCGGTCCTCCTCGTTCGCAAGTCGGACGACATGTGGCGCTTCTGCATCGACTACCGTGCCCTTAATGCCATGACGCTCAAGGACAAGTTTCCTATTCCGGTGGTCGACGAGCTCTTCGACGAGCTCCATGGGGCGCGCTTCTTCACCAAGCTCGACTTGCGGTCGGGCTACCACCAGGTGCGGATGCATCCGGATGATGTCGCCAAGACGGCGTTTCGGACTCATCATGGCCACTTCGAGTTTTTGGTGATGCCTTTTGGCCTCTCCAACGCTCCGGCGACCTTTCAGGCCCTGATGAACGACGTCCTCCGGCCGTACCTGCGACGGTTTGTGCTTGTTTTCTTTGATGACATTCTTATCTACAACACCTCGTGGGCGGAGCACCTTCAGCACATCGCCATCGTCTTTAACGAGCTTCGAGCGCATCGTCTTCACCTTAAGCGCTCGAAGTGCTCGTTCGGGACGTCTTCGGTCGCCTACCTCGGCCACGCCATCTCGGCCGAGGGGGTGGCTATGGATGCCGACAAGGTGGCGGCCGTCGCGGCTTGGCCGACGCCGCACTCGCCGCGGGCTCTCCGCGGTTTCCTGGGGCTCACGGGGTACTACCGGAAATTTATCCGGGAATTCGGCCTCATCGCGGCCCCGCTCACGCGGCTGCTGCGTCGCGACGCCTTTGCTTGGGATGACGAGGCCACAGCGGCATTCGAGGCTCTGAAGGGGGCCCTCACGACGGGACCCTGATACGTGCATTTTATATCATCATTTATATAACTTTTAGTATCATACTAGAATGTTATTTGCATGATTATATGATTGTTTCTACATGTTTTAGATGATTTTGGGGACTTTCATACAAAGTCCCTATTTTTGGTATTTAATTTCTGGGAGGCAGAAAACCTCCTTTTTCTTGTCTTTAATGTTTCAGGAGCTACAGGACCTCAAATAATAAAAGGAAAAATACTGCGTCAGTTTTTCATCGGGAGAAAGGCAGAGGGAAGAAGACCGAAGAGAGGAGAGCCACGAGGGCCAAATGGGGGTGGCCCACGCGGCCCATGTACCTGGCCGCGTGGGACCACCCAAAGGGCCTCGGGCACCTCCTCGCCTGGGGCTTTTTATCGACGCCTTCGTCTCGCCCGAAAAGTAACGCCCTAATTTTTCCAAGTCCATCCGAGGTCGCGGCGGCGGCGAAACTCCTGATCCCTTCCGAGGGGGGTCAGATCCTGCTGCTCCGGAACTCCGGAGAAGGGGGAAATCATCGTCATCGTCATCACCTCTCCTCCTTGGCGTGGGAGGAGGCCTCTACATCATCACCCCCATCAAGACCAGCACCATCACCATCATCATCACCGTGATCCACTCCGTTCCCCTCGCAGTTTGAGAGTTGCTATACCCTAGATACTTGTCTTGTGCTACTATTCATGTTTGTGATTGAGTACTTGTCATTATTTGGTGGTGAAGTTATAATTTCAGATTGTGTTGTACCACTTATGCCACTGATTATGATCATGTTCGCACGTTGTGAGTAGTTCCCGTATGTTCCTGAGGGCATAGGATGAATTGGCATGATTTATATATGACATGTGTTGGTATTTTGTCAAGAGTTTATCTTTTATGTGATTCTATGATGGTGTTGTGCGAACGTCGACTGCACAACACTTCACCTTTATGGGCTCATAGGAGAACACCGTAGTGTAATGAATTGATGGAGACTTGGGAGGACACGTAAACCTGAGACCGAGTCATGAAGTTATATTATGAGGGTATTAGTATCGGGGACCTTAGAGTGTAATGCTATGGTGGGACTTTAGGTCTTAATAATTCTTGTGCAGTCATTTGCTTGGCCACATGATCCATCATAAGGGGTTGTAGTTTATTTATTTAGCTATACCTAATTATGGCTCCGTCCAAAGAGGATTAAAACTTGACAAGATATTCAACGTGTTGTTTAATAAATCTCTATGCCTAGCATCATCCATGCCGCCCTCGGGAACGTTTGCCACATATAAGTTACACATCACTTGAGCTTGTCCTTTGCCACATAAGAGGATTGGGCTTTCTCTCTTTGAGAGCTTTCACTTGCTACTATCTGTTATCTGCTTGCAACTATACAACTGAAAATACCAAAAACACTGCATCTTTTATTGTTTTATTTATCAATCTTACTAACCAATACCTTCAGCTCCTCGTGGGTTCGACAACCTTTTCTAATTGAAAGGTACTACAATTGATCTCCTGCACTTGGGAGCCATCAAGATACTTTTCTGGCGCCGTTGCCGGGGAGCGTAGCGCTATTGGTAAGAAGTTTGGTAAGGAAACTTGAAAGCTGTTTATCTCATTGTTACTATGGCATTTATGAATCGTGCCTCGCTGCATCTTGCTCTATATGAAAGTGCTTATGCCACTACTGCAAAGGTGGTTGAAACTACTGTGTCTGAGGTACCTAAAGTGGGATTAAAATTCCCATGGTCATGTTAAAAGAGTTATGAAAAATCCATTTACAGGAGATGGAACTAAGTCGGCACGCGAGCACATGGAAATAATTGAGGACATATGTGGCTTATTCAGACTACCTGGTATTTCAGAGGATCAGGTAAAAAGGAAGCTATTGTATTTGTCTTTATCTGGTAATGCTCGTGATTGGTACAGGTCTTTGGATGAAGAGGTCCAGAATGAATGGAGTATCTTGAGGAAGGTTTTCTTTCTTAAATATTTTACTCCTAAAGAAGCTTATGATAACCGCTGCTATATATTCAATTTCTGGCCACATCTGGGAGAGAGTATTACTCAAGCTTGGGGGAGGTTAAAGGAACTCCTTCGCAAGAATCCATGTCATGATCTTACAAGGAAACTTATATTGATAAACTTTTATGTGAGACTACCTATGAAGCACAAGGAGATTCTGGATAATTCATCTGGTGGAAGTTTTACTAATAACACTGAAGAAGAAGCATGGAATTTATTGGAGACTATTTCTGAAAATACTAGCCACTGGGATCTTGATAAAGGTAATGAGCCATATTTTGATTATGAATATTCATGTGTAGAGAATTTCTCTACTTCTATTCTGTTTAAAAATCTGAGTGATACTTTTGGTCTTGATCCTTATGTTATAATTGAAATAGCTAAAGGTTTTGCTGATCATATCTGTGTTCCAAAAAGTGGATTTGAAGTTTATGTTGAACCTGTTAAACAATCTATTGTTGTTCCTAAAGTTATTAAACAGGTTGAACCAATGTCATCTGTGACAATTGAGGAGTATGTTGAACCACCTCCATTTCCAAACCAAGTTAAGGAGAATTTACTTAAAGCTGTTACTAACAAGAGTAACAAAAGATGTTCTCAGCCTTATGAACAGGTGGAAGTCAACACTCAAATTTCTGTTATCAAGCAACTAAATGAAGAAGACCCAGTGGATGTTTATCTATGTGAAGATGCTACCAAAGTCATCAAAGGTAATTCGGCCAAAGTTGGGAAACCTGTTATATCATGCTCTATTGGGACTTCAAGTTATCATGGTCTATGTGATATTGGAGCAAGTATTAGTGTCATTCCATATTCTCTTTATCTTGAGATCAAGCCTGATATTGATCCCATTGTTATGGAAGAGACAGGTATGACAATTCAACTTGCTAATAAAGATTATATTAGTCCATTTGGAATTGTTAGAGATGTTGAAGTATTGATTGGCAAAATAAAATACCCTGCTGATTTTATTGTGCTTGGTTGTCCTCAAGATTCATTTTGTCCTATCATTTTTGGTAGACCTTTCTTACATACTGTTGGTGCTGAAATTAATTTGCCTAAAGAGAAAGTGTTTATTAAATGTGCTGGTGAGAAACTTGAATTTAACTTTTCCAAATTTGCTGATAAACATGTTGAGAAAGAGCCAATTCCTAATAATTTAATTGAAACTCTTGCTCATATAGCTGTAGCTTCAACTGATGTTGTAGAACGTTATATGCTTAATCAAGATGAACCATTTAATGATGAGGAAAAAGAGGCTTTGGAACAAATATTATGGCAACAACCACCACAATTACAATTGCATATCCCACCTGATAATTTAGGAGTGCTACCACCACCTAAAGGGGATCCTAGTTTTGAATTGAAACCTTTGCCTGCAAATCTGAAATATGCATATTTGGATGAGAAGAGCATATATCCTGTCATTATTAGTGCTAACCTTTCAGCTGAAGAGGAAGAGAAATTACTTGATGTGCTAAAAGCTCACCGACCAGCCATTGGATACTCTCTTGATGATCTTAAAGGTATAAGCCCCGCTCTATGTATGCATAAAATTAATCTGGAGGAAGATGCAAAACCTGTTGTTGATTTTCAACGCCGCCTCCATCCAAAAATGAAAGAAGTGGTAAGGAAAGAGGTAATAAGACTTATTGAAGCTGGTATCATTTATCCTATAGCTGACAGTAAGTGGGTTAGTCCTGTTCATTGTGTTCCTAAAAAGGGTGGAATGACTGTTGTTCCAAATGAAAAGGATGAACTTGTGGCTCAACGTACTGTAGTTGGTTATAGGATGGTTATTGATTTCAGAAAATTGAATAAAGCAACTCGAAAAGATCATTATCCATTGCCATTTATTGATCAAATGCTAGAAAGGTTGTCTAAACACTCTCACTTTTGCTATCTAGATGGTTATTCAGGTTTCTCGCAAATTCCTGTCCATAAGGATGATCAAGAAAAGACCACTTTTACTTGCCCATATGGTACTTTTGCTTACAGGAGAATGCCATTCGGTTTATGTAATGCTCCTGCTACTTTTCAAAGATGCATGAATGCTATATTTGCTGATTATATTGAAAAGATAATGGAGGTTTTTATGGATGATTTTTCTGTGTATGGTACTTCCTTCGATAATTGCTTGTTCAACCTTAACAAAGTTTTACAGCGTTGTGAAGACCAACACTTGGTTCTTAATTGGGAGAAGTGTCACTTCATGGTTACTGAGGGTATAGTTCTTGGGCATAAGATTTCTGGAGAAGGAATAGAAGTTGATCCAGCAAAGATTGAAGCTATTGAAAAACTACCATATCCAAGGGACCTCAAAGGTATAAGAAGTTTTCTTGGGCATGCAGGTTTTTACCGTAGGTTCATTAAGGATTTCTCCAAAATATCAAAACCTCTAACCAATCTTCTGCAAAAGGATGTTCCTTTCTCTTTTAATGATGATTGCATTGAGTCCTTTAATATTTTGAAGAATGCTTTAATCACTGCTCCCATTATTCAACCTCCTGATTGGAACTTGCCTTTTGAAATTATGTGTGATGCTAGTGATTATGCAGTTGGGGCTGTTTTGGGCCAACGTGTTGATAAGAAACTGAATGTTATTTATTATGCTAGTAGAACACTTGATGCTGCTCAAAAGAATTATGCTACAACTGAGAAAGAATTTTTAGCAGTACTGTTTGCTTGTGACAAGTTTAGACCTTATATTACTGATTCAAAAGTCACAATACATACTGATCATTCTGCTATTAAATACTTGATGAATAAGAAAGATGCTAAGCCTAGACTAATAAGATGGGTACTTCTATTGCAAGAATTTGATTTACACATTGTTGATAGGAAAGGGGAGGATAATCAAGTTGCTGATCATCTCTCTAGGATGGAAAGCATACCTGATGATCCTATTCCTATTAATGATAGCTTTGTTAATGAACAACTTGCAATTGTTAATGTTTCTAGTGCTAAAGTTGCATCTCCTTGGTTTGCCAACTATGCAAATTTTATTGTTGGTAAAGTTTTGCCTCCACACTTCACTTCTCAACAAAGAAAGAAATTCTTTTATGATCTTAGACATTATTTTTGGGATGATCCTTTCCTCTATAAGAAAAGTGTGGATGGTATTATTAGACGTTGTGTACCTGAGCATGAACAACAGGCTATTATAAGAGATTGTCATGACAGTCCCTATGGAGGGCATCATGCAGGAGATCGCACAGGAGCAAAGGTATTACAATCTGGTTTCTATTGGCCTACTTTATTTAAGGACTGTGCTGAATATGTTAAATCTTGTGATAAATGTCAAAGAGTAGGAAACATTGGTAGGAGGAATGAAATGCCTATGAATTATTCATTGCCACTTGAACCATTTGATGTGTGGGGTTTTGACTTTATGGGTCCTTTCCCAGAATCAAAGACAAAGCATACTCACATTTTGGTTGCAGTTGACTATGTTACAAAGTGGGTGGAAGCAATTCCAACCAAAAGTGCAGATCATGCCACAGCAATGAAGATGCTCAAGGACATCATTTTCCCCAGGTTTGGTGTTCCTAGGTTCTTAATTACTGATGGTGGTTCTCATTTCTTGCATGGTGTTCTTAGAAAAACTTTGGCAAAATATGATGTTAACCATAGAATTGCATCTCCTTATCATCCTCAAACAAGTGGGCAAGTTGAATTAAGCAATAGGGAAATTAAACTCATTTTGGAAAAGACAGTGAATAAGTCTAGATCTGATTGGCCAATTAAGATTAATGATGCTTTGTGGGCTTATAGAACTGCTTTTAAAAATCCTATGGGAATGTCTCCTTATAAAATGGTTTATGGAAAAGCTTGTCACTTACCTGTTGAACTAGAACATAAAGCTAGATGGGCTATTAAACAACTGAACTTTGATTTTAAAACTGCGGGAGAAAAGAGAATTCTTGACCTAAACCTACTTGACGAATGGAGAAATGAAGCTTATGAAAGTGCCAGGATGTTTAAAGAAAAAGTTAAGATTTGGCATGACAAGAAAATTAAGAAAAAGGAATTCAAAGTAGGTGATCAAGTTTTATTGTACAACTCTCGTTTCAAGTTTTCTGCAGGGAAGCTAGCTTCAAAGTGGCAGGGACCATTAGTGATACAGGAGGTGTACCGTTCAGGAGCTATCCGTCTTCACGGTGACATGAAAGGTAAACCTCATGTAGTCAATGGACAACGCCTTAAACCTTATATTGCAGGAAAGAGCTTCATCGGAAGGGTGGAGGAGTTGAATTTACAAACACCGGAAGAGGTAATTGAGAGAAACCGTGCAGTTTCAGAAACCCTAAATCAATAGAAGGTAACTTTTGTGTTGGAAAGTTTCTCGGAATTGCATAAAATTTTACGGAGGTCAATTTTTATGGAAATCATCGTATGGGACAAGAAAACTGGACGAAACGGAGACCCGAGGGAGAAAGAGAGGGGCCCACGCGGCCCATGTACCTGGCCGCGTGGGGCTATCCCTTTTCCACCTCGGAGTCCTTTTCGTCTCGTTTTCGATCCCGACGCTTCGTCTTGACCTAAAAACCCTCAATATATACCCTCTCTGCCGATCTAATCTCGCACCGAGCGTTCTCGAGCGATCTTTGTTTCTGTTGTTTCTGCCTGTCAGGTTTTAGCCATGTCTTGCTCCGGATCCAACCAAGAGGGGGAGAGCTCTCCCAAGGAGGGTGTTGTGAACCGCTACCTCAACTCCGTGATGACACCACCGAAGACCGTGTGCTTCAAGGAGGGCGTGATGCTCGTGGAGGAGGTGAAGGCTCCCAAGGCCACCGGCACGGTGGAGGAAAGGCTGGATGAGTTGGAGGACAAGACCTTCAGGTATGGCACTGTGGTTTACCGCAGCCTTGATGCTCACCACTTCATGAACCTGGAGCTGGAGAAGAAGGTTGAAGAGTACAAGAAAAGGCTTGAAGATCTGGAAGATAGGTACAAGGACGTCATCAACAAGTGGGAGAAGTTCCAATGCTTCATGTGGGATGTAGAGAACCAGAACTGCGAATATGAAGAACGCTTCAAGAAGATTGCAGCAGCCGCCACCCTCAGGTACAATGATCCACCTACATCTTTCCGTGATGGAAGGCCTTTCCCATGGAAGATGGCTGAATGGGAGGAAGAATATGAGAAGGAGGAGGCTGCAGCAAAGGAGAATCTGGAGGAACGCCAAGCTTGGGGGAGTTCCATCTAGTCTTTCTCTTTATCAATCTATCATATCTATCTAGTCATGGTGTGTTTGCTTTTATCGTTAGTTATCAATATCTCTTAGGCGTGTGTGAGCTCATGGAGCATTATCATGTATCCCTATCTTATGGTTTATCAATGAATATTAAAGTATGGTGTCATCCATGATTCTCTTGTTTGGGGATTTATGGGTAACACTCATGCAAATGAGCGTGGCATATTTAGAATTTCAATCACATCTTGCCTTGAAATTAATTAACTTGAGTATGTTGGACAATTATAGAATTATCTCAATATAGAAGAAGTAAAAAGACTTGTGAATTAATAGTTTGAGGTTAAGATATAGTCTTGTAGGATAAGAAGTTGAGAAGACTTAATGAAAAGGATATAAAACACTCTTGTTACAACCTAGTATCTTTTGAGCAAATTAATGATCATGGATATTTCAATACTTATGCTCTTGAATGTGAATGAAAGGAAGGCACCTGAAATTTCAGCTAGCCATGGAAAGTGTAAGAAAAGGGTTGTGTAGAGCATGGGAACTTGATTGAGATATCCATGACTAAAGTTTGCACTAGTTACTAGTCAAGCAAGAGTGATAACAATTTTTATATCTATCTGTCTTTTCATTTGTCTTCTTTTGAACTTGTTATCCAATGAGAGTTTATCTTGTCTTTGAATTTCAGCAAAGTATAAAAGATTATAATGCTTGCCATGAAGAGCAAAAGCATGTGAAAAACAATATGATTCGATTGTCCAACATACAATGGTTATTTGCTTTCAAAAGTAAGGGGTGATTGCTAGAGTTCTACTTATGTTGCCCTCATATGTATGAGTTTTAGATCATTAATCTTATCTTGCAATTGAATATGATGATGATACAATGCCCGTATTTATTTATCAACCATAAGTCCATTGATGCATGTAATGATCTATGTCCTTACTTACTCGAGGACGAGTAAAGGTTTAAGCTTGGGGGAGTTGATACGTGCATTTTATATCATCATTTATATAACTTTTAGTATCATACTAGAATGTTATTTGCATGATTATATGATTGTTTCTACATGTTTTAGATGATTTTGGGGACTTTCATACAAAGTCCCTATTTTTGGTATTTAATTTCTGGGAGGCAGAAAACCTCCTTTTTCTTGTCTTTAATGTTTCAGGAGCTACAGGACCTCAAATAATAAAAGGAAAAATACTGCGTCAGTTTTTCATCGGGAGAAAGGCAGAGGGAAGAAGACCGAAGAGAGGAGAGCCACGAGGGCCAAATGGGGGTGGCCCACGCGGCCCATGTACCTGGCCGCGTGGGACCCACCCAAATGCCTCGGGCACCTCCTCGCCTGGGGCTTTTTATCGACGCCTTCGTCTCGCCCGAAAAGTAACGCCCTAATTTTTCCAAGTCCATCCGAGGTCGCGGCGGCGGCGAAACTCCTGATCCCTTCCGAGGGGGGTCAGATCCTGCTGCTCCGGAACTCCGGAGAAGGGGGAAATCATCGTCATCGTCATCACCTCTCCTCCTTGGCGTGGGAGGAGGCCTCTACATCATCACCCCCATCAAGACCAGCACCATCACCATCATCATCACCGTGATCCACTCCGTTCCCCTCGCAGTTTGAGAGTTGCTATACCCTAGATACTTGTCTTGTGCTACTATTCATGTTTGTGATTGAGTACTTGTCATTATTTGGTGGTGAAGTTATAATTTCAGATTGTGTTGTACCACTTATGCCACTGATTATGATCATGTTCGCACGTTGTGAGTAGTTCCCGTATGTTCCTGAGGGCATAGGATGAATTGGCATTGATTTATATATGACATGTGTTGGTATTTTGTCAAGAGTTTATCTTTTATGTGATTCTATGATGGTGTTGTGCGAACGTCGACTGCACAACACTTCACCTTTATGGGCTCATAGGAGAACACCGTAGTGTAATGAATTGATGGAGACTTGGGAGGACACGTAAACCTGAGACCGAGTCATGAAGTTATATTATGAGGGTATTAGTATCGGGGACCTTAGAGTGTAATGCTATGGTGGGACTTTAGGTCTTAATAATTCTTGTGCAGTCATTTGCTTGGCCACATGATCCATCATAAGGGGTTGTAGTTTATTTATTTAGCTATACCTAATTATGGCTCCGTCCAAAGAGGATTAAAACTTGACAAGATATTCAACGTGTTGTTTAATAAATCTCTATGCCTAGCATCATCCATGCCGCCCTCGGGAACGTTTGCCACATATAAGTTACACATCACTTGAGCTTGTCCTTTGCCACATAAGAGGATTGGGCTTTCTCTCTTTGAGAGCTTTCACTTGCTACTATCTGTTATCTGCTTGCAACTATACAACTGAAAATACCAAAAACACTGCATCTTTTATTGTTTTATTTATCAATCTTACTAACCAATACCTTCAGCTCCTCGTGGGTTCGACAACCTTTTCTAATTGAAAGGTACTACAATTGATCTCCTGCACTTGGGAGCCATCAGACCCGTTCTTTAGATGCCGGACTTCGACCGCCCGTTCATCGTAGACTGCGACGCCTCCGGTGTGGGGTTTGGCGCGGTCCTTCATCAGGGCGACGGGCCGCTCGCCTTCTTCAGCAGGCCCTTCGCAGCGCGCCATCTTAAGCTCGCTGCTTACGAGCAGGAGCTCATTGGCTTGGTGCAGGCGGTGCGCTACTGGCGGCCCTATCTTTGGGGCCGGTCGTTCCGGATTCGCACAGATCACTACAGCCTCAAGTTCTTATTGGACCAAAGGCTGTTGACGGTGCCGCAGCATCAGTGGCTCAGCAAGCTCTTTGGCTTCGACTTCACCGTCGAGTACCGTCCGGGTCGCCTTAACACCGTGGCCGATGCCCTGACTCGCCGCGATGCCCCCCACGACGCAGCCGTTGGAGATTCTGAGGGGGCGGCGCTCTGCATCCGCTCGTGGCCCACGTTCGCCCTCTTCGCCGACATCCGTCGGGCCACCGCCGCCGCACCGGACGCTCAGCTCCTTCGGCAGCGACTTGCTGCTGGCGACTTGGAGGAGCCGTGGCGCCTGGCAGACGGCTTGCTCCTGCATGGGCGCCGGGTCTTCGTGCCTGACCACGACGACCTCCGTCACCAGGTGCTGCTGATGGCACACTCGGCGGGACACGAGGGTGTGCAGAAGACCCTCCATCGTCTCCGCGCCGACTTCTACATCCCGGGTGATCGGGCCCTGGTCCGAGACTGGGTGCGGTCTTGTGTGACGTGCCAGCGTAACAAGACGGAGACGCTGCGGCCGGCTGGTATGTTGCAGCCTTTGGAGGTGCCTACTCAGGTCTGGGCTGATATCTCCATGGACTTCATCGAGGGCCTCCCCAAGGTGGGCGGCAAGTCCGTCATCCTCACGGTGGTCGACCGCTTCTCCAAGTATGCTCACTTCATCGCGCTCGGCCATCCCTACACTGCCGCCTCCGTGGCCCGTGCCTTCTTCGACGGCATCGTCCGCCTACACGGGTTTCCCTCGTCGATTGTCAGCGATCGGGACCCCGTGTTCACGGGACATGTTTGGCGCGACCTCTTCCGGATGGCGGGGGTGAAGCTGCGGTTCAGCACGGCTTTCCACCCTCAGACGGACGGCCAATCGGAGGTGGTCAACAAGGTGATTGCCATGTATTTGCGTTGTGTCACAGGTGATCGTCCTCGCGCTTGGGTGGATTGGCTCGCGTGGGCGGAGTACTGCTACAACACCTCCTATCACTCCGCCCTGCGCGCCACGCCATTTGAGGTGGTCTACGGCCGTCCGCCCCTGCCCATCCTGCCGGTTGACCCGGCCACAGCTCGGACGGAAGCGGCGGGAAAGCTTCTTCGCAGCCGCGACGAGATGCTTGCGGAGGTGCGGCAATGCCTCCTTCAGGCCCAGCAGTTGGCCAAGCACTACTACGACGGCCACCATCGCGAGGCGGAGTACGCGGTGGGCGATTGGGTGTGGCTGCGCCTTCTTCATCGCACTACTAAGTCCCTGGACCCGCGTGCGAAGCGCAAGCTGGGTCCTCGCTACGCCGGGCCATTCACCATCCTGGAGCGCGTCGGGACACTGGCCTATTGCCTTCAGCTTCCGGCCGGGGCTCGCATCCACGACGTCTTTCAAGTGGGGCTGCTGAAGCCCTACCGTGGGGAGCCGCCGGCGCCGACGCCAACGCTTCCTCCGACCGCCGACGGGCGTCTTCTTCCGAGTCCGGTGACGGTGTTGCGGGCTCAACTACGTCGCGGACTGTGGTACTTGTTGGTTCAGTGGGAGGGCCTTCCGGAGGAGGAGGCCACTTGGGAGCAACGTGACGAGTTCAGCCAACACTATCCAGACTACCAGCTCGAGGACGAGCTGTTTGCGCAGGCGGAGAGAGATGTTATGACCGGGGTCACCTATACCCGGAGGAGGCCCAATGGGCAGGTTTAGTTAGGGGCTTGGCCCACAAGTTATCTCAATTTCGTTATATAAACAGTTGTAAACACTCCGTGAAAATCAAGCAATAAGAATATTTCTATTGCCGGCTCCCAGAGGAGCCGGATCCTAAACCCTAGCCGCCGCCTTGCTCCTGCACCGCCGCCTCCCCAACTCGCACGGCGGCGCCCATCCGCCGGCGTCCGCGTCCTCGTCCGCAATCTGCGTCCTCCTTCCCCTACAACCTTTGCCTAGAACCGGTAGAACCCTAGCACCTACCATATGCTGACTTGGATTGTGTGTGACATTATAGTGGCTTGAAATGACTTTACTCAGTTTGCCGTTAACATACCATGATCAGGAAAGAACATAGAGAGTGCTTTAACCCTATGCATCATATTGGCTGGGATGGATCCATCTTTTTCTAACAAGGTATGTTATGTCATGCATAACTTTGCTTTTGACTTTGATGCTTATATCTTACTAAAATCATTACCCTTCTTATCTTGCGACGGGCACAAATGCCTTCTAAACTTAGGTCGCTGAAGTGGAATTTATTTAAACTTATTTTTTTATTGTTGTGGAGAAGCAATTGCAAAAAATTATGTTATTGTCTATCAAAACAGATTAGTCCACCCATTCCAAATTAATTGAAGTTTTAGCGTAAACCTAAGTTTGACCAAGTCTATAGAAGAAATATATTAATTGTGTCATTAGTTCATCATGGAATATACTTCCATACTATCTATATTTGACGTTCTAGATATTACCGCATATATAGTTTCTCAATCGTAAAGAATATTTGACTTTAGACAGAGCTAGAACTTTACTAATTTGGAAGGGAGTGAGACCAACCAACTTAAAAGTACACATAAATAGATATCCTACCCTATTGTTCTGTTTTTCTGCTACAGACCTACAGTAGGTAGCCAAACAAGAAAACATGTTAAAAAAACGGTTCAACCGTCGGAGTGGTTTATCCTACTCTACCTTAGTACCAAATGCAGTGTCTAGATTCCATATGGAGTCTGGCTGAGTGTCCACGGGCCACTAGCTGCTCTAGCTCATGTTGCTTTCTCGTTTTATTCTTTGGCATGTCTCATGTTGCTTTCGCTCACGTCGCCTCTTTGTTAGGTATTCTCTTACGTACGTTACTTCGCAAAGGTTGATGTAGCTTATGTACGCGTCTCTTGTTGTTTCTTGCCGCTGATGATGCGTCGCGACGCGTATGCCGGCTGTTGCTTCCGGGGACACGGTTAACCCTTCTCGGGTTAAGAGAAGTGCAAGGAACTCTGAAGTTTCTCCGACCGATTCCTTCGCATCAGAGTGCGGGACGGTGGCCGACCGGGAAGAAGCAGCGTCATGCTACCCGTGTCCTCTTCGCCGTTTTCCGCCAAGTCTTTCCTATCCTCTCCGGTCTTAGAATTTGGTTGTCTTGTACCGAAGTTAGGCGGTAGCCCAGCGTTAAATTAATGACGTCAATGACAGAAGAAACATGAACCACCTTACAAACACTCCAGACTCCACACCCAAACAAAGATAAACCTGGAGGGCTGTACAAGGAAACCAGAGCCAAATGATAAACTCCAACTAAATTCTAAAATTCTTATGACCTATTTAAGTGGCTGGTTTGGGTCTAAAGTTTAGTCCCACATGAGTTGTACCGATTTATATAGTGAGCTCTTCTATCATTTGTATAAGCATGAGAAGAGTAGAACCTCTCGCGCACTCCTCCTCCTCGCCATGTCACCCCTTGCCTCGCCTCGTCACGACCGCCGCGCCACGTTTGGTTTCGGGAATGAGCAAGTGCCCATATTTTTGTTGTTCGAGAAAATTTAATGATACATTAATTAATAATTAACGGACGCGTTAATTTCTCGGCCAATTCCGATTCCTTTGAATCGTGGGGTTGTTACCGACTCTATCGTGAGGTTGCGCACACGTTCTACCCGACCTACACTGTATAAACATGCATGGCGAATCCTAGCCTCCTACATGCAACACATGGTCTCTCGTCGTTCCAGTTCTAGAACCTTGTGCAGCCGTCTTCCAAGTTTTCTCCATCATGTCTTTCGACGTGCACCGGTTGAAAGGACAGTAAGCCTCAAGAACCCACCGACTCTTATGATCCTGTACGGAGAGGGCCGAGATTTTTGGGGAGCCAATCGCTCGACTACTGGCAGCGACTAGTTCCCCAACAACGACTTCTTTCCCAATATCGGTAAGCTCTTCATGGACGACATGGGCATGACAACACCAACACCAACGGTTCTTGCTGACGTTGCCCAGTACGTACTTCGGTCCTCTTTGTTCGAGATCATGCTGCAGTATTTGTTCCTAACATTTCCTATAATCTTGGTCTGACCATCTACTGTTTAAGTAGATTACCTGATTAGTTCGGTACTAGTTGTTCCTGTCATGAATTGTTTCATGTTTTTGTGGATTAAATCAATTGCTAAATCGCTAATATATTCAACATCCCATGCACGGAAAATCTCGCTCTATAGCTTGGGTTCTCTGCATGGAAATGATTTAAGTGTCGAGTACGCATATTTTCAAATCTCAAAATTTATAAGATTTTGTCTTTTTGTGTAGCTCGGAATATGAAGTATTTAAAGGATATTTTGCACATTTGCGGAATACGCCATTGCCCACATTCTAGTTTTTTCAGATTTTTTTGAAACCCTTTTTTTTCTAAGTGTTTAATAATACCAGGATCACTAGAACTCGGGAGATATAGCTACAAATGTAAGAAACATCCATCTGTTAGTAAACATGGATCTATAACCACCCCCTTCAAGCCAAATTCTCGAGTCGAGAAGGTCGAGCAACGGTTTTTATGCTCTCTGTGGTGACCATAAAAACGTGAATTACACATTTTTCTTTTGTGCCCTTTAGACTTCTAGCCAACCGGTTTGGCGCTTATATATGAAACCAGACAAGATCCTTTCGTCTTTTTTAAAACAAACTCATCTTGTTTTAAACTTTTAAATGCGCATTTTGTAGCATCAGTTTTAAATACAAAGCTTGATGCGATCCTTTCCTAAAATCACACTCCTTTTGTTGCTTATATTTAAAATATTATTTGTTCAAATAAAAGAGAAATTAGCTTGAGAAACTATATTCCCAATAGTAAGTACAAGAATCTATTAATTATTAGCAACTCACCTTCCTACACGTTACCTTCACTAATTGAAGAAACAAAAAACCCTTGGCAAAGACAAGCAACAAAACGTTTGTTTGTAAAACCAGAAAGCCGGTGCACGTAACAGCAACAAAACCGAAGCCTTTGTTTCTCTCGGCCCTCCGCGCTCGGCCAAGAGCATAAAAAAAAAAGAGCATCCAGCTTTCCGGGGGTAAAAGAAAGAAAAAGGAGCGATTCCTCTGCACCCTCCGACTTGCCGAGCTCGTGATCCCCTCGCCACAGGACCGGTGGAAGCGGCGAGGCGTTTCCGCGCCAAGCGTGCTCAAAAGCTCGGGCCTTTTCTTTCCTCCCTTGGTTCGCATAGCCGCGGCGGCCTGCTGTGCTGCTCAGCTCTCAGATCTGCCGCGGCAGAAGGAGGAACGCAGGGGCTGGAGATGGGGCGAACCGCCGTCGACGAGGATCAGGCCTTGTCCGGTGAGTGAGTCGATCCCGGCCTTGGGTCAGGCGTCGTGTTGTTTGATCTCGCTCTGTTCTTCGAGATGCGCTTGGTTCTTTGGGCTTTCGAACCATAGAATTATAGTATCATCATATAACGGCCTAGGTGTTTTTTCCCAAGATTCATGTGGTTGGAATGCGTTTTTTTTGTTAACTTCTTGTGCGCTATGGGGTTGCCATTGCGTCTCATTGAGGGTTTCCCAAAAAAATTGGAGCATTTCCTTTTTTTTTTTTTTCCCAAGATTCATGTGGTTGGAATGCGTTTTTTTGTTAACTTCTTGTGCGCTATGGGGTTGCCATTGCGTCTCATTGAGGGTTTCCCAAAAAAATTGGAGCATTTCCTTTTTTTTACGTACAAGTTAGTTTTTATTTTAAACATACGTACAAGTTAGTGTTGAATTTCTATTTTCGTCTGAGTATGACGATTCACGGCTTGACGAATTAGAGCACCGATTGAGGTGTTTCTTGAATAGCTAAATTGCATGGTTAGCTTTGGTTTCCTTCATGTATTCTTATGTTGGAGGTAAAATATGATATTGTTCGTCGATGGCCATTTCATTGTTTGCCTTTCAAGCATTGAGTTATTTACTCCAGTTTCGGAAGGTTATAGTTGAAAAACTTGGTATTTAAGTTAAACTTAGTTTTGTGTTAGGGCAGATGGCGTTTGCAATGAGTAACATTTACTCCCTCCGTTCCAAATTAATTGACGCAGATTTGGAAAGTAGGGAGTACTTCATAACTTGCAACAAATTTCCACCTGTAAAGATTGACTAGGCTATATTATTTTTTGCATTTTTTTTTTGGTTTCTTGTTGTGTGCTTTGGTATTCCCAAATATGAGTTCAGTTTTCTACTATGATTTTTGTATAGATAGAAATGCTACTTATCGCTGTCATTATCAAACTATGTTATGGAAGGTTGCTGCAAAAATTTTCTTTCATACACAGGACAACATGTGTAATTTTATTGTCGTGTCATAAAAGGAAACAAACTAGGAGTATGCATGGTCCATTGGATCCTTCACAGTTCTATGCCACCTTAACTGCAACATCAGATGAACTCATAATTCTCTGAAACCTTTGTTATCTTAATGAGATAATAAAAGTAAGACTACTCTGTGTTGATGATGATCGATTTACCATGTATTTCAGACATTCATGATAAGCATCGCTTGGAGCTGGAGAGTTTAACATTGACATCAAAGCCCTTCAAAACACTCACATTATTTGTGCTAGTCATTGGACAGAGTATAAGAAGCATATGTTCATGTGTTCTTAAAGAAGGTGCTCGGTTGAAGTTCTTGGTTCTTTTGGTTGTTACTACATGGGTGCTTCTCTTGGTTATCGATGGTCCACATGAGAAGGTATCATCATATTTCTTATCTGTTAGCACCTTTTCTGTATTTCAAGATTAGACTAATCGAGTGGTTATATGCTAACTTGAACTACAAGTATAAAGTTAACACAGAGCACTACTCTTACCGTCTCTAGATATGCATGAAGTATGTTATTTCTTTCGAATGGTGAAATAAGTTGTTTATTTATTTTGAACGAGGCAGGATAAGAGTAAGAATTGTTTCCTAGATTTCTCGAAATTAATCTTGTAGCCCCACCATAGCACCAAAAGATTTCTCAAATAAAAACGGTTATTGTCTACTCTAATTCTTACGCCGTGTATCCATTGCTGGCCAATACCTCGATCTGGCATTTTGGCAACGGTACATGTACCTGTGTTAAGAAAGCTTCATTTCAGTTGCAATGGCTTGTCCACGTTACTTGATAAGTCTGTAGTTTCCCGGTAGCTCCATTTGTATGTATGAACATATGTGCTTTATTACTTTCCATTCTTTGATGTGGTGTGGTGTATGCACTCTTGCAGCATGGATAAAATATTGTATCTTGTCTTCAATGCAGAATATGCATGAACTGCTTTGGTATGCCAGATTTGGATTATGGTGGGTCATACTAGGGGTTGCTTCATCTATTGGATTAGGTAAAGCCAAAAACTTAAATTGTATTTGTATGAGAAGATTTTTTGTGTAGCAGCTAAGCATTTTGTTAGTAAGGCTATACTCGTAGTTTGAACCTCAAGTCATCATTTTATTTCGCAGGCTCTGGTTTGCACACGTTTGTATTGTATTTAGGGCCTCATATCGCCCTTTTTACAATGAAAGCGGTTCAGTGTGGCCGGGTTGATTTAAAGAGTGCTCCTTATGACACTATTCTTCTTAAAAGGAGGCCTTCATGGTTGGAGAAAGACTGTCTGGAGTTTGGACCTCCAATATACCAGGAGACAATTCCCTTTAGCAAAATACTGCGTGAAGTTCATCTTGAAGCTGTTCTTTGGGGCATTGGAACTGCACTTGGAGAGCTTCCTCCATATTTCATCTCTAGAGCAGGTTACGTTTGTACCGCTTTGCTCTTCCCAATTCAAAAATATTTGCATCGTTCCATGTTTGCTCATTTATTTTCTATTTCTTTTTGCATGTCAAGCTGAACTTTATTATTCTTCAGTATAATTACTTCAGAGTGTTAGTTGTGAATCACTTAAAATTCTGCATAAATGTTTCAGTGCGACAAAATTTACATGAGTACATCAGAGTTACTTAATGCGGAGTTTGTGCTTCAGAGTATCTGCAGTCTTGTGAGCAAGAAACTTTTTTTTTTTTTTTTTTTTTTTTTTTGACGTGTGAGCAAGAAACTTCTTGATCAACAACATATTATGCGAACATTTGTAGCACGCTTTGATGAGTGACAGACATCAAATTTTATTTATGTGTTGCTTACCATCTTCCAGTATTAAAGTACATATAGTTACCCGGTGCACAGAGCAGAGTAGTTATAAAGTACAGCTTTTGTGTCCTGCTCAGATGTTGGGTCCGGAATGTATCTAACTTCCATCCATGCTCCCACTAAGTCTTCTGTGAGTCTTTTCAGTATGAGTATTTGTGTGTTATGAAGTATAGGTATCTACAAAGGGTATCTAAGAGTACAATTTTGTCATTCCCATTTCGCAGTGATTATCGCTAACTATATATTTAGCTGAGTTATCCGACTTATAAGTTGAGTATCTTGACCACAATAAGCCATCAAATAAGATTAACCTAAGTTGTGGCTAAACAATTGTTGATCTTACTCTTCAATTTACCTTAGGCTATTAGCTCTTAAGTTCCTGTAGTTAATTATGAAAAGTTACTTGAAGCAACTGATTCAGGTTAGTACAAATGAACCACAGCTAGCATGTCAGGCCAAAAAGTCGAAGAACTGGCTGAATTGGATGCTTCTATCTCAAAAGAAGGTTTTCTATCATCAACTCTACATCGGGCCAAGCGCTGGCTTATGTCTCACTCACAACATCTAAACTTTCCGACAATACTGCTACTTGCTTCGGTTAGTCTCTTTCTTGTGAACATTTATTTGCTTGTATATCTGGTTGATTATGTCACCGTACTTGCAGTTTTGCCTTCACTAGCTCCTTAACTGTTTCAGCTGATAGGTGAACTCCATTTACATTACATGGGAAACTCATTCTCTCCCCGCTTGAATGGTAGTTGCTATAGAAAAATTACATGTAAAAGGTGGCCATGACTTTCCTTGTGATCACTGGACAAATATTGCAAATGTCGAACAGTTTTCTTTGGCATATTATTCCTTCATTTTTTTTTTAACTGAAAACTGTATGGGGGCCTCATAGTAAAATTTTATTATTAGAAGGATAATTACAAAGAAAGGATTGAGTGTACAAAGAAGCATATTATTTTTTCATTGCTAAATATGACAGTTGGAGAGACTAACATTTTCTTCCATCAGGTGCCAAACCCTCTGTTTGATCTTGCTGGTATCTTATGTGGACAATTTAACATCCCCTTCTGGAAGTTCTTTCTGGCAACTTTAATCGGAAAGGCTATTATCAAGGTTTATATGCAGGTTCGTTTCTTTCAAACTTTTTGATACAATTCCTCCTATGTAGCATTTAGTTTCTAATTAAAATATTGCATATTTATGATCCCATATCTTACAAATTACTTGTGTAGACAACGTTGGTAATTACTCTCTGCAACAATCAGCTTCTTGAATTGGTGGAGGAAAGGCTTGTATGGGTATTAAGCAATTTTCCTGGAGTATCATCCCTCCTCCCCTCTTTGGTTACCAAGTTGAAGACAGCCAAGGATAAGTTTTTAATGGCCAGTGTTGCTGCGTCAGCTTCTAGTGCTGCGAAGGTACAGATTATCTTACGTTTGGAAACAGTTTTGAGCATTTAAAATTCGACTGCATACATCAGCTGTGTATGTTTCATTTCTTCAAATGATCTCTAACTTTGTGTCATTATTTCCTCTAAACGCCTGAATTATCCGTGTGCAGGAAAAGAAGTGGAATCTGTCGTTCTCTTTGATCTGGAATACCGTTGTGTGGCTCATGATAATGAATTTCATCGCTCAAATAATCACTTCCACAGCACAGAGCTATCTCAAGAAACTGCAAGAGCTTGAGATCAGTAAGAAGTCATTGGCAACAACAGATTCTGCTTCTTCTCCCGGGATATCAAATTAGTTGGGCCAGGGCATTTCATCCGGTTCACTCATAGAGGAATACATTCAATTTCTATTCACGTCATCAGCTTCTGCATGCGATTGATTTGGGAAATCTGAATCTGGGCATTGACCATGCGCTGTACTACTGGCATTATTCTCCAATAAATCAGTGATACACTGTACATAACCCATCCCATGTAGCCACCATGACTACTTACTAGAAACCACGAAAAACAGAGGAGAAAAAGAGCTTGACTAGTGCTCAAGTGTAATGTGGGCCTTGTACATAGCAACCAAAGACATCTCCATCAATTACACAGAAGCATAATGTATAAGCCTCATCGTCCTGCTTGTTGTTATTTGTCTCAGCATTGCCAATGACTTGTCCAGATCGGCCATTTTATTCTGATGGCTACGTGATGAGGAAATTTCATGTTCCTGTCAATGCACAAGCACAACACATGCCAGTTGGCATTAAACAAAAAAAACTGCCATGTTTTTATCAGCTGCTTTACTTTTTCAGTGATGTTGCAGCTGGCAACTCCTGTGGACCGACAGAAGTCCATCTTCCGACGTAACTCTGCTGGAAAAATTATTAATTTGTGAAAGCAAACGATGAGGTAAAATATGAGATGCAGAAGTGTTGGATGAACAGGCGATCTTGTCCAACCTGATTTGGAGGCTGAAGCGTGCTTTCAACTCCTTCGAGTTGATAGGAACGCTAGCCTGCTTGCAGATTGAGCTGAGCACTCATGAGTCAGGTCGCATGGCTTGCAGTGCGTCTGTTTTTTTATTTGCCTATACTTTATAAGTTTCTTATGTTATGAACTTTTTTTTTGGAAAACTTCTTATGTTATGAACTTAGTATCAAGGCAGAGTATTAGTGACTAAACAGTCGCGTAAACACCTAGTAGATTGAGCCACCGCAGTCACTAGATTATTTATTTGATGTGGAGGCCTGAGACTGAGATGTTCACTCTTATTTGCATTCTTCAGGGCGGTAGTGCGTCTGGTACAAAAGGTGTTCTAGTTCTGAATCCTCTTCTATAGGAAATAAATCTGAACCCTTTTCATAAATTATAAATCTTTAATCTGAGTTGTCGCACTCACGGAGATAGAGGGAGGGATATACTATAACAAAAAAAAGAAGGGTTTGAACTCATGTTGAGACTTCTATGCATTTTAAAGGAATTTTGGTACTCTCGGTGCTATATTCGAAAGAGCTTTATAGAAATAAAGGATTGAAATCCTTCAATGCTACTGAGAAAATTCTTACAATCCAAGTAGACTCTTAATTTTTTGCAGGAATCGGGAAGATACACGACTGGTTGCATCAAAAAAAAAAATTTAACACAAAAGCCAGCCGTGGAGCAATTCTAATATGTTGTACTGTTTGTTTCATAATGTAGGACTTATCTTGACCGTCAAGTTCGTACTGTGATCAATGATTATGTAAAATGTGTTGCACATAATTGATACTGTATCTCTACTATATAATACGAGTAGTGTTTCTTCCTCCCAATTTTCGTCCGTTTCTTTGGTACGTCGCCCGACCGTGCGTACGTCGTGTTTTTTTCAGTTTAGTCCTTCGGAAACTACAAAATAAACCCGCACTCCAGTTTCAGTTCGTCGCCACTTTTGCAAAAATCCCCTCCTCATCGTCTCCGTCTCACTCTCCTTCCTCTCGACGATTCGCCGCCAGGAAGCAACGACGGTGACGAGCTGTGGCCGGACAATCAGACTTCGGGATGGCGGCCTCCCCCACCGGCGCGGGGGTCTACGTGCGCACCCAGCTCCTCCCACAAAAGAGACCGCGCGCCGCCGCCCTGCTCCTCCCTGACGGCGAGAGGCCACCGCCTCCGTTTCTCCTCCCCCCCAACGGCAGGCCACCGTCGCCACTGCTTCCCCCACAAGCTCCACCACCGGAGCCTCTTCGCGCTGATTTACCAGGTCGCGCACCTCCGCTGCTCAGATTTCCAGTAAGTCGAATACACTTTCCATGTGGTTCTGGATGGAGGGGAAGGGAGGCACCGGGAGAGGTAGAGCAGATGGGGAAGGGAGGCCGGTTGCTGCAGAAGTGGATCAGGGAGGAGATGGAGATCGGAGGTGGGTCCGATGGGAGAGGTAGAGGATTGTTATGGCTACTCCTGTCGTGCTCCTGTTCTGCCTCTGCTTCTGCTAGCGACAGGGACGAGGGATCCAGACTACAGAGAGAGAGATTGCATGTGAGAGATCAAGATGATAGATTAGATTGATGCGGCTCTTTCTACTTTGCTGCTGTTGCTGATTGCAATTATTACGTCTTTGTCGGTGTGTTTCATTGATGATTACCTCTACTGATGATAGCTTAGCTGATGCTCTCATTTGTATCCCCTGTAATCTTGTTGAATCTGAACATGTCGTTCAGTTACCTCTTCCTATTTCAGTTAGCTCACCACCTAGCATTCCTTTTTCTCCATGAGCCGAGTCCAACAAACACCACATGAGAAACTAAAGCCTAAAATCTAAAATACCCAAGCCACATCCTCACCGGTCCTAAACGGTTTGTTTGATTGCTTCATATATTCAGTTGCAGAGTTGGAATGTACATCTCAGTTCTTAGGAAAAAGAAAATCCTTTAGGATTACCGGAACTAGCTTCAGAACTTTAGATGATCGTTTTGTATGGTCTCATTAAACAATGTGCTATTAGGTGAGCTGAGTTAGGAGTTTCGCTGTTCAAAATGTTTATAGTGGGTCAATGCGCAAAATCTGATTCAGGCATTATGGAGATATATCTTACCACCGTTGTATTCCCCGAGAAACAAAATACTATCTTGGTCATATATTAGATTTTATACGTTCAAGGAAGTTTAGACTATTCTGTATTCAGACTCAGAGTCATCCGGCTGAACTGGGCATCTGGTCAAATCTTTGTATGTTACCTAATGCATGTTCTAGATGAGCTAAGAAGTGTATCAGGGTGCTTTAATTTTCAGCATTAGCTTTATTTAGTAACAAAGAAGTGTACCAGGGTACCAAAATTTGATGTGTATGTTGGACTTGGTCTATTTGGGCCTTCCAATCTCGACGGCCTAAAGTGCGACCGAAGTTTCGGTCCTTGTGGTTCCTGGTCTTTCCGGATTTAGTCTAAAAAAAATCAGTTGCTTATGCTTGGGTATAAAATTCCAAAATTACTTGATTAAATTTTTACAGTTTTCCAGTATTTCCTTATTAATTTTATTTATTCCTTCAGAAAGAGATAAGAAAGTGTTTGGTGACTCGAAAACAATTTAATTTTTTTCTCATTTGGATTCCATTTTCCATGAAAATATTTACCATACTTTGACCAATATAATTGATTTTACTTTTTACCCGTAGCAACGCACGGGCACTTTGCTGGTATACTATATTACTATCAGATTCGCGTCTAAAATCAATTTCTTGCGATTGTTGTCTTTTGTAACTATTAGCAAAATATTGTATAGAAAAAATCTGCTAATACTTTTTGGACTGTGAGAGTACATCGTTGGCGATATTACAACTGATTGTAGACTACATTATTCGACATACTATTACCAGTAGATCGCATCACCTGAGCAAGAGATATGAAAGGTACTGGCATGCAGTAACTGATGAATGCACATGCACTGACAGAACCTATCCTTACACTGGCCTGCTGCTGGCCCCCTATGTCTGCCCGGCTGCCCGCTAGGCCGCTACAGCAATGTAAATCTACTTCCACTCTGATCCTATCAGCTAGTCGTAGACAGCTATGGGACTAGAGGCTACGAACTACAAAGCCAACGGAATATCATAGCACTGCTCCTACTCTACTGCAAGCTGGTCAGGCATCAAATCAAAATAGTAGTCCTGGCAGGAGATTTTTTTTTTCGGTTGTTTTCATAGGGATTTGAGAAACCATTCAGTATTGTATAGATGTCCTCATTCTCAAGGAAAACTAGAAAAGGGTACCAGGACAGAAAATGTTGCATATGCCAATAAGTTTTGGGAAGAAATACGGCACGTGCATAGTTGAATATTTTGTTCACTTGATGTTTGTTTGAGATGTGTTGATTTTTTTTTTTTTTGGGGTAGGCGTTGTTCTTATGCTATGGATTCTCAGTATCAGACAATTTAAAATAATTTTGGTAGGGAAATACGGGCTCATCATATATGCACTACATTCTGTTGTGCACCACGCATGCTCCTTTCAAATCCTCGAACTCATGGGAGCACAAAAACGACCCTCAACTGATCTTTTGCCTTTTCTTTTCTTCAATTGCTGTCTCATTAGGTGTACATGAATTCGGTTGACTTCTATACATGAAGAGAAAGTTGAAGATGCACATGGAACTATATGGTATGTTTATTCTAAGTAATTCATCGACTAGAAGTACTATTACCTCTAGGCAAGTAATATGCTGACAACGAGTTCTTAAGACTAATGTAGACTAATCTAAAAAAGACTAATATGACTTTTTGTTTATTTGGTAAGATGTAAAAACATGACTCCGTTATATGGATTTATGGAGATAATAAAAAGTGAAAATTAACAAATATATGAAGCCCCTAATTACTTATATTAACTCTTTGTTTAATGTGGTATGAAGGTCCCAAGGTAACCAAAACAAAGTATATATTTCTAAAGCAAAACTGTTTCATGTAGTATGGCACATAAATGTTACTCCCTCCGTTTGTATTTAGTTCGCGTTCTAGATTTAGTCAAAGTCAAACTTTTCAAATTTTGATCAAATATATAGGCAAAAATATAAATATTTACTACAAAGTATTAACATAATTAAAATCTTCATAAAATATACTTTCATGTTATATATTATAGATGATGATATTTTGTCGTATATAATTGGTCAAACTATGCAAATTTTGACTTTGAAAAAACCAAAACGCGAACTACATAAAAACGGAGGGAGTATGTTCTGACCTATGAGATCATTGATGGGACTCTACGATCGATCAAACTGGAAGGGCTATAGAATTTTTTTCCAACACACAATTGAAATTTCTATATGCAAAAAAAAACTCATATGGTCAAACTTACACAGGTAGGAGAAGGTGCTGATCTACACCCTGGGCAACCTGGGCCATGGCCCTGGGTGTAGAAAAAATCACCTACATATTAGTAGAAATGAATTATTTGCTCAATGAGTTTGCGTAATTACAGTACCTACTACAATGTTGGCCAGGGTTTGGTCGAACTTTGGATCCGTTTAATGATCATGTACTCTACTGAAAATTGGTGTGATGGTAGTGCCAATCCTTCATTGTTTGCCATATTTGTAGTAATGGTATTCATGTTAGTCACTTTATGTTTATTAGTTGCATATGCACCAACTAATCCGTTGACTTACAATATCAATAGCTTTATCGCCTTTGTTAGGACTAATGGGAAGCCATTCTAGGGCTTGTTCGATTTGTAGGATAGGAAAGATGTAGGAATAGGAAAATTAAAAGATTGACATGCTATGCACACTCCAATCCTATAGAATTGGGTTTGTATCAAAGTGTGTTTGATTCCACCAAAAGGAACTGTAAAAACAGGTTGTAGTGGATGTTAGAATTCCTATAGGAAGTAGTACAAAAGATTCCTTAGAAAAAATTCCTATGGATACAATCCTACAAATCAAACAAGGAAGAAAGGAAAAATTCCTATAGGATTGAATTCTCTAAAAATCCTATGCAAATCCTTTGAATCAAACAAGCAGCTAGTCTTTTCGTCGTTCTTGCCACGCTACTCCTGTATTTTACGTAGTCAACCAGGTCCGTTTAAAGCCATATATATATGCATGAGAATACGTCTGCAATCAGTAGTCACTCACACGTACTTACCTGTGAAGTAATCGTCATGATACCGGTTTAATAACAGATTGACAACAAGCGGATTTGTTTAGTGCTGAGGATAAGGTTGTCATACCAAAAAAATGGTTGGACATACAGAAATGTTTGTATGTGTAACTAACCATTAGCTAATTATATATTACCATATACTACAACGGTTCAGATGTGTGTTCATAGCTATAATTGTACTAGTCAAACAAAGCATCCCAGGCCACCCACTTGCCCTTAATAAATATAATTGTCCCTGTCACCAATATTGTATCTAGTGGTGAACACAATAATATCTTGCAGAGATCATGCGATTAAAAATAGTTCTTTTATTAGCCACCGAGCTAGCTATAGCGTGATCCAACCTTTATGTGGGAAGAGGCATTGGGTTGCTTGTTCATGTCATTTCGGGGTTTAGGATATTTCAACCTAGAGACATGATCCCGAGTATATAATACATCCGCTGGACCAATAAAGTGGACAGGGGGAGCATAACATATTAGGGCCAGCTTACATTGTGGCATCCCCTGGCATTAGTTTAGTGAAGCAGTATAAAGAAACTGGACAAGAAAGAGACTTTCAAGCATTTGGGCATCTCTTTTGATAAACCTCATTATCATGTTTTCAGCCTTTTTATAGCCCTTTCTTTCCCCGGTTGCCTTATAGGATGTAGTGGCCATATTTTCAGAATAATACAATGTGCAATATTGGATAAAAAACTTGAAAACTTATCCAAAAGTAGCTGATTTTTTTTAGCTTAAAAAGTAATGTTGATATATGCTAATAAACATCGAGCGGCTGGTGTGGGCCGGACTTTAGTAGGTTTGACATCTATATATTGGTGTGGGCCACCTAAGCCCAACCAGCTAGCAGATCCTAGAAACCAACACTCCCTATTAATTTAGGAATGTATTCCTGTTGCAAAGGCAAGTAGGCAAGAAGTACTTCATTTGTAAATCAACAAAGTGTGTTTCTTTTGCAAAGGCAAGCAGGCAAGTCTAGTTAGTTAACTAGAGTACAAATACAAGGAACAACATATGCATGCACGTTGAATGTGAGGTCGTTTTGTAGTACTAGCTAGTAGGGGTGTTTAGCACCTCTATGGTTTCTTTTTTGTAAATATGATTTTGATGGCTAGCTAGGGTGGCGTTTGGTGGATAGTACAATCAGAAAAATATGTTTTTGTACAAAAATGATTCTTTTACAATTTTCATGTTAGTGCCTTGACATGTCTACCAAGTTTTACGAACAAAAGTATATGAGTGCTTTGAGAAAAATAAACAAAAAAAATCTTGTAAAAGCAATTCTCAGAATACCAAATTATTTGTCGTTTTTAGGCAGGTCATAACGAATGTAATTTTTTCTTGATTTTGCAAGTGCAGATAGCCACATAAAATGTAGGTATCTGCACGCATAATTGTTTTCAAGCTATTTTACATTTGAAAAGCATTTTTTTTAGCCGAGTGCAGATGCATCGAGCTCACTTACGAATTTCCCACCAACGGCCCTCTTCGGAAATAGATGGCAATTGATATTATCCACACCTCTCTTTTTTCCTTTCATGAACGCATGCACTGTGACCTATGGACCAGCTTGACAAGTGGCACTTCGGGATACAATGTTGACTTTCAAGGATGAGTTTATAATTTTCAATGCAAGAGACCATGAGTTGAATTTGCGTCTAGAACATGTCTATTCTAAGACTATTTTATCTCCCTGCATACTCGAATTTGGATTAAGCTTGGGCGTGCTATGTTGGATTTTTATAAGGATTACATCGCGTCGTCAATCTAGCTTGGGCATTTTGGTACGTTGGATATTTATGATGAACACATGAACTCTTTTCACTCTTAATTAAAAAGGAACTTTAATAAGTAAAGGAAACAAAAGTCAAACACTTACGGGTTGAAAAGAAAATGAAAAGAATATAACGAAGAAAGATAGGAGTAAAGGTTCAAACTAAAAGAGTAGCACCTGTTCACGACAATTGAGCTCTAGTTTGAGCCTCTAGAGAAGAAAAGGAGGGAAAAATATAGTGGACCAATCAAAGACAATCACGGTAAAAATGGCAAGCAAGCTAGACTGATTGGAGAAAGGACAAAGTGCAGGGCACACAAATACAAGCCAAATCATCATGGTCATTTCTTAGGCAATAATTAAGAGGTGCCAGTAGACTAATGTGTGGCTCAGCTTGCCAATCCTCTGTCGTCAGAGGTTGGAAAGGTCCTCATCCTACCCATATTATTTTGTTATTAGGGTTAGAGTGTTGGACCAAGAGATGAGTGCGACTGTGAATGGATTGCGATGTGTTAGACATGGTTTTTTTATGAGACATGGAGTTGTATATACATCCTTGTCATGTGAGCTGGACATATAGCAAGAGTGTAGACCAAGAAATTTTGTAGATCCAAGTCATGTGGACCATGAGTACTATTTACAACACTGCATATTCGCAAACCTTACATTTCCATGTTTCCTCCATGTACTCTCTCTAGAAAAGGATTCCACATGCTGATGTGTAATTTTGATATGAGTAGACAATCGTAAAATTATCCAATGGATACAAGTTGGCGATAGTGATTTGACATGGTGATAATAACATCAGTTATCTTGGTTACATCCTTTTTTTCGCCAAGACAAATTAAATGGACGTGCTCTCACAAAGTGTCACGTATTTTTGAAACAATTGGTGTGCTATTCTTACTGCGGTTTTAATATTAAAGAGCTGACATGATTATAATTTAGTACTAGCTCCAATCCATAATAAATAAACAAGTGTCGCAGTTTCGAATTGGCACCAGTTAAATATTGCAACACTTATTTTAGAATGAGTAACAGTTTTTTTCCTATTTTCATGTCATGTCTTCATGGAGAGACAGTGAGACACGTAGAAGCCCTTTAAGATAAATGCATACATCACTATTGTCATGAATAGCCAATTGCTCCAAGAAAAAATCATGCTTAGGCAACTGCTCCAAAATTAAAATAATCGATTCAAAAGGGCCGTGCATCTTTGGTGGCGTTCAAAGATCATGCCTAGAGGAAGTCCAGGGAGGGTGCGCCTGCACGATCCCCGAGCCTTAAAATACTCCGCCACAGAGTATACAATGAGCACATCTATCCCTTTAAATACGGACGCTGTCCAGAGAATTTTTTAAAAGGGAAAAATAGTGGAAGGCGATAGCAACAGGAATAACAAACATTGTAAATGTTAGGAATTAATTAATTAGTTTAATTAATGGGTTAAATCCCTGCTTATGTCGGTTCCATTTTGGCAACCGCATCCTTGTAACCGCTTTTGTACAAGGGTATATATATCTGATATTCTATCAATGAAACCAACAGTTCGATTCATTCTGTCCCTCACTCAGATTCTCTTTCGATCGGTCCCGTTTTCCTCCCAACACGTTATCAGCACGCTCACGCTGAGCGATTCGATTGAAGACAGAAGAGAACAGAAGACGGCGGCTCCCGCACGCACCGTCGACGGAGGACCACGGAAGATTCCTTCTAAAAGGTGAGTCTACCCGGCGTCGCTCCAGCGGCACGACGCCCACGTGCGGCGTCGCAGCGATGGCTGCACCTTCTCATCGGAGCGGTGACCGACGCGGCCGCCGCTCGCATCCACACGACGTGGTGGCGCCCGCGCACGCGGCTCCTTCCGGTGCGGAATCCGACGGCGGCGCGTCGTGCGCAGCCCGGAAACCGCCCTCGACGGCGGCATTGACCCACCGGAAGCGCGGATAGCGCCCAACGCGCGCGGTGGCCCCACGGCCGCGAGGCCTCTGCTCCCCGCGGAGACGTGCCCAGCGCTTGTGGCGGCCAGCCGTCTGCGAGGCTCGGAGTCGCTGCCCGGCACACCGGCGCGAGGAAGCGACGGCGGCTCGACATACGAGTCGCGGCACGGCCGACGGCGGCGCCGCACGGCTCGCATCCTTGCGGTACGCCGGCACCCGCGACCGTGGCTTCCCGGCGTGGTGGTGCTCCATGCGGCGCTCTTGGTCTTCACGACCAGCGGCCGGGCGACGCTCACCGACGCGACGGCGGAAACGGCGCCCTCAGGGGCTTTCGGCTCAGGGCGACACCCGCCCGGGCGCGGCATAGCGACGGCGGCCCACGGACATATCCTGTTGCGGCAGCGCCTTCTAGCGCGGCGACCACGACCAGCAGCGGGCTCCGGCGCAGCGGCCGGCTCTCCGTGCGTGTGACGGTCGAACCAATCGATCGATTGGTAACCGCCCAGGAAAAGGATAGGCTCAGCCTTATCCATTCGACTATTTTGCATTAACATCCCTGTACTTATAGGAATTAGCAAATTAGCATTTCTATCGGTAGCTTCTAGCAGTGATTTTATTCCTGTTTTAGACTCTGCTAAATCAGTACATATATTTGCGTACTATTTTCTGTTGAGTACCAACGATGTATTCCAGATTCTAAGTTGATATAATATATTTCCATGTTTGTCACATGTCGAGATTAATTACGTCTATTTGCAATTGAGATCTTTAATTTCTTGCAAATATTTACTTAGTACCTCTATAGTGTTGTTTCTCTGTCAAGTACGACGTATTCCAGAATATGTCTAAGATGTAATATATTTCCACGTTTGTCACGTGTTGAGATTTATTACGTTCCCTATTTGTAATCGAGATTTAAAATTTCTAGCAAATATAAATGCAAATCCAAAGTGATTTCTTCAAATTGATGTTTTGGGATCATGATGTGGTGTGTAGATTTATCTAACTGTTTAAGCCTACATCTTGTCATTTTTGACATTACGATTGCCAATGTGCTATCCCATACATTTTAATTAAGCTATGACATAAGGCATTCGAAGTGTGAGTATCTATACTCCGCTAATGCTGCTAGATCTACTCCAAAATTCTTTTTGGAGATTATCTACAACGTGTCATACTTAACAATTTGATGTTCACACTAATGAGTTCAAGCCCACTTCTTGAAACTTCATTTAATTTGCATAGTTCATTATGACATAACCATGATGGATTTTAATTTACCGAACGTAAATTGGAATTCTCTGATTTACCATGTAAGTAAATGATGGATCGAGAGTTTGATGCACTCGCTCTCAACGACCACAACTATCTTACATGGGCCATGGACGCAACACACCTCGAGGGAAAAGGTTTGAAGCCAACTTCAACCTTCATCCAGATGGCACCGGTGGAGTTGGTTGTTCGCTGTACACGTCATTTATGGACCTAGCAACACCATAACTCTCCATCTATCAGAGGATGGCCCTACAGGCACGGAGAATATGATGGTTCAAACCGATGTGTTTGGAGACTTAAACTAGTCCCACTATCTCCTTAATGGTTGTTTTATTAACGTCCATTTGTATTGTCGTAATAGAACATACATATTGTATCAGCACTCTGATATAAATAAGATTGTATACATTCTATATATATGATAAAGATTTCCATATTGGAACTTCTTCAATTCTATATATAGATTTCTACGAGTGTCAATCCGATGGATGTGGAACAAGTATATGAAAATGTACCCGCTCTATTGTATGGATTGTACTACCTGTACATCCAACTCGTAGCACATGTTGCATATAATGCAATTCCATCGGTCATGTTTTGCAAGAGCAAAACTTTCCTAGTCATGAGATTTGGCTTGCACATAGTGTGCCAATGGATCACTTCAGTCCCTCGAACACATTCAAGGTGATATTTGTGGTCCCAACCAACCATTGTTTTTGACTAAAAATCGAATTAAATCAATTCGAATGGACAAATACTATTGCAGAATTCTCTTCACATGCCTCCACCATTTAGCATGGCTCCAAGGATTGAAGTTCATCACAGTGTCCTATGTGTCCATACACAATTATTATCGGTTCAATCTCTGATCAATGGATTTTTCTCATTACACGACTCATGTTAATGAATTGCAATTTACCAACTTCACGGTGGAGTCACGCGGTTTTACACACTGCTACTGACTAACTGCATATAGCAGTACTTCCCCTCTGCAATTGATACGTGGAAATCCTTCGAGCATTTTCCATCTGCGTAAGTTCGGACCACCGCAGCATACATCATGGGCCCACATATGAGGGATCTATGTGGGGTACAAATATCCGTCGAGGTACCTTGAACCCCTCATAAGGGATATATTCATAGCCCAGTACGCTGATTGCTTATATTTAAGGAGGATTATTTCCAGGCATTAGGGGGAGATTTAAAGTACCACATCGAATGCCTGGAAATCAATTGGGACTTCACGTTCCTCCTCATACCCACGTACTCAAGAATTTGGACTCTACATTCGAATTCACAAATTTGCAACACATGCAAATAACCTGCCAGATCCATTTACTGATCTAAAAGGTGTTACAAAATCCTTCAATCCGATTAGAAATGCGCCCGAAAGAGTGGAGGTACCAATAAAAACCACTCAACTCCCTGTTTTATAAAAAGAGGGGGAGTAGTACGGCCTCTGACCAGGATCCAGCTTTTCGCAAAGCAACAAAAGGAAATCGAGGATAAATCCTCTAAATCAGTAAATGCAAGTCCACCTTGCGTTGATGAACACCTAATGGGTAGTATACACCCAGTGGAAGGGAAACCTCCGCAACCCCAGCTCCAGCTTGCACACACTGGCTGGGACATCGAAACACCCAGACTCACGCGTATTGGGAAATCACGAAGAGTCATCAAGGGTGCATGATATTCGCTCCAATTATATTGATTCTGGAGAATCATATAACCAAAGCCTACAACTGTCGACAAACATCTCTTGTATGATTGCAAATAACCTTCACAAAGATTCAGATCCAAAGACCATGGCCATGGCAGAGTGTGAACACACTTGCTAGGACTGAACTCATCGAAGGATGCAACCCAAGCAGATATGGCCTCGCACTTCCAAATGAATTCCCTATGGGATTATTCAATGTGTTTTCTTCTGAGAACGGAATGAGAAATACTAGGTGGTGAGAAAGCAAGGCTTGTAGCATAAGGTCGGTTTCCGCAGAGATCCGAGACCTACTCTCCAGACATGAGTAGAATCTCTTTCCGGTACATATAACATTGGCAGCACAAAATCATCTATCTGTGCAGTTGATAGGTGTAGTGACAACATATCCATGTGTATCACTAGATTGCGACATGTATGGTTCCCCATGGAATCTCTGTCCAAATTGAAACACAAATGCAACATGTATTGTGTAAAGATCAATAAGTCACTCCAAGTTTTGTTGTTGTCGGTATATTTTGGTACAACCGACGTAGTAAGTTCCTGATACACAAGGATTACTCCTACCATGATGATTACCAATGCGTGCATGTCATAGATAAGGATAACTCCTAAACAGTGGCGGAGCTGGTAGAGTAGCGTTGGGTTCAGCTGAACCCAACAAAATTCATCCACTCCTTGTTGAATTCTCTAATAAATTTACTTATGGTAAAAAAAATACACCATAAGTAACATAAATGAACCCAACGAAATTATGTCCTAGCTTCCCCTGCTTCTAAATGACAAAACACGTGATCATCTAACAGACGGATTTGAGATGAAGAATTTGGATAAATCCAAATAGTGCTTGGACTACAACTCGAGCACCTTCACTCAAGTATTATGGTACACTAAGATTCCTATATCCATAAAATTGGAGAAATTTGATATAGACGAGTCATGTCCATCTCCTAGGGATTGTTCGATCTCTAGATGTAGAGAAAGATCCATGGGAAGATGGAGAAGAGATGTTGGCACATAATGTTCCATATCTCAATGCCATTGGACCTACCAACATAATTGGTTAGGGGATCAAGAATATCTATAGATATCTCCAAGGCACCAAATATCTTGACATATTGTATCAATTTCCGAGAAATCTGAACTCCAATTTAGAGACTGGTATTGGCTACTTACATGATTGATCCTACAATGTGTACATGGTAGAGTTGTCACTCCATAGATGTCTTCAAATAGACTCCGGTGACTATACTACCACGATCATTCTAAGATGTAATGCTTCATGATTTACACATGTGGCTTCACGGAATGACAAACCGCATACATTAGTCATGTGGTGTTGATTCTCTCGAATCACCTATCATTATCTACACAGATAATGATGCTTATGTTGCACAGATGCAAAACAGGTTACATAAAGAGCAATATCATTAAGCATATTGCACTAAATTGTTTTATCCCATAAACTCATGACGAGTCGGGAATAAACATCTTGCAATTAAAATCATGCGATATCCTCGCTGCTATTCACCAAGTCTCTACCAACCATAACATTCGAGAAATGATTCATAGGATTGGTATGCGACGGCTTCGGAATTTGCAAGAGTCAGGGGGAGTATCTTCCTGAGCTATTCCTGTTCAAAGCATCATATTACACTCTTTTTCCCTTTATGAGTTTACTTTTCAGGTTCTCATCAAGGTTTTTAATGAGGTAGTATCAACATGAGATCATATGTCATACCTTCTGTTTTCCCCACCGGGGTTTTTAGGAAAGTATACACGACATATTTATTGTCCTCTAAAACTCTATGGATTTCATTCATATTGAGTTAACAGAGACAATAATCATTATATGTTGTATCATTTTCTCCTTACTTTTCCCACTGGGTTTTAAAAGAGTTTTAACAACATATCCCATACAATTCTCCTCACATTTTTCCCAAAGGGTTTTGGGGGAGAATTTCCAACATCATATGTCATACTTCCTGTTTTCCCCCACCGGGTTTTTAAAGGAAGTATACAAGTCATATTTATTGTTCTCTAAACTCGCTATGGGTTTTTTCCTTTTCAAGGTTTTCCCATGTGAGCTATCAAAGAGACAATAACCATCATATGTTGCATCATTTTCTCCTTATTTTTTCACCGAGGTTTAACGAGTTTTAGCAACATATCATACACACTACTCTCCTCATATTTTTCCCACAGGGTTTTTGGAGGAGACTATTTCAAGATGATAGAATCTACAGAAGACATGGTTTTTACAAGGACTTCATCCCAAAGAACACTCTAAAGACAAGCATGGATTAGGGGGAGTGTTAGGAATTAATTAATTAGTTTAATTAATGGGTTAAATCCCTATTTATGTCGATTCCATTTTGGCAACCGCATCCTTGTAACCGCATTTATATCAGGGTGTATATACATGATATTCTATCAATGAAACCAACAATTAGATTCATTATGTCCCTCACTCATATTCTCTTTCGATCGGTCCCGTTTTCCTCCCAACAGTAAAAGCAGAAGATGGGGAGTGGGGGCGTGCAAGCGTGCAACAGTGCAAGCGTGACTGGTTCTCCGCTCGGCAATATAAAAGCCACGCGGTGGCGACTAGCAATAGCAAAGGTTCTCCCATCTCTCTCTGTCTCTCTATGACGCCCAGCTAGCTCCTCCTCTACCTTGCGCCCTCCCCACCGGCTGGCCGTCACCGGATTTTGTAACGTGCCGCAGGTGTGGAACAAGATGGAGATCAGTGCAAGAAAAAGAGCAAGGTGGCCAAGTTTCGCCGGCGAGGGAGCCATCGCCGTGGCCCGTGATGCTGGCTGTTCGGGTGCAAGGTACGTTCGGTCGTGGTTCAGTTCGCGTGGCTCTGCTTGAGCTCAGGTGAGCGACCCTACCTCCGCCGAATCGACCGGCCAGGCGGCGACGGAGCGCGATGAGGCTGCGACTGGATTTCCTCTCTGTTTCTTCTCCGTTTCCGTATGTTTCTACTGCTGTAAGAAGTACTGGTACTGTACTCTGCCTCATAGATTTCTGTACAATTCCATGATGATGAGGTGAGGCGAGCACTTTGATGAGATGTGAAATGGGCGCCGCGTACCGTACGTCGGGCCATTGGTCGTCGTCGGCAGAGTTGGGGTGGCAGAGGAGAAGAGCAGCCCCGGCACGGCACGCCGGTCGAGGAGAGGACGACAGGCAGGATCATATGCTCGGGCAAAGCCTGTGCTTCTGCTTCCGTCCATGTCATGCTTGGAATGGTTCGGCAAAGGACGGAAAGAAATCCGACCAGTGCGTGCCTCCACATTGCTTGCATTCATCTCCTTCTTCGAGTTTGAGCTGACTGTTGAGGGCTTGAGGCTGGGGATAGCTCTCACTTCCAAGCTGCGGTTTTGTGTCAAGCTTGTTGCTATCCAAGAACCCTTCCAGATTGAGTCTTGCCTTTATCTCATCCAGAGCTGTTTATTTGCGCGTAGACGTGCGATGATCCCTTTTTTTTTTTTGCGAGTACAAGGAGCTGATCAAGATCAGCAAATTACAGAGAGGACCCTACAAAGAAACAAAATTACAGTCCAAGCCTCGCTGTAACTCGACCACGTCGTCGTCCATGGCGCCGTCGGTGGCGCGCCGCCGCTCCTACTCTTCATACCTTGGAACGAGAGCAGTCCCCGAGCGCACGGGAAGTCGCCGATCGTCGGCCGCAGAGGACCTACACCAGCGGACGCCGTCGTCGTCGAACCAACCTTCACCAGCCACCTGCACAGAAACGTCGACGCCGGATCCGCCGTCCCGCGGCACCCGGCGAAGGGGAACACGCACACGGCAGCTCCGCAGAGCTGCGAGCACGGTTGCGGTGGAAGATCAGCCGCAGAGCTCCACGGAGCGCCGCCACCGAAGAGGAAGTCCACCACCTGCAAAAGCACCACCGGCCGCACCACCTCCTCCCTCGCGCCACCGGCTGAACAGGAAAGAAACCCTACACTATATACACGTCGCGAATCGGGGTTCCCCGTCCTCCCGCCATCCCCTACCTACGTACGGAGTACTATTATTGGGAGAATGCATTATTGATGAAAAGCAGAGTGACTACGAGGCTACAACGCCTACGTACTGCCTCAAAACACGGTAGGCGTGCGTTGAAGCGGCCAGCTACCTGCCTACTCCAACGTTCAACCTCAACCTAAAGTGGGTTTACAGAGAGAGATAGTCTCTCAGTCAGTCCACTGTTCGGTAGGAACAGTCATTTCCATGTTCGTACTGTTCGAAATAGAATCTGAGAGCAAGAGAGAAACGAATGAATTGAACTGTGTTCTTTATTTCATTAACAATCGGATATTTATACAAGGTCAACCGTCGCGAAGAAGAGACGCGACCGATCGTGGGGGTGTGAGGGAGCGTCGCGTCGGTTGCCGTAGCAACCGCTCGACGGATACATAGGGAGGATTCCCTTTAATTAAGTAAACAAATTAAATCCTAACACTCCCCCTAATCCTTCCTTGTACTTGCGATTGAATATCCTTGGAATAATCTCCTCCAAAAACCCTGTGGGAAAAATATGAAGAGTAGTGTAGGATATGCTGGTAAAACTCCTTCAAACCCTGTGGGGAAAATAAGGAGAAAATGATCCAACATATAATGATTATTGCCTCCGTTAACTCGATATGAAGTGTATCCATAGAATTTAGAGGGCAATAAATATGTCGTGTATACTTCCCTAAAAACCCCGGTGGGGAAAACAGAAAGTATGACATATAATCTTATGTTGATATTACCTCATTAAAAACCTTAATGAGAACCTGAAAAGTAAACTCATAAAGGGAAAAAGAGTGTAATATGATGCTTTGAATAGGAATAGTTCAGGAAGATACTCCCCCTGATTCTTGCAAATCCCGAAGCCGTCGCATACCAATCCCATGAATGTATTTCTGGAATACTACTGGTACAACTCCTACTTGGTACAAGTATAGTGCAGTAGTATCTCCTACGCAACTCACTAACTCAGTCGTACTAGACGTAGACCTCTCTCTGGACGGAACGCCACACCGACGCTGCCACAGAGGATCCGCGGCGAGGCTAGAACCACGTGCCTGGTTGTCAAGATCCGGGGCTCACGTGAGTGGCGTGTGGTCCCCGCCGCCCCCACACGCTTTCCCCACCCCCGAGCCGAACCAACCCCCCGACCCACTCTCCTCATCCACCGTGGACAGAGGGAACCACGATAGCTGACACGCGGGTCCCGGCGGCTCGAGCGCGACGTCAGGCCCACGTGTCACTGGCGAGCGGACAGCGAAAAGTACGTGCAGCGGGCCCGTGCTCCACCCCTTTTCTCTCTCTCTTTCTCTTTCGATCTTCGTGCATGTCACTGAAAAAAAGGCTTATCCTCCAGGTGGGCCCCACCACATCCGCACCGCACACCCCCCCTTTTGATTTCTCTCTCAATCCTGTGGTGCACGACAGCCCATGGTGCACCACGACCACGCCGTGAACGAAGGGTTAAACGCGGCGCGCTGGGCAAAATTGACAAATCTGACCCTGACACGAAAGTTCAGCACAGAATGGACCGTTTTCGAAAGTTTAGCCGGATCTAACCCTTTTTGGTACCGCTCAACATGGTGGCGGTAGACTCCTCAGGGTACCGCCGATTTGGCTAGCGGTACGCGTCCTGGTCAACGGCCGGCTCGCTGAGGTTGACTGCGCTAGCGTGGCGGTACCGCCGGTCGAAGCGGCGGGAGGGTTCGCAGGATACCGCCAAAGCAGCAGGCGGTATGGTTGCTCACTGTACCGCCGGAGTCTGCGGCGGTACGCCCTGGAGAGATAAGTGGCTGCGCTGCGCCCACTCATTCCCTCACCCACTCATAGCTCGACCCGAGCTGCTGCTCTCTCCCCCTCTCTCCTCCACACTGGTGGCTCTAGGTTGACAAGGGAATATCTCCCCGGCAATAGTGCCAGAAACAATGCTTGTACGTCACACGTCAGTTGGGAACCCCAAGAGGAAGGTATGATGAGTGCAGCAGTAAGTTTTCCCTCAGTATGAAACCAAGGTTTAATCGAACCAGTAGGAAAACGAGGTTGCTTCGAAGGTGTTGGTGAAGGAGTGTAGTGCGGCGCAACACCAGGGATTCCGGTGCCAACGTGGAACCTGCACAACACAACCAAATTACTTTGTCCCAACTTAACAGTGAGGTTGTCAATCTCACCGGCTTGCTGAAAACAAAGGGTTAAACGTATCGAATGGAAAATGATGTTTGTTTGCATAAAACAGTAGAGAACAATGATTGCAGTAGATTGTATTTCAGATGTAAAAGAATGGACCGGGGTCCACAGTTCACTAGTGGTGTCTCTCCAATAAGATAACTAACATGCTGGGTAAACAAATTACAGCTGGGCAATTGACAATTGATAAGTGCATATAACATGCATGTGTGAGTTGTGGTGTCTACTATGAGATTTATTTGGGCATTACGACAAAGTACATAGACCGCTATCCAGCATGCATCTATGCCTAAATAGTCCACTTTCCGGTTAACATCCGTACCCCTTCCAGTATTAAGTTGCAAGCAACAGACAATTGCATTAAGTAATGTGCGTAATGTAAATAATACATTCATCCTTGAATAAAGCATTGCTGTTTTACCCCTAGTGGCAACAACACATCTACAACCTTAGAACTTGCTGTCACTATCCCAGGTTAAATAGAGGTTGAACCCAACTATCATGCATAAATACCCCCTCTTGGAGTTACAAGTATTCACGTGGCCAAGGCTTCAACAAGTAACGGAGGGCATGCAAGATCACAAATGACATAGACATGATAATATAATATTCAACTCCACATAGGTATCAATATAAGTCAGATCCCAGCAAACACAACATGTAGCATTACAATAAGATGATCTTGATCATGATAGGCAGCTCACAAGATCTAAACATGATGGCACAAGTGGAGAAGACAACCATCTAGCTACTGCTATGGACCCATAGTCCAAGGATGAACTACTCACGCATCACTCCGGAGACGGGCATGGCGATGTAGAGCCCTCCGGTGATGATTCCCCTCTCCGGCAGGGTGCCGGGAAGAGCTTCAGAAACCCCCCGAGTTAGGGTTGACGACGACGGCGGCAGCGAATATGTTCTGGATGAAAGGCTCGGTGTTTTAGGGTTTTCGCGTCTCGGGGAATAAATAGGCGAAGGGCGATGTCGGCGGACCCCCGAGGGGCCCAAACCACCAGGTGGCGCGGCTGGGCCCTCTGCCGCGCCTGGGTGTGGTTTGGCCACCTCGTGGCTCCCCTTCGTCTCTCCTTCGGACTCCGTGTACGTGCTGGAAAAATAGGGATCTGGCCTTTTGTTTCGTGCAATTCCGAGAATATTTCCAGAAGTAACTTTCTGAAACCAAAAACAGCAGAAAACAGGGAACTGGCACTGTGGCATCTTGTTAATAGGTTAGTCCCAGAAAATGCATAAAAGTGATACGAGGTGTATATAAAACATGTAGCAAATGGTATAATATAAGCATGGAACAGCAGAAATTATGGATACGTTGGAGACGTATCACACACCCAAATCTCTCTCAAATCCCTCCAAATCGGAGGGCATAGCTCGTGGAATCGGCCTACTCCATCCTCTGAGGTAGTCCCTCTCAGATCTCTCGTTTTTTGTTTGGTGGATTTTTTTTACTTTGTGGCATTGTTTAGTTTGAGGCAAACCCTAGATTTGTCCTAAATCTGTTATTTGAATTGGTGCAGTGCGGGATATATGGTGTTTGTGACGTGTAGGAATCATTTTTGATAGATAGATTCATGTCTTTTCTTACCTAGAATTGTGGTTGAGTTTAGGGTTGGAGGTAGTGGTTAGCACACTTGTATAATTTAGATAAATGTGGTGTGTTCGCTATTACACACCAATGTGATACCTTTGTGTTTCTTGTCATTTAATTATAGATGGCAAGAATCGTGAATGTCCATCATGTTGACAAAGAAGCATTTTTTAGTAACAATGAAGAAGAGTTTGTTGACAATGGAGAAAAAGTTATGGTATTTGTCAATAGTCCGACATATGCCGAGGTTGTTGCTAGAGTACGGGAAGTTTTCGAATGGATGGATCCTAGGGAGAAGGTTGAACTAGATGGAAGGTATTTTGTTGGATCGGGACACCGTCCGCGAAAGAAAAAAATACCTATCACATGCAAGTTAGATTGGGGGGCATATAAAGAGGTTGTGCCGGCTTCCGAAGACAAGTCTCTTGAGTTATTTGCTACCAAGGTTGGCGGGATCGGTTGCATTTTGACTTGAACCGGTGTGCCTCCCCCACACATGATGCAACGACCCCCTACTCGGAATGTGTCACTTGATGATGCGGTCGAGTTGAATAATATGAGCCAACCTCCTTTGACTCAACAAGTTGACTTGGAGATGAATGATGGCGACCAAGTGGATGAAGAAGATACATATGTCAATGCGGATAATGGTTATGGCTTTGGCATCGAGGATGAAGATAGGGAGGGAGAAGACATGGAGGGTGATGTGTCCGAGCAGGAGGGCGAGTATCGTGACATTTATATTGGAGATGCAGAGGCACAAGTCGAGGAGGACGGCATTGACCGTGACACCTTCTATCGCCGTTGCTATGCCTCCAACTCGGAGGACGAGGGTCCGGAGGAATTGGACGAAGATGGGTTTACGGCAAGGGAAGCCCAAGCCTTTTTAAAAGTGGTAGGCCGGTATCATCGAATTCCACTATTTCATGATCTCACGCTTGCCGATAAGGCTATGGTGGATGGTGGCAAGTATAAAGATCTAGAAGCAACACCAAGCACAACTCAAGACGATGATGCCAACAATTCTCGCATAAAGAAAGGTTTGAAGTTTCCGGACTTGGTAGAATTGCAAATGTGGCTTAGGGAATATGCGGTGAAGCACCATAGGCCATTCATCGTGAAGCACTCAAATGAGAAGAGTCGTTACACCGTGATGTGTGACAAAAAAAGATGCCCATGGGTAGTCCGTGCAAGACCAAACCATGACGGGCAATGGAAGATAACAAGTTGCGAAGCCCATCACATGTGCAAGAAACGGGGCCGGAATCCATCCACAAAGCACCATCAACTCACCTCCGACTTCATCGCATACAAATTCGTCAATAGTATAAAGAATGAACCAACCATGAAGCCGAAGTTGTTGATGGGCCTTGTAAAAGAGTTCTTTGGATACAACATTGAATATGGGAAGGCATGGAAGGCCAAGCATGCCGCATTTAAGATGTTGTATGGTGGATGGAAAGAAGCGTACAACCGCCTCCCGAGGTTGTTGGGAGGGATGGCCTATAGAAACCCGGGCATGATTTACTCGGTCGAACACATTGATGGAGTGTTCCGTCGTGCCTTTTGGACCTTCGACCAATGCATTCGTGCATTTCACCATTGTAGACCGGTTGTCTCAATAGATGGTACATTTTTAACCGGCAAGTACAAGGGGTCGATATTGACTGCAATCGCACATGACTCCGGTGACCGGGTGTTGCCTGTGGCCTTTGCTTTGGTGTCCGCAGAGAACAATGACAATTGGGAATGGTTCATGAAGCATGTGAGGACTAAGGTGTTTTCTCCTAGTAGAGAGGTGTGCATCATATCGGATCGACACCAAGGTATACTCAATGCAATGGAGATTGACATTCCGGGGCATGCAAGGCTCCACCACCGATGGTGCATGAGGCATTTTGTTGCAAATTTTTATAAGGCTTGCAAAAATAAAGAATTGGCTGATGACCTAACAGATGTTTGTGTGGTATTCACCAACCGGGCTTTCACAAGACGGTTTGACAAGCTTCTTGCCGCGTCTAATGCGGGGGTAAAGAGTTCTTGAGGAGGTATTTGGGAGACAGGCACAAGTGGTCAAGGGCCCATGATCATGCAGGTAGAAGATACGGTGACATGACAAGCAACATGGCGGAATGTTTTAACAATGTTCTGAAAGGTGTGCGGGCACTGCCTGTGACGGCCATTGCGGAATATACCTTCGAGAAGTTAAGCGCTTATTTCCAGAATCATTCCACGGAGACGGATAAATTGATAGACGAAGGGAAATTGTATCCTCCAAAAGTAGAAGAATGGATGGAGCTACAGAATAGCAAGTCCGAGAGACAACAAGCGCATTGCTTTGACAACAACGAGTGGATTTACCAAGTCAACGAGCCGGGTGGGACAACAAAAGATGGCGTGCAATTCGGAGGTCGTGCATTCAAGGTTAAGCTAAAGACACGTGAGTGCTCTTGCGAGAGGCCCAAGTTGTTGCACTTACCTTGCTCGCACTTGATTACGGCGGCAAACATAAGATCTGTTGATCTTTGTCATCCGGATACGGTAAGGATGAACGAGCACTCGTTGGAGAGGGTGGCCCTGACTTGGACAACAAGATTCGAGCCTTATTTGGATCAATCTCAATGGCCGGAATATGATGGGCCTGTAATTAGGCCAGATCCGGAACTAATGGTTAAAACCAAAGGTAGAAGGAGGACGAAGAGGTATAGAAATGACATGGATGCACTTGGTGGATACACAACCCGCATGGGAGAATGGGGAAGCGGGCATTTTATGGAGCCTCGTACTACCAACCAATGTGGTCAATGCAATGAATCAGCCCACAACAACAGAACATGCTCTCAAGGGAGGAAAAAATCCAAAACCGACAATGGTGGTGGTAGTGGAGATGGAAGTGGTGGTGGTAACAATGCCGCTGGAGCTAGTGGTCGAGGGGGTGGGAGTGGTGGGGCTGGAGCTAGTGGTCGAGGGGGTGGGAGTGGGAGTGGTGGTGCTCGTGGTGCTCGTGGTGGTGGTTCCACACGTGGTTTTCCTTTTTTGCTTGGAATGAGTCGTGGTAGAAGAAGTCGTCATCCACGTGGTGCACGTGGTGCTCGCCACTGATGCATTAACAAATTAAATAAGTAAATAAATAAATGGTACAAAATATGAGTCATTATGTTCAAATTTTCTTATGTTCGATGTTTATATATGAATGTTGCTAACAATTGTTTCTTGTTGTAGGCATGGTAGAAGAAGTCGTCATCCACGTGATCCCATTCCTTCTCCTTAGGGCACGTCTTCCGATCAATCCTATGCACAAATATCAAACATATGAGCAAGAATTCGTACTGACAAGTTAAATATGTACACGGGTTTTTCCAACACAAACCTATGAAGAGCAACACTTGTGCTCTGGATTGCCGGCGGGGTTCTTTGCCTCCTTCCAAATTGTGATGCAACTCGTTGTGGGAGGTGCCACTCGACGGCGTAGAAACATATCATCGGACACTTAATGCGCCATAGTTCCTCGTCACGCATACACATCGCGTTGAGACGGAAACCCCTAGTCGGTACGGCATCCATATGACCTACAAAACAAAAACAAAAATCATTAGTTTCAATGCTTGATGTCACACTAGTGTGTCGAATTTAGTGTTACGAAAGCATACCAAGTTGTAAGAGAGCGTGTCAAGCTCATTGGTATAGCTCTTGTAACGGCCCATGGACTCTTCTTTGTACCCCTCCACTCTATCCCACGTGTACGCGACAGTTGGCAGCCGCCATTCGTCATCGCCCTCAAGGTCATAATCCCATGGAGTCGGTGGGAGTTTGTGAGGACGCCCAACCGGAATCCGCTCCCACATCCAAATCATGAGGGGCCAGGCAGCGCCGGTTAACGAGGCTCCCCTTCCCTTCTTACGACAAGCCATGTCCAGCTGCACAACAACAAAGTCAAATGCCATATGACAGTTGCATACACAAGAAAAGGTATGCAAATAAACTACCTGACAGTAAAGAAACGCTAGACCCGCCGAACCCCAGTTGTACTTGACGTTCCAATCACGTAATGGGTCAAGCCACATCCACGAGGCCGTGTCCCCAGACCCATCTGGAAAGATCACCCGGGCTAACACATACCACATGTATGCCCGGGCATACTGCTGCACCACCGGAGCATCGGCACCCTCCGGACATGGCCCAAACTGTCGAAGCCATGAGTACGACACACCCGCTGACCTAGTATCTTTCTTTCCTTCTGGCGGCACCGGTGGTTGTCTACCGGTCATACCAAGAACCCGCTAGCGCCACCCGACAAGATCCACCCTCCCAGTCAGAGCGTCTCCGTCGATCGGAAGAGCCGTGATCATGGCAAAATCCTCAAGAGTCATCGTCATCTCTCCACACGGTAAATGGAAACTGTGTGTCTCGGGCCTCCAGCGATCGACAAGGGCGGTAATGGCCGTATGGTTGAACGTCGGCGGCTTACGCTTGAACTGAAGTACAAATGGGAGGAGACCAGCCGCCTCAAAGTATGGCTCATACCGAACATCGTAGGGCATATCCTCCGCACTATGGCCCCTCATGCGCATAGGACGGATAGGTTGCAAAAGATAAAACAAGATGTGGTCACTATCTTTGTAATTGCAACAAAAAAATGGAGAAAATTATTTGCCTTACATTTTCAGCTAAGTCCATATCTCCTCTCTCGATAAGCCTTGCGCGATGTACCTTGTTGTACAACAAATCAAGCCCGGGGTAATAACGTTCCGGCGGGTCATCCATCCTAATGTTGCTGAAACAAGGTATACTCAATGCATCATCTAGAGAAAATCATCTAAATTCGGCTTCATTTCATCTAGAGCAAACCATCTTGAGCATTAGCCATCATCTAGAGCAAATCATCTATAGCATCTAGGGTTTGAACAAAATTAGCATCTAGATTCGGCCAATCCATAGAATCTAGGGTTTCAAAATAACATCTAGATTCGGCCAAAATTATGGACGAAACTGAGAGAGCTAAGGGAGGCTTACCTGACAGGGAGAGGGCTCGCGCCGAGCCGCCGCCGTAGGTTCACGCCGCACTGCCGCCGCCCAGGGGAAGAGCTCGAACCGCCGCCGCCGCTGCCCAGGGGAAGAGCTCGAACCGCCGCCCAGGGGAAGAGCTCGAACCGCCGCCGCCGCCGTAGGTTCACGCCGCACTGCCGCCGCCGAGGGGAAGAGCTCGAACCGCCGCCGCCGCCGTCGTCTGTTCGTGAGGAGAGAAGAAGAGGAGCAAGGGAAAATGCGGGCTGGGCTCGGGCCGAGGCGCACTTACTTGCCGAGCTGATACCGCTAGGCTAAGCGGCGGTACGGCGAAAAACGATACCGCCGGTATACCCCGCGGTATACCGTTAACCCTACCGCCTCTGACAAAGGCGGTATCGCCACGTCAGCGCGGTCAACCAGCCCGGGCGAAGCGTGGACCAGCGACAGTACTGCCGCCTCCCGTAGCGGTACCCCAGGGAGTCTACCGCCACCATGTTGAGCGGTACCAAAAAGGGTTAGATCCGGCTAAACTTTCGAAAACGGTCCATTCTGTGCTGAACTTTCGTGTCAGGGTCAGATTTGTCAATTTTGCCTGCGCGGGTTAGCTCATGACAGAGGAGAAAACCTGCCCCGCTTTGTTGCTGGCTTCGTTCACGGTCCACTGTCATCCCGCGGGCCGAATCTCCTGCCGTGGCAAATTTTGACCCGTCGAACCTATGAAAACTGTATACTTCTTTTTTTTAGCGAAACAGTGTGCGAACCAACCAAATAAGGATTCAATACAAATTTATCAGCAACATATTAAAATCTGCTAACACGAGTAACATACACATAATTGAAAACTTTCATGGTGACTTCAACCACTGGTGCTCAGATTACCCATGAAGCTTCCAGCTAACCCCTGAACCTCTGAACTGGAAGTCATGCCATGTGGTAAGCGGATTGGGCTGTATAAATTCTGAGCGTGTTACGAGGCCAAGTAACAAAATCATTACCACCAAATCGACTTATTGGTATATGAAGATCTTATTTGCCACCTCCACTAAACACGATCTTTGTTCCAAGACCGCGATACCTCGAGTAGGACGCCAGCTGATTGTCCCTCCTTTGGTGTAACCCGAGGCTCAATCTAGTATATGGAGCTAATGCGTACAACCCCATAGTGTCGTATCAAGAGACAGAATAGCGGCTGAAGAGGAAGAAACATGCATCCGTCGTAAAAAAACCAGGTAGTCGAAAGCATGTTATACTAGCTAATACTCCATCTATTCTATAGATGACTTCACTTTGTCCACATGTAACATGTCCAGATATATTCACGTTTGGACAAAATGGAAGCCATCTAATATGTAACGGAGGGAGTACTTTGTTGGTATGTTTTTCTACCGCCTTAGCAGCCGATTCTGTCCTTTGGTTCATTAATTACTAGTCCATTCTTCTTTTTTTCTTGATGTGAGGATAGAAAGCAGGAAGTACAAATCTTCAGTACAAATGACAACAATAAAAAGGAAATAGATGGACCGACTAACAAACGACATCACAATGTCATGCATATTAATTAACTAGAATGATACCCGCATGTTGCGGCTAGTATCTTTGAGAATCTAATAAATGCATGAAATCTGAAGTTGAGCATAGAAATGTTCAAGCAAAAAAGTTTCACTTAATTGGCGAAACTAATTTTGATGTTCCTGTAGCACATGATATAAGTAATGCATGAAAAAAATTGGATGCATTCGATAATGAATGTCATCAATCTCAACATATGAATGAAGTTCATTGACTTTATGACGTGTTTTTTTTGTGATGATTAAGAAAAGGCAAGGGAAATGAACGTCGGGACATTAAGCAATGTTCAATTACGCCTTCTGAAATAACATGAGATCTACCTTTTTGGCGTTTCTAGTTGGGTTAGGTATACTCAGAAAAAATTATAACTCATGGGCTGTCAGTTGAACGAATATTTCGTATAGCACATGAATGTGTGACATCAAGTGGAGATGGTCATAAAGTTTGAGGCGTTTAAGTTCAAGATAAAGTATTTTTGCTTGAACCTTTCATTTGGTGATAATGGGTCTGTCAATATTTGCTTAAATGGAGATTTACCATTTGGTGACTATTCACGAAGCAACTATGATCAACTAAAGTGTTCTTTCTTGGTATCTCTCAAGTGATTAGAAGCTTCTCTAGTAAGCAATTAATATTTGATACCCTAATGAATGCTTTAATCCGGAGCATTTATCAAGTAAGGCGTATTTTTTGGATGACATCAAGTGATTAATATGTAGCAATATAATACACGGTTGACTTGAAGGATAGAATGACACAAACTTGAATTAAGGGAAATACGATGAGGCAACACTAATATGGAACCCTTGTGCACTTTTCGAACCAAATACTTTTGTATGTTCGCAATAATATGATGGTTAGTTACTCCAAAAGTATTCTCAAATGAGCGCACTTGGTCAACGCGCACAAATAAATACACCTAAAAACATATGAAAAAAGGAAGTAAAAAACCCGAAACATTAAACGGAATAAAATAATAATAATTAATACTCAACTTAATTTCTCTGGTATTCAAGGTTTACATTTATGTCTATACATATTTCCGCCTTCACAAATGTGCATGATTTTGCTCATGGAAGGTGGATGAGGTGAGATCTAGGGTTGAGAATATTGCTCAGTCCTGGATGAGGTGAGATCTAGGGTTGAGAAATATTGCTCAATCCTGATAACGATAAGCTCCATAAAATACAAGCCACGTAATGAACAGTGCAACACAACAAATAGTACCGTGAATGTAATTTTGGCTGTAGAATATACTACTCCCTCTGTTCACTTAATGTAAGGCATTCTAGCTTTTCGTGATTCAAATGTGTCTAGACTTTTTTTAGACATTTATCCACTCATTTTATTATCTATGTAGTCTATATTGAAAATACTAAGTCAAATGGCTTACATTAGTGAACGGAGGGAGTACTATATATGTTTTGATGTTTTATTGAGCTTCATGATCACATCATTATCCTGGTATGATTATTTGACTGATGGACTCTAGTCAAGTTGTGATTTTATGACTTACTATTGTGTTACTTGAAATCATCCCAAACTTTGCATTAGGGACCATTGAACTATCTCAACATGGACACTTGTCATCGATTCGACACAACATTGGTGTAAAAGCCTTACTTCCGTCTGTGTTTAGATCTATTCTTTATACTCATATGCGTTTTTAAGAGGGGGTCTTGAATCCATTGTGATGGTGGTGTATGTTGACGGTGATGGTCTATATTTTCCCTAGGGCTTGGCAGGGGCCCTCCCCGTATTACTCCCTCCATCCCAATGTTAGTGACGTCTTAATTTTGTATGTACGAAATTTGGCAAACAATTTAACCATTGATATAAGAGAATTAGGCCATTTTTTGAACTTTGGCATTTCATTAGATTTCAACAGACGTATTGGAATTACAATCTGTCTAGATCATCTCCAACACGCAGGAAGGAGCATGACCAAGTAACACCCCTCCACTCAACCCAATATACCCTATTTTATCATTTAATTTTCCATTCGAATATGAATCCAACGGTATAATTTTCAAAACATGCAATACATATTTTACTGTAAAAAAATGATGGTGAAATTGGGGACAGAGAGAGTATTAGTCTTACATGCGCCGAGACGATTTGCATGTAGAAGGGTAGAGGTGAAAACACTAGCCAACCAATGTAGATTCAGTCTAAGTTGGGTTGTCATGTTCTCCATTTGACGAGGCATCATCTCACATTTGCGAGGACCGAGGGTATATGAGTTCCATAATCTCGACAATTACACCACATCAACTAATTCCAGAACATTCGTGACTTTACTTATTCCCACATCACGGAGTGGAAGGTTGATATAGTCGATAAATTCATGACAATTATCTCCTCAACACCAAGTTCTAAATAGATGTTCTTTACATGTACTTTTCGAAGACGATGTTCACCATCTTTGTTGAAAAACATCTATTTTAATGAACTTTCAACCCTCACTTTAAACAAGTAACCCCGCTGGAGTATATATTGCAAATCGTAACGCATAGCCAAGTTGAATTTACTCATTTTCAAATGCTCAAGTCAAGTACGGAGTACTAACGGTGCTTGCCAAAGGAAAGAAGTAACAGCGTCAACCGCGTATATATCTCTACTATATAATATCATTAACCGTGGCGGTCGTACGTCGCGGCATGTTTGCACTTTAGTCCCTCAGGTTATCTGAAATCAACCCGCGGTCCACCTACCCAGGACCTAGCCCGAAACGTTTTTTCACGTGAGTTGAGAGTTGACCTGCACACGACCACATCCTCTCGAAAGAACAGAGAAAGAGACAAGGGGCGGGGTCGAGCCATGCGCCGGCGGCTTGCCGGAGGCTGGGGAGTGGGGAGGAGAGTGGGTGGAGTAGGGTTGCTGTAAGGAGTAGGGGAGGCGGAGGCCGTGGTCGTCGCCAGGGTCGGCGCGCGGTCCCCAACCTCCTCTTCTACAATCTACACCCACAGGATTTGCGACCTGGAGTCTGGAGCAAGTCGGCGGCGGCCGCTCCTCCGGTCAGTCCTCCTCTCCCTCTCCCACGTTCTTCCTCTATCTCTTTCCTTCCCCTCCCTCCGCCGGCGCGAGCTGCAGGAAGTAGACGCCGTCCATCCCCTCCACAGCCCCGTCCCAAACCCTAGATCGAACAGACGGGATGGGAGCGGTGGCGGCGGGGGGAACGACGGCCACACCCTGGCCCTTCACAAGGCGTCCACCCCCGCTGGCCCTGCCCAAGCTGGCCACCTCCCTTTCCATTCATTCCAAATTTCTAATACAGCTGCCCATTTGCCTTCAAATATTCATGTTTATGCATGATCAGGGAGCCTGGGGATTTGTAGTACGAGATGATCAGAGAGAATTTCTTGGTGGTGGTGCCGGGAAGATCCCTCATGTTCGTTCTGCTCTACACGCAGAAGTCATTTAAATTTTTTTTTTGAATGTTGGTTGGTCCTAGAATAATTTGGTACTTGAATGAATTGACAGAATAAATAGAGAAGTGTAGTCAACATTATTTAGAGTCATTTACCAGTATTTATGGATGTTGGTTGGTCCTAGAATAATTTTTTACTTGAATAAGTTGACAGGATAAAGTGAAGTGTGGATGGGAGCTTGCTGATGCATGATAATTATAAATATGAACTTGCAGAACATTTGTAACTACTTACACATCTGCATATATCCGTACATAAATGACCTATTAGGCATTTGCATGCACATCTCAATTGCTATCTATATTTGAATGAACTAACTTGATATATAACAATGGTTTTCCTTGAGTTTGTCAGTTTGTCGATTGTAGGGTTAATTGTTCATGTACTTAATTGTTCCTGTATTTGACTATAGACTTTAGCTCTTTGGATAAAGGGACATTAGAGTGTCCAATTTTTTTGAAGATACAGCTTTGCCAGTTCCCTCTGTTTTGTGAGATTTTGACTCGGTATGAATTTCTGATTAAAGCATGTCCATGATATTTCCATCAGTATCAATTTCTGATTAAACATGATAGGACGCTTGAACCTTGGGTTTCATGATCAACTATTGAACAGGAAACTGATCTCCTATAGGTATTTGACTCTATACAGAGGAGCTCCTCCCATTACAATCATTTACCAAAAGAGGTTTGAAACCATAATCTTGAATGCTAGAAGTATTCTCTACCGTGCTATTACAATTTGCAGGAAGGCAATATTGTTACCATGTCTGATCAAATCAGTCACCGTTAGACTCGAAGCCACTCTCACCATTGATGGGGGCGTCAAATTTGTCAACCAGGTGACCAGCTGATGACCATAGTTGCGACGCGATCCCCAGGCCACACGGCGAAGTTGGCGTCTGATTAGTTGAAGAGCAAGACACCCAGGGGCCCTGAATAAGAATGACAGTTGCATAACATTCTTTTGGTTAAGTGCATAGTTTGTTCTCTGAATCAAAATGTAATTGTTTTTCTTAAGGCCATTTGGATTCAGATTTTAATCTGATCCAAGCATCCTTTTGATATCATGACATGCTCTCAAAATGCCTACATGTTGTGGTTGTTGGCTTGGGGTGAACACAAATTTCTCTCCTCTTATCCTTGATCACTTCGTTAGTTCATAGTTCATTTGCTCTACTGGGACATGCTACAACATTGTGTTGTATCTATGCTCAACCTGTGTTAACATTATTGGTATTAGCATTTTATATTCAAACGTGAGATATGTGTGATGACAGAAAAAACTTAAAAGACCGTGTCAACGTGCTTCTCACAAAAAATCTTTCCATTCTAAATGAGCAATTGACCTAAACATATTACTATCATATTTTTTCTTTTCATGTCAATTAGTATATATAAACATAACTAAAAAAACAAGGATACATTGTTAAAAATGGAGACGTGCGTTGCACGTGCACGTTCTACTAATGATAATTCCAGGCCTGAATCTAGCAAGAAGACTATAAATAGGGTTATGTTCAGCAGTTCTAAATAACCAGCTCAATAGCCAAATTGAAAAGCAGGGTCAAAGAGAGTTTCCCTGCTATAGACCATTACCAGTTTCAAAGAAATGACACTAGCAATTATTGGTCCTAGCCGCAGCTAGAGATTTTTTTATGAAGCACTTGGCCTTATTTTCCACTTCAGGCTAAAGTCTCCTTGTTCTTTGTGAACATATCGTAAACAATCGTTGACCAACGAATTTTAAGGGTGCCTTATATTTCAAGATGGAGGAAGTATAGAACAGAAACATCAGGCAAGCGAGTCACCCGCATTGCTCACCAAAGAAAAATTCATGTTCAACCGAGAGGCCACAAGGCCTAGAGGCGCACATATCGCATCAGAAAGGAAAAAGTATAGAATCCACCTGAAAGTCGCTGTCTAGGTGCCTGTTGAATCCTTTGATTTATTTGCTCTCTGGATTGATGTGTTGACGTGTTGGTTCCTTATTAATTTGCTTTTTTCATCCGTAATTCATTATACATAGGCGGGACCTGGGACAGGAGGGGATGATCATCAGGCTGCAGATAGATACACCCTATGATTGTATGGATTTATTTTATACCCGTTTCAGCGCACGGGCATTTTGCTAGTATGTCTAAAATAGTTACCTTTGGTAGTCTTCCGTACTGCTTAGCATTGTCATCTTCCCGATCTTCCTCGACCATTAGATTAGAGACACTAGTTTATTAACGATGTTAAAAAATGGGGAATTTATATTCGGGGTAGGCGAGCAGTGCGGTGAAGGTTGGTGGCTACAGGCTAGTGGGGCTCAGTGGTGACGTCACCGCCCTCGCCACGTCGGCGCCCACGAGCAGAACGTATTATAGGAAAAACAAACAAAAGCGGACGGGGACGGGTAGATGCCCGGGCCCAGCCTGGTGCGGTGGGTCCCACCCCCACTGCCTGCCTGGAGACTTTGCTTCCGCTTTTAACCCACCCCGCAGCGACCAGCGCGGGCAGGCGCCACGTCATCCCGGTAAAACAGCCCTCCAATGCCGTCCAGATCAGGCCACCCACCGCCTGCCTGGAGACTTTGCTTCCGCTTTTAACCCACCCCGCAGCGACCAGCGCGGGCAGGCGCCACGTCATCCCGGTAAAACAGCCCTCCAATGCCGTCCAGATCAGGCCCATCCACGTGGACCCGCGCGTGGGCCCCGGGCTAGAGCGGACAAACCATTTTCGCTCATTTAAAAAGCGGGAGCTACTAGCAGCAGTCCGTATTAAAAAACAAAAGTAATTAGTTAATTAGTAATTAATTAAAATAACGAGATGACCTAAATAAATGGGCATCACCTCCTACCGCCGGTGGCCGCTTCGGTTCCTCCGTGCCTGGGCGAGAGAGGGGAGCGCGACCGCCACGTGTCGGTCATTGGCCCATGCTTGTTGCGTAAGGAAGCGTCCGTCCACGCGAGATTTTTATTGCGGGGTTCGGTGGCGGGCCCCACGTGACCCGGCCGCCACGGTGGCTTCGCTCGAGCCGTGGCCGTCGGATGCGGGATCCCCGGTCCTGGCCGTCGGATGCGGGCGTGGGCGGCGACAAAAAGAGGATGAGGCGAGGGAGGCGCCTAGAAAGCGAGCGAGCCGGGAGGAAGGGGAGGGAGACGGTAGAAGAGAAGCCGAGAGGGGAGAGAGAGAGGAGGAGCTGTAGGAGTAGCATAGACTTCCTTCCTTCCTTGTTCAGAGCTCGCTGAGAAGAGAGAGGCGGCTGCGGCGGAGAAGGAGAGCGACCTTGCTCTCGCCTCTGGCATCTGCCTCCCTCGGCGGAGCTCCTACGTGCGTTTGTTCAGGCGGTTGGCGCTTGGATCTGTGCGGCGGCGTGAGTACGCGCGGCGAGGGTGGGGGGATCGGAGCCGCATGACTCAGATCTGAGATGGAGCGGATCCGGGAAGCCAGGAGGGCCGGCGTGTCGGCCATGGCCGGGGCGGGCCGCCCCCGCCGCGGCGCCGGCTCAGGAGCAACGGCGGCGGTGTCGGCGGTGGGGGGCCGAGGGACTCGCCGCGGTCCGAGAGGAGGCGGGGGGACCGGCTCATGCTCAACGGCGGCGGCGGCGGCGGCGACGACACCTCCGACGACAGCCTCGGCGACGACGACGACGACGCCGACGAGGAGCTCGCCGCGCCTAGGTACCCGCCGGTGCAGCGCCGGTCGCCCAGCACCGCGCCTCCGCCGTCCCCGCCGCAGCCTGCCGCAGGCCACCACCACAGCAGCAGCAGCAGCGGCGGCGGTTACCATAACCACCACCACCACGGCCAGCAGCAGATGCAGCGGAAGGGGGGCTCCAATCCCAAGGGCCCTACGCCGTGGAAGGCAGCCGACGAGATGATCGGTGTGCCGGTCCCGAGGAAGGCGCGGTCAGGTAGGCACACAACAAAGGAAGGGGATTTCCACTCCTTTGCTTTGACGGCCTTCTCTTCCTTGTGTCCTCTCTCTTTGTTCCTAATCTCCCCGATTTCTTCTGTTTTTGCGCAGCTTCTACAAAGAGGTCGTCGCACGAGTGGACTGCCCCCGGTGGCGGAAGCGGCGCTGGGGACAGCTCGCAGATCCAGCGGCCTTCTTCACGCCCGATCTCGCCGGCCTCCGCATCGCCACCTTGCCTTCTCGGAAAAAGATGGTGCGTTTTTTAGGCCGACAGAATCCATCTCCCCTCATGATTCCTCGGCTCTTGCCCGTCTTACTGACGATTTTTCTCTCTCCGGCGTCTCACAGAAACCACTTGCTGGCGGTGGCGGTAGTGGCGGTTCTGGGCCTCTACCGAAGCAGCGGCCGTCCCCGGCCTCAGCTCCTCCGGCAGCCCCTCCTCAGCCTCAACCACCAAAGATTTCCAAGTCGCCATCGTTTATTCAGGAGGAGATCGAGGTGGCCGAGGTGCTATTTGGCCTCACTCGGCAGTTCCCCTGCCCTCCCAAGCAGGAAAACATCAACCACAAGTTTGAGCCAAGGGAAGCGCCGGAGGCCAAATCTGGGAATTCCTCACCGGCTCCGTCTCTTCTGGTGTTCGGCCGGCAGATTCATCCTCCCACACCACTATAGGTGAGCAGCTCGTTGATTTTATCTTCTAATGATCTCTTGCTGCAAATTTTGGTTCTGTGGGTCTTAACAAAGTATCAACTTCTTCTGCAGCGCCAAAGAGGAAGCGGCCGCGGCTGGTCAAGTACGACAACGAAAACCGTCCGGCGAGCCCGGCGAAGCCAGACTTGGCAGATCCATCCTCTAGGCCGGAAGTGCCTCCGGTGACAAGATCAGATGCAAAGACGTCGGTGTCGGCTGTGGCCGAAAGTGGCACCAGCACGGCCACGTGGTGCGCAGCAGGAGGCTTCCCGGGAGCCAGAGAAGAGGGAGACAGAGGAAGAGATCCAGAGCTCCGGGTCAGCGAATCAGATCGACGGGATCAGAGGCCTGAGAGCCGCTCTGAGCCGCCGGCCACCAGCAAGCCGGACGGCGAAGCTGCGCCGGTGGGCTCTGAGGCCAGAAATGGGGAAGCCACCACCGCGACAAAGAGGTGGGCCATTTGGATTTGTTTAATTTATTGGTGTTTGTGATGACCATTATTGCCTTTGGATTGTGCCGATCTGATTAGGATATTCACGATTTCTTGCGAATTATTATTTTTCAGTGAGCTGGCATCCGATGGCGTTCGGCAAGAAAAGTTTTGCATTGATCTCATGGTGGGTATATGCTTCCTTGTGTGTGGTTGAATTGGTCTCGCGGAATTTGCTGGGCAAAGATTGATAACGACAATTTTTGCCGCAACTGTTGATTGCCTTTTTTGTTTTCTTTTTAGATCTTTTTTTCTCACTTTTCCTCTCTCCTCTGTGCTTCTTCTAGGCTCCCCCTCCTGGGAAGCTATCTCCTGATAGAGATGGCTCCTCCGACCCTGATGCGGATAAGAAGGGATTGGATTCTGAGATGGACCTGGTGGGTGCCTACTTCAGAGTTTCTCAAATTTCTGATCGGCCTCTCGAAAGATGGAGCAATTGAATGTTTGAGTCTCATCGATCTCTCTCTTGTTCATATTTGTGCCTATTTCAGGCTGGCCGACGAAATTCTGAAAAGAAAGATGGTGAGAGGACTCGGAGAGGACTGGAGATTAATCTGGAGGACGAGAAGGTGCAGAGGATTCCTGCAGATGAGCCTGCTCCAAAGAAGCTCACACTGCAGCTGGATTTGGAGAAGCCCAGCCTCGGTGACGAGAAATCTCCATCGGAGCGAGGCAGCTGCCATTGCAGCAGCAGCAGCACAAGCCCCAAAGTCTGAGGTCAAGCATGAAAAATCAAGTAAGAATTTTGCTGCCTTCTTTCCCATTTTTCACTGGTTTTCCAGAAAGTGATCCTTTTTGATTCAGATTTTTCTCCTGTCTGCAGCTCTACCTGCTGTTTCGCCACCAATGCCAATGGCTGTTGGAGGCTGGATGGGAGGTTTCCCACCTTTTGGGTGAGTTTTCATTTCTCTTGGATGTGGTACTTACATACGTTCTTGCTCCCTGAAGGATTTGTGGTCTAAAGCTTGTCTTTCTTTTCTTAGCAGTTACCTTGGTCCAGTTCCGGGACTATCAGCTCCTGGACTCCATCATCCTATGGACATCAAGCCGGGTAGTTCTGCTGGCTTACAGGTTCGTTTTCTTACTCAGCAATGCTTCGGTTCTGTACATTTCGAGTGAATCTCTTTCCCAAGTCTAACAGTCTTCTACATTACAGCATGCTGCATTGCTTCCCCGCCGCCGGTGCGACCAAAGCGCTGTGCTACACATTGTTACATTGCGCAGCAGATCCAATACAACCAGCGCCTCCAGAAGATGAACTCCTTCTGGCCACCAACAGCGGCTGCTGCTGCGGCCGCAACGAGATCTGCGCCATTCTTTGGTCCAAGAGGACCATTCAACATGGGTGTTGTGCCACCTGCGGAGGCTGCCTCCCTTCTCGTGAACCCAATGCAGGGGAGCTATCCTGTCCGGTCTCATGCCCCACTGCAAGAAACCAAGGCTCCTTCAATGTCGCTTCTCCTTTCCAGGCGAGCCTCTCGAAGGATAAAGCGACATCCAGCAGTGCCGTTGTTGCTGACTCTAACCAAAGGAAGCAACCCCACCTCATGAAGCGCATCAGCCCTCCCCATGCCAAACATGATGGTATGTGTATGATAGATATTTACGCTGTCTTCTACCAGTATTTCGTATTGGCCTTTTTTCCTTACAAAGTTGCCCCTGCACCTTTCTTTTTACAGCATGGGCCAGCCTTCATTTTCCTTTCAACCAGCAACAACATGCAGCCGCAGTGGCAGCTGCAACTGCAGCCAGTCGAATGGGGGATACAAAATCATCTGGAGTCAGCAGTGGCATGCCGTCGTCCGCCACCGCCCATGCTTCAGCAGCGCACCCTGGTGCCCCGACCATGAACTTGAGCTTTGCCAACTTGCCTCCGGCTGAAGCCCAGTTCATGGCTATCTTACAGAATGGTGGCTACCCTTCCAGGTCGCTGCTCATCCTGGAGGACCTCCATCATATCGAGGTATGGCACCACCAGGCCCAGGTGTACCATTTTTCAATGGCCATGTGTACTCTCCCCACATGTTGCACCCATCACAGCAGCAAGGTGCGCAGCAGCAAAATCATCAGAAAAACCCTATGCCAAGCTTGCCACTTCGTCTCAGAAGCATCAGCCACAACAATCGCAAGGGCTACTGGGATATGCACCGAATGCTAATGCTGCCGCCACCGCAGCAGCTGCTGCCAACAATACCCAGAGCTATTCGAGCAGCAACCAGCGTCCTGTTCTGCTGCATGGTCTTGCCCATCGACAGGATACTGACAAGACTGGACACGATGGTCATTCTAGTGATGACAAGTCAACGCAACATCAGAAGGCGGGTATGATCATAATTTTGCTGTTCCAGTTCATCTTCCGAATTTTGCGTTGATGCCGGCTGCTGGCAGTCAGAGCGAGAAAAAGTCAAATGATCACCACCAGCAGCCACCAACTAGTCGAGGCCAGGGGGTGCGAATTGATCTTGCTTCATCTCAGCCTTTTGTGATGCCCTTTGGTTCCATTGGTGCTCCTGGTTCTGCTTCCACTGGTCTCGACTTCTCTTCGTTGGCACAGAACCATGCTCTTTTCCAGAGCCATCAAGAAGCAAGCCGGCATGGTTACCCTCAGCTTAATTTTGCTGCAGCCCAATCTGCTCAAGCTGCACAGCACAAGGCCCCGCATCAAACCGCTGCTGATGCTAAATCTGGGGCTGTAGATTCATCTTCTGCACCAAGTGCTGGAGATAATGAGAGAAAGAAATCAGCATCGTCAAAGTACCCGGGTGATCCGCAGCAGCATTCTCTTTCCTTCTCTAAGCCAGAAAACAAGTCTTTTATGCACCCTTTCCTTGGTAGCAGCACTAATGAGAGCTCATCCCGCACTTTGAGCCTTATTGGTGCGGAATCTACCAATGCCTTTGGTTTAGGCAGCAAGTCTTCAAGTGCTACTACTGCAGCTGCTACATCAGCTGCAGCCTCATCTACACCAACACTTGCCCAGCAGCAGCAAATCCATCTGCAGCTGCAGCACCACCATCACCAGCAGTTGCAGCAGCAGCAGCAGCAGCAGCTCCAGCAGCAACATCAGCAGCAACAACAACAGCAGCAGCAGCAACAACAGCATCAGCAGCAACAACAACAGCAGCAACAAAACCAGCAGCAGCAGCACCAACAACAACAGCACCAGCACAATTTGCTTCAGCTTCAGAAGCAGCAGCAGCACCAGCAGCAGCAGCAAATGTTGCAAAATCACCACCTGAACTCTCGCCCCAGGTCTGCTGCACCGAGTAATGCAAGTGGATACTCAGACCGTCTGAGTGCAACAAATTTTCAGAACTTAATGTATCAATCTAGCGCTGGTCAAGGGGAGTTCCTGGTCAATCACCTCAGTTGAAATCATCGTCAATGAGAGTGTCAGCTCCACCATCAGCTTCCTCTGTCCCTGCTGCATCACCACCCTCTAATTTGATTATGCTGAAGAACAGTGGTCTCCATCAGCAACAAGCAAAAGCTCTACACGCTCTCTCCAGCCCGAATCACCAATCGCAGAGTATGAGTTCATCGAAAATGGGGCCTTCTCTTACCAATCTTTCTACTGGAGGAGCAGGGGACATGTCTCGATCTTCAAATGCTCCTGTTCCTTCTGGCTCACCCTCAAATTCAGTCTCCAAAAGCACGGTGGTAGCCCACCTGCTTCTGGGAGTGCGAAGGGGGCCAGTCGGCTATGCAACTGTCATCGCCACAACAACAGTCAACTAAGAACTCTGCTCCAGTTCTGGATCCAAGCCAACTCCCACGAATCACTACAGCAGCATGCCTATGCCATCGATCCTTGGCCAGCAACCAAACATGGCTAGCTCTGGTGGTAAGCAGCAGACCCATGGAGCTTCATTGAAACAGCAGCCATTCCCTCCGCAAGGCCACTTCTTCATCTCCAATGCATACGCACCACAAGGCTCTGGTGGCCTCTACCAAAAGCGTCCAGGCGAGAAGACGCAGCAGCAGGTTGCCCATCAGCAGACATCTGGTTCGTCAGCGATGCTCTCGCTCAGCCCTGGTTCCATGTCGATTTCCACAGCTGCGATTCCAGCTGATGCAGGGAAGGCTCTTGCTGCAGCTGCTGCCAGCAATAACATGAAGGCTCTTCATCCAACGCCTAGTGGCTTTATGCACCTTGCCACGGCAGGTCAGTCTGCGAGCGGTTCGCCTCACTCTCACATGTCAGCAGGACAACTGACGTTCGGAGCAATGCCGATGCCTGTAAAGCCTACAAGTGATCAGAAGCCTGCTGCTGGTAATGGACCTATATCTTTCTTTCTCCTATAGATACAGAAGAGTTTGTTCCATGTAGTACCTACCATATTAGCTTAGTTCTTTTGTCTAACATAAAACATTCGTATTATCAGGCAAATGAATGAATGATCCAGATGCCTTAATCTGAGCAAATTGCTAATTCTGGAGAAGGCCGTGGGAGGCTGGCTGTTCACAACTCGTTGCGCGCGGAAGAGGAGCAATTGTGAGAACAGCCACAGATGCAAGAGCTGGCCCGTGGTCGAAGAGGAGTCGCTGGCAGTCGAGTAAGCAGGATGGCTGGCTGATGGGAGTGATACTTTTGTGTAGTAGGTTATCCTCTCATGGTGGAAAGCTGGAGGTGCATAGAATCCCCTTTTTTAGAAGTTTTATGCAAGGATGTCAAAAGCTGGTGGTTTCTCTGATTTTTCTTCCTCCCCTCCAACTGCGCCCTTTAGCTTTGTTCTTTTTGCTGTTCTCTTTGACTGAAGGAAGATTAAATTAGAATGCAGGACAAACAAAGGGGACTTCTGTAATGCTCTCCCTCTTCCCATTTGTTGTGTTTTGTCAATGCTCTGCTTGGCTTGTTTTAGAAACAACCGGGGCAGAGTTGGAAAAGGAGTCTCATCCATGATTGGGTTGGGAGGTTGCATAGCATAGCATGACCATGACTACTGCCTTTTGGGGTGTGTGTTGTAATTAGCCTTGTAGAAGAAGTGGATCAAGTGATGATAATCTTAATTAAGTAACTCTGGTCTCTGTGATGAGTGATGACTCTGCACTCATTAAATGCTTCTCATCCTGGCTAAAAGTGCATCTTCTGGTGCGCCACTCCACTCCAACCATTTGTTAACTTGCAATATCTTCTTCTATCACTCACACTCGACGGGTCACATGGATTGCTATCTTGCTGATCACACGTGTCTTGCCTAATCACCACTCAATGTGCAGGTTGAAAAGTATCTGGAAATTTTGAGCTGGGGACATCGCTTTCTTTCTTTCGCTGGTGTTGACATCTCCTGCCTCTAGTCTAGTGGGTGGGTCTGCACGCTCGTATGAGACTGAAAGCTGTTTGTCCAGATGCACCGATCCGGTTGGTGACATGTGATTTAATCGCGTGCTGGATTACCTGAGATTAACCTTTCCAGCGAGCACTCATCCATTCCACGGCATGTGGTGGTATCTTTCTCCGATACCTTGTGCATGCACACATCAGATGGCCCCTCTCCCGTTATTATTGCCAAAAACATTTGTCTTTGACTGGGAGCTGCCACTGCTTGTCTTGTCGTCTCTCCGGTTGTTTTTAGCCAGGGAAATAACACGTTTCCTCTCGCTGTCATGACGTGCTGAGCCCAAACTATTGTTGCGCAAGTTACTGATCCTGTCCCAAAGAGGACATATTGCTCCCGGGTCCTGTGGATCCCCGTATTTTCATAATGTGAAAAGGACGAATTTTAAAGTTTCAAAATAATATATATTTTTTACGAGGTACATATAGATGATTTCTATCTGTTAGGAATTTAGCTTCATATTTAGGCTAAGTGAGCAGTTAGGATTGTGTGGTAGTAACCGCCAGCAGTTTTTTTTGAAACTAAGCGCATCTCCAACCGGTTGTGCCCCCAGGCCGAAAAACGGCGCTATTTTGGCCGGCCGAGGGGGGGTTCCTAGCTGTGAATCCAAGCCACCCCCAGCCGACGGTTTTGGGCATATTTTGCATAAACAAAGACCGACACATTTTGGCATACAAATTCACACATAAAAATAGTTTAACATACAATCGCACACAAAATAAATAGTTCAACAATGCAAACAAATAGAACAAATCAAACTAGGCATTGGCATTGCCATTGCCCTTGCGCTCCCACAAGTGCTGCACCAGATCATTTTGTAGAGCTAGATGTGCTGCAGAGTCTCGAATCTCCTGGCGCGCATCGAGGAAGTCTGCCCATGATGCCGACACCTGATGATCAACATCTGCAAGAGGACCCTGTCGGTAGTATGGCTCACCAGTCTCAGCTACCGGATTAGCCTGCTCACTCTCAATGATCATGTTGTGCAAGATCACACAACATTGTATCACCTCCCACATGTTGGACTTCGACCAAGTCAAAGCTGGGTACCGGAGAACAGCGAATCGAGACTGCAGCGCGCCAAATGCCCGCTCAACATCCTTCTTGCAAGCCTCCTGGCACTTGGAAAACCAAGCTTTTGCGCTTCCTAGCACGTGGTTGGAAATGCTCTTCACAAATGTTGACCACTTGATGCCATCTGCAAGATAGTAGCCCTTTGTGTACTGGGGCCCAATGACCTCGTAGTTTACAGGGGAGCATGACCTTCCACAAGCTCGGCAAAGACATCCGAGCACTGCAAGACATTGATGTCATTGTGAGTTCCTGGCATACCAAAGAATGAATGCCAAAATCCATAGATCATATGTAGCCACGGCCTCGAGAATCACCGAGCACTCTCCTTTGTGGCCCTTGTACATCCCCTGCCAATCAAATGGACAGTTCTTCCATGCCCAATGCATGCAGTCGATACTACCAAGCATCCTAGGAAAGCCTATTGCTTCATTGCAAGCTAGGATGCGAGCAGTGTCTTCCGCATTGGGTGATCGCAAGTAGACGGTCCCAAACACTGCAACCACTGCCCGGCAGAACTTGTTCAAGCACTCAATGGTTGTGGACTCGGACATGCGCAGATAGTCATCATGTGCATCAGCGGGATCCCCGTATGCAAGCAACCTCATGGCCATCGAGCACTTCTGAATTGAGGTAAAGTCTACCGTGCCGGTGCAGTCCTTCTTCAGTTTGAAGTAGGTGTTGAACTCCCAGATGGCATGCATGATCCTGAAACGGCGCCGAAACACATGCTCGTCCTGCAGGGGTTCATCGGCGAAGTAGTCGGAGTAGAGGATGCAGTACCACTCGTAGCGCTGCCTCGGCTTGCTCTTGAGGCGACCTCGCACCGAGCCACCACGCCGCGGCCGCGCGTCGTTGGCGAGCAGGCTGGCGAGGCAGCTGAGGATCACCAAGTGCTCTTCATTGTCAACGGCGGCCTGATCTTCCTCATCAAACAGCTCGGCGAGTATCTCCTCGGCGCCAGAGTCCATGGGCTGGGTCGGACGAAATGCCGAACACCTAGCGGGCGGGGTGGACGCGTTTCGCCCGAGAATCGCCCTGAAGGCTAGATCGCGGCGGAGGAGAGGGGGCGGCGCCGGCGGCGTCGCAGGGCTAGATGGTGTTATTCCTAGCTGCTTGTGTGCAGCGGCGAAAGGAGGGGTGGTGTCGGCGGCGACATGGCGACGACGAGGTGGGCAGAGAAAAAGGCGACTCGAGGTGGGGGAAATGCGTTGTCTCGCCGATAGCGCTGCCCCACGCAAGTTTTTCCTTCCGCCGCCCCCAGACGGAATATAATGGGCTATGTTCCGCCTGGGAACGCCGACGCTAGTTTCCGCCGAAACAACGCTATTTGGGCTCCTGGGGGTAGACTGGGAGAAAAACGACGCTATTTGGCGCAAACGACGCTACTTGGGCTCCTGGGGGCGCTGGGGGGGGGGGGGGGGGGGGGGGGGGGCGACTAGAAATGCCCTAACTCCATCAGCTGCTTTATTGTGGAATTGTTCAAACGCAAACTCTCTGAACGGGTGCCATGCCCGTCGGAAGGGATGCATCTCGTAAACCGACATTGTATAGACGCCTGTTCGGACGGTATATGAGGACTGAACAGTACATCAATATAACCAATCAATCACTTCACTCTCTTGTTTCTACTCACGTTATCGTGCACGCGCATCTGCCAAAGCTATATGCTACAGTAGAAGAGACAGAGAAAGGTGAGTAAAAGAAGGATTTCCTGTCGGAACTCGCTCTTTTCCTTCACTCGGTTTGTGCCCAGGGAACACCGTCTCTCCGGCTATCCTCGTTGGCCTTTTTCTCTCACTACCACTCGTCGCTGGAACTCTCATCGTCGCCATTAGCGTCGCCCGGACTAGAATTTATATGTTTTCTTCTTGTAGACATTTGGAGAGGGAACTAAGAATTTTATGTTGCTTTTATTGATGACCTTAGTAAAAAAGAGGTTTTACCAATGACCGGGGAGAAAAACATTGACAATTCCAAAGGGGCGTTCCAACTAAAATTTGGACCCAGGTGAGTTAAGATAAATATTATTATACTAAGCTTTTTTAGTTTCCTAATTTACTCATATGGTGGTTTTAACAAATATATGTAGACAAATTTAAGTATACAACAATTAAATTAATTATTTTCCGTTATATAGTTTTAACTCATATCACTGAGAAATATATCTACCATCCTGGTTTTTTTCTTATGCGAGGTATTACACTAAAATTATGAAGCCATCTTCGATGTGAAGAAGGAAAAACGAATGCCTCTTTATTTTGTTACAATTAATGGATTATATAACGTATATCTATACTATTGTGTGAATTTTCTTCTTTATTATAATATTACTAAACATTTTGGTAGATATTCCAAATCATACAACCTAATAAATATTTTAATAGAGACGTATTGTGTGGTTATGTAAGCAGTATATAGAAACTTCTGGTATATACTAAAAAATTGGCGTGATCATTTTTCCACTGCCATATGTGTCTTGAAGGTTATTGTGGATTTAATAATAAGACGATAACATGATGATGATATATAAATACTACTGGACTAGAATTATATATAGCAAGCATTGACAAACATTAAATATTATCGATCTAGTACTTGTGCACACACATAATTTAGTTATTTGTATATGCTCACAACAATGCTCATGTGTGTTACATATGGTATACATAATTTAGTTATTTGTATATGCTCACAACAATGCTCATGTGTGTTACATATGGTATACATAATTTAGTTATTTGTATATGCTCACAACAATACTCATGTGTGTTACATATGCTGACAAATGGGCCCCATCAGTGCATACGGCTGTTAAAATACTTTTAGACACGAATTTATGCGTCTTGTAACGTCCCGTCTCTCACGATTGATCACAAAAATAGGTAATAATTTGGCCGACAATTATATGAGCTTTTGGTAATTTCCTCACTGGCGTTGTATCTATCGAAGATCACAGGGAGTCCCGATTTCATTTCTATCGATTGCATTTTACGGTGATGAGCAGGGGCCCACGCATGTCCCTCCCATCCTGCCCGGTCGCGGCAAGAACAACTGACCACAGCCCCCACCGTTGCGCATCGGATTCACCAATCATGGGTACAATAGGCAGCTTGGCCCACCCAGTTACCATGTACCGGCGATCACGTCGCTGTTCTCCCATTCGCAGCTCGGTGCACGAACGAAAGCCAACCCGAAGGGGCAATTGATCAACCCCGGTCTCTGACTGGCGACACTGCTCATCGTTGTCTACCGGTGGTGGTTGCCCTGTATTTACTGATCCCACTCGGAATATTCACAACAGTTGCACCCGTGACGGGCTTCAATGCCTGCCTGCCTGCCCTTTCCAGAGATAAATAAATACTGTAGGAGATGCATGTATGCAGATTTTTTGATTGAACAGTAGGCAGAATCTGCGCAGCTACTCAATGAGGGGCGAGCTAGCTATGGCTAGCAGTAATGCAGTATGCCTACCGCCTGGAGCGCCGGAGCCTGAGGGAAGCTGTTGGGTAGATTAGATGTGATGATGTCCTGTTGAGCTGAAGAGCTACTAGCATGTGACTACTCCGCGGGCTGAAGAACTAGCTGGACTCGAGGTAAGTGAGAGTAAGCAAGGGCAAGCAAAAAGGCGGGCAATGCTCGACTGCATTCATGATTCGGTGGCAACCACCTCTCTATATACTGTTGCCCTCGCGCTGTTCGGCATTCTCTCGATTTACCTTCGAAATTGCTTTGCATCCGACGTTTTACGTCCGATTCCCTTTTGGGAGGGGCGATTGCGACTTGGCACCACCCGAGCCCAGCTGCACACGATATCTGGACGGTGGCAAGTGTGCTTGCAGGAGGAGTCAACGTGCTGTTTCTATAGCCATGATCTACGCCACTCCTATGGATATTGACTCTTCTCTGGGCTAGCTGGCTGGTGCAGGTACATCCAGTGCCAGTGGTAGCAAGCAGGATGACGTACATGAGCACTAAACTGTTCGCGTGAGTCATGTACTACTCACGTCACGTGTCCCCGTTTTACGGCAGCTAACTGTTTACCAGGAAATAAGTACAGTACGGAGTAGGTGGTAGCCTTGCTCTGTGACGGCGGTGCGGTGCAGGGATCCTGGAGAAGGTGGGGTCCGTTGGCGACCGACACGTCGGCTGGTCCCGTCTGTCGTGATAAGGTTCGGTCGTGAAGTGGGGGTGCTGCGCTCGTACGTAGCCGCGTCCGGTACCGCTCTACGCTCTCGTTCCGTGCTAGTAGTAGAAGAACTAGCGGTGGTGGTGGAGCTGTGCTGGATAACGTGCTGTACAGACACCGGCTGACACTGCATGCTTGCCAGTGAGTCCTCTGCCTAATTCCAAACTACAAACAGATAATTTTGCTTTTTCTGTCATCTTGATGCGTTTCATAGCGGTGTGCCCAACGCATTGCTCTCAACTTTATGGGAACTGTCGCTGCTAGTGAAATACAGTATATTAGCAGTCCAATAAACCACATACTATCTAAAAAAACATACTATGTGGAATCATAAAAAGGAATTGCCATTTCACCTTCCCCCAAATCCAGTACTCCAGTCCAGAGTATAGTTGACGCGATGTGCCACTGCCATCATGCGCGCCAGGAGCCAGAAAGTATAAAGGCCGCTGAAAAAACGAGGAATACCACGGCGCCAAGGCTGGCTTTCTTCTCTCCTCTTTGCCATCCCGCCGTGGAAATCTGCACTGCCGCTGGCGAGTTGCCAGAGCGGCGACCGGAAGCAAGCTGACGAGTGACGGCGGCGGGGAGACGCCACCCAGCCTGATCATCTTGCTTCAGTTGCCGCTCGGGCGGTGGCGGTGAGGTTTTGGGTTCTATCTTTCAGTCTCGGGTTCGGCTCTCGGCCGGCCAGATGGTCAGGTCCATCTGCCTCTTTCTAGTTTCAAGCTCGTGTTCTGTCGCTTCAAAGTTTGATATATGGTTTTGGTTGGTTTATCCGGTTGCTTGCTTTGCATTTTCTCCTGGGTGATCAGATCATCCAAGTCAGGGTTGAATAGCTTGTCATCCATGCTCTTATTGAAGTCCTTGCGAGTTTTGCGCGTCGTTGCCCGCAGCTCTTTTTTCTTGTTTGCTTCCTGTGGGGTCTCGAACTCTTGATGCGCCTCCTAGCGTCTGCCCAACGCATTGTTCTGAATTTTATGCTGCCAGTAAAATATAATTAGTACTCCAATACACTAGAGCGATGTCTAATCGAGTTCATCATCCTACACCTGACTAAACCTCGAAAACGACATATGTGGAATCATAAAAAGGAATTGCGTAATTGATGCTTGTACTACCGTCGTCGTGCATATCTGATGGGCACACTCAAGAACAGCATCCAAAAAGCTTTGGTTGTCCAGGCTGGAGTCACCATCTCTCAATCCTAGTGGCCTAGTGGAGACGGTTTGGACACATGCCGGGACCACCTGTGGAACGGTGGCCCTACCGTGTGGGCCCAACCTGCGTGCGAGTCCCGGGTCCTTCCGTGGGGCCGCATAGAAGCGGGACCGGAGTCCGTGATTATCGCAGCCTGGTCCTCGTCGGCGAGAAATGTGTCCATAGGCCATTGGGTAGACTGGATAGGGGACCCACCGTAGACAGGAATAGCCGGTGGCCGATCAATGTCAATCGCACCGTCGGCTTCGTCTCTGAAATCAGACCACAACTTTACCGATTTACTCACGAAAGACACTGCCAGCAGTGCTCAAGCATGGCAGCGACTTCACTCACCAATTTGACTTCAGAGTAATTATAACCACTAATCGAGACCTTTTGAGCGGATCACGCAGAATTTCGTTTCATGTGGCAAAGAAAAATATTGACAAATGGCAGTCGGACAGAGACAGGGAGTTGCTGAAGGCGTAATTACAGGAAGGAAATGAGGGGCACGGCAACATTGTCTGAACTTGCAACCTTCAGTTTCAGCCACGCTCCAACCCGAAAAGAAGAAGGCAGGAAGTGCATCCCGGCGCCGTGGCATCCATCAGAAGACGAGAGGAAAGGCTTCACAAAACTTGTAGCCCCAAAACGATGTACGAGGGTTCGTACATCGCAGGAAGAAACACACCTTACCAGCCGGCAGGGATCTAAACTTTGCTCAGTTCCTGAAAAGGGGAAAATGTCAAGCTTTGTTTACTTTTGCAGTATTGAATGACAATTTCTGAACATCAGTTGTTGCTTCATCATTAGGGAAAGCCAAATGTGTGGGTAGCCCATTATCTTAATAGATGAGTAACAATGGAACATTAAGGAAGGAAGATCATGGTTGACAACGAAAGGTCAGAAGTACCTGTTCCTTCTGCTTTTGGATGGATTCAACCTTTTTCATGTACTGGTCTGTAATTTTCTGTAGAATTTGTACAAGATGTTAGACTGTTGGCCCTGGTCTCTGTATTAGGGTGTGATAAAAGGCAGTATATCCTCACCTGCAGATCAGCTGATAAATCCTTCACGTTATCTTCAGAAAGTTTCTTTTCCTATGTAATTTTTTTGCAAGATGTTAATTTGATTGCAAAGGTGCAACAGACCCCGCAAACTAGTAGTGCCAACTAAGAAGAACAAACCTTCTCTAGTTTGTCATAAGCTTTGATCGCATCTCTTCTTATGTTTCTTATTGCAACCTGGAAGAGAACAGTCATAATGAGCCCACATCATGTATAAGAATCCACTAAGGAGAAGAGTTCATGATCTTTCACGGAAACTGGTGTGCAACTCAACATGGTGTAGTCTATACATCTTGTATATACTAAAGCATCTACAAGCGTTCGAAGAGCAGAACAGAGATCAGCATCAACTAATTTTCGCCAAGTTTGAACAAGCACACTATCATAGTTATGTTGTAAACAGTAAACAAACACGCCACTTGACAGCTTCCATCAAACATCTACAGCTGCAGTTCATACTATGCTTCTTGCTAGATCCTAAAAAATGTACATCACGACCATACAGAAGTAAACTTATGAGTTAAAAGTGATGGAAAAATATTTAGTCATCAAATGAATACAGGATTCAGATATACTTGCGTCATGTTGAGCAAAAGAGAGCAAGATAAGGGTAAAACTTAAGCCTGGGTACCAAATATAGTTACAAATATTCTGCTAAGAAAAAATTAAAATGTGGGAAGAGGTGAGTTTGCACCTTGCCTTCTTCAGATAATTTAGCTACAGTTTTTGCCATTTCCTGCTCAACAAAAGAAATGAATATCAAAAGGGAAAAGGTTATAAGAAATCCACTATCAATGCAAAACCTATAGACACGTTACTGAACATGTTATCAAGGCCAATTCCCATATTTGAAATAACTACACCTAAGTAGCATGTAAAAAATTACCGGATAATCCATCTGAAAAAGTCCATTTGTAAAAAGCATGCGTTGGTTATGCAGCATGATGCAAGCAACTTCTGCTATTCTTTGACGAATAAAGTCGAATTCCGTAAAAAAGAAAACCTTCTGCTCTTCTTTGAGGTAAAGACGGATGTTCTACTGTGCTAGCCATAAGTAAAGGCGCTAAATGGAAACCACATAAGTTTCAGAATTATGTGTCTAAGAGAAGTGCTATTTTTCTTAGGTGATTTCTAGATCTTTTTAATCAATTGTTAGAGTCTTCTCACTATAATAACTCAAGGACAAAATACACTGCTTTGTGGTTAATAAAAAATTGTCTGGATGTCAAGAATTTCTATTCTGCATATTTTCCAAAGGTAAAAAAAGGACACGATCATGCAAATTAATTTTCACAAATGTACCATACAATTAATATAGACATAGGAGGTTGCAAATGTAATATACAAACCTTTCTGCGGTCAGATGTCAATGGTGGGACCGTGACTCGTATCACTTCTCCGTCATTGCTTGGTGTTACCCCAATATTTGCAGCAACTATAGCTTTCTCAATGAGCTTGAGGCTGCAGAGGATATGTATATCAAGACAGACAAGAAATACCAAGTGGTGTCTGGAATGGGGGCAATGAGTAGCTTACCAAGATTTGTCAAACGGCTGGATAAGAAGAGAGGTCGCATCTGGAGTATTTATCTGTGCAATACTTTCAAGTTCACAGGAGTACCATAGTACTCAACCTGCAAGGAATCGTCAGTCATATCTGCAGCTTGACCTTAGCACATCAACCACTTTGTTCTTTTGTCTTAATTTGAATAAGCCAACCCAATTGTTTGCAAAAGATCTCTACACATTGACCAACATTTGCTCCCCCGATATCGGTGCAGAGTTTAACGGTAACCATTCGGCAACTGCACTAATTACTCCGTTACGCATATTCTAAGTTACTAAGTGAACTCATTACATACATATAAAAAAGTTATACAGACAAACAAGTGTTATCATGCAAATGCTACTTGCAGAACATATAAAAGGAGCAAGGACAAGTCATCAAACCTCAACTCTGTCAAGCATAGACGGGTTTGCCCGCCCAGTCCTTACAGTATTGAAGTTGCCCTGCATTGTTTCAAGTGCCTTCTCCATCTTTTCTTTCTGAAGATACACAGCAGTAACCAGTTAGCACCAAAGGCACAGGCCAAAAAAGGCCCCCTGAAGACAAAGTTGCATTGTACTTACAGCTTGGTCTTCAATGATTGTTTTTTCTGCCTCAATTTCTTCAATAGTGGCATGCCTCAAAACTGCTCTGGTGACATGATAATCACAAGTTAATGAAGATTAGTTTGAAGATCAGTAAATGCAAGAAACATTTTAGTACAAAACTACTCGCCTCTTATCAGAATGTTGAAGCACAAGAGGCACACTAAAGAAGCCCACTGCTCCAGAATGAAGGTTCAGAAAGTTTGTGGAGGAGCTCAACAGAGATGAACGATTTGAGAGACAACCACAGCCTGTGAAATAAAGTATTCTCTAATGACTAATGAGACATTGCCACAATATTCAGTCATAATGAAAATATGTAAATAAGGTAGTAGGGTAATAACGGTACTTGGAGACAACCACAGCATGTGAAATACAGTATTCTCTGATGAGACCTTGCCATGGTGCCTCACTGCTGATGCAAATATGTAAATACAGTAGTCGCATGTTATCTAGACTCTGGTCATGTATAGCTACATTTGTCTTGCTGGGTTCTCATGACAAACAACAAATAGAAAGTTATTAATTTCATGAGATATATTCATTGGTTCATGGCCTCAATCATTTCTGAATGATCGAGAATTCTGAAAGAAGCCATCAATAATATTTCCTGGTATTACCCACCTGGGGAGCACATTAGCTTTCTAGGTCCTAAAATTTGAAGTATTTTGGTGACATTAATTTGTCCCAAGAACTGTGAAATGCAGGCTGAAATGTCATGTCACCTAATCAAGCATCCAAGTTTACAATACAAAGCGGTTCAATAATTATTCTACTCCCTCCGTCCACAAAAGGATGTCTCAACCTAGTCCAAATTTGCATGTATCTAGACATTGTTTAGTGTGGATACGTGCAAATTTGAGTAACGTTGAGACATCTTTTTGTGGATGGAGGGAGTATATATAGCTTAGCATAGCCACCGTTTAAAACCAAATTCAACCTTAGCTTGTCTCAGTTTACAACTAAAACCCTACGATTGCAAATACGGTGACGCGATGCACACAGCAACGGTCACTACACAGGTTGCTTGCGTCATGAAGGAGGAGCTACCGAAGCATCGGCATTAGCATGCCGCTGCATTCCTGAATAGTGTACGTCTTGGCGCTCCAGTTACAGTGGATAAAAGCAGAATACGCGTAATATTCGCGGGCTTGAACCCTCCAATTTCGAGCAAGCGGGAGGGAATAGGAGCCGACCTGGGCGCAGGGCAGTGCGGGCAGAGGGTGCGGAGGCCGCCGCCGCAGGGGAGACGGCGTGGAGCGCCATGGCGCAGCAGCAGGAGGCGGAGTAGTAGCGAGAGGAAGGCCGGGTGGAGGGTAGTGGATTGGTGTGGATTGTGGAAACTGTGGATAAGGAGAGGAAGGGAGGGCCGGAGAAGGAGAGAGCCGACAGAGGTTTATCGTACTGGGCTCGTGCGGGCTTGGGCTCAATTGTTCCGCATTGCATAGTGGAGTGGGCTATATCAGACAGGCCTACACTTAGCCCAGAAAGAAATGAGGAGCTTGTTCTCGTCCCTTTTTTTCGTTTGGACAGAAGGAGCCTCTTTAGGCTCCTAGTTTCATTTCATGTTCAGATCCTTTTGCTTGTCCTATGGACTCGTGGGATCAACTCTGTCGCAATCACATTGTGTTTTTCGTTTCTTTGGGTGAAGCACTCACATTGTCATGTTCCGCGACCAGATAGAAGAATCTGACGTTCACCAAGGTTCATCGATCCCTAAACTAGGCCCCTCGGTGTGCCTGAAACTCTGAAAGACCTGCTATGACGACTATGGAATGTAGAAAAGCGAAACATATAGTGAAGTTGGATTTCAAGTTTCAACATGTTGACATCTGACTCACATTCCACCACCGATAAACATTGAGAGTTACTCAAGCAGGTCAATTCTTGTGTACATCGTGTAGAACTAATTTTCTGACCAAGTCTTGTGCACATCGTGTAGAATTATTTTTTTGAAACTAAAAAATATCTTCAAAAGATCCGCTCTGATGTGTACGCGTGCCACCAATACATCCTTCATGTTTGGCTACAAAGCGGTGCCCCTGTGCCCGGCATCTCCCAAATATTGTTTGGTATGGTGTGTTCGGACACTTCGGACCTCTGGTACCGGTTGCTACAAGCGGCGCCCTCCCAAATGCATTGGACAAGACAACAAGTGTCGGATTACCTTTTTTCTCTTTAAAATTCACTCCTTTGATTTGCTGTGACCATACAAAAAAAATCAAAGGCTCACGCTTGTCCGTTTCGACCCCACTCTCTAGTATGACTAGGCACAATTTTCTGAGAAATGATCGCCTTGGGGGATGGTTCGATTCACTGACTGATCTTCTGTGGTCGTATAATTCTTTTATTTATTGTAGTCTATCGTAGAATATGACACACATACACAACTAATCAATGAAAAACCATCACTAAATCATTTGTGACCATACAAAAAGTTTATTATTGTAGCCGATAATTAAACATGACACACGACGAGTATAGCCATGGAAAATCCTTTAATGAATCAGCCACGCGCTACTCGGGCATAATGGGTGTGTCCAGACATGTCCGGCTCCTCCGAACGAGTCTCGATTGGGGGCGAACAAGGGGCTGCGACATACTCTTTCGGGATGCCCAAACCGTTCAGGCACCACCAGAGGACCATTTCGTATCCAGACCCATTTGGCCGATGGGAGAGTTATTGAAAGCGTGATGAAGATGAGGATGCTCTTAGCATGGTTCCATAAAAATGTGGATATCCTAGACACGGTGTTTTGGCTCGTGGGTTTAGATGCACCCATTGTGAAAAAGACATTTTAATCGAATTTTAAAATGTCAAAAAAATTCAAACAAAAAATTCGGATATACATATGAACATTCTATGTTCATTCAAAAAAGTTTCGGGGAGAAAAGACATTTTCGTGGCCGGTGTAAAACGACATAAAAGTGTTTCGTGCAAAGTCATTTGGAACACCCGTGATTTGTCTTTTTTACACCGGGCATAAAAAATGTTTCTTCTTTACGAAACTTTTTGTGCGAACATGGAATGTTTATATGTATACCCGAATTTTTTGTTTAAAACTTTTTGATATTTTGAAATTCGGTTTTTAGGTAGTGGGAGCGTATGGTCATGACCCAAAACTGATTTGCGAGATATCCTTTTTGATCTTTCCTCTAGAAATCTGCCTCACCAATCGCGGCAAGGACAAATTCGGAAAATAGGGAGCCTGTGGGCCCGGACTAGAAAGGCAGTGGCCCGTGGATCTTTCTTTACTTAACCCGCCAGCACTACGACCGCCACCCTCCGCCTACACACTCCACACTCTCTCTAGCAATCGAAAGCAGAGAGTAGCCAAGGGAACCTCTCCGTCTTGCTTTCCTTAATTTCTGCGGCTGGTGTGTCGATCGATCGATCGATCTCGGTGAGTGCTGGCCATGGGTGCCGCGAGAAGGGGTTCGGCCCTGGCCGCGGCAGCGGTGGTGGGGGCGGTGATGTGGGCGGGGGTGGCGGCGGCGGCCGTGTACGAGGTGGGCGACAAGCTCGGGTGGACCATCATGGGCAACCCCGACTACGGCCGGTGGGCCTCCTCCAAGAAGTTGTACGTCGGCGACACCATCGGTACGTAGTTACGCCTCCAGGCTCCGGTAGTCTCCCCTCGTACCTCTCGTTGCGATTCTTCTTACAAATTCGGGGGTGTGAGGCCGGAAGGAACGAGAATATGTATCTGGTGTGAAGAAGCCACGCTCTTGTTGGTGAGACCTGGAGATCGATCGACCCTGGGGACTTTCCGTTTTCCTTGTGTGATCATTAATTCCCAGATTCCCGCGTCCGGTAATTTTGCAAAAGTTCACAGAGAAGAGAATGATCTGCTGCCATTCTGGGTAGTTTACTGCTAATACAGTAGTCGACTCAACTTATACTAAAAGCGGGCCCACCTGGAAACTGGACCATTTTCCAGAATTCTCTGGCATGGAATGGAGGTAGCAATCGGCAAACATTTGGGCACCTTGTTTTGTGCGTAGAAGGCGCTGGACGTCGATCGTTATCCATCCCTAGCTCTTGGCTTTTTGCTCCCTAAATCAGTTGACGTACTCCCTAAATGCGCATTTCGCGGCGTGGGTGCTGGAGTACGTGATTCGGTGCGCCCGACGTGACTCCAGTCAAAGCCCCATTACTCCACTCGCTGCTTGCTCGGCGGTACGTACGCATAGCGAAGCGGACTTTATTGAGTGCTAGCACGGCTTGTATCGTGAAGGTGCAGTGCTACGTGCCGAGGTCAGAAGGCCGCTACGGAGGTTTTCAAGGCTGTCTGTCAGGCACTCACCACGCGGTGGAGAGTTTCGAGTTTGCGACATGTGTTGAGGGCTTGGCATCACTTTATATGTAACCAAAGTTTCAGTTTCAGTGGCATAGCAGGCTGGCAGCCAAGCTAAATCGTCTTCTTTAAGTTAATGAGCCCAAGTACTTTCCCCGGGAAAGAATTGATGGCATAGCAAATTAAGAAATAGAAAATCGCCCAATGATATATGACACCAACATACAAAATATCAACTTCAAATACGTATCTGACATTTAAATATCACAAATATGATTTTTGAATTATTTAAATTGGAGAGATGGCTGGAGCCGGAGAGAAAAAAAACTTTCTAAAATCCACACATGCTACAGATCTATCTAAAAAAACAGATTTTCTAAAAAAAAACCGTATCTCGAACGGCAACACATTCAACATCAAATATCAGCCGTTCAATCGTGACGATGAGAGATAGGGGTTGTGGGTTGGAGAAAGGCATTTTCGTCTATCTACTGGGTTTGCAGTCAGGCCGCAGGGTCCTCGGCCTCGCTGGGCTGGCCGTTTGCTGCTTTTCCGCAACGTGATGCGGGACGGTCCGGTACGCAAGTCCGCAACCGCATCCCCGCAGCGCACTGCATGGGTGGTGGGCCTCACACACGCCCGCCTAGGGCGTTGCAGAAGAGACCCCAGCCGCAAGGACGGGGCGGAGCGGTGTGCGGTCGCGGCGCCTTTTCCGTCTGTCGTCTTTTTCTGATGAATGAACCCGGACGCTCCGCCAGCTTTCCTGCCATGTCCGACTCCTCCTGCGGCCATGCCCCAACTTCGCTGTCTTTGTTTCACACGTCGTACTACGTACCACTCACCGGCACCGGCCACGGCCAGGGATCACGTCCACCGACCACCGTCCTGTTTTGCCGGATCAATCTACCGCGGTTTGTTTGCTTGTCTGTTTCCAGCACAGAAAGCGTGACCGGCTACTACCTCATGTCAGCGTGCACGCACTTTGAGTCTTGAGACTATTCTCTACGCATAAGGGTGACAGTTCCTGCAAAAAAAATACCCCTGCTGCTGCTGCTGCTGGGCCTTCTTTTGTACTGTTGTGTATGTGTAGTGGGTCCTCAAAGTAATTAAGCAAGGGCAAATCCAAAGCTCTGTTTCTATCTGTTTGGAAAGGTGTGGTCAAAATCACGGCCCATCGCGGGGAAACATTTCGATCTTTGGTCTTCTTTTCTGTCCGTTTCATGTTTGCGCCGACCCATTATGGGAGTAAATTTGGGCCACGTTTGCGTCTGGACAAGAGAAGGACCGTGCGCTGACCCCACCTATCAGCGACCCAACTGCCGACTTGACTCCCTCCTCATTCCTTTTTAATGTGCGTGTGTGGATAGCGGCGGCTACCCCCACTTCCATCCTAGGCCCACCGTGCTCCCCCACCGCCAACAGCAAAATCCTTGTCGGTGCAATGCCGCTAAGGTGGACCGGCAAGGGCAAACACGATCACGAGGTCGGCTCGTCCTCCGGCCGGCGGCGCCCTGCTCTGCACAATGATCCCCCTCCTGCTCTACGCCTACCCCATTTAGCATCGCGTCGCCGGGAACCAAGGTGGTGGGGCCATAGCGCCGTCGTCGCTGTGTCCCTGTCAAGGAGTACTAGTGGAACTAGAACAACGCCACCCTAGTACGCTGGTCCGACGTGCACCTGTCGGATTATTGGCACCTGAATCCAGAACGGATTTCGGTGCCGCCGGTTTCGCCCAGCGGCTATGCGTGGGCCTTGGAGATTGAGCGCCATGCTACAGGAGGAGTTCCTCAACGCCCCAACGTTCAGCCTGAACTCGCGGCACTGGGACACCTGGTTTTAGGACAAGCACGACCTGCGCCGGCAGAGCTGCTTCGTGCCGATGTCGCCGCTCGTGCCGGAGCACTATCCTTCACCACCGCTGGGCCAGGAGGAGGAGGGGTACGAGGACGACGACCCCATGCTATTGCAGGTCCTTGAGGAGTCCAAGCGCACGCTCGTCGACAACGAGCTTAGATGTTGGGACCGTGTGCTCCAGGAGGCCCAACAACAGGAGCTGCTGCCACCATCGCCGGCGGAGCCATGGTGAGCGGGGATGGAGCCTGACCTGAAGCCCTCCCCGCCAGGCTCTACGGCCAGTCCGACTGGTCGTGTCCCTGACCCGCCGCCGTCGTAGGAGGAGGAGTAGCCGCCCACGCCGCCGGCCCATCTCTGGGTAGCGTCGCCGTACATCGACCTTGGCAACGACGGCAAGTAGGAGCCCCGGCCTCCCCTATATATGTTTTGTTAGTTATTATAAAAAATGTCGTTTGTGGCATGCCCCTATATGTAACCCAAATCAGCCTGTTTTGGCCTGCTATCTATATAGTCCGTTAAAAAAACTCAAATGGATCACGTGCGTTGGGTCGTCACGCGGGCTGATGTCCTTTTGCCGACCCAAACGGGCAAAACAAACCAAAAGTTGTGTCCATTTAAAGCGTCCATTGGGCAAAACTCATAATGTCCTAAAGCCTTTGTTTGCCTTTTGTTGCTTAAGGATAACCTTTTCTTGCTTTTCATGTGTTTCTTCTGCTTTCTTGGAACGGAAGGGATTATTTGGAAGAAAGTTGTGGCCTCCATAAGCATACCACTACCGTGCTAACTGCCTTTTACTATAGCATTTTTTTGCTTTGTATTGAACGAGCAGATTCCCACTATTCATCACAAGCCGTCTAACAAAATAAATTATTCCACGTGGTACACGATTCATCCAACATGTGCAATTCATTCAAAATCGATTGTGTCTTGCCACGATTAGCAACTCTTTTATTGCAAACACAAGTTCAGGAGGTAGATGCCGCAAAATCCGAAGGCACAAATTTGCATTCACATAGTACTTAGAATTGGAAAACATTCCATTTTTTTAATTAAAAAAAGTCCCTGCAGTGAGCTCACATGTGTGTTCAACATCTTTTTCCTTAAATTTTCATGTATTTTCATGTGTTTCCGCCTTCTTATTAGAATTGCCAAAATTGAATCATGCCCCTTAAATTTTGAAAGCTGAAGTCGCTGCCTAAGTGAGCGTTCACAGCATCTTGTTCCTGGTATGACTCTAGTAGGACAAGACTAATGTTGATTTTGTAGCGCTGACTCCTTGATACGAAGTCCCCCTCATGGATAAATTGTGAAAAATCTAGTTTTTTTTCTTTATTTGCTCGATTATTTATGTTTATTTTCGAAATGGATCTTTTTTATTAACTGTCATATTTTGGAAGAGAAAAAGTCTAGCAGTCTAGCCACTAGACAAAACCTTTTACACACATCAAGACCCAAACCTGGTTCACATCAATGTGTACATCATGCTTTCGTTGTTCCTTGTTCCACTTCAACTCCGAGCACTCTCCATCACACATTCACAAATGGGGCACTTCCTAGTTCCTAGTCAGAATATCATCTCCTATTCTCCTTCCATGAGTCCTAGCTAGCCAGGGACCATGCTGTTCCTCTCCCCATCTGCCCGAAACCGCTTTTGCAATTTACCAAATTATGATCGGAACCTGTTTGCCAACTCACCTATGCATGCACTCTCATTGTTTGTTGGTTGCTTGCTTGGTTGGTAGCCCTGGCCTCTAGGTGGGCCGAAAAGATGACAGCACATATGCTGCCTTTAGAGAGTAATCGGAGAACCACAAATGTATGTATATGGCTGTGGCCCATCCACGGAGGACATCCATGATTATCAATCTGCATGATAGGTTGCTAAGCTATCTTGTCTGCAAGGTGGATAGGTGGATTCCAGGTTGAGGTATGCCCATGAGCTGTACTGTTATCATGGTGATCATAGTCTTTGTCACTACAAGGATTGTAGTCTCAACTTACTGTTTAACATTACAAGTGGTCTTAGATTGAATAAATCTATGAACAGCTATGCGTCAATTTCTGAATATGTGTTTGCTAAACCAAGATGATATGCTTTTCATCAGGATGGGTGAGGAGAGTTGAAGACACATTGTCAATCACATTTTAGATAATTAGTACCAACTTTTAAAAGCGTAGCGAGTGGGTTGGTAGGATAATTGCTGATATGAAATACACCTGATGGTTCATGCTGTTCCTTAACAACCAAATAACAAAAAAGAAAAGTCTTCCATGAGAATGCTGACGCTTTAGGGCATTAGTTTGATCAGATGCATGGCCTGAAAAAGTTAACAGTGTGTCGATTTCATATCAAATTTAATAATCGAAGCAGAAGTGTCAATCAATTTAGTAACTTCTGCAAATAGTTGTTGTTGCCTCCATGATGGTAATACTCTTGAGATGACTAACTTTACTTTCCTGAAAAAATGCTGCAGTGTTCTCGTACAACAAGCAGTTCCACAACGTGATCGCGGTGAGCAAGACGGACTACAAGAACTGCGACGTGACGAAGCCGACGGCCACCTGGTCCACTGGCAAGGACTCCATCGTCCTCAACACTACCGGCCACCACTACTTCCTCTGCGGCTTCCCGGGCCACTGCGCCATTGGGCAGAAGGTCGACGTCCGCGTGCTCTCCTCTGCTGCCCCTTCCATGGCACCCTCGATGGCGCCTGCCCCTTCCGCCGCCGGTGGTGGCTCCGCCGGGCGAGCTGCCGCCGCAGCGCCCTCGCCACGCGGCAATGCTGCGTCGACGGTCAGCTGCTCCTTCGCCGTGACGATCGCCGCGTCCGTACTCTCCATCGCCGCTGCCGGCCTAAACCTGCTGTAGTCCGGACGTTTGGTGGCTATGAATTGTGAGCGCGTTTAGCGTCGTATGAGTACGACTACTAGTAGAGCTATCTGGTCATCTGGATTCTGTGTTTGTTACTACTGTTGTGCCTTTTGTTTGCGACCATACTCTATCTGTGGATCTTGGTCTGGTTCGGGGATTTGTGTCGGCGTCATCCACTTTCTTTAATCTATAGTTCGCGTCCTATGTTTGGTTTGAAGCAATTTTCGGTATCTAAAATTGGTCGAGTGAATTCTAGTCATGCATTTGTGATCCTATCTAGCGAAAAATCATCTAAGACTCCTCATTTTAGAAACTTTGGATCCTCCTTTTTCGCATACATTTTTGTTGTGCAAGGTCGAGACGATAACTGAGATTCAAAAATATCTATTTCTCACTCGATTTATCTAGCCTAACTATAAACCAATTACAACTATTTCTCACTCGATTCACAATTTTTTCCAGCCGACGGTGTCGTCGTCGCCGGCAATCTCCATGGAGGCCTTGGCCTTGCCCTCCAACTCCATTGGGCTCTGTCCTTTCTCTCTGCCTCCTGTTGTGCGAACGACTGGGCCCGACCAGGTTTCCTGCACACTAGACGATTCTCGGCTGCTCTGCGGCTTCTGCGTCGTCCACTAAATCGATCGGAATATCCATAAGCTGTTACTATTTAGCGGAATGTCCGGCCTGTTACTATTTAGCGGAATGTCCGGCCTGACCGTGGCATGATAGTCGGCTCTAGCCTAGGTAGAGCGTCCTCCTCATCAGATTGAAGATTGCGGGCTCGACATCGGACGTGAACCAGCGACCGACATTGCAGACCTTGCTCGAGCTCGGAGGAGTCATGTTTGAGCCCAGAGCGGTGATACATCGAAAACGTATCGACGAACTTTGTAGTTTATTATGATATTGTCCATAATATGTGGCATTTTATTTGGACTAATCTCTTACTAGTTGTAAGAAGAGTGCACAATTTCTTGTTCTACACTTTGATGTGTACTTGCATATTGCAAAAAACACAAAAAAAGCCTTCGTTCCAGTGGGGACTATGCACTTTCTTGAAATCTTTCCCTAGCAAAAACAACTTCTAGAGATCGCCACGGGAAGGCTAGAAGATTACGTCAAACAGAAAAACTAAAAACTTGTAGGAAATTTTCCAAATATGTTGATTGATATGAAATTCATCAAACAATAGTCTGGACGCAACCATGGCATGTTCTAGTGAAGACCCAGATTTGAGTACGGGATTCCAAAAATCAATGACGCGATTGACTCTAACTTTCGCCATACTTGATGGATTCGACCATGTTTCAACTTGAGTGTTTTAGAGGCTAATTGTGGGGTTCTACCAAATATATATGCTCACGACATGATGTTATTCTAGCAAGTCAGGGTAGCCAATTGTAGTGCCCGCTGACATACTGACGGCCCAACATGTTAAGACAAGACAAATTTTGCGTGAAGGCCAAGAGCTATGTGTCTTGGAGTACAAGAAAAGCTGGATTAGTTTAACACTTTGTTACCTTGTCTATTAGATCTTTCCATGTAAATCCTAGATCCGACAGTTTATATAAAACCGACCTATGGGTAGCCTTAGGGCTAATTTTTTATGACAACATTTGTAAGCTCTACGCATATTTGACCATAGTGAGTTATATCAGGATATAAGGTCACTCCACCATCAGGGAGTCTTAATAAACGTATGTGATAAGATCATGAGTCCCAAGTAAACCCACACCCAAGGAGGAAGAACCACTCGGATCAGGGTGGCCACTCAAGGCGGTTTGGACCCAGGCGGGGGCCCAAACGCACCATCTTGGAGTACATACTACGGCAAGATCGCCGAGCGTCAGATTAGTGGGATACTTATTATAAACTGACTCAGATCGGATTTAACATTTAGGTTTACCATAGACACACGCATCCCAAACATCGATCGATATTCTGATTCCCAATATATATATCCCATCTGATCCAATATTATTGTCGCCAGCCGTATATAAATTTGGCCTGCCGTAGCTCACTTTTCACGTCAATTATTCCGATTAGAGGGAGTAAATGGAGCCACCGAACAAGCCAACGAGCTCATCTTCACAAGTGTGCACGGCTTCATCATTCACCCACCATATAATCGAGATCAAGCTTTACATCGAGATGACTCACCTCGACTCCATCAGACAACACGTGAGGCGGATCGATCCTTGAACAAACTCATCACCACAACAGCAAAACTAACTAAAGCTATTTTCCCTAAAAATCCTCCTAAATAAATCTTGTTTTATTCTCCATATCCAAACAAGCACTCGTAAACAGAAAGCAGATCCAAGAGCGACGAGGCGCTGAGGCGGACGAAACCAAACCCGAGCAGCGAGTAGTGCCCAACTCGCGTGCGAAACCTCGCGGACTTCCCCTGCCCCAGCGACGACGACGGCCGGGCGGCGACGCGATGGATTTGAGGCCGCGCGAGGTCGACGCCCCCAGCGAGGCGGCCGACGGCGCCGCTGCGCCAGCCACCACCAAGGTTGAGGTCGAGGTCACCAAGCCCCGCAACGACAAGCGTGGGTACCGCCGCGTGGTGCTCCCCAACGCCCTCGAGTGCCTCCTCGTCAGCGACCCCGACACCGACAAGGTCAACTCCGTCGCCCGCTCTTCGATCAGGACGGATCGGGGGCTTTGTGTTAGCTGCTGGATTTCGTCTCGATTCTGAATTCGTGATTCGTTTGCAGGCGGCGGCGTCGATGAATGTTTCGGTGGGGTACTTCTGCGACCCCGATGGATTGGAGGGGCTCGCTCACTTCCTCGGTTAGCACTCTGCTCTGACTTGCTGCGTTACAACAAGGGGCATGCTAGATACTGCTATTTTTGCTGTACTCAGTGTTCGCTTTACACGATCCTAGTGATGAAAATCTTAGTGCAGTTGCGAACTAACAACCCCGATATCTCTCCTACCGTGGTATTTCTCTTGTTGTGATTTTAGGCCTGTGTGGCCCAACACTGCAATTTGCTAGCTTGCTATGAAAGGTTGTTTTCAATTGGGATGCCTGTTATAGAATGTCCTGATATCTTGAGATGTGTGTGCTTTTGGGTTGTTCAGTGAGTAATCATTAGGGCTAAATTGATCATGGAATAAGTAAAATAAAATAATTCAATACAATGCACACGTTTGCTTGGATAGGTAAAGTATTCAATAATTTCTTGTGTACATATTGTGCTTTTTATATTTGCAATTTTACTTGTTTTACATATTCCTCTGTCTCCAGGATTTAACTTTTTGAGTATTAGTGCACCGCCATCCACTGTATAAATCTCACTGCTTTGTTTTAAATCTTGTTGGATTATACTTTTGCATTTGAAAAGCTTCATGACATGTATGTTCCAGTACTATTTTCCGGGTGGTTATGTATTTTTTTAATCCCTAACATGCTTTTGCCTGGTTCTACTTTTACAGAGCATATGCTTTTCTACGCGAGCGAGAAATATCCTATAGAAGATAGTTACTCAAAGTACATTGCTGAGGTATGTAGTTTGCCAGGGTAAAATTTTCACCCTTCTTGTTTCTCTTTATTAATAAGGGTTCTTTGTAATTGATCAAGGTATTAGTGCGTTAGTAATTTATTGGATTCATAATAATTTTGCAAAGCTTCCGCATAATTTCCTTCGGATTGAGCCAAGGACCTCAGAAGATAGAGGAGAGCGCCAGGCGCAGATTTTCGGAATACTTCTGAGGGGAATGCTGATTGAATGAGCTGGAGCCGATTTCAAAATTTAGTGAAACTTTCAAAACAACTAAGTTGCCACTGTGTGATCATGGGACCTTGTCTTCTTCTTTCTTCTAGGTTGCTGGTTGGTTGCCGTATATAGTTTTTCCCCGAGATATATGGCCCCCATGTTCTGTTATTGAGTAAACTGCAAAATTTGCTGCTGTGGCAGTGCTTAAACCATGGTCCTAACATAGGGTAAGGTACTACTGGTATTTTGCCAAACAGTGCCTAGGACTTTAAAACCATCAAGATGCTAGTGGGAAAGCTTCTGTGTAAGGTACTACTGGTATTTTGCCAGGCAGTGCTTAAGAATTTTAAACCATCAAGAATACTAGTAGGAAAGCTTCTGTGTGGACTCTGCTTGGAGGCTAACTGTTTACCCGATTCATAGTTCCTAGTTCCTACAATGATATTACCATCTTTAAGTGGAACCTCTGTTATTAATCAATAATAATTAGTTGGATAATAATAATATGGGTGTTTCTTGCAGCATGGTGGCTCGACCAATGCCTTTACAACTTCTGAACACACAAACTTCTATTTTGATGTGAACAATGACTGCCTGGATGATGCTTTAGACAGGTACCTTCTGTTTCTTTCTATCTTCGTTTCCTTGTTTTGCAAAGGCTGATTCGAGTTACATCTTGTCTTTCATTTCAGGTTTGCACAATTTTTTATAAAGCCATTGATGTCCCCTGATGCAACTCTTAGGGAAATAAAAGCCGTTGACTCTGGTATATGTTGTCCCTTACCTGTTGCTACTGATTCTACTGAAAGGACCAGCTTATAATTTTACAAATTTTCTTCACTGGCAGAAAATCAGAAAAATCTATTGTCAGATCCATGGCGAATGAGTCAGGTACTTATAATTTTCAGGCTTATGTTGAATTAGCAGCTTTCTGGTGGATATCTTATATTCTTTTAAAGTTGGATAGTAGTATATCTGACAATTTTAAGCTGTGAAGATTTTTTGCTAAATAAGAGACCATTCTTTTTAATTTTGGATGCGGTTTCATACTAAATGTTTTGGAAGTATCATATTGCAATTCAATTAGTTTATGGTTGTTTTACATGCCATGAAGGAAGACTATCTTGGTAGCAGCATTTCAAACCAGAGCTGAGTGTTTGGGGATATTTAATTATTAGCTTGGTTGAACCTGCAAGATTGACTAACCATCTTAAGGGCTGTGACTTGTGATTATAGAAAGGCCCATCAACGAAGTAATAATTAAATAATTAGAGGTTAGATCAACTTTAAATTGCTCCTCACTTATAAGGGTTCATTGTATCAAGTTTCATGTACCAACCAGTAGAACCAAAAGTCCGAACTCAAATAGCTTCCTGGCTCAGTTGTAATCCTTATGAGAACAACGTAGAAAATCCTCGAAGTTCATTAAGGCTCTTACTATCCTTCAAAAAACAGTGTTTCTAATAAAGACTATGGCTCTACCACCATGACAATGGCTATAGTTCGGTCTGAGATAGTCACGTGGATAAAGGGGACACATTCTCTAAAAATCATACATCTGGTGGAAGAATAGATATAGCAAGGACAGTCATCCAGTCTAGGATTGTGATACAATATTTTCTTGAGGATAAATACCTGAATTCCATCTTTTTAGTCGAATCTCCTGACAAGATGATAATATACACCCACCTCATGTACTTAAAAGACCAGTCTGAAGTAAATTGTGTTCACTGTAAACCATTTTAAGCATAACCTGCCTAGTGCCTGTTACTAGTACAGCCAAACACCACTCTCATTTTTAATGTGATTGTAAGTGTTGTTGTGACCACTTCATCCCATAATTGTTAGCACTAAGCAATCCTTCCTAATTTGGTGCATGCAGTTGTATTTCATGTCATTGGCTGTTACATTTTGTTTTGGTTTTCTATTCTTCATCTATACTCTTTTGGTTTCAGCTCCAGAAGCATCTTTGCTCGAATAACCACCCATACCACAAGTTCAGCACAGGTAGGTATTTTAGCCCTCATACCAATGTCCAGTTTAATTTTTCTGAACATCCATGAGACTCTGCAACTATAATGCTTTCTTACAACCTAATTTATTTTTTATCTTTATATTTCTATCGGAATGTTAGTGTCACAAGTATTACATGAGAAGTTTTTCAATAAGACATTGGATTTTACCTCTGCTTCAGCTATAAAATCTTGTAACGCCTCGCGAAACAAATCCCTGTTGTAACTATAGCTTCAATGTTACAATATGTTAACCTTGTCCATAGCAAAAGAAAAAGTACTCAACTACACTTATTATACTCTTGTCAACTTTGAGAATAACTTGTCTTCCATTACTTTGGGTGGGGTGTACAATGCCCTCATTTCTTATCGCCAGTGGTACTCCCACTGTCCCTAAAGCAATAGTTTGAAATGTTTTAGCACAAACATAAGCAGAAGTATTTAGTTTGGTCATACAAACATTAATATCTGTAGAATTTTCACCGAAACTAAACATTATTTTTAAACTATAATCAAAACTGTAAGCTGGAGGCCATGTCAAAGTTGAAGGCAACACTTAGGGACATAGAATTTATGATGCGATTAATTTACCCACAAGATGATATTCTATTTTTTCTCTTCGACTCTAGAAGTCATGAGAGTTATGACGTGAGCTGAACAATTTTCTTACTTGGGAGAAAGGGTGAACACTGGTTGTTTTATTACTTCTCATGCATCATATAGGAAATTGGGACACTTTGGAGGTTAAACCGAAGGAAAAAGGATTGGACACAAGGCTTGAGCTTATCAACTTCTATGATTCGCACTACTCAGCCAACTTGATGCAACTTGTTGTGTATGGAAAAGGTTTTTCATCAGACCATGTTACAACATTTTCATTTCATTACAAATCCTCCATATTTTCCCTTTTACCCTAACATCTGCTGTATCTGCAGAGAGTCTTGACAACATTCAGACCCTTGTCGAAAGTAAGTTCTGTGATATCAAGAACGTTGGAAGGAAGCAGTTTTCTTTTCCTGGTCATCCATGTTCAAGCAAAGATGTCCAGGTTTTGTTTGCTTAGCATGAGTTGATAATTTAAATGCACCACTCGGTCAGGTGCCATATTTTGAAGTGTTAAGGACACTTGCGCACATATTTATCTGGTAGTTGATAACTTGCAGATCCTTGTTAAGGCGGTTCCCATTAAACAAGGTCATACTTTACGAGTAATGTGGCCAATCACTCCAAATATTAGGCATTACAAGGAAGGTCCTTGTAGGTATGTTAGCCATCTAATCGGTCATGAAGGAGAAGGATCTCTCTTTTACATCCTAAAAAAGTTGGGTAAGTCTGACTATTTGATGTTCCGAGATTTGTACTTCTTATTTTCAAAGCTGCTTTCATAGTAAGGCTCAGTTTCCGGTTGCTGAACTTTGCTGGCTTATTTATAATCTGCTGTAGTAAATTATCCATAAAAGTACTAAAGTAGGCAAACTTGGGTCAAACAAACACAAAATTAGGTAGAGCTGGTGGCCAACGGGATTACTAAAATCCACCTCAATGCCAAACAGTCTAAGACTATCAAGACATGTTGTCATCCTGCAGAAGGATCTTACCACGAGTTCAAATTTTGTCTTTTCTTTACTGCTTATACTGCCGCCTTATTTCCTTAATGGAATGTTTGGATGAACTATGGTAATGCAATTTGATTTCAAGAAAGTCTTAATCTTTCACTTGTGCGATGACCGATTTCTAATTAGGCTTGGTTAATGCCATAGCTTGGCTCTGCTTTTGTGGATGCTGGCTGCACGGTTTTATGTTATTTGTCCAGTCTCCCTGTATATATAAACTCCTTTTTCTTTCAATTAGTGTTGCATACAAAGCTAATTTTCTCTCATGTATTAGTTGCCCAAATTAACTTTGCATGCTGATAAATTCATCAGGATGGGCTATGAGTTTGGAATCAGGGGAAGGGGATTGGAGTAATGAGTTCTCTTTTTTCAGTGTTGGTATACAGCTCACAGATGTAGGCCATGGTGAGTTCTTGTTCAAGAAAGGGCATTTGATATTGATTTTTTTAAATGCAAGTGCTATCACCTATTTGATATTTGATATCATTGACAGAGCACATGGAGGATGTCATTGGATTGCTGTTCAGATACATCACATTACTTCAGACCTCTGGAACTCCAAAGTGGATTTTTGATGAGGTGAATCTAATCTGGGATTATGTCTTTTTAATTATCATCTGTATGCGATACCAGGATAGCTTTGTAAGTATGGTAAACCGGCAGCTAATTGCTCGTGGAAAGTGCCAGTATTACTTAGCTATTGCCTTCACTTATCTGTATAGTGAGTAGCTTCTAATTGCTTCTGTTGGCCTTGGTAATTAAGCACCTTTAGACTGAGGTTATACAAGTTGCACCTCTTCTCGTGTTACTCAAACGAAATATGCATGCTCCCTTGAAACAGTTTATTTTGTGTTTACTAGTATTTAAATTTGTATCAAACGAGAAAACACGAAACATGTTACGGACTGGTAGACTAAACATATTTTATACATCACATAGAATACTTTTTTTTCTTTTCAGCCTGATCCTTATTAACTCCCTTTCTTTATGACTGTGAAGCTTCTAGCCATCTGCGAGACGGATTCCACTATCGAGACAAGAGCCCTCCTATCAATTATGTTGTCAATATTTCCTCAAACATGCAGGTATATTCCAGTTATTTCTTTGGACATATATGTTGCCTGGTTTTCATAATTTTTATCGCCCGTACTACCTTGAGTGGTGTTTTGTTTGTGTGTGCATGTACGTAGTTAGAAATTGACACAATCAAATACCATTGTGTTTTGACTTTAAATTCTTATTTCTCTCTTGAGTGCACATGAGCACTCGATTCCTTCTTGCTGTTATTCGGGTGAACAGTTACACCTTAAACGTGTGGTCTGAGAGACAATTCTGTGACTACAGATAAGCGACTCACTCAAAATCTTATCACTTGGATATATTCTAATCAGACGGATATGGACTTCTCTAATTCCATGTGAATGCTAATGCAGATATAGTTTGATGCCTTTCTCATTCTTTCTACTACCAGCTTGTACCATGTCATCTGTTTTGTCAGTCGCATGCTTGTGTGAGGAAAGAATTTAGTGCAAACCCACCCATCTTTTGGTTGAAGCTCTTTCTTGAAGGGCCTTCCCTGGAAAATAATCTAGTGGTATGTGTTACACATGTAGGTTCCGGTTCATATCGTCTTTGCAGTGTAGGCACACAGTAAAATAACGTTGAAGCTCTTTCCTGAGCTATGCATGTAGCCACTCTTGCAGTGTTGCACATAAGATTTTTTTGCAGAATATCGGACATTGTGATATTATTTTGAAGTGGAACTGTCTAATTCCATTCTAATTAGTTCTACGAAAATGTTTCTTTGTAAGTGCTATATGAGTTCTACTGATTTTTGCTACTTCTCATGTTATGTTTCCTCACCGTTCATCTATTTTAGATTTATCCACCAGAAGATTGGCTGGTTGCATCGTCTGTACCATCAAAGTTCTCACCAGATGCTATTCAGAAGGTGCTTAATGAATTGACTCCAGAGAATGTTAGGTAGGCATGAGATAATTCTTGACATATCAGGTTCTCTTGTTCTAATTGGTATTTGCAGTTATTGATATTTTCATGCTCATTGTATGTTCGACACATGCTAGATAAAAACTGATGATTTCATTACGGAAGTAGGTTATTCTCCAGTCTAATGCACTTATCCTCGATATAATGTCAAACGACGTTCTTAATTGTTTTCTCCCTTTCTCCCTTTATCTTTCAGAGCTTATCGATCTCATAATTCATCGTTCATAAAATAGTTTGTATTTGATGATTTGAAGGGTTCACCACATTTCCATGTCTAAAGATCCACCACATTTCCGTGTCTGAAGATCCTTTTTCCTGTATACAAAGGATCTACTTTCCAAGGCTTATTGAGAGCACATGAAAGCACATCTTGTATTCAATCTCTAAAAGGAACTTTACAATCAGTAGCTGAACTAAAATAAAGTATGTCACTTATAACTTACAAGTCAATTATCATGATTCATGATGATAATCTGAAGCATAAATGCGTTTCAGAGGAATTGGGTACCAGCCACTGTGATTCAGTTGCACATTTCAGTGGTCAACAGTAACAAAAGGCCCTGTATTTCTCTTCTTGTTATTCTTAACCTGTTGGTTCGATCTTTTGCCAAACAATTTGAGAGATTTTACATGTGGTCTTGATCAAGATTCAAGACTCGTCTTGACCTAATGAACAATAAGGCCTTTTTGTAGCAAGAAAAGCTATAGCCAGAAAGATGATGCAATGAAGATGATTTCCAATTATCATAAGTTTGATGTTTATGCTCACAAAAAAGTGAATATAATTTCGTTATTTAATTCAAAAACCCATGAGAGTCCCAAATCTTCTTTGATCCGTCTGAGGGTCCTGTCCCTTCTTCTCGTTTTCTGGAGCATGATTTCATTCCTTTTCGTTGATTTGCTTTTCTCCTTTTCCTCTGTCCAATTATGTATTTTCTTATGGGATATTTAAATATTGACTATCTTCTGTGATTCCTTTCAGAATATTCTGGGAATCAAAATTATTTGAAGGGCAAACAAACTTAACAGAACCATGGTATGGTACATCATATTCTGTTGAAGCAGTGCCTCCTTCCACTATGCAGGTACACATTTGTATTTTACACTTATTTTATTCTCCAATTCCTAGATCCAGAAAAATATACAATTTCTTATGTTAAAGATTTGTGGTACAGAAATGGGTAGAAAAGGCTCCCAATGAAGATTTACACCTGCCAAAACCTAATATCTTCATTGCAACTGATCTTTCATTGAAAAAAGTTGAGGAAAAGGTATCCATCTATCAGCAAACTGTGTACCTAATTTAGTTATAGTAAACTGATCGTTCATCTCTTTGGCTTGTCCAGACAAGTTTTCCTTCCATGCTGAGGAAAACACTGTTTTCCAGATTGTGGTACAAGCCCGACACACTGTTTTTCACACCCAAGGTCTACATCAAGATGGATTTCCATTGTCCTCTGTCCCATAGCTCTCCTGAATCATCAGTTCTTACTGATGTGTTCACTAGGTTGCTGATGGATTATTTGAATGATTATGGTAGGTATCTGTAACTGAGATTTCTAATGTATGATTGTTATGACATGGCTGATTATGTTGTCGCAGTAATTTCTTGATTTCTATTTATATGAGGATCTCATTTGGATATGCTATATTAATTTCAGATAGAGCATATGCAACAATACTAATCAACAAGAGTTATAGTGAAGTAGGAATTTTTTCTTTTGCTTCTCTGTGATAGCTTTATATTTCCTATTTGGCCAAACTGGAGGTCGACCTAGCTAGTTTACACTCTACGCCCTCATCCACTCTTATCTTACAAGTGGGAGTCCAGAAAGTGTAAACAATTGTGGGAGGGGACTGGGCCGGTTGGAGCTGAGATTTGTTCTGTACCTACAGGCTACAGCCTAGAAGCTGTTTGATCCATATCCTTATCTGTCAGTTACATATCAAGGCTTTTCTTTACATAGTGAAATATTAATGGATAAATCACATAGTCACCCGGTGACTGCTTGCTTCATGTTGTGCAGAGCTATCTCCTGATTACTTTGCCTTTTGTTCATTTCCCTGTTGCAATTACCCACCAATTTTTTGTTTTGCTTTCAGCTTATGATGCTGAAGTTGCTGGTCTTTATTATGCTGTTACGCCAAACAACACTGGTTTTCAGGTTAGTTATGCTATTCAAGTTGTAGAAGAATTTATTTGTTCACTTCATTGCTGATCCAGATGATAATATGGGGCAACATTTACTGTTAGGTGTTCTAGCAACCATATCGTACTGTTCGATGGGCGGCTGGTATAGAAATAGTTGGACACTTGAATCAGTTTCCTTGTTGGTTGGGCTTAATTCCTCTTACAGATCATTTCTTAGCAGTCAAGTCTACCCATCCATATAAAATGGAGAGCAGTGTATGAAATAAACAATACAAATATCCGTCTCCTCTGTTTGCTATCTCTCGTAGTTCTCCCATCCATGTCTAGTCTCCCCCTTTAAATACTGTGCCACAAACCAATCAGAAGACCTTTTTTTGGCCTCTTTGCAATATTCAACGGAAAATGATACCTGTACCACTGGTATCAGTGTTATGTGACATAGGCCCAGAAGTCAGAATGGAACCCTTCCCTAACCCTAAACCCATGTGAATATTATCCCCTACCTTATAGCCTGTGAAATGAATGCAGTCTAGCCAAGCTCCGGAGTCACTTTACTCTCTTTATTTGTATCACGTTCGGGTGAGGTGCAAATTCCAGTGTGCTTAACACGTTGAGTTCGAAGTGGGATGGAGATAACAAGCTCTTCAGCTAGGGTTTAAGGTAGCTGGTTGTGATGACAGATATATACCGAATGTCCTGTTTCTGAAGTACGCAAACATAATCTCAAAAGTGACCCAATCTAAGTTGGAAAAAATGGACTCAATATTTTGTGTTATACTAGTCCCAGGAAAACAATCATGGAAGTTACTTATTTCTTGGTTCAGTTCTGTTGTTGCCTGAAAGCTTTCTAGAATACTATTTGTATGGACTAGACGACTCACCATGTATGAATTGTTCTCACTGTGTGTCTGTAAGAGTCAATAGTGGCCTGGGGCTTCTCGGTATGGTGAACCATCATTCGGTTACGAATCTCACGTTTAATCAAGACTATTTGGACATGTGTCATAGCTTGTGTTGTTGTAGAACATACTGCATGCTTGCATCAATGATACAATTTCACACCACTTACTTTATTAGATCATGTTTGTTGTCATAAATCATGTTTTCACTAAGAGCATGGTTAATAGTACAGCCAACAACCGGCCAATATGCGGTTGCCACGTGATCAATAGCCAATCTAATAGCTCACTCATATAAGAGCTAGTCACACTTGCTTGCTATATCATTAATATATGGCCCACTTAATTCTCTCACAAAGGGTGTTGGAGCTCGTGAAGTTTACAGCCTGCTTCCCTTCTCTCTCCTCCAACTAAGCAAAAATCTGACGTGGCATCTCTTATAGCCCGCCTACATCACCCTATTATACTTGTGTATTACTCCCTCCGTCCCAATGCATGTGGTGCCTTAGTTTTGCGCATGAACTTTGACTATTGATTTAGCCACTAATATATGAGAATCATGTCATAAAAATTGTATCATTAGAAAATTTATATGAATACGAACCCAGCGGTATAACTTTTATAGCACATACTACAAATTTTGTTGGTCAAATTTGGCGCACGCAAAACAAGGATGCCACCTAAATAGGGATGGAGGGAGTACTTTGTGCTGTTACTAGTTATCAACTGATGGTATGATTAACGAGGCCTCCCTGTATGATATCAAGTGTGCAATCCTAATATCATTCGTGATGCAGGCTGAGCTCTGCCTTTGAGGTGTTTCAGGATCGGCATTGCTGATCTGTGTAGATTTAAATTTCTCCTAAAGCATGTGAAGATATTTTGGGCTAATAAGATAGAACAGTATGCATTAGAAGATGCTTCATTTTAAAACAGTTTGCAGTTAAATTCTTGCTTCATATTGCTTGTGGATGCTTGAAATGGACCTACTGTAGCCTATCTCTGGTCTAAATAACAGACACAATATTTTCCTTCTAACTGCCACATAACAACTAAGATGTGTTGCTTCTTTTAACTGGATGTGCAGCCATACTAAAATTTTGAGTACCGTGGTTGTTTTTGAAAGACCTTATTAGTATCGGATCTTAATTTACAAGATGTACACTATATAATCTTCTTGTATGTTACAAGAGGCTCCATTTTGTGGTAATTGCTTGTGAATTATAAACGTTATTATATTTACTCATAGGTTAATATTTTCTGGCACATCTTTTTTTCTTCACTTGTCATATATGTTACAAGCCCACGCTGTTGCCTGTCTGTAGAAGTTGATAATGGATGTTTCTGTATTTATTATTTAAATTTCATCTTGTGAACAGGAGTCTGAACTCATAACATGATATGAGATATGCCTTACTTAAACTATTCTTGTTTTCTGATCGTCCAATATTTATGTTTGGTTATAGGTTACTATGGTCGGCTATAATGACAAAATGACAACCCTTTTGAAGACTGTTATTGACAAAATTGCAGATTTTGAAGTTAAGGTTGACCGTTTTTCTGTGATAAAGGTAATGGCCAGCCCTACACATATGTTGTTTCTAACTCTTGGTTATTAGTTATCCTCTTGAAGTAACTTTCCTTGTTAGTTATTCGCCGGGTAGGGAAATTGGAGAACATGTAGGTGATTCCCTAATCCTTGCCAGAATTACTTCTGTTTTGGAAAATGCAGTAATGAGATATACTCCATAATATTTTCATACTGTGTATTGTTGTTAATACTTTGGCAAAGTGACCTTGGGAAAACACCATGTATTCGACACCTTCCATACAGGAGTTGTTCTAGCTGAGAGTGAATACACTATTCTACTAATCCTCAACAACTGGTGATTTCAGATCACATGTTAATATTTTACTAAGTACACGTGAGGATTTTATGCAATCCTCTTACTGCTATATCTGGTGCATTATTTGACCTTACAAAGTTTAAAATAATACCTATCACCCGACACCCTTAATCTGATTTGGATTATTTTTTTGCACAAAAAAAGTCTGCACTTGTACGTAGGTTGTAATTTGGCGGCCAAAGCTGAGTATATATGCAATACAATTAGTGGCATATACATGGGCACATGTCTTTCTGTCTTAACCATATTTCCATTCAAAGAATACACAACTGGTTAGCTATGAGCAGGAGAAGGAAGGGAAGTGCTGCCAATCATCTATGTATACCTGATCTTTTGTAGAATTTCTTAATTTGATTAGGCACGACATAGTTTGGTTAGTCTAGGATGTTCTATAAGAGCAACAAAGGAGCTTTCAGACATTATTTCACTCGTCTTGTGAATTTTTACTGTTTGCTTGCAATGCAAGCTAGAATTATATGTATTTATATGATGTAAAAGGGTTTGTCTTTTGTTGCTGTTGTCAGGAAACTATGACCAAGGGGTATGAGAATTTTAAATTTCAGCAGCCATATCAGCAAGCGATGTACTATTGCAGATTGATATTGGAGGAGCAAACTTGGCCATGGGATGAAGAACTTGCTGCACTTTCTAATCTTGAAGCTATTGATCTTGAGAATTTCTTGCCTCGTATGCTGGCAAAGACATTTATAGAGTGCTATTTTGCAGGTTTGTCAATACTAGACTTGAATGTTTTTGTACTTGCTCAATAACTTACTCCCTCCGTATCAAAATATAAGACTTTGTACCTACTTTCTACACACATGTATCTAGACATGTTTTAGTGCAAGGTTCAGTGAATCTTGCACTAAAACATGTCTAGATACATGTGTGTAGAAAGTAGGTACAAAGTCTTATATTTTGATACGGAGGGAGTATTTGATAATGCTGCTGATGCCTTTGTTGTTTTCTCCATTTTTCTTTACTTCTCTATTTAGTCTTTTAACTTCTGGGCTAACAGAACATCCCAAGCAGCTTTTAGCAACAGCTGCTGTTTTTACCTTCTAATGTTATCTTTCTACTCCTAGTTACGAAAGCTGGTTCCTATTCCCTCCAGACAGCAGCCCTATTAATCCCGTCATCTCAAACCATTTAGTTCACATCTCCAAGCCAAGCCACCCATCCCTCTCTTTTGTTTCACCTCCCTTGCTATCAACTCAAAAGGTATATATGCGGAGAACAACGTCATTTGTGTTCAAGGGCAGCATGGTCTTTCATCCTGCCAACTAAAATCTTATTAAACTATGTGCTACCAAAACGAGCCTTATATTTTGGAACGTAGTATCTTTACTGAAAGAATAATCTGCATTTCTATATTGCTGTTATTATTAATTACATATGTAACTGTTTATAGGGAATATTGAACCAAGCGAAGCGAAAAGTGTTGTCCAGAATATTGAAGGCACCTTATTTAATTCGTCCACCAGTGTTTGCAAATCATTACCACCGTCACAGCATCTTACAAAACGAATTGTAAAACTTGAAAGGGGTTTGAGGTATTATTACCCAGCAATGTGCTTAAATCCCCAGGATGAAAAAAATTCTTCGCTTCTGCATTATATTCAGGTATACCTTCTTGCACCTGCTTGTTCTTAGATGTTATTTATTTTAATACCTGTTCAAAATGCTGCTTCACGCTATAAAGAATCACTGTCCATTGATTGATCTGTTGTAGCTATAAAATAGCAAATCAGGGAATTCTGTCTCTCTAAAGACGTGCTACTTTTGTGGCTGAGCAGAAGTGGCACAACCAAAAGAAAATATGATAGTTGAAAGTTCAAACGTAGCATGAATGCATACAATGAAAACAAGAAGAGATAAATATAGTTACAAAGCCAAATATTGGAGTTAAGAACAAGACCGGAAGAAGAGTACCTCATGATTTCTTTTAGAGAATGTGTAAAAGCTTCATATCTTTCCATTAAGAGAAGCAAGATTTATAATACTAGCCCACTAAACTGTGGCTAAAAATAAGGAAAAACCAACCTTATTAGCATTCTCCTTTGGGTGGTCCGTGCAAGTTAGCTACCCAGACAGCTCCTGGGTGGGTGACACCAATGTCATGACACCATTGGTCTACATATGGACGCTGTAAAGTTTCCTATTCATGACGACGATGCCCCTCTGAGGTTGACAAATAGTAAAAACCATCAAAATCTATTCCCAGAGTTAGAGAGACAGCGGAATGAAATAAAACCGACAATTTAGGCTCTTGCAAACATGTCATCGACGTTTCCGTTGAGCGGACATGAATCCTCACACCTATGTACCGTGCCCTAGTCTTAAGGACAGTTGAACTGGGCCTCGGCTATCAAAGCCTCTGCGAGGCAACATGCTGATGGAAGAGAGTGCCATCACAAGCCGCGGCCGGTGTCACTGGCTAGCCGTAGCAATCAGCCATGATGAGCCTCTGGAGAGATAACAGTTGCGGGAGGAGCACCGCTAGCATGCATGGGAAGCTGCCCAGTCAAGGATGGTACAAACTACAAAGGCCATGTCCACCTCCTCTTCTACACAAAAGGGGTGGCGATCGGTGGCCGTTGCTATTGGGTGTAGATGACTCTATCTGTATTGACAGAACAGCTCACAGGGCTCTGCTGGTCTGCTGCTATGGCCATGGGTGGCCATGGGAAGCTGCACCGAGACACACGAGGAGCTGGGCAACCCCTGGTCGAGGTGGGCGTGTTGGCACCCTTGCCGAACTAGCTAGGTTTACCGGTTACTGGCAACCTGGTGCTTCCACAAGCTTGTGAGCCACCCAAAGTGACCGGCACTGCGCAGGTGGCAGTAACATAGGGCAATGTTAGTGTGATAGCGTCGCTGCGTAGACTCACACGTGCTCTGGAACAGCAGCTCGGACTGGTGGCGGCAATATAGTGCACCTCTGACTGACGTTGATGGGTGACAGCCTTGAACTGAGATACCTGGCACTCTGGCAAATGGGCCGATGCGCCTTGCTCTTCCGCATGTCGGGATATCCCTTGCCGCAGATGTAACCGAATCCATTCCTATGTGCAATATTATCCTTGGCCCACTGGTGCTTTGTGCATGTTTTGCAATAGCTGGGCGAAGAGCAGAGCGTGTCACTTAACCTGGTCGGAAGTGTAATTTACTCTTGAATTTACGGCTTTATTATCCGAATTTCAGTTATTTCATGACATCAGTTTCTTTGTATTACCTCTAATCTATTCTTTCCGTCAAATAGTATACATGCAACACAAGACACACTACAAATGCTATAACTATGTTTCCATTGCTGCAGATTCATCAGGACGACCTCAAACAAAATGTCCTACTTCAGTTGCTTGCTCTTGTTGCTAAGCAACCGGCTTTTCACCAATTACGTTCAGTTGAGCAACTTGGCTACATAGCACTGCTTAGACAGAGGTATGGTGCTCTTAGTCTAATAATGTACTATGCTTTTTTGCTTTGGTTTTGGTCTTTTGGAGATAAATGTTATCTTCTAGTTGACCACACAATTTTTTATACCCAGAAATGATGCGGGTGTCCGCGGGTTGCAATTTATAATCCAGTCAACCGTGAAGGTACATATATCTTCTCGTCATAATTCCATTCATGTAGCTATTCTCCTCTGCTAATAGATTTGGTTGACAGGATCCATCCAGTCTAGATGACAGGGTTGAAGCATTTCTCAAGATGTTTGAAGTCACTCTACAGCAAATGCCTGATGCAGAGTTCAAGGTTTGATGAACCCTGACATTAGTATTAATTGATATCTGTTACATCATGCCGTAGCTTTATTAGATAGTCTAATGCATTTATTTAAACATCATATGTTACAACTTGCAGAGTAATGTCAGTGCTCTGATTGACATGAAACTGGAGAAATACAAGAATATAAGGGAGGAAGCAGCATTCTTTTGGGGGGAGATTTCTGAAGGAACACTAAAATTTGATAGAAAGGAAGCAGAGGTACGTCATATTTGTTTGAGGAAAATTTCTACTTTACCCTTGCTATTCTGTGCCACAACAGCAGAACCTTCTGAATTATGAAACAAGGTAACCAGTCCTCTAAAGTATTGAAAACCGTTTAAATAAACCTCCAGTCCTCTAGAGAGAAGGGCATGTAAGGAGAACAACAATGCTGGCCTATTGGGCCTGGACAGAGGCTAAGGAGGGGATGATGAAAAAGAAATGGCTTGGGCGATGTGGTTTGGATGGCTGTGGTGGCATACTGGCACCCACAGAGAAGCAGTGTGGCAGGTTGGCGTGGAAACGAGCGGCGGAGGCAACATTGTACGTGGAGTTAAGAAAATCTACATGACCACGTGCACAATGGAGGCGAGGCAAAGTTAACCGTGCAAGCGGTATTGCCCAGAGAAGGGCAGATAGGAAGAGCGTCTGCGCCAAGCATTTTAGCCTATGCAGGAGATGGTCGTCTTTTGGCGAGGAACTGAAGCAATCTGATCCTCTCATCAAACTAGATTGCACAATCAAGTTATCAAACGCCGGATTCAATTTCCATCATCCGCACCATCTCCTGTCAGACTAAGGATTTCGCTGTCAGATTAAGGCTAGGTCTCCTGGCTATGGCAAGGGTGGGCTGGAGAGAAAGGGCAGAACGGTTGGAGAAAAAGGCTGATAATTAAATGGCATATTGCGCCACCTTCATACTATGAATGCAAACCCACCCTATAAAACAGCTTAGAATACAGTGGACTCACGGGATATTTTGACGGTTTTACAAAAGTTGGCTAGTTTCCTGGCTACCTGGTTTTAACGTGCAAGGGGCGTGTTCTGGTGGCGCCAAGCCTTTTCCGAAAAACCTCTCAAGGAGGGCATGGAGTTCCTGCAGTTTGTATAGAAGAATAGAGTTGACCCAGTCTATAGATAAAGCAGGCCCCAAAACCACACACTGCCTTGTTTATAATGAAATACCTGGGCCAAAAAAACAGTACAAGTGAGGAGACCCTGTCGTCGTAGTCCACCAAAACGCAACAAACACACACCTTCAGGTCCGGGGCCACCGCCGTGATTTGCACCACTCGGCACCAACGCGCAAAGCCTTAGTCATTTAGATTTTTCCTTCAGTGTGTGCTATGAGGTGTCGTTTTGAATGCTTCGATTTCTGCAATTGCAGGTTGTTGCACTGCGGGAGCTTAAGAAGGAAGAGCTCATAGAGTTCTTCGATAATCATGTCAAGGTTGGTGCACCGCAGAAGAAGATCCTTAGCGTACAAGTCTACGGTGGCCCCCATTCCTCCGAGTACGAAAAGATACTTCAGGATGCTCCACCACCTCATTCGCATCGAATAACTGATATATTCAGCTTCAGGAGGTCGAGACCTTTATATGGTTCATTCAAAGGAGGTGCTGGTCAGATGAAGCTATAGGACAACTTTGTTTTGAGTCATCTTTACATGTAACTTGTAATTTTCCTAAAGAAAATGTTGTGTGGGACAAATGTTACCACCTTTGGATAGGTTATATTTCATAACAAATATAGTAATATCGATTTGACATTTTATATGCTGATTTTTTTTTCCTGTATTGATGGTCAGACCTAAAAGTGTTCGACTGACATAAATTGGAAAACTGTTTATACCATGAATCAGAGGGTGCGTGTAGGTAGCAGCCCGTCGAGTATAATCACATTGCTTAACACTAAATACACTATACACTGCAATATGCAGCTGACTTATACCAAATCCACATAAAACTACGCCTCTCAAACCATAGTTGTTGGACATAATGGAAGTGCCAACTAAGGTCTTTTTAATACCGGAGGGCAACAGGGTGCCTTTGTAACAAGATGTAAACATGTCAGTATGTCACTGAATTGGAGTATCAGCAATGGTACTACACAAATGATTCGTTTTTGACACCAAATGTCACTGAATGGAACACATGATTGCACATGCAAAACTGTTTCAGCCGTTAACACAGACACCAAATGATTCGTTTTGCCGCCATTGTTCCCAGTACCCACATCTCCATGGCCCGCGAAAGCAAACGAGCAGCAAGTAACAACTACCATCAGGTACATGCAATTTTGAACAACGTACATTTGGATTCTGGTATCTATTATGGAATTCAATTGACAATGGCTGACTTTCATGTGCACACTTCGAGCCCAGAGCTCATCCAAGTACAGTCAAATCGATTCAATGAGGAGTAAATTATACATCAATCATGAGAAATGGCTACGAGCATGTTTACGCTTTTGAAGTTCCTCCATGTTCCCTCTCAACATGCTCCACAAGCAACACCGGATCTCGAAATCCCTTGCTACATTTCGGACAAGCAACGATTGTCACTTTGCCACGGGTCGATTGCGAATTGTTCCAGTGGGATTTCTCTACGTGCTCGATTAGGGCCCCCACGGTGGAAAATCTTGCAGGGCACTGAACACATTGCTCCACGAGGTCACTGCTACTGCTGTTCGGGGTGATTCCATCCTTAGCCTTCTGGACAGCTTCGCTGGTGGCAACGCTCAGTTTCTGCATTCCTGCTTCTGCCGATGATCTGAAACTGCTCCACCAGGAAGAACTACTGCTACTGCTGTTTGTGCGTGGCTCGACTTTCTGACTTCCCCATAGCATGTTGGATAAGGCGAAGGTAGGTTCCGGTTTTCTTGGCCCCGGACACTTGTGATCAGGACCAAATCTGTGCTTGAGGCAGTGCTCTTTGCTGCAATCTTTGCACCTGATTGTGTTTGAAAATGTCAGTGCTTCTCTGCACCCAGGAACTGGGCATTTCTTTTTCTTTGTTGCTCTCTGGTAATTTGATGGATCGCAATCAGTATTAACATGAGCCTCCCAGGTGATGTTTGCATCTTCATCTGGATTCAGGCGAACTCCTTTGGCGCATAGTGGGCAGATGACGACAGTGACATCCTTCTTATTTGCATTTGGACATTTATGTAATGTATAACTTCGGTGCTGAAGGCAAAAGACCTGAACAATGGTACAATAGCCATTTTAGTGTAATGGCTGGCTGCATTTAGTGATAACAACTATTAAAAGAAACTGCTAGAATTAAGGTGCCAATGAATTTGAAAGGCAAAGAATTCAAGAATACATAGCGTGCTAAATTTTCAGAAGAATAAATACTACACATTATGTGAAAAAATGCAATTACCTCAGCACAAAACTTCATCCTTTACTAATTACTATACTTGACTACCATCCTCAATGCAAATGTGAAATCTTATTTTTACATCAAGAACGCCAGGAAGTCCAGAAGGATTAAACACATATTCGGTGAAAAGAAAAGGATAGTCTATTTGTTACATCTAGCCAGTGTGATGACAAGGATGTGGTATTTGTAATTCTGCTTGTGTCACACTTCAAAGTTTGTTACGCAAATACTTGGGGTAAGTATCGCCAGGTAATATATAGGAAGTGCATGTTGTCTATGGGATTTTCAGGGGGGGTGCAGACTCCACCTTTTCTTGGTCCAATAGTTGCTTCCTTTTATGTAATGCATTAAGTAGTGTGCTTCAGGCCAATATTCACAACCTGATACTTCCTAGATGTTTAAAAACACCAATTCAAGAAGGGATGTTTTCTACTAATCCATGAAGACATGTTTGCTTGTTCTTTGTTCCATAATATGCTTTACGGAAAAATCCTTTCACTAATTTGGTGCGTGACAATGGCAGTTCGGAACAGGTTGGCTTTACATTCGAGTCCAGAAATATGTGACTATATAAACTAATAAACCAAGCAGAGTGGAGTTAAAATAAATGTTTCAACCAACCAAGACATATCTTGTGAATCTCGATTCCTAAGAATATGATTCTTCATACAATGATGTTCGGAAAAAATATCAAACGGTCAACATGGTCAAAAACAAATCACACACAATCCCTGCATAGTTAAAACAGACCATACAGAGCAATTGATGAAACATCAAACGGTGACACAAGAACTCTAGTTCAGCAACGAAGCGAGCAGAAGCACTGCTTGAAAATGGCATACGTTAGATACTCTATACCACGGAATTGGCGAAGGAGAAGGTCTTTATCGATGCTGTCCAGGCAAAAAACATGAATGGTCAAGGGAAATACACAAGATAGCTTCCCTTTTCCATCTCCTGAGGTGAGTTCTTAGCAGGCTACCAAGATCACAATCCTGGCTATAAAGTAAAACCCAGCGAAGGTCTCCCAACCAAAACTACTACTCCCAGGATCTACTTCAGAAACCCGCGTCTACAGAGAAGGAACAGTTATTGTGTTTCATCATCTACGGAACAATACTCAGATTGGCGTAAGCTCTAAACACCAAGAACCCAATTTCCACGCCGATTAATACTCAAATCCTCGGTAACGGAAAGAAAGGGCAGAGGAAGAGGGAGGCGGAAGGAGACGTACGTAGTCGCATCGGTCGCAGGTGAAGGGGAGGAAATCGATCTGGTTGCAGTCGCCGACGCTGCAGTGCCGCCCCAGGTCAGGGAACTCCGGCGTTCCCATGGGTCTCCGGAACCGCGCGCTCGTCGGGGGATCCGAGTAAGGCTCTCCGATGCGCGTCCCCCCTCCTCCCCGTCGGACGCTGCGGTCGTTGCCACCGGCAGGCAAGGGGGACGAAGAAGGGGTCGCTCGCACGCACGCGGAAGGGGCACGAAAGAAAACTTCTTGACGGTGAGTTTTCGGCGAGGCCCTCGGCCCTGTGCGGTTTTATTAGAGGTACTGGTATGACGGCGGCCCCGTGTTAGTTGGTCCTCCACGGTGGAGTGCCCTTTTTTCGCGGCGAAGTTGGTAGCGGTGGAAACGTGGAGTCGGTGACCGGGTAACGGGGAGACCGTGACATACTGGTCCACGGACCACGGTGGCGATAGTCACTGAGTGCATGTTTTCTTATGCGAGTTCTTTTTTTAGAACTTTTCTCAGACTAGTAATCGTGCCCGTGCAATGCACGTGTTGACTAACCTAAAATTTCTAAACGTAAAGAGACTAAATTGAAAGCATAATTTGATTTATGGTATTGTTATTACTACTACCATTTTAAGTAAGAGGGCGTAAAACACATAAAACATTGTTTTTAATAGATTTATCAGTGTATGAGAAAATCCAGGGCATAGAATTAACCAATGTATAATCTTAGGTGTGTATTACATATAGGAGTAATGTCCGGAGAGTCAAGGTGGAGCTTTACGGACTCCAATCTGAACATATTGGCTAAGGTAGTCAAGATAGAGGAAACCAAAGACTAAAAATTACAAGGGAAACACAAGTACAAAGGACACATCATACACACAACTTTGTTTCTTCAAACCACACCAAGCTACTTAACATATAATTAAAGTACATAATTTTGCTTCTATAGAAAAAATATCCAGATTTGATTACGGGTACAAAAGATAAGAAACGGGGAGTACATGGAAAGAATTTAATGATAGCATGTTTAGGGGTCTGATTTACATGGAGTCTAGAGCAGTAATATTGACAACACCCGAAATTACATACTGTATTCGATGGTCTATTTGACCATACAATCTCCAGCACTATGTTCTTGGGCCATCCATACAACCTTCATGGCTGACACTGAAAAGCCCTTCCTAGATGACGACTTATTTTATCTGGATGTTCATGGATGTACACAACGAATGTACAACACCATAACTTTGCAATGAAATTTTGCTGTTGCCTCGGAAAATCTAACCTTTCGAATGATGCTGAACATGCCATATGTGGTCCTCAGATTTAATTTGCTGCAAAGTTGTAATTCTGCATAAATCCAAACTTAATATTCTGCAAAAACAGCTCAACTATTGAGTTGCATTTTTGCCTGAAGGCTATCATATTGCATCTTGGAACTGTAATAAGGAACAGTAACAGTGCATAGGCATTTATGTTTGCTTGAAACCTAAAAGAAAACACAAGGAACTGTTCCATAAAATAGCAAATCACACATCTCGAATATAGAAGTTCAGTTTACAGATGACTGAACTATGCAGCTCGTGTGCAGGTATAATGTCAAAGTAGCGGCACCAGCCTACTGCGGCTTGAAGCGACACAACTCTGTCAATTTCCTCTACTATAGCTTAATAAGCAGTTACATTTTTTCTGAAAGGAAGAAGGATCAGGAGTGTGGAAATTGAAATATTAATCAACAATGTAGCTTGTACACACCTTTATCCCTTGTGGACTTGATACTTGATTGGAGATTTTAAAATAAAGATACTCATCCTGCATAATTTTGTGGATTAATCCGTAACAAATACAACCAATTATGGTTAGTAGTGAGTACCAAATGACATGAAAAAAAGATAAATAGGACATAATCAGACACTTGAATGAACTTTCATTCATACAAGGATCAAAGCCGAGAACTGCTACACGCCATACTACTTTCAGTTTCTTAAGTAGATGGTTGATTGGGTTATATCGTTTGCCCATTTGTTTTGAGAATTGTCTACACCAACACCCGTATATATGAGAAAAACTCATTAGATCATACCGAGAACCAAGGCTGCGTCCAAGTCTCGACTGTGCTCGGAGGAGATTAAAAAGGCTGCTTGTATCAGATCACCACCTGTATTCAGTCTGAATGTTTGCCTACTCCTGCGCAATAAATTGCTCTATCTAAAAAGGTTTTATGATTAGATGATACTGCACAATTACCAAATAAATAATGATTAGTTTCGAAGGTTGAAACATGTAAAACTGGTTGTATTTCCAAATGCATGAAACATGATAATTTATTTCCCATTGGTAAGATTTAAGTATCTGAATTAAAATCTTGATAGATACAGCAGAACTACTGTTAATGTACACTGCAAGCTAAGGACAAGTATGTTAGCAGAGATAGAAAAGAGACGTGTATTTACCAGAACCAATGGCCACCAATTCGAAGGACCTCCCAAGTTTGGTGTCACCCTATAAATACAGACAGGAAAAATGTCAAGGACTGTGTTTTTATGTTGTGAGGCAACCCTGAAAGTTCAGCAAAATATGTGCTTACATTCTGAGTTATGAAACAATACGGAAAATCATGCATGAAAATCATTGACGTATCTCATCACCAACCGAAATCTATTTCTGTACCTTTTGAAGTAGATGGGAATTGGAAAATATAGATGTAAACATTGTTACTTATTATTCTTCCCCCTTAAATATGGGAAGAAAACATAAAGCGAGAATTGCACTACCGTTTGAGTGTGATTGCTCAAAATTAAATTCCTTATAGCATGGCACAAAGAACAGCAACTCATTACGGATGAATCTGCATGTGAACTTTATATTGGAGTACGCCCTCGCATATAAATTTGTCTCAAATTAGAAAATTCATCAACCTTACTCTAAATTCTTACTGAAATTATCAAAACAGCATGTCATATTTAAGCTGTATACATACACATAAATCCTGAAAGGGAAATATCGTTGCTCATTGAACGACATCTCCTTAAAATGTCAGCGTGTTATGGCCTGTTTGGAGTCCAGCGATGATTATGCATCAAACTTTCAGTTCCAGCAGGACACTTGCAAGAAAACTAAATCATAATTTTTCAACAAAACTTTCATACTTGGAGTGATAATTTCTGATGGGCACTTGCAACAAAACTAAATCAGATATCTCAGACTACTCTTGATGGCAGACATTAAAGCCGTTACATAAAGACAGGTTACAAACCTGAATAATGATCTGTAGTTGAATTTCGTTTGCCTAAAGACAGGTTACAAAATAAGCAAATGATCGGTAACTGAAAAGTGGTTAGTTACAGCAAAACAGTACCAGTTCGATGGTGCAGCAGTCTTATGAGGCGAGCCTGAATAAAGTGCGGCTGTTTCAAGGGAAGTTCTGGCCGGCGCGGCGTAAGGACGTGCAGTCGGTCGCATTGGACGACCTCGAGCCTCGAGGGGGTCTTTGGCGGTGGGGATTCGTCTGGGCAGCAGCGGCGAACTCAAGGGCTGTGGTGGCGACCTGGGAGGCGGCTGTGTTGGCGACCTGGGAGGCGGTGTCGTCGGCGACCTCAGGGCGTCGTCGGCGACCTTAATGGCGGCGGCGACTTGGACCTTGGCGGCGACTTGGATCTTGATGGCGGAGGCCTGGGAGGCGGGGGCGGAGACCTGGGAGGCGGCGGCTTACTCAGGGGCGTCCCCGCGAGCGGGAAGAGCGGCTTGGGCACGTTCAGCGACAGCGGCCTGAACCTCGTCCCTGCACACACACAGCACCAAACGATCAGAGAGGAGGCCATCAATCAGGCCGAAATTGGGGCATTGTAGGGATTGAGCGGGCGCAGATCTGCTTACCCTTGGTGGGGCCGCCGACCATGATGACCGCGACGATGCTGTGCTCGGTGCCGGCCATGGCTGCTTGTTCCGGTCTGGGCGCGGCGGCTCGGCGGCGGGCGGCGTAGCTGAGTCTGAGTAGTGGGCGTACCGCGAACCGCGGCTGCGCGGGTGGGACTCGCAGGGGAGCGACCGTGGGTTTGACGGGGACGGGCGGGAGTTGCCGCTGGCGACGAGCTCTGGTTCTAATCGAGGGGGAGTTAGCAGAAGGGGCCGTTGCGTGGAGTCGTGGCTGGTGGTGACGGTTTGGTCTAGCTGAGCGCTGTTTTGCGTACGCTGTTCAACTTTTTAGCGTTAAACATCTGAGGACTGTAGACCGTAGGATGTGAGCGTTGGATGGCTGAGATGATCTGAATCTCCGCCCTCTGGGTCTTTTAATATTAGTGGAGATGAGTTGTGGTGCATGTTTGGTTCGAGTATAACGAAAGTGATGTTTAGTTTGTGGCCAATGTAGGACTTTGCCCCCATAATAAGATCAACCGCGTTTGCAGGGGCGGACCCAGGGGAAAATGGGACTGGGGGCATCCATGTATAGAAAAACCACCAACATTTTTTTTTTGCGAAAAAAATCACCAGAACGTAACTACACAAAGCTTAAATGTGTCCAAAAATGATATCTATATATATAGAGAAGTTTTCTCATAATTAACAAAACACTTCATCCAATAGCAATATGCCAATATGACAAGTTTACTAATAAAGCGTACACACCTTTTTGAAGAAAAAGACAGATATCCAAATAGTTCATATGTTGCAAAAATGAGAATATCATTGTCTTGCAAATAAATATTGTTACCTGCGAATAGAAAACAATGACATATGTTATGATCAGCCATACAACTACTAAATGGAGGTGATAAAGGTTGAAAACGTGCAAGAAATAAACTATTACATTTTCCCACGGCGAATTTTTTTTATGAAAACGATCAACAATCGCTTCATTGGTAATTGTGTCCAGCAATCCCTTTTCCACATAACAAATAAGGCTATTGCTTAAATAATCATCCCCAATTTTGTTACGCAAAGCGTTCTTCACAATCTTCATAGCTGAAAAGCATCTCTCTACGGTGGCAGTCACTATTCTCTCTGTTTTCTTCAAACTGTCCCATCCTTCTACAACAAATGCATCATGGCCATGATGGTTATCTTTAACATTGTCCCTGAACAAATAACAATACAAGCAATAGGCTTTGTATGTCTTCTCGCTGTACTCAATCCAATTTGCATACTGATCAAACCACTCAGGATTAAATCGCCTCCTGCTCTTCTTCTTGTTCCCAATCAGCTTGTATGGAAAATTAAAACCACGAGGCTGATGAGATCCCCAAGTTAAATACTTTCTTCTGATTTGATCACGTTGATTGGGGTGATAATCTGCCATTCTCTTCCTTTCAGCTGGATCACGAGGAAGCTTGTCCAGATCAATCAGTTCAGGGACAGCAGAATTATGTCTCGGTGCTGCAGCTCTTGGTGCATTTGGGGTTGAACTCTCCGTGGTGGTGCTGGTGGGGTTAACATTTGTTGGTTTTTTAATTAAAAAAATACCTCTCCATTATTTTCTTTCTTCCCTGCCAATCGTTGAGACACAATCAGTATAAGTTCATATGCTGGCAGTAGCAGAAAAATAAATGTGAATGTGGTAGTACATTAGTCAGGCTAGCTTCAGCCCTGATTGCATCGCATAGAAAAAGGAAATTCCCAAATCCTAAAGATTGGGTAGTATACTACTATGTCAAATTACTTATACAACACTAAATTTAGACCACCGTACCAGTAAATATTCTATTTGATTTGACACGGATAAGATCAAGAAAACCACTAGATAGAAAAGATCATACCACAAATTGGAAAGCCCTAATATTTATCGGTTGAGATGAGTACATACTTACCTGCAATCTCTAAACGCGGAGATGGTGCCGGCCGGCCAGGCACGCGGCGGACTGGCGATGGCGATCTGGCGGAGAGGGCAGGGCGCCAGGGCCTAGCGGAGAGCTGCCGCGACCGCGATTCGCCTGGTCTGCTCTTGTTCTCCAGAGACGAACCGTCGAGGCGTCGAAGCGTCAAAACGATCGCCTGCCGAGCTGAAACGTGCCAAACTGGCCTAACAAAGCTAACCAGTCAGGTTTCATGCGGCGGTCCCACGTAGGCCCGCGAAACTCGTTTTTAGCACAAAACAACAAAATCTGAGCTGGAAAGTTCACAGCTAAGCTAGGCTATTTTTAGCACTATGCGGGCCGGGTTCGGGCGCCGCCTGACACCCTTACTAACCAGCCTTTCTTTTTCTTAATGGGCTTTGATAAAAAAGGTTGGGCTGGACGGACTGGGACACTAGGAGCGCTGCAAATGGGCTGACTGGGGGCACACGTACTTGGCTGACTGGGGGCATTTGCTTAATGATATACGACATATACAGGGACGATGGAAAATCGAGTGGGGGCCAATGCCCCCACAGACCATAACGTGCGTCCGCCCCTGCGCGTTTGGAGAACTGATCTGTGGTTGAAAAATTAGTATGTTGATGTTGTAACCCAGTGTATCAGAGTTCAAACCTTAGTTTTGACGCATGTGTGTCTCATAAATACTAAATATTTTTCAGTAGGAGACGATGTTCCCGTGTTACGATCAAGCACCTAATGGTAGCGCACCAAATAGGATTTAAGACGAAGATTACCCAGATCCACCGGATTCTGCGTGTCCAAGTACAGAGAGAAAGGGGAGGAAGGAAAGGACTCTATCCTAGTTCATCATCATCGATAATCCTCTCACGCCACACACACACGCTTACATAGCCACAGCTAGAATCTGGGCACAGCCAGTCTGTCGCCATCTCGTACTGGGCCACTTCTCACGCTTGGGCCTTGGTCGTCAGGTTGGGCTGGGCCACGGTCGTGACATGCCCCGGGTCTTGAAGTGCTGCTTGACCCCAAGCAGCCGCGTCAGGAAAATCCTTGAGCAGAGTTTGCTTGTTCTCCCAGGTACACCAAGCCGCCGGTAAGGAGGACCATTGAACACGCACAAGCTCAACTGGTTTGGATCCTGCATCCACCCATTTTGTGTCAAGTATGAACAATGGAGTTATACCTGATGATGAAGTTGTGCATGCCGTAGGCAAGTCAGGTTGAGGTGAAATTTGTGCTGGCAATGCTTTCTTTAGAAGAGAGACGTGAACCACAGGGTGAATCTGACTAGTGCTTGGCAGGTTCAGTTTATAAGCAATAGCTCCCACTCGCTATAAAATGTTGTATGGCCCAAAGTATTTATAGCCCAATTTCTGATTTGAACGTCGAGCAATTGAAGTTTGGACATAAGGTTGTAGTTTGAGATACACTCGTTCACCAACTTGGAATTCTCTTTCCACTCTATGTTTGTCAGCCTGTGATTTCATCCTCTGTTGTGCTCTTAACAACTGCTGTTGAATTAAGGCATTCATGTCATCCTTTTCCTTGAGCCACTGTTCCAAATCCGGCACAGTTGTTGACATGCCGTCATGTATACTGAAGTGTTTTGGCTTGTAGCCATACAGAACCTCAAATGGAGTTTTGCCCAACGCTGAATGCCAGGTTGTGTTGTACCAATACTCTGCCAAAGCCAACCATTTTGACCATTTGGAGGGACAGGATTGAGTCATGCATCTCAAATATGTTGCCAAGCATTGATTAAGACGTTCCGTTTGCCCATCTGTCTGTGGGTGGTAACTGGAACTCATGTTCAACGTGGTGTCAGTGAGCTGAAACAGTTGTTGCCAAAGAGCACTTGTGAAAACTTTGTCTCTATTCGAGATAATTACCTTTGGCAGGCCATGTAACTTGTATATGTTGTCGACAAAGGCCTTAGCCACTGTCATAGCTGTATATGGATGAGACAGAGGCAAGAAGTGGGCATATTTGGTGAATTTATCGACAATAACAAGGATACTGTCAAATCTGAATGACTTTGGAAGCCCTTCGATGAAGTCCAAACTGATAATATCCCAGGCTTTCTCAGGTACAGGCAGTGGTTGTAGAAGACCAGCCTGCTTAGTATGTTCAGCCTTTGCTTGTTGACAGACAGTGCAATGGGAGACATACTTATGAACGTCATGTTTCATATTGGGCCAAGCAAATAATGCTTTGATTTTATTGTAAGTAGCAATAATGCCACTATGTCCTCCTATCCCACTAGAGTGCAAAGCCAACAAGATTGCCTGCTTAGCATCCTCATAATTTCCCAGCCAGACCCTGTCTTGATACCGAATTACTCCTTCATGAAGAGAGAATCCTTGCGCATTAGGACTGCTGATGCTGAGCTCAGTTAGCAACTTCTTAGCTTGATCATCTTGTTGGTAGCTGTCAATTACCATCTCCAGCCACTTTGGTTTGCTAACATAAATAGCCACCACCTCTTCTTGACCCACACGGCGAGACAGTGCATCAGCAGCACCATTGGCAGTGCCTTGCTTGTATTTGATCACATACTACAGTCCCAACAATTTGCAAAATGCCTTGTGTTGTATACTATTGGACAGTTGTTGGTCATCCAGATGTGTGAGACTCTTGTGATCAGTATAAATGAAAAATTCCATGTGTTGTAAATATGATTTCTACTTTTCCACAGCTAAGATAAGAGCCAAACATTCTTTCTCATATGTCGACAGAGCTTGAGCTCTAGGGCTCAGCGCCTTGCTTAAGTAGGCTATCGGGTGACCTTGCTGGGAGAGGACAACACCAATCCCCAGGTGATGACCCACAAGTATATGGGATCGCAACAGTCTTCGAGGGAAGTAAAATCCAAATTTGTTGATTCGACACAAGGGGAGCCAAAGAATATTTATAAGCCTTGACAGATGAATTGTCAGTTCAGCTGCACCTGAAAGTAGACTTGCTCGGCACAGTTTATCAGTAGCAACAATTTTATGACAGTAGCAGTAGTGAGATAATAGCAGTAGCGAAATAAAGGCAGCAGTAATAATTGAAGTAGACAACAGGATTAAAAATATTGTAGGCATAGGGATGGATGAACGGGCGTTGCATGAATAAGATAGTTCATGAAATAATCATACGTAGGGCAATTGCAGGTAAATAATAATAAAGCATCCAAGTAATAATCAATCATATGCATGTGTTCTGTATTTAGTCGTACGTGCTCGCAATGAGAAACTTGCACAACATCTTTTGTCCTACCAGCCCGTTTGCAGCGGGGCTTCAAGGGAAACTACTGGTAATTAAGGTGCTCCTTTTAATAAAGCACCGGAGCAAAGCATTAACACTCCGTGAACAATGTGATCCTCAAGTCGCAGCCAACTCCTCCGGTTATCCCAATTTCTGTCACTTTGGGGCCTCGGGTTCCGGACAGTGACGTGTGTATGCAACTTATAGATATGATCCAAAACAATAATTATTCTCATGATACAATAATATGTTCAGACCTGAAATCATGGCACTCGGGCCCTAAGTGTCAAGCATTAAGCATAACAAGTTGCAACAATGACATAAAGTACTAATAATGGATACTAGGCACCATGCCCTAACAATCTTATATCTATTACATGAACGATCTCATCCAATCCCTACCATCCCCTTCAGCCTACAACGGGGAATTACTCACACATGGATGGGGAAGTCATGGATGGTTGATGGAGATGCGGCGGTGATGATGATGGCGATGATCTCCTCCAATTCCCCGTCCCGGCAGGGTGCCAGAACGGAGTTTCTGATCCCCGAACTAGGGTTTTCGGTGGCGCCGGAGCTCTGGAGGGTTTCTGGAAAAAGCGTCGATCCCCCTGACGTTTTTAGGTCAGAGGCAATAAGTAGTCCAAAGGGGAGCGTCGGGGGCCACGCGAGGCGCCCTCACCAGGCCTCGGCGCGGCCCCACCTCTGCCGCGCCGAGGGTGCGTGTGGGGCTGATGGCGTGAAACACACGTTCGTTGGGAGACCCCAAGAGGAAGGTATGATGCAGTTCAGCAGCAAGTTTTCCCTCATTATGAAACCAAGGTTTATCGAACCAGTAGGAGTAGTAGCACTTCAGAAGGTTGTCAACGGCGAAATATGATGCGGCGCAACACCAGGGAATCCGGCGCTGACGTGGAACCTGCACACAACACAATCAAACTACTTTGCCCCAACGAAACAGTGAGGTTGTCAATCTCACCGGCTTGCTGAAAACAAATGATTAAACGTATGGTGTGGAAAACAGTAATAAATTGCAGAGAATGAAAAGGAACAATGTTTGCAGTTTGTGGTTGTTTAATCAATGTAAAAGAATGGACCGGGGTCCACAGTTCACTAGAGGTGTCTCTCCATAAAAGATAACTAACATGCTGGGTGAACAAATTACAGCTGGGCAATTGACAAATATTGAGCGCATGACAATGCATATATATGACATGATGACTACTATGATATTTAATTGGGAATTACGACAAAATACATAGACCGTTATCCAACAACGTCTATGACTAATAATCCACCGCCAGGTTGTCATCCGAGTTCCCCGTTGGTATTAAGTTGCAAGCAACGGATAATTGCATTAAGTAAAGTGCGTAATGTAAACAAATACATATGACCGTGGACATAGCATTGTTAGGTTACCCCTAGTGGCAACAGCACATCCGCAATCTTAGAAGTTGCTGTCACTCTCCCAGATTACCGGAGGCATGAACCCACTATCTAGCATAAATACTCTCTCTTGGAGTTACAAGCATCTACTTGGCCAAAGCATCTACTAGTAACGGAAAGCATGCAAGATCATAAATAACATTTAAGATAGATTGATAATCAACTTGACATAATATTCAATATTCATCGGATCCCAGCAAACACAACATGTAGCATTACAATAAGATGATCTTGATCATGTAGGGCAGCTCACAAGATCTAAACATGATGGCACAAAGTGGAGAGACAACCATCTAGCTACTGCTATGGACTCGTAGTCCAAGGATGAACTACTCACGCATCACTCCGGAGGCAGGCATGGTGATGTAGAGCCCTCCGGTGATGATTCCCCTCTCCGGCAGGGTGCCAGGAAGAGGTTCTGGACCCTCCCGAGCTAGGGTTGACGACGGCGGTGCCTCTAGAACTTTTCGTGGATAATGGCTCGGGTATTTAGGGTTTTTGCATCGGGGGGAATAAGTAGGCGAAAGGGTGGCGGCTGGAGAGCCCCGAGGGGCCCACACACCCTAGGGCGCGCCGGGGGGGACCCGCGCCCTAGGTGCGTGTGGGGCCCTCCTGGCTCCTCTTCGTTGCTCCTTTGGACTTCCTGGTGTGTTCTGATAAAATAGATCCCTCCGTGAAGTTTCGTCCAATTCCGAGAATATTTCCTTACTAGCTTTTCTGGAATACAAAAACAGCAGAAAAGTGGAACTGGCACTTCGGCATCTTGTTAATAGGTTAGTCCCAAAAAATGTATAAAAGTGATATAATGTGGATGCAAAACATGTAACAATTGGTATAATATCAGCATGGAACATCAAAAATTATAGATACGTTTGAGACGTATCAGGGGCCCCGTGCTCCCTCTTCGCTTCATCTTCTGGCTTCGTGGGTCTTCTGGGAAAATAGAATTTCTGTAATTTTTCGTGAATTTTCCAAACTTTGACTTTCTGCACAAAAACAAGACACCAAGGCAATTCTGCTGAAAACAGCGTTAGTCCGTGTTAGTTGTATTCAAATCACACAAGTTAGAGGAAAAACAACAGCAAAAGTGTTCGGAAAAGTAGATACGTTTTGGACGTATCAACTCCCCCCAAGCTTAGCATATTGCTTGTCCTCAAGCAATTCAGTTAACAACTGAGTGCGGTAAAAGAAACTTTTACGAACACATTTATTTCATATGATGTATACATACCTACTATATGATCAAAAGCTTAGGCAATTCATAATAGGAACCATGTAAATAATGACACCTAGTAGTTATGCAAATCATGAAAAGATACCAACATACTAAGAATAAGTAACATGGCATACATCTATCCACATGAGTTGCAATGTTCGTAATAAGATATGACAAAATGGTATCTCGCTTGCCTTTATTTGAAGGGCAAAACATAAATGCCAAGGCACCTCTGAAGTTCAAGTGAAGACTAGATATAAAGATATCAAAGATAAGAGCATCATAGTTATACCTCAATTAATCATATTCTGGGACAAGCACGTTACACTAAGAATGACAGCTATGCTCTCAAAGAAGTGCTCAAAGAAATGATGATGACTCAACATAAAAGATTGACCCTTCGCAGAGGGAAGCAGGGATTAAATCATGTGCTAGAGCTTTTAAGTTTTTGAAATCATATAGAGAGTAAAAATTAAGTTTTGAGAGGTGTTTGTTAATTGTCAACGAATGGCAGCGGATGAAAACAGTATTCCCCCTATCAAACAGACTTTTAAGAGCGGCTCCCATGAAGGACGTTATTTCTACCAGCAAGGCAGATCATCCCTCTTTCTTTTTTGTTTACACATGCTGATGTTTCACTGAGTACTCATTTGACAAAATGTGAAGAGAATTAAGCGGTTAAAGTTGTAATTAATTGGGCTGGGCACCCGTTGCCAGCTCTTTTTGCAAAATTAATAGATAAGCGGATGTATATGCCGCTAGTCTGGTGGTAAAGTCTGTTTGACAAGTTGAATAAAGAATAACCCACTACTTCCTCATGAGCTGGTAAACATTGACACAAAAAGGAGTAGTAACAATTTTGAATAGTTTAAAGGTAGCACATGAAAAATTTACTTGGAGTGGCAAGGAAATACCACATATAGGAATTTTTGGTGGACTCTTTGGGATAACTTGGTTTTAGGATTTGGATGCACGAGCAGCATTCCCGCTCAGTACAAGTGAAGGCTAGCAATAGACTGGGAAGCGACAACCAAGAGAGCAATAACGTCATAATCATACTTGCGACAAATAAAATTAACGGAGGCATAAAATGATACTAAAACTCTGAGGCAAAATAGATCATCAAGGCTTAATTGACTTTTATTTTTCAGTCATAAACATGTGTGAGCATGTGCCAAGTCGATTCAAGTGAATTATTCAGAGGAGGATACCATCCTGCCATACCGTTTTACGAATAGAACAATGCATGTAAATATCTATATGACATGTTATTCATATTAGCAATTGGTACTGATCATAAGAAGACATGAACTACTAAGTAATCATTAAATAACATAACCACTACCATGATAGCTAAGCATGTTCACATGAGTAGGTATATTTACAAAAATGAAAAACAAATAGAGTTCATACCAGCCTTTTACCACATCCGGATTGTCGTAAATCGTCATTATTGCTTTTCACTTGTGTGGCTTGAATGATGTGAAATGATAACCAAGCCCAAAGTGGAACCACGGAAATTTTCGAACTCTGAAACAACTATACAAAACAGAAGAAGAACAACAAATATTTTTGGGTTTTCGATTTAAAGCAAGCATAGAAAGAAACAAGCAAACAAAGCAAAATCTTTTTGGATTTTTGAATAAAACCGAAATGAAAAATAAAGTAAACTAGCGCTACAAATTCAAAAGAAAGAGAAATAAAGGAAATATTTTTGGTCTTTTGGTGTTTTGCGAAAATAAAATGGATACAAGAAACAAAAGTGAAAAAGAAAAGAAACAAACTAAAACATGGATATACAAAGTACCGACATGATATGAATATGATAAAATGAGTGAGCTGTCGGTCGGCATACCTCCCCCCAAGCTTAGGCTTTTGGCCTAAGTGGGAGACCAATCATCCCCATGGCCCAGAACTCCATCCTGGCGGATCATACCTAGCGTGATCATAATCAGGATCCTGTGAAGAAGAAGGGCTGAAGCTCCATAATCAGGATACTGGTATGAAGAGCTTATCGAAGGGCTGATGAAGTCCTCCTCAGGCCCTTCCCTCACTATCCGCATGAAGGCCATGCTCCTCCAGTATGCATCAAGGTCATCTCTGAGAATGACCATCCTTGCCTGACATCAAGGTTAAACAAAGAGGTGCAGGCAAACAGACTATACGTTTAGAGTTTTTAGTTCTCCACCTAGACTTCTTAACAAAAACCAATTCATAGGATAGATTATCAATGGTGGACCAGCGGGAAACAAATTGGTGGCTTATCATAGAGTTAAATCAAGTCTTTCCTTAGGAAGCTGAATATCAAGATGATGTGGTCCTACACCATGCATGGCTAATAAACGAGAAGCAATGAGACCACCACAAACCCCTCCTTTTTCACGGTTAGTGGAAAGACGAAATGCAATCATGGCTCCCAAGTTATAAGTTCTATCACTCTTAAGGCAGCAGAAAGAAATACCAATCATAAGTAGATAATTTACTTGCATTCTTCCTAGCTAGAACACATTTACCAATGTAATAGGCAAAATATCGAATAGATGGGAGTTGGATGTTTCGAATTTTACCATTTCGGCTGTAAAATCTTCCTTGGCAAATTCTGAGTAAGGTCTTGTAAATGCTTTGGTTGACCTCTAATCCTCTCATGAGATCCCCAGTGGTACCTTAATAGCTGTACAAAAATCATGAAGGGGCAAATCTACAGCTTTATTGTAGATGTTATAATGAACCATGGGGATAGGCAAGTTCCAACTAAATCTAAAACTTTGAACAACTGACATAGTCAGCTTTACATATTGATTGGTTCATCAGCAACAAAATGTCTAACCCTGCATTAGAGATTAGAGTGTTGAAATCTTGCAAGATTCCTGCAGCATTCATAAAATCGTAGCATGGATAAATAGAGGGGAACACAGAGTCTTCACGGTTGACTCCCATGACCTCTGATACTTCCAATTCTTCATAATTAAGTTGGTTTCCATCCATCTTCCTTTTCTGAAATTTTTAAACAAACCTCATAAAAAGTGATTTTGGAGTGATTAATTCAAGGGAAACACTAGGAGACTTGCTAGAGGACTAAACATGCATCAAAACTAGTTAATCTAAACAAGAACAAGCATGCAAGCTCTCATAACATGTCACCTACAGTACCAAAATGCTCAAGATATACAACTAAACAAAATTCTACTTGGATAATCGGAGGAGTCACATACCGGAGAGCAATTGATCCAAATTCAGCAGCAAAGATGGGCTGAGCAAGTAGATCGAAAAATCTCGAGCAAGAGCAGCAAGAACACGAGTTTGAGCAATGGTGGTGTGTATGGTCGGGAGAGAGAAAGGAGTGGGAGGAGGATGAGTGAGTGGAGGGCCAGGTGGGCCCCACACCAGGGCAGGGGCGGCCAGGCCCCTGCCGCGCCGGGTGGCGTGTGGCCTGGTGGGTCCCCCTGGTCATCCTCTGGTACTCCCACGTTCCATTTTAAAAACTAGGACTTGTAGAATTTTTTCAGAATTTTTTGAAAACTTTTATTTCTGACATTTTCTGGGTGTTTTAAACAATGAAAACTAGAAAAATGAATTTATGTAAAGACTAAACATTGCTTAACTTTGCAAATTACAGTAGCAAAACAGTAGGTAAAACAAGGAGAGAAAGAAAATGTTGTTTAGCAATTTTATGCATGTAAAACATATTTGTTAACAAGGTTGATCAAGTCTTGCCACCAAATACATTTTATATGACATAAAAGAATTAAACCACATTGAACAATCATTTTACCTTAAATTGTATAGCTATAGATCCAATCATAATATTGAAATCCATGAGGTTCATATATAGGGCAATCAATACTTCCCACTTTGATACTTTTAAGATTGGTAATTGTATTCACTCCAAATCTTGTCCAGCTTCTTGGGAAAATAAACAGTATGCTCTTTGTCATTAACATGGAAAGTTACTTTTCCTTTGTTGCAATCAATAACAGCCCCTGCAGTGTTAAGAAAAGGTCTCCAAGAATAATAGACATATTATCATCTTCAGGCATTTCAAGCACAACAAAATCAGTTAATATTAAGCAATTATTAGCCACTTGAACAGGAACATCTTCACATATACCAACAGGAACACAGTAGATTTATCAGCCATTTGCAAAGATATATCAGTTGGTATCAATTTTTCCAAGTAAAGCCTCTTGTAAAGAGAAAAAGGCATGACACTACTCCTGCCCCTAAATCACATAAGGCAGTTCTAACATAGTTATTTTTGATAGAGCAAGGAATAGTTGGTATACCTGGATCTCCAAGCTTCTTTGGAACCTTACCATTGAAAGAATAATTAGCAAGCATGGTAGAAATCTCTTCATTAGGAATCTTTCTCTTGTTAGAGACAATATCTTTCATGTACTTTGAATAGGGAGGTAACTTAATAGCATCAGTCAAAGGAATTTGCAAAAACAAAGGTTTCATCCATTCACAAAATTTATTATAATGTTCTTCTTCCTTAGATTTGTGTTTCTTAGTAGGAAAAGGCATTTGTTTTTGCACCCAAGGTTCTCTTTCATTACCATGTTTCTTAGCAAGAAAATCTTCTTTAGTGTACTTTTTGTTTTTAGAATGCTTTTCAGGTTCCTCTTCACTTTCCTCTTTATCAGAAACATCATTCTTATCTTTATCATTAGCATGTTCATTACCACTCTCAGTTTCAGCATCAGAGATAGATATACTATTTGGATCATTAACATGCTCATTGTCTTTAATAGGTTCAGGAGATTCCTCAACATGTTTATGTTTCTTCTTCTTCTTTTTCTTAGAAGGAGTAGTAGTTTCATTAACTAGTTGAGAATCTTGCTCAATTCTTTTAGGATGTCCCTCAGGATATAAGGATCCTGAGTGGAAGCACCACCTCTAGTTGCTATACCAAAAGCATGTTTATCATTTTCTCTAGAAGCATTACTAGCAAATCTTTTTGCACTTTAGTCAATTGCTCAATTTGAGTTTGAACCATATGAAAATGTTTAATGAGTATTTTAACATCATTAGAAGTTCTTTCCAAAACATCATGCAAATGATTAATGACATGAGAATTCTTTATGAAGCTATTTTCTATTCTCATATTGAAATTGTTTTGCTTAACAATGAAATTATCAAACTCATCTAAGCATTGATCAGGAGGTTTAGAATAAGGGATATCTCTATCATCAAAGCGTTGGAGAGAGTGTACCTCAACGTGGATGAGTGAGGAATTGGCTTACACAATTCTTCTATAGGTGGAAGATTTTTCACATCTTCAGATTTAATACCTTTCTCCTTAAGAGATTTCTTGGCTTCTCTCATTTCTTCATCATTTATTCAAACATTCCTCTTTTCCTCGGTGTAGGTACCGGAGTTGGTTCAGGCAGGGTCCAATCATCATGATTTTGGCTTATCTTAGCCAATAATTCCTCGGCTTCATCTGGAGTTCTTTTCCTGAAAACAGCCAACTATCCAGGTATGTCCTAGATTCAACAGTTAGTCCATTATAAAATATATCAAGAAGTTCATTTTTAGCTAGTTGATGTCCAGGCCGAGCTCTAAGTAAAGAACAAAACCTTGCCCAAGATTCAGGCATTTTCTCTCCTCATTTTGCTTAAAGTTAAAGATTTTCTGTAAAGCAGCATGTTGAGCACTAGCAGGAAAATATTTCTGAAAGAAAGCATTGACTAAACCCATCGGGCTCTCAATAGATCCAGGAGATAAATCATTAAACCAAGTTTTAGCTTCATCTTTCAATGAGAAAGGGAAAATTTTAGTAACAAAGTAACTGCGTTTCTTAATATCATCAGAAAACAAACTACTCAGAGTAGAGAGAGTGTTCATATGTTCTACACACTTTCATTTTCAGTTCCTCGAAAAGGTTCTTTCTCAGCAATAGTTATAAAAGACAAGTCCACAGAGAAATCATAATCTTTATCTTTTATATTTATGGGAGATGTAGCAAATTTAGCATCAGGAGAAAGTTTATAATTGACAGCACGTCTTTGAAGAAGATTTTTAATAGCATTAACATCTTTAGAGGTATCACAATTCATGCATTCATCAATAAAGTCATCATCAAGTTCAACATAAGTTTCCTCAAGATCATCACTAGTAGTTCTCTCGTTTCAGGTGAATAAGCAGGTGTAGGAGTTTCATTAGGTGTTTCAGTATTTTCAAGTTGTTAGATTTAGCAATTGTAGCATCTAGAAAAGGACCTAGTGAACCTCTTTCATCAAGCACAGTAGAAGCATCATCAAATTCATCAGAAATATCTCAGATTCAGCAGAAGTAGCAGCACGTGAAGCATGTGTATGTGGTGGTGTGACAAGTTGACTTATAACAGACGGTGAATCAAGAGCAGCAGAAGTGTTCAGAGTTGTACCTCTCCTTGTAGTGGATGGCAATATGCGAACCTTCTCATCACGAGGTTTACCCATGATGAATGAATTGCAGCGAACAGTATGACTCCCTGGTGAGCTTATAAATAGAGCTATGCTCCCCGGCAACGGCGCCAGAAAATAGTCTTGATGACCCACAAGTATAGGGGATCGCAACAGTCTTCGAGGGAAGTAAAACCCAAATTTATTGATTCGACACAAGGGGAGCCAAAGAATATTTATAAGCCTTGACAGATGATTGTCAGTTCAGCTGCACCTGGAAGTAGACTTGCTCGACACAGTTTATCAGTAGCAACAGTTTTATGACAGTAGCAGTAGTGAAATAATAGCAGTAGCGAAATAAAGGCAGCAGTAATAATTGCAGTAGACAGCAGGATTAAAATACTGTAGGCATAGGGATGGATGAACGGGCGTTGCATGGATAAGATAATTCATGAAATAGTCATACATAGGGCAATTGCAGTAAATAATAATAAAGTATCCAAGTAATAATCAATCATAGGCATGTGTTCCGTATTTAGTCGTACGTGCTCGCAATGAGAAACTTGCACAACATCTTTTGTCCTACCAGCCCGTTTGCAGCGGGGCCTCAAGGGAAACTACTGGTAATTAAGGTGCTCCTTTTAATAAAGCACCGGAGCAAAGCATTAACACTCCGTGAACACATGTGATCCTCAGTCGCAACCATCCCTCCGGTTATCCCAATTTCTGTCACTTTGGGGCCTCGGGTTCCGGACAGTGACGTGTGTATACAACTTATAGATATGATCCAAAACAATAATTATTCTCATGATTCAATAACATGTTCAGATCTGAAATCATGGCACTCGGGCCCTAAGTGTCAAGCATTAAGCATAACAAGTTGCAACAATGACATAAAGTACTAATAATGGATACTAGGCACCATGCCCTAACAATCTTATATCTATTACATGAACGATCTCATCCAATCCCTACCATCCCCTCAGCCTACAGCGGGGAATTACTCACACATGGATGGGGAAGTCATGGATGGTTGATGGAGATGCGGCGGTGATGATGATGGCGATGATCTCCTCCAATTCCCCGTCCCGGCAGGGTGCCAGAACGGAGTTTCTGATCCCCGAACTAGGGTTTTCGATGGCGGCGGAGCTCTGGAGGTTTCTGGAAAAAGCGTCGACCCCCCGACGTTTTTAGGTCAGAGGCAATAAGTAGTCCAAAGGGGAGCGTCGGGGGCCACGCGAGGCGCCCTCACCAGGCCTCGGCGCGGCCCCACCTCTGTCGCGCCGAGGGTGCGTGTGGGCCCCCGTGCTCCCTCTTCGCTTCATCTTCTGGCTCCGTGGGTCTTCTGGGAAAATAGAATTTCTGTAATTTTTCGGAAATTTTCCCGAAACTTTGACTTTCTGCACAAAAACAAGACACCAATGCAATTCTGCTGAAAATAGCGTTAGTCCGTGTTAGTTGTATTCAAGTCACACAAATTAGGGAAAAACAACAGCAAAAGTGTTCAGAAAAGTAGATACGTTTTGGACGTATCACCAGGCCAGAGGCATCTGTGTGCAAGCAGAATGGGATTTTGAAATTTGGGAGGGCCAACACCAGTGCAGACATCAAAGCTTGCTGTAGTGTTTCAAAAGCGACTTGCACTGCCAGAGTCCATATGAACGGAACATTTTTCTTGAGCAACTATGTCAATGGTTTGCTGATTAACCCATAATTAGCAATGAACTTTCGATAATATCCACATAGGCCCAAAAAGGCTCTCAACTGCTTGAGTGTCATGGGTATTGGTCAATTTTTTATGGCAATGATTTTGTTAGGATCTGTAGCCACACCTTGTGCACTAAAAATGTGACCTAAATACTCCAAATATGATTGAGCAAAGAAGCATTTAGACTTTTTCACAAAGAGTTGATGTTGTTGCAAAATCTGAAAAACTTGCGTCAACAAATCCACATGCTCAGTTATAGTTTCTGTGTAAACTAGGATATCATCCATGAATATGAGCACCCCTTTTCGCAGTAACTTGCCAAATATCGCATTCATCGCTTCTTGAAATGTGGCAGGAGCATTGCAAAGGCCAAATGGCATGACTTTGAATTCCCAATGGCCATGGTGTGTTCTGAATGCAGTTTTGAACTCCTCTCCCACAAGCAGTCTTATCTGATGATATCCACTTCGCAAATCAGGTTTGGTGAAATATTTTGAACCATGAAGCTCATCTAGGAGTTCATCCACTATTGGCAATGGATATTTGTTCTTGACGGTGACTGCATTGAGATGTCGATAATCTACACACATTCGCCAGCCACCATCCTTTTTCTTGACTAGTAAAACAGGAGAGGCATAAGGGCTGTTGCTCGGTTGGACTACACCTCTGTTTAACATGTCAGTTATCTGCTTTTCGATCTCATCCTTTTGACTCGGTGTGTATTTGTATGGTTTACGGTGTACTGGTATTGCCCAGGGGACAAGTGACATTTTATGATCGAAAGCTCGTCGTGGAGGTAATTTTGTGGGTTCTTGAAACACTTGAGTGTTCTGTAGTATTACGGATTGAATGGCCTCAGGAACTTCTGTAATTTTTGGTTCCGCTGCATCGAGTGATAATTAAACCAACTGAGCAACTGCACCTGTCTCCAATAACTTATGAAACTCCTTAGCAGAAATTGGAGGGCAATATGTTGTATTATCTTTGATGCCTCGCAGTGTTACTCTTGTACCATGTACCTTTATTCTCATCTTCTTGATCTTCCAATCAACCCACATTGGACTGAACTCAGATAACCACTCCATTCCCAAAATCATGTCATAACAAGGCAAGTCAAGCACCCGGACTAGAGTTGTGAACTGAATGTCATTACAACCTCATTTGAATTCTGGTATTATCTTGTTACTCAACATCTTCGTACCATTCACAATTGTAACATACACAGCTGGTGCATCCATGACATCATAATGAAGCATTTCAACTAAGGATGAGCTAATGAAATTAGCAGAACTCCCTGAGTCAACCAGAATTAATATTTGTTGTTGTCCCACATGACCCAGTAAACGCATGGTCTTCTTGCTTGTAGTACCTTGTATAGCAGCAGCATATAAGCACATCATGTTTGCATGTTCTGTATCAGATGTTTCAGATGCTTCATCCTCTTCGTCAGATTCCTGAGATGAATCCTCTGGTAATGCAACACACAACTCTTCCATTACTGCCAATGACACTTGCTTAGGACACTTGTGACCAGGAGCGAATTTGCCACCGCATTTAAAGCATTCTCCGTTGAGTCTTCTTTGAGCCTTAAGAGCTGAAAGTGCATGTGTTGCCCCATGTGTGGTTTTGGTAATTAATGACAATCCTTATGGACTAATGTTTGCATTGAGATATTCTTATAGATCTTGTCCATAGGAAAAGATTGGAGTTCATGTGTTGGACTCTAAAAGATTACATGATGACCAAGGTTCTATCCAAGGGTTTATATGAAGAATGGTCATGTGAAGAGTTGAGCTTATTACAAGCATGGCTTGGAAAAGAAGATTGAGTGAACTTTCATGTTATCTCCAAGCCATCATCCATATCAAGATAAGAAGATGAAGTGCAAGTGAATTCTTGAAGACGGAGCTTAGCAAGGCTCTCCCATCATGGTGTATGGGGGAGTATTTGGAGAAGTATTCATCAAGCATGTGTTAGCAAGCACAATCAAGAAAGGTGTTCCAACTTGAGGGAGTCAAGATCGTCATCATCTAGCTCAAGTGGAATGCGCAAGGCAAAGGTATGATGTTGATAGGGTTTCTATTTTACCGGTCTGGAGACCGGGTTATAGGATAGACGGCGTACTATCAAGAGGGGCTCTCAAGTGAGTAACTTGATCGCATCTTTGTGGAGAGATCAAACCCTCATATTTGGCATATCATATTTCTTGGTTCTTATTTGGTTTTTATCCATGTGAGAATTTAGAGCTTGTGTTCATCTCCATACCAAGCTCTAGTTCATCAAAAACGGATTTCATTTGAATATCTTGTGGTGTTTTTGATATTGGAGGTTTTACCGGTTCGTCTCTTGTAGAGAGGTCAAACTCTCCTCTTGTATTATCCTCTTCACATGATGGACTATGATGTGTATATGCATGATCTTGTAGATCTTATGATTATCTTCGGAGCAAGCCCAAGATCATAGGAAACCGAGTCCGGATGGAAAACTTGTTGCGTTTTCGGGTTGGAAATATTATCGGTTTATCCGTGAGAAAAGTTCCACACCTTTCCATGTGTGTCAACTTAACTCTATTTATGGTTTTAATATTTCGTTACCTTTCCGTTTTTGTAGGAAAGCTCTTGTCGTTACCTTTCCAACAAATTTGGTTTCACCTGTTTTGGAGTTCGAACGAGCAAGTTATTTCATTTCAGGTTTTGCCTTTTCTATCTGTTTTGCTCAAGCAGGGGAATCGGATTATCCGGTCCATGCTGACTCGGAATATCCGATTCTCAAGGTTGCTCGTTTTCGGCTAAGGACTTTAAAAGCAACCAGTTTTGTGGCGCACTGGAGTTTTCTGGAATATCCGGTATAGGTCGAATCGGACTATCCGACTGAGTCGGATTATCCGGTTCTGACTTGTGTCGGAATATCCGACTGGCAAGGTTTGCTCGATTTCGGCTAAGGACTTTTAAGCAATTAGCTGTGTGGCGCACTGGAGTTTTTCGGAATATCCGATATAGGTCGAATCGGATTATCCGACGCAGTCGGATTATCCGGTTCTGACTTATGTCAGAATATCCGACTCCCCTGTTTGCAACGGCTCTTTTTCTGGGAGGGGTAAACCCCTCCACCTACCTCCAGCCAGCTAGCTTTGCCCAGCACGATTTTCTCTCTCTCCCCCACCATTGTTGACCTTGCAAAGCTTGCCTCTCTCTCAATTCCTCCCATGATTCTTGCATATCTTTGAGGGAAAAAAGAGAGGAGATCTAGATCTACATTTTCACCAATCCATCTCTCCTCTAAGTGAGGGGAACCCTTTCGATCTAGTTCTTGAAGTTCCATTTGTTGAGTTCTTCTTTGTTCTTCCTCTCTTCTCCCCCCATAAGCATTAGTTGCTTGTGGTGGGATTTGAGAGTGAAGGATTTGAGCCTTGTGCTCTTGCCATTGCTTCGTTGCATCGGTTCGTGCTTTCCACGAGGATTCGTGGAAGTTGAAAGCTTGTGAACTTGTTACTCTTGGGTCTTTGGACCCTAGACGTCCGTGTGGTGGTTGAGACCCTTGGTGGTCACTTGTAGCTGTTCGGGAGCCCCCAATCCCGTTGTGGGTTGTGCCTCGGATCGTTGTTGAAAGGCTCCGGATTTCCGCCTCGAAGGATTCCGATAGTGGAAGGTGAACCAATCCTTTGTGGTGCGGTTCATCGGAGAAGAAGGTGAAGCCTTTGTGGCTGTTGAACCATTGTGTTGGTTCACACCTCTCCAACGAGACGTACTCCCCTAAAAAAGGAGGAACTCGGGAATACATCCTCGTCTCCGCGTGCCTCGGTTATTTCTATACCCGAGCTTTTTACTTATGCACTTTACATTGTGATAGCCTTCGTGCTTGAAGTATTCTATATTGCTATCACCTTGTTGCTTGTCTTGCCTAGCATAAGTTGTTGGTGCACATAGGTGAGCCTAGTATATTTAGGTTGTTGGCTTGTTATTTTAAACACCTAGTTTTATTCCGCATTTATCAAGCCTAAACCGGAAAAGTTTTAAATCGCCTATTCACCCCCCCCCCTCTAGGCGACATCCTTGTCCTTTTAAGAGCTGCAAGTTTTGCCAAATGATTTGTATCATCAGAGGTAGGAACAGCAGTTGATGTACTGGCAGTTTCCATTGGATGGGAACCCAATTTGCCAGGTCCAGCTTGATTATGCCACTTCTTCGTAGTATAAGAATATTGTTTGGCCTCAGCCATTTCAGCTTCCTGTAATAGGGTGAGAGATAGAGCCGCATCAACTATTCTTGGTTGATGTAAAATGATAGCAGCACGGATATCACGTTTCAAGCCCTTCAAAATTTTGGCCACAAAGAATGTTTCATCCAGGGTATTATTGTGTGTGAGCAGTTGGTGCATGAGAACTTCAAATTCCTTATAATGAGAGTCAACATCTCCTGTTTGTCTGATGTTGAGGGTTTTTGTCATGTGTCTAAAGTACATATCCTTACCAAACTTTTGACAGATGGCAATACACAGTTGTGGCCAACTTATAACATCATGTTGTGCCTCATAAGTTTGTAACCAGAGAGCAGCCGACCCATTGAAGTGAATGGTGGCATAATCTACCATGTACTCATCAGGTATGTTGAACATGTTAAAGTACTTCTCTGCTTTCTCTTTCCAAATTTTAGGATTAGTTCCATCAAATTTAGGGAAATTTGTTTTTGGCATACGAACTGACTGAAAATTATCTCTATGTGATCTATCATGGCGAGATCCAGGGTAAGTATCGGTGCGAGCCAAATGACCAGTAGGAGCATCAACATTCAGTAACGGTAAAGGAAATGTAGACGCACCATTTACCAGGACACGCTCATGAGCGGTGTCCTGGGCCTCATGTTCTGCACGGTGCCCTCCAGGGCCTGGGGTATACGGACGATCATTAGATGTTGCACCTTCTAATGTCGTCAGACGCGCCCCAATGCTTCGACTCGTGTTTCAACTGAATTGACCGCTCGAATCACGCAGTCCTGCGACTCGAGCAGCTTGTCCGCCGTAATATGCAGATCTTGACAGGCAGCAGAGGTCTGCGTTGCCAGTTCAGTCGCCTTCACCGTAGCTTCACTCACCGACGCCAAGCCGGTGAGCGCAAGCGCGAGACGCTTCTCGATGTCCTCGAGCATCGCCGACATCTCTCCTTGCTGATTCTCCACGACCGCCACCCTGGCCGTCAGGGTTGGAGCTCCACGCGACGTGATGAAGGACTCGGCCTACCGCCGCCGGGATCAGCGAGTACTGAGGACGAGCCCCTTCCTCTACAACCGATCCACACACCACCAAGCTACACCAACACAGCCTCGGACAGGGATTTTACCTCTACTGCAAGGGATACATCAGAAACCTTCACGAGTCACTGAGTCTGCAGCCGAATAAGCACCGCCGCCACTTCAATCCACCACCAGCGCCGCAATTGGGGAAACAACCGCACACCGCCACCGCAATTAGTGAGAGAATCCAGGGATTTAAGAGGAGAACCCAACCCAGATCTCGACACCAACTGGATCGCCTCCACACCGAGGGAAAAAATCGAACTATTTTTTTTTGTGAGAATTTTTCGGTGTATAGGATAAGATCCGAAGATCGATTGGCTCTAGATACCAGTTGTTACGATCAAGCACCTAATGGCAGCGCCCCAAATAGGATTTAAGACGAAGATCACCCAGATCCACCAGATTCTGCGTGTCCAAGTACAGAGAGAAAAGGGAGGAAGGAAAGGACTCTGTCCTAGTTCATCATCATCGATAATCCTCTCACGCCACACACGCACGCTTACATAGCCACAGCTAGAATCTGGGCACAGCCAGTCTGTCGTCATCTCGTACTGGGCCACTTCTCACGCTTGGGCCTTGGTCGTCAGGTTGGGCTGGGCCACGGTCGTGACATCCCGTTGATTGCGAGCGCCTGTGCTAATTTCGTCAATGTTAAGACCCGACCACCGGCTTATTCTTTCAAAGTGCACATAAGCATAGGGTTCATGTGTGTTCATGGGGCTGGTTGTGTGCACGCGTTTGTTAGTGCCTACGGTGTTAAAAAAAAAGGGTATTTGGGGTGGTAACTTCAGATTGTGCTTTCTTCAGCACCAAGAATATATTTCCAACACTTTCTCCGGTTAAAGAGCAGATTGTCAACACTTTTCTCGAAGATTACCAACACTTTGGTGCATGTGTTGACTCTTATTGGATGCTACCCGCACGGACAGGTAAACTACATAATATTAGAGTACATAATAGGAATGAATGCCGCTGTTCGCATGGGTACCTACACACCTTAGTTTGACCGACTCGTATACATCACGAAAAAAAGAGAATACTCAAGGGGGGCGGGGGGGGGGGGGGGGGGGGGGGGGGGGGGGGATCTTGATAGGATTATCCAAAAGTATTTAAAAAAAATTCAAATCATATCCCGGTTATTATGATTATTTTTAAAAGTCAACGAAAAAAGTGAACGAAAAGTCAACCCTAAAAAATGACGACCAAATTTTTTTTTTTCAAAATTCTGAAACCAGTTTTGTACACCAAAAATCCGTTCTCTACTAGAATATCAAGCTAAAACAGGTATATATGGCTTACATCGCCGTATAATGCTATGGTGTCTAGCTACCACCATGAGTAGTAAAACGCCTCTTGTACATAATATTAGAGGAAAAGTCAAGAGGTCGTAAAATTGGGAAATCAACTCAGGAAACAAACTACCAAGATAATCCACTTAGTAATTACTAAGGCATTGTACACCGACCTCGACATTTTTGTGCTGCCATGCCAAAAGGATGGCATTTGAACTTGGACGACATTCCTCTGGCGCCGCCCCTTACCGTTCGCGGGTGCGATATGAGGATGCCTACCGGCACTAGCAGCTACTATTGGCGAAGGAGAGGGCCAACGCCCCAAATAACTGGTGGTGGGATGCGCCATCACGATGTGCAATGACTCCTACTCGCCAACATGGCACAACACCCACGAGTGAACAAAATTCTAAGCAATGCGCGACCACACAGTGGAGATGGTCATCGCCGCAGCCCGCAGCACCGCATCAAGGATGAGGCCACTGCGAGGCACGTTGGCGCTCCACATGCCGAAGTCGGCGGGCACATGGCCCTACCCGCCCCAAAGTCGGAGCCGCGCTTGCCGCCCAAATCAAGCTAGAGGAGCTGTCGGCAAGCTACGCTATCACCTCGCCTCTGCTCGATCCTAGCGACCCGACGGGTACGCCGAGCTTCTAGGTCACCTTTGCATGAGTCGGAGAGCATGTCACATCGGATTAGGTTGGCCTTTTAGGATAGTTCTAAATGTTGGACAAATTTTGGTCAGTTCGTGTGTTACGACTCGCGTGCCAGCGTTTTGTAGTGAAGAACGGAAATCAGACAGGTTCGTTCTGAGTCGGTTTCTGCTACGCACTCAACTTGCAACGAAACAGGGTGATTGAAATGGTCAAATCAAAAGTTCAAACCGTAATTACTCAACTACTCCCTCCGTTCCATTTTAATTGACTCATATATATCTACATATGGATGCATCTAAACACATTTTAGTGTTAGGTACATTCATATCTAGACACATGTGAGTCAATTAAAATAGAACGGAGGGAGTACTTCTTACTGGTCACGGGAACTAGTTTAGATAAAAATGTTGATAGAATAGGACGAATATATTAAGTTATGTGCAGTTAAATATCTCAACTCAAACGGAGAAAAGTATTTTTATTTTTTTTGGTTTCAGTAGCTTATCACGTGTTCCACGCGATAAACGGAGAAAGTATCTAACAGCTGAGGTATCAAGTGTAGATGACACGCTTACACAATTCCTCGTAAAAGGGCAAAAGAGAGGATTCTCAAGGAAGTGCAAGGGAAAACCGGAGACAAAATTGAACTTCGAGAGCAAAAAGGATGAACCATATATGAGTACAACGTCTTCCCCGCTTCAGCAATCAGCATATTTTTTTCCCCAAGTTTGACCTCTGATCTAAACTAATCTCTCATTTGTTCGGCGCCCAAAAAAGATTAAGCCGAACATGCACAGGTCACCTCCAGGACAATTACACACCCAAAATTTCCGAGGGTTCAACATCCATGGCGCCGACCTGACTTCGGCACTGAAATCGGTTGGCGCCAACCGTTTGGTTTTAGCTCCGTACTGACGCCGATCTGGAGTCAGATTTAAAAATAGTTTCGCTCAGGCGTCAGATAAGCCATTTTTCATCCTAGGGCAGATTTGGCACAAAATACACGATCAGCATAGCTGCTGCTGTTGCCCCCACAGGAAATCAGGAATCTCTCCCGCATTTCCCCACCAACTAGTAATTTTGCACGCGCAATGCGCGTCTAAGTTTTATGCCCTCCTAAAACTGGTTTGTGGTAATGTCTAATTTATGACTGTATTTTTAATTTTTTTAATCCAAAGTTAAAACATCACATATCATCGCTATGATATTTTTTCTGTAAAATCGCTGAATTAGTTTTCACACTCTCCTACCATCCAATAATATCCAAATTGATTGCCGCTATTATGGCAAATTACTGCCAGTTTCCAAAATAACAACACGGGTATGCAAAGCTGGAGGTTTTAATTCCTCTCAAAATCAGCGCCCCTAATTAATTCTCTGAATTACTCCCCTATTAACTCGGTTGTTGATTTGACAAGAAAGTAAGTGCTCGTTGGATCTAGCGTTAGACTTTCCAAAAGAATGAAGGCTGACAATGTGTTTTAGCGGTGACTGGGTCCGTTAGATCTAGCGTTAGACGGCCACGATCGTTTGGATCCCCACGCTCTGTGCCTTTTTATATTAGTGGTGATCAGCTGTGTTAGCGCAAAGAGACTCCAGTCCAGAATGACAGAATCCAGATGAAGACATAAATCGTTCTGGCAGAAGCAGGTGCTGTGGACTTGTCGTTGCGCGCGCCCAGAACAGTCCCAAGCCTGAAGAATGAGCCATTTTCGCGGGTAAAACCAGCCACACCTCCACAAACAAATATCCTTTCGGCCACTCCCAGTCCCACTCTCCGCTGCCGTCAAGCGGACACGGCTGCACTGCACCACCCATCCAAATCCCGCATCTCTTCTCTCTCTTTCATCGTATCAACGGGAAGTCAGGGGAAGCATCTCGCCATCCCCTTTGTCTGCGGCTGCACGATGACCGTTTCCCGGCCGCAGCGGTGGTCTCGCCGGTGGTGGCCGCCGCCGCGGCCGTCGCGAGGGCTGACCGGGACCGGAGGAGGGCTGGGTGGCGCCGGAGGCGGAAGGGGAGGGCCAGCCGCGGCCTCGTCATCGTGGGCGCGTTTGGCGGGACGTACGAGGACGGGTTCGAGGACGTGGAATTGGTACGTACGGTGCGCTCGAATGGTTAGTCTGATTGGAGTATTACATTCCATGGTTCTGCATTCATGTGTATCCTCAAGAACGCAGCTCGACGACTCCACTTGACTTATGACTGTGACTCGTTAAATCTCGGTCACCTGAGATTGCACATTCTTTAGTCTGAAATTGACATATAAAAAATTGTAGCATTACTGCAAAAAAAACTGCTGTAAGGATTACTGCAACTAGCAAAATGCCCGTGCGTTGCCACGGGTATAAACAGATAACTGATGCATTATTTTAGAAATGCATTTAGCTTTTATCGGATGTCTCCTCAACTCTTAAGTGTGCAAATAAAGTCGCATGGTACGTTCAATCACAATTTAACCAACAGTCCCACCCTCCACCCACGCCCAAAGAAAACCCCGTTGAGTCTTTCTATTTGTCCCTCCTGTCAAAACCCGAGAAAACTTCCACAATGCACCAGCCCTTCCGTCTCATCAACGCTCTCAATCAGTCTCATCAACACTCCCAATCAGTGCATATATCTGCCCCGTTCCTACTCGCCGGCCCTCGGCTCGGCACTTTCTTCCTGCTCGGGCCTCCACTTTGTTCGATTTTTTTTATTTACTTCTTGACGGACCTTATATTTTTGTTGGCACTTTTCCGAGCGGGAGTTAAAATACCGTTAGTTATGTAGATTCCAAATCCGTAAGGTTTTAGACCGAGTAATAACGCCTTGCACATAATATACCCATTAGCTAAACTATCAGCATTTGATCAAGGGAGGCGACGTTCCCGTCGACAGCAAGGCGTCCGTGATGACTTCGTCAATCTCAAGACTCGACCCGCCGACTCGGTCTTTCGGAGGTGCTCATAGGGGTAGGGTGTGCGTGCGTGCGTTCATAGGGGTGAGTGTGTGCGCGTGTATATGAGCGCCTGCGTTGTACTGTGTTTCGCAAAAAAAAAAAAAATCAGCTAAGTAACCTGCAGTAGCGTTATCTCTAGCTCTTGCACATAGGTACCGAGACTCGTTAAAATCAGGAAACAAAAGGTTGATAAAAGAGACGAGATAGAGATTAGGAAGGGGAAAGTGCACACTGAAATTGCCCATCTGGCCGACGCGCCCACGGCCCTCAAGCTATCGACAAAGTAGGCCACATTAGCTTCATCCATGCTATAATCGAAGTGTGAAACACAACAGCATAGTCGCTGCTGCTTACGAAATCTTCAAGTCATTTCCTCCTCCTGGCCTTCGTTGGAAACAAAGGAAGATGACATTAAGTCTCATCTGGTTGTCAGGGAATGGAAATCGCTGTTTCACAATTTTTCCTGTTACCATTTTCAACAGATGCGGAGGCTGGAAGGACGCGCCGCAGGTCGGAGCAGCGGGACTGCGGGAGGACACCGCCGGCCGAAGCAGCTTCAACAGATGCGGCTTGGGAGCTCCGTGGCAGGGCGGTGGAGGTCGGCGACGTCCGGCCCGCCAGAGCAGCGTGTGGAGGTCGGCCCGCCAGAGCAGTGTAAGAGGAACTTGGCCACTTGGGACGGATGAGTTTAGAGACGGGGAACCCCATGGCAGGGCGGTGCCGGGCGGCGACGTTGCCCAGCCTCACGCCGCGGTCGCCCGCTAGATCCGCGCCGCCTTGTGGGGTTCCGGGAAGACTGGTCGGTTCGCTCTGGCACAAGAACTGCGGGTTGATTTGCAAAATTGTGAGGGTCTAATTTGCAAAACAACCACGACGTACGACCACCACGATTAACAATATTACTATATAGTAGAGATTCTTAGGCTCAATTTGGATTGTAGATTTTTTTGGTAGAAGCTCTAAACGATGAATCCTTAGGATGACTCCAACGGGGCGACGCAAACGGACGCGCGTCCGTTTGCGTCGCCAAAAGGATCCATGTCCGGCCCACGTCCGCCCCTTTTCGGCCACTGCCCCAACGGGCCGACGCATTGAGCCCGTCCGGCCAGGGTTTTTGATCATTTTGATCATTTTCGGGCATGATCGTTTCCACGCCCCCAAAACATTACAAGTTGCGGCCATCGGCCATGTCCCCAGGTGTGCCCAAAACATTACAAGTTGCGGCCATCGGCCATGTCCCCAGGTGTGCCCAAAATATTACAAATTTCGGCCACCGGCCATGTTTTTCCGGCCATGTTGGCCATAGTTTAACACAAATATGTAGAAGGGACCGAGAATAGATCAAACCTGATCCATGTACTGCCTTTGCTTCTTCTCGTAGTAGGCCTTCTTCCTAGGGGTGAAGGTGGAGATGTCCATGTCCATGATCCTGGCCTCCTCGGCGCGTAGGGCGAGTTCAAGGTCTTTGGCCTTGAGCTCCACCTCCCTGGCCTTCACGTCGGCCTCCTTGGTCCTTGCCTCGGCCTCCTTGCCCCTGATCTCGACCTCCGCCGCCCGGGTCCGAGCGTTCTCCTCCTCTATGTCAAGCCTCTTCTTTTGCAATTCGAAGTAGAGCTTCGAAGCCGCCTCTCTCTCGAGGCGTTCCTTTTCTCTCCTCTCTTCCCTCTTGTCACAGGTCTTATCCTTTTGGGATAGGAACCCGCTCAAAGTCTCTTGCAACGCAAGGGTCGTTGCATCGCGCTTCTGCTCGGCCTTGGAGTTGTTCTTCCCCTTGGCCTCCCGTCCTTCTCCTTCTCCGTTGTGCCCTCTCCTTGTCAACACCAAGATGTCCCGCTTGTCCCGCCTTCTTGAGGGAGGCGTATAGCTCCTTCCACTTCTCCTGGTCCTTGAGCTCCCGGTAGCAATGGGTCAAGGTGAAGACCTTGCCATATTGAGCCTTGAAGAGATCCAAAGTTTGCAACATTTGCTCCTTGATTCCATAGCCACTTTGCGGCGGCCGGCTTTCGATGTGCTCAACGGCGCCGCAAAACTTGCTCATTTGCTCTTGAATGTGGTTCCACCTCTTAGAGATTGAACACTCGGTCCGGTGCGTCAGAATGTTCCGGGGCGGAAGGATTCGGCCCTCGTTGTAGCGCTTGGTGAACCGGCCCCAAAATGCCGACCCTTTTTGCTCGGCCCCGATGATTTGGTTGGTTCCAACCTCGATCCACGACTCGCAAATGAGAATGTCTTCAGCGGTGGTGAACGAGGCGCCTCTTTGGCTGACCTTCTTCCTCATGGCCGTGGCGGCGGCATCGAGCTCGTTGAAGACCGGCTCATTATCGATGTTGATCACATCGGGGCCGGTCGGTAGAGTCTCATCATCCCCGGCATTGTAGTCGTCGCCGTCGTACTGGGTGTTGTCGCAGACCATGTCCTGGAGGACGTCCTCCCCGTAGTAGGGGTCATCGTCCTCCTCGTAGTACCTGGGGTCACCCGGCGATGGCGTGGGCATAGTGTCGAACAGGTTACGCGCGGGGGCGACCACTGGCGGGGCAGCTGCACGCGCCTCCGCAGTCTGCGGCGCGGGCGACTGTGCGACCAATGGTGTTGCAGGCGGGTTGAGAACGAGGTCAGGTACCTCGACCGACTCGTCGGAGGTAGGAGAAACCCGCGGCGGCATGGTTCCAGGGACGAACCCTGCGCAGGAGATGGCGCGGTCGCGAGCGGTTTCGACCTTGGAGGTCGGGCCGTGGAAGCGTTGGAGCTGGCCGCGGTAGAGGAAACCCCGACCGCCGCCGCAGTCGCTACCCCAACCGCCGCCGCGGACGGGGTAAGTCCAATGAGGAGGAGGGCAGCTGTCGCGGTCTTGGTCACGAGGTCGGCGTTGTCGTCGTCGCCCTTTTCCTCGGCGGCGGCCCTGGCGGCGGCGTCGAGCCTGTCCTGCTTCAGCCTCCTCCTCCGTTGGCCCCGCTTGGCCGTCTCCTTGGCCCTCTGCTCCTCTGTGAGCTCCTTCTTCACTTTCTTCAGCCGGGGAGCAAGCCCGGCGGCGTCGTCGGCCAGCTCTAGGCTCTCGGCGGCGGCGGCGGCGGTCTTGGCGGCGGCCTTGGCGATCCTAGAGGCGGCGGCGGCCATGGGGTAGGTCTGGACTGTGGATTTTGCCTCCAAAAGCGGACCAGGGGAGGACACAAAAGAGCTCCGTTTCGCGTCTGGGGCCGACGCATCGGTGGCCCAAATTTGGGCCAGGGATGCGTCGCGGCGGACCAAAAAACGGACCGCGGTCCGTTTGCGTCGCCCCGTTGGGCCGTGTTTTTGGCCCTCGCGGACACGAACGGATGCGCGCGGACTCGATGCGTCGCCCCGTTGGAGTCATCCTTAGGCCCATTTGGACTAAGTGTAAATTTGGTATACTCCTGGGAATTTAGGTCGCGCTAAATACAGGAGAAAATATAAAACTTAGACTCAATCCAAACAGGATTTCAGAGTGATTATAGGATGTGAATTAAATCTCCATGTGAATTCCAATGGTCTTGTTTCGTTGGGTCATTATATGCAACCAAAAAAAACTATGCTGAGAACAGTAAATTGTTAGGGCCTCTTTGGTTCGCAAGATTCTAACCTTATGAAAAAGTAAAGTCAGTCTCGTTGTTCATGAAAATAATTTGAAAAAGGAAGTCCAAACAGCTCATAAAATTTCTATGTTTTCCCTTTGAATTTGAATCAAAAGATATTTGCCTATATGTTTTCTTGGGTCGAATAGTGGTGCTGTAGGAAATATTCTTATAGTTTCCTTTTGAGCCTAAAAGGTCCTTAACGAACTCTCTGGATCCAAATGAGCGGTTAGAAAAGTGATCTAGGTTTAGAAAATATCGAGCATTGTATGAATAGACAATTCCTTATGCCATTGATTTGTTCTTTTTCAAAGTATGCATTTCTCATGTCCCTTTTTTCCTTTGAAAGTTCTTTGTCATGTGTTGATTTGCAGGAAATAATGAATTACTTCACTTACAAGGCCACAAAGACGGTTCTATATCAGTTGTATGAAATGAATCCGCCAGCATACACTTGGCTTTATAAGTAAGATTTTTTTTTCTTGCCTCTTGCGTGCAAATTACTTTCCCTTGTTAGAGTAGCTTAAAGACCTTCCTCAAAATTATAGTCCTTTTTTGTTAGTTACCTCGTGATCAACGATGCAAAAGAGGGCGTACATTTCCTTCGAGCACTTACAAAGGTATCGTCTTCTTTTCTACAGGAAAATGTAAAAAAAAACAGCAACTCATTTCTTTAACCTGTACTCTTGATATATATGTAACAGGAGAGGCAAGACCTGGCAGAGAGGGTGATGATCACACGCCTTCACTTATACGGCAGATGGATCAAGGTAACTGCAGAGGCAGAGAACCACTTCACCGATTTTAACAGAAACCTTTGACGCCGGATACAGAAAAGTATTTACCTTTGTGATCTCTGCATCTGATCAGAAATGTGACCATACCAAAATGCACGAGAGGATTTCCAATGAGAATCTGGAGCTTCTGCGTGAAAGGCTAATTGAAACCGTAGTGTGGCCAACCGATGACACGAACACCAGCGGCAAGCAAGATTAACTGGAACCCCTGTTCGAGTTCAAGTATGACCGCTTCAGCAACAATGTACTTGGCAGAATCCCTGCAGGTTTTGAGTTTTTTACTTTGGTTACTCGTTTGTGTAAATTACCCCGCTTGGATAGAACAGTTGCATTATGATTGAATAGAACACTTGATCATTTTGTCCTTTGAACTCGAGAAAAATAGCAGAACGTGGTTTCCATACCCTTGTTTGACAGTGTGATTGTTGTTCTCATATGTGCGTAATGAACAATCAGGTTGTCTGACACAGACAAGTAAAACATTTAAGGCTTATACAAAACTTTCTCGTGTTGCACGACATTTTGCATCACACTGAACTATATGGAGTGAGAAAATCAGTAGATCCAGTTGGCTAAACTAAACCTAGATGTCAAATAGAAAGGAACCTTCCTTCGGGCAGAATGTGCATGAACTCGGTCCAGGGAGATATCACAGGAGAGGCCTGCCACGTATAATAATACTAACTGTTCCATCAGCTGAAGGAAGCACTTTCCCGACAAAACAACATTTGGGCGGATATCCTTGAGCTATCGATCTGGTATCTTGGCCTGCAATGGCGATGCAAACCAAGCCGTGTCTTCCCTATTGGAAAGCTTGATTCATTATTAAGTACCATACCATTATTTTTAACAGCTCCAGCAATATAAGCTCCAAATGTGAGCTGCTTCTCCTGTGGCTTTACATCTGTCTTCTCGGCACCTTCTGGCCGGCCGGCAGCATGGCACCCAAAATACCTGCAGGGCTATCAAGGTTGACCAAGTTGAATACTTCTTGGTTATTTGCAGCAATATGCATATGTGACAACTTCTGAGCTCCGCAGAAGTTGTTTCTCTCCTCTCCTCTCCTTCCACCCTCTGCTTGTCCAGTCATGAGATCAAGAACCACAGGAACTAGCCTCTTGTCTCTCCAATTCTTCCTATACTTCAGTTTCAATATTGCCCGCATCAGTTCTCTGTCCTTCAAGCTGAACTTCACCGAATCGAACCATAATGCATCCGCCATCCAGTTCCAGGAGGATGCCTTCTACAACAAGGTGATCAAGCTCACCAAGGACCAGCTGAGTGAGCAGATCACGAACAGTGTAGGCCGAGCAGTCTACAGCGATCCAGTGCCTCTCTGGGACAGTACAACCGGTCAGTTAGCGGACTTTGCAACCTGCTTTACATTCAAGATAAATGCCACAAGCAACAGTTCAAACGGTGAGGGCCTGGCTTTCTTCCTTTCGCCATACCCTTCTGTGATCCCCGATGGCTCCACTGGTGGTTTTCTTGGCCTCTTCGGCAATAGGAGTGATCAGAATGACCTATCCAGTGAGCTTGTGGCTGTCGAGTTTGACAGCCACAATAACACATGGGATCCAGATGGCAACCATGTGGGAATCGACATCAACTCAATTGTATCCGTAGCCAACGTGACGTGGAAAACTCGCATCAATGATGGTCGGACAGCCAATGCATGGGTAACGTACCAGGCCAGCTCCATGAACTTGAGCGCCTTCTTGACCTACCTGGACAACCCACAGTACAGTGGCAACTCCAGCCTATCTTATTCAGTTGATCTCAGAAAATATCTCCCAGAAAAAGTAGCCATTGGATTCTCGGCTTCCACGGGTAAATCTGTTGAGCTTCATCAGATACTTTACTGGGAATTTAATTCTACGGACTTGCAGATGATGAAGACTGAGAAGATGAGAGGTGTATTGGTCATAAGCTTGGCTACAGCTGCAAGTGTCGTGGTCTGTTCTATGGGCTTGGTTTGGTTCCTTCTGCATTTTAGGACTAGGAGGTCAAGAAAGGAGAAAGAAAATAAGCTAGAGTACAATGAGTCCATTGATGGTGAATTTGAGAAAGGCAGGGGGCCAAGAAGATTCCGGTATAATGAACTTGTGGGTGCCACGAAGAATTTTGCTTTGGAGAGGAAGCTTGGAGAGGGAGGATTCGGTGCAGTCTACCAGGGCTTTCTGAAGAATCAAAACCTCGACCTTGCCATAAAGCGAGTTGCAAAAGGGTCGACACAGGGAAGGAAGGAGTATATATCTGAGGTCAAGATCATCAGCCGGCTGAGGCATCGGAACCTTGTGCAGCTTGAAGGCTGGTGTCATGAGCATGGAGAGTTCATGCTTGTCTACGAGTTCATGCCAAACAGGAGCCTGGACACACACCTCTATGACAACAGTAACCTGCTAACATGGCCACTGAGGTTCAAGGTCACTGCTGGCGTTGCATCCGCCCTCCTGTACCTCCATGAAGAATGGGAGCAATGCGTCGTCCACCGTGACATCAAGCCAAGCAACGTGATGCTTGATTCTGCATTCAACGCTAAGCTTGGTGATTTTGGGCTCGCACGGTTCGTCGACCATGACCGAGGCTCACAGACTACAGTGTTAGCTGGGACAATGGGTTACATGGCTCCAGAGTGTGTCACCACTGGCAAAGCAAGCAAAGAATCTGATGTCTACAGCTTCGGGATTCTTGCATTGGAGATTGCATGTGGAAGGAGACCAGTTGTGCTAAAGGAAAACGATGACAAGATCAGATTGGTTCAGTGGGTGTGGGATCTCTATGGAAGAAATGAGATTCTTAATGCAGTTGACGGAAGGCTTGATGGCGCATTTCAAGAGAGAGAAGTAGTGTGCTTGATGGTTGTCGGACTGTGGTGTGCACATCCAGATTACAATCTACGACCTTCGATTCGCCAGGTCATAAGTGTACTGAAGTTTGAAGCACCATTGCCAAGCCTTCCCCCAAAGATGCCCGTGCCAATGTACTTTGCACCGCCAATTTCTCTATGCAGGTTTTCATACACCTCATCTGATGGGACACTGAAGGAGCAGGAGCTGGAGATATCCAATGGTTATGGAAAGACAAGCTCGTCCAGTGCAACCAATACTTCTAGTTCACCTCCCTCTGTTCGGTTGCCAGAGGTGGGTTACTAAGTCTGTTTGTTCCTTTCTATATTTTCAACATTTTGCTTTTGTTTGGTGCCAAGTGTATTAGAACGGCACTAAAGTTAAACTGCAGAGATGTTGTTGTTAGAACTAAAAACATCTAGATGAACTAGATTAATTGTGACAGCGAGACTAGAACACAAAATAGGATCATAACAGAAGGAATTAGGGATCATTACATCCTCCAGCACTTGAAGCCATCGTCGCCTGCTTGGTGCAGGCGAGGTTCAGGGTTGGTGTAGGGGAAGTAGTCGTCGCAGAGGTCGATGACGAAGGTGGGAAGGTGCGGATGCCCTCCGGCCTCCAGCGGCACTGCCCTGGTACCGCACGGCGAGGTTCCAGCCTTTCCCGTTGCTGGTGCGCAAGCCACGATCGGGGTGGTAGAGATTTTGGGGAGTAGCACGACTGGAAACTAACGAGGGTAGATGACCAGCGCCAGACTCCCCCTTATATGTGCGCATGCAACAGGGAGGCCACGAACCATTAGTTGGTTTGGGCACCCCCGATCAGGGCGCTTCTGTTACGTACGAGAAGGGGTGAACGTTGGTTCGTGGCCCCTCTCCTTATCTCTTTATCTTTTCAGTTTTGACCTGGTTCTGTTTGAACCGTTCAGATCAACCAACATTCTCCCCCTTGATCGTTCGGTTTAAACTTCTTTCGCCCATTCTCCATAGGAACAATATACCAAAGTGAGGTGTTACAAACAGCCAATGAAATGCCGTTGAACCTCAACACTTATAGTACGTCGGCCTATTTCGAAATGGAAAACATTCTTCTTAATGGGGAGTGGTTCTTTATTGTGGTCATTTTATTCCAGAATCATAAGGCTTCCAGTAATCCCATGCCGGCAACATGCTTTGTAAAAGTACTGGGTGGTAAGCCTTTCGTTAGCGGATCCGCAAGCATATGTGTCGTACTTATATGCTTAACCTCAATTGTTTGATCCTGGATTCTATCTTTCACAACATTAAACTTAATGTCAATGTGCTTGGCAGCAGCACTTGACTTGTTGTTACTCGTATAGAAAACTGCGGGTTCATTGTCGCAGTATAGCACAAGTGGTCTTGAAATGCTGTCAACCACTTTGAGCCCGGGAATGAAATTCTTTAGCCATACAGCCTGCCCAGTGGCCTCAAAACATGCTATAAATTCTGCCTGCATTGTAGACGAAGCAGTTATCGTTTGTTTGGAGCTTTTCCACGATATGGCTCCTCCGGCAAGTGTGAATATATAACCTGACGTGGATTTCCTAGTATCCACACAACCGGCATAATCAGCGTCTGAATAACCTACAACTTGCAGATTATCCGACCTTTTATACGTAAGCATGTAATCTTTCGTACCTTGCATATAACGCAAGACTTTCTTTGCGGCCTTCCAGTGGTCCGGTCCTGGATTTGATTGGAATCTGCCAAGCATTCCCGTTACAAAAGCCAAGTCAGGGCGCGTACAGACTTGTGCATACATGATGCTTCCGACAGCTGAAGCATAAGGAACCGACTTCATTTGATCAATTTCTATTTGGTTCCTCGGACATTGAAATGTCCCAAACTTATCGCCCTTGACTATAGGAGCAGGTGAGGGAGCGCACTTATGCAAATTGTATTTCTTTAACACTCGCTCAAAGTATGCTTTTTGGGATAGTCCTAACATCCCCTTTGACCTATCTCGGTAAATCTCAATGCCAAGGACATAAGAGGCTTCACCGAGATCCTTCATATCAAAATTGGATGACAGGAAATTCTTGGTCTCGTGCAACATATCCTTATCGCTGCAGGCCAACAATATGTCATCCACATATAGGACTAAAATCGTGAACCTACTGCCTTTAAATTTAACATAAATGCAGTTGTCCTTCACATTCTCTGTAAAACCAAAAGCTCGAATAATCTTGTCGAACTTGAGGTACCACTGTCTTGAAGCTTGCTTCAAGCCATAGATGGATTTCTTTAAACGACACGCTAAATGTTCCTTTCCTTCCACGACAAAACCTTCCGGCTGAGTCATGTAAACATCTTCATTAAGATCACCATTTAGAAATGCCGTCTTAACGTCCATTTGGTGTAATTCTAGGTCGAAATGAGCTACTAGAGCCATGACGATCCTAAAAGAATCTTTAGATGACACAGGAGAAAAGGTCTCATTGTAATCGATTCCTTCTCTCTGTGTAAAGCCTTTCGCCACAAGTCTTGCTTTGAACCTTTCGACATTCCCTTTGGAGTCAAACTTGGTTTTGTAGACCCATTTGCAGCCTACTCTTTTAGCACCACTGGGAATTTCTACTAAGTCCCAAACATCATTTGAGCTCATAGATTTTAACTCGTCTTCCATGGCAACTTGCCCATTTGGACGAATTCATACTTTTAATGGCTTGCTTATATGAGGTTGGATCCTCCACCTTTCCTATATCATTTACATCCTCACTCATGTAAGTGACATAATCTTCTGAAATGGCTTTCTTTCTATCTCGTTGTGATCTTCTCACAGGAGGTGGTGGTGGAGGAACATCATCATTTTGATGATCTTCTTCATTATTGTATGGTGATCCTCTTCACCTTCTGGATTTTCATTATTATTTTCGGGATCACCATTAGGTTCAGGACCTGAAACGTGAGGTTCAGAACCAACATTACGAGTCACTTTTCTTCGCATTGGCAGAACGAGCTCTTGGATAAGCGGGAATGCAACACATACCCGCTTCTCCTCAAGGTCGATCTTTCTTAATTCAGTGACTTCATTATCTTCAAAAAATACCGCTTGCCGAGTCTCCACAAACTTTGTGGTATGATTTGGACAATAAAAGCGATATCCCTTTCCCCTATGAGGGTATCCAATAAAGAAACAGCTAACTGTTTTTGGATCTAATTTCTTAAGTTGTGGATTGAATATTCTAGCTTCAGCGCGACAACCCCACACACGCAAATAATTCAAGCTCGGCTTTCTTCCCGTCCACATCTCATAAGGTGTGTTCGGTGCTGACTTAGTGGGAGCAAGATTTAAAATATGTGCGGCTGTCTTTAATGCCTCCATCCATAGGCTTACTGGCAAACTTGCATGACTAAGCATACTTCGCACCATGTCCAGAAGTGTGCGATTTCGACGCTCAGCCACGCCATTTTGCTGAGGTTCACCAGGCATTGAATATTGGGCGACAATTCCATTCTCAGCTAGGAACTTGGCAAAAGGTCCTGGAATTTGCCCATAAGGAGCATGTCTACCATAATACTCTCCCCCGCGATCAGATCGTACGACTTTTATTTTAACATTCAGTTGGTTCTCAACCTCAGCTTTGAATATTTTGAATTTCTCCAAAGCTTCCGAACGATCACGTATAGGGTAAATATACCCGTATCGGGAAAAGTCGTCTGTAAAGGTGATGAAATATTCAAAACCGTCTACAGACTTAACATTAAGGGGTCCACATATGTCAGTATGAATAAGTTCTAGGACACCCGCAGATCTTACTGCTCCTTTCTTAATCGTTTTTGCGTATTTTCCTTTTATGCAGTCGACACATTTGTCTGCATCGGAAAAGTCTAATGGAAGGAGTACGTCATTTTTAATAAGTCTTTCTATTCTCCCCCTCGAAATGTGGCCCAAACGACAGTGCCACAATTTCGAAGAAGTACTAGCACCCTTCCATTTCTTCTCAACATTAGAAACATACTCACATGCAGAACTGAATCATTCATTGATAACATATATAATTTGCCTCGTCTGACACCGAGGCCAACATTCTTATTACAATAATTCAACTCAAATTGTTTGTTGCCAAACTTACACTCAAACATGTTATCATCTAGGCAAGAGACTGAAATCAAATTCCTACTTAAAGTAGGTACATAAAGAACATTATTCAAATGAAGACGAAAGCCGGTGTGGAGCTCCAAGGTGAGTGACCCTACAGCTTCGACATCGACTTCAACTCCATTGGCGACTTTAAGTCTTCTTGCCCCCTCTCTTTGGATCATACTTAATCCCTACATGGAATTAGCAACATGAGCAGTTGCACCTGAATCAATCCACCATGTGGTACTAGAGAAATTAACATAAAAACTTTCATCAACAAAAGTAATTTCATCTGTACCTTTCTTTAACAGCCATTTCAGGAACTCTGGACAGTCCTTTTTATAGTGCCCTTCTTTCTCACAGAATAGACACTTGTTGTTTGAAGACTGATCAGCCTTCTCCTTTCCCTTAAACGACTTTGGCGCATGGTTCTTAAAAGGCTTCTTTTGAGGGTTGGAAGAACTTGGCCCATCATGTTTTCTCTTGGCGGATCCAACATGAAAAACCTGGTCCTTTCCTTGCCTCTTAATCCTCTCATCTTCCTCAACGAGCCTTGGGGATAGTTCGTTGAGTGACCATTTTTCTTTGAGAGAATTATAGTTTATCTTAAATTGTTCGAACTCTGAAGGGAGGGACTCTAAGATCATAATCACAAGGAGGTTATCGCTAAGCTCACAATCTAAAACTTTCAACTTATTGGAAGCATTAACCATCCTCAGAACATGAGATCTTACATCTCCATCATTATTATACTTTGCAAGGAGCTTCTGAAACAGCTCTTGGGCATAGACCTTGTCGGAGCCCTTAAACTGCTCCTCCAAGGCTACCATGAACTCCTTTGCATTGTCTTTCTTGGGGAGAGCCCCAATAATATCTGGAGATATTGAGGACTTCATCAGCAGCATTGCTACATGATTAGCCTTCTCCCATTTTTCCATCTTGGAATCATAGGATTTCTTTGCCTCATCATACCCTGTGGCACCAACAGTGGGTGCCACAGGTTTGTCCTCCCGCAAGGCATAATCAAACTCACTGAAAGCCAAGCAGAGTTCCATAGAATTCTTCCAACGAGGGAAGTTGCTACCTGTCAAATGCTCGACAGTGTCTGGTCTAAACGGAGCGGAAGCTGAAATTTTAAATGGACGCTCATAAGTATGGCATGAATATAAACATTACGTTGGTAAAAAATAAATAAACATGCCAAAATCTTAAAATTCTAACTCTACGCCAAAACACCGTTGGGCAGTAATGACATAAAATTAGAAACACTTTAGAGGGTGACATGTGAAATTAAAACAACGTTGGTCAGAATTAATTTTACTGTCACATCATTCTCAAATTTGACATCAAGAATTTAACTTAAAAAAGGAACTTTGTTAATTGATGTCAAACTTGATATTTCAACATTTAAACATGCTAAATATTCTAAACAAAAATTCTCGTTGGTTCATTTTCGTTCAGAACAATAACATATTTCAACTCATATTTTAGGCAATATTTTCTGTATCTAAAACAGTGCATAAAACTGAATTATATAACTTAAAAAATGCACTGAAACTAGAAACAGAAACTTAAAACAGAGGAAAATCGAGCAGAAATTCCACTGCAGCCCAGCTAATTTAGAAATTTTGGGCCGAAGCCCATCTCAGATTTGGCCCAACAAGGACCGAAAGGCCCAAATTGATCACCGGCGAGCAGGACCATTGGATGAAATCCAACGGCTGCCCTTGCTCCGCGGAGGATCAAAACGGTGCTCCCGGTCAAACCCTAATCCTCATTTTATTCGATCCCTTCCCCGCTTCTTTCGCTCGCAGGAGAGACGGCGCCGACGGCGACCGCGCTGCTCCGCAGCTATTCCGGCGGCCGGAGCGCGCCCGTGAGAGAGAGATGGCGACGGCGGCGCATCTCCCTCCCCCTGTTCCATCCCGACGCGTTGGCTGTGCTCAGCGGAGGAGCGTGCGCTGGGCGAGAGCCCGCGCGCTCTTCCGTTGAGCATGGCTGCCGGTCGTGTTCATATGGGGCGGCGAGGAGGTGGTGCCGGCCGGCGAGGCGGCGGCCCTTCATCGACGACGGCGCCGACCGAAACAACGGCCGACGACGCGTGCGTCCATTCCGCGCGAGGCGCGTCCTTCCGCACGCCCTCTCCGATGGGAGAGGAACGGCGTCGCGGGGCCACCGCCCTCGTGCAGCATCCTGCACGGACCCGAAGGTGGAGGCGACGGTCCGGCGTCGTTCTCGGTAAGTTCCCGATCGCAATTTTGCCCAATTTTGGATTTTTCGATTTGGGAATTTTCTAGGGTTGGTGCGGGCAGGAGGGGATTTTCTTTTTATTTGCCAATTTCTTCTCCCCTCCTTCTAACTGCTTGACGATGAACTAACAGAAGATCAAGTAATAATTAACCGAACAAGATTTACTCAAAACCGACTTAATTAGTTAATTAAACTTGATCAACGTGATTAACAGTGAGCAATTAGACTGATCCGAGACTAAAACATGAAACAATTGCCTAAAACATGAACTTTAATAACCAAAACTTGATCAACAGATCCTAGTTAGGGTTCTAGTGCTATCACAGAGGCGACTGATACCAATGTTAGAACTAAAAACATCTAGATGAACTAGATTAATTGTGACAGCGAGACTAGAACACAAAATAGGATCATAACAGAAGGAATTAGGGATCATTACATCCTCCAGCACTTGAAGCCATCGTCGCCTGCTTGGTGCAGGCGAGGTTCAGGGTTGGTGTAGGGGAAGTAGTCGTCGCAGAGGTCGATGACGAAGGTGGGAAGGTGCGGATGCCCTCCGGCCTCCAGCGGCACTGCCCTGGTACCGCACGGCGAGGTTCCAGCCTTTCCCGTTGCTGGTGCGCAAGCCACGATCGGGGTGGTAGAGATTTTGGGGAGTAGCACGACTGGAAACTAACGAGGGTAGATGACCAGCGCCAGACTCCCCCTTATATGTGCGCATGCAACAGGGAGGCCACGAACCATTAGTTGGTTTGGGCACCCCCGATCAGGGCGCTTCTGTTACGTACGAGAAGGGGTGAACGTTGGTTCGTGGCCCCTCTCCTTATCTCTTTATCTTTTCAGTTTTGACCTGGTTCTGTTTGAACCGTTCAGATCAACCAACAGTTGTTATTGACTCTGGCTAGATGTTGTGAACAGTATTCGTTCAGTTACTTGTGTATAGATTGGCTACCTATAGAACATAATCACTGAAATGTATCCTGGGTGAATTCATGATGTTCTCCTAATAGTAGTGTTGACAGTTGTTTTTTTTTTGCGAAACACAGTACAAACACAGACGCTCACATACACGTGCACACACTCATCCCTATGAACGCACACACGCACACCCTACCCCTATGAGCACCTCCGAAATACTGAGCCGGCGGGTCGAGTCTTGAGATTGACGAAGTCACCACAGGCACCTCGCTGTCGACGGGAACGTCGCCTCCCACTGAAAAATATTCCGCCTAAATGAGAAACACCAGTGTCAAATCTGAGATTTGAACTCTGGTGGGCTGGGGGTACAACCACCCTCCTAACCATCTTGCCACAGGCAAGTTCTCGTGTTGACAGTTGTTCTGTTGTTCATTTATATACGGGATGTGGCAAGAATCATCAGGTGAATGCCTACTATTGTAACCTACACACGAGATATGCAACGAACATGCAGCACTTAACATATATCTTTCCTGCTTATCTATAGTTACTACTAGATGTAGATGTCCCATTTAAATTGACTTTACACGTAACTATCCAAGTGTTGGGAGTACCGAGTGTAACATACCGTGATGAATATATATCTATACTCTATAACAAAAATGAACAAACTGGTAAACATATAAATCATTCAAATGGAAAATAGCAAGACCGGATAAAAGATGAAGCCGAAGAATTTTAGAGGTGAAGTAAAATACGAGCTTTACATGTCAATATTCATGCCTAATGCGCAGAGTCCCTGTATAATTGAGATATTAGCTGGAGGTCCATCATCTTGAAGTAAACAGTACGGAACCACAGTAGGACTCAACACCAAAAAAATTGCCATGCCCAATGCCCGAAACTACAAAAATTGTAATGCCCCTCGCTTGCGAAGCAGTGTTATGTCTGGGAAATGTTAAGTTGTCAACTACCACAGTGTTCATGCCATGAATGATGCAGATAAGCTTTCATGAAATTCAGAACAACAGGCTAACAATTTGATCATGTTCCACGAATCAACCATAAACTGGACCAGCAGAACAGCATCCACCCATGAAATTTTGAACCAATGTACAACCATTTTTCGTCCACAGTTGAACAATGTTCTACTGTTCCAAACTCGGAAGCAATATTTTCTGTTTAAATTTGTCCTCAGTTGCAAAATTACATCGTTTGTGAGGAACCTTTCGCGCTTAACTCTAACAGTAGAATCTACTAGCATGGGCTGCATAAGCGATAAGGAAGCAGATATCCATTACCATTTTGCAGCTTCTTTTTTCACTTCTCTCCACGATGCTTCTTGGCGGTGAACCGGTAGACCACCGGACCATGGCGCCAGCCTTCCGGCGGTGGATCCTTGTGCAATACCTCAATGTCGAACACCTTCCTTGCTTTCCCGAAGAACTTCTTATCAGTGCGCTTCCACCTCCTCATGTGCGCCATCAAGAACACAACCTCCCCCTTCACGAAGAACCGCAGCGTCTCTATCAAGGGGTCAACCAACGTCTCGTAATAGACCACGTCCGACGCCACAACGAGGTCAAACCGAGAGGCCGGCGCTGGGGCTACCACTGCCTCCATCGCGGCGGCATCGCCCCAGGGGAGCGAGACGACGGAGACGGAACCACCGCGGGAGTCGAGAAGGGGCGCGTTGAGGGAGGCGTTGTGGAGGAGATTGGAGAGCGCGGCGGGCAAATCGGAGAGGACGGTGTGTGCTGGGAGGGCGGCGGCCAGGGCGCGGCCCGCGGCGCCGGTCCCGGAGCCGAGCTCGAGGATGCTGAGTGGGCAGTGTGAGGTAGGGGAACGTGGGAGGAGATGCGGGGAGGCCGGGAGGAAGCGTAGGAGCGTGGTGGCGGAGGGCCAAAGCTGGAAGGTGAGACCGAGGGAAGGGATGGTGCGGACGGTGACGGGGGACGGGAGCGCAGGGATGTGGAACTGGTGGAGCTGCGCCTCGGGTGCGGAGGCGGCGGCGGTTGAAGCGGGGAGGAAGTTTGGGAGGAGGAGTTGGAGATCGCCGGATTCGGAGTCGGAGTCGGAAGCAGGGGATATGGCGGATATGCCGGCGGCGGCAGCAGCGACAGCGGTGGGCGTGGCGGCGGCGGCGGCCATTATATTCGTGGAGCAACGGTTTGGGGGTTTTGACCAGTACCGTGGTTACATCAAACTGTGGTTTTAACAAAACCGGGTCTTCAGTTCAAAAAAAAAAAAAAGACAGACGGGGTCTATGCCGAGACATTTCGGACAACTATAACCTATCGTCAGAAAAAATCACGAGCTTCTTTTGTTTTCGAAAGATCACTACGTTATGCCTGATTACCAATTTATTTTAAGAAATTGATTTAATGCATCAGAAAATTAGAACACGTCGTTGATTCTTATACTTGAGATATTTAATTTTCTAATCTTATAACTTTTGAGTTATGCAAGTCGATCATATTGATGATGGCATCACCTATAAATCAGATCACACATGTCATGTTGATAATTAATGATGAGAGAAGTATTATACTGTAATAGATAACATGACATAACACATTTTAAGGCAAAATGAGTCTACAACCTACCTTAGCTCGCTCTTAATACGAAAGTAGTAATATAGACTAGTATCGTATTCATAATATTTTTCACTGTGACTAGCCTCACGTCGGAGTGAGCAGAAAACTAGCTCACATAATTGTTGCTATCTTAGTTGTACAGTTATTATTGTACCAGCTTAGATCAATAATTGTCATTTACAATCCCCTTAGGTTTCAAATTCGTCACCAATATCTTTGTGTTCCATTTACTTGCACTTGCTGATCTGGTGCCTTCTCTCGAATGCACATGTTAGATGCGCCGTTTTTTTTTGGCAGCTTGGTTTTTGTAAAAAAAAAAATCAAAACCATTGTATTTCAATACCTAGCAAGGGTTAATACAACTTCCATTAAACTGCAGTTTTTGAAAAAGAGAGTCCAGACCTCTTTCCATAATAGTGTAAATGTCTCAGTTTTTGGAATATTACAACTTCAAAGTTATACTATTTCACTAGATGAACAACTCAAAATATTCCAAACTATATTGTTTTCAGATAATGTGGTTTCCTCCAAATACAGAAAACCAAACACTGTTGTGTTGCCTCGTTCATCTATTAGATATATGTTCAAATGAAAATAGAAGACAGAGCCAAAGTATCGGTTAAGCGTAAACAAAAGAGATTAACAAAGGTGGCGAGCTGCCACCTTTTGGCCCTTCTCCGATGTTTCTGACCATGAATCAACGGGTCCCTGCCTCCTTTGCTTGCCGCTATGGCGGTGGGAGGTGGTGGAGACTTCGGACCTACGTGCGGCGCCGTATTTTGGTCATTAGAGTTTGGTCAACCGGCAGCGACGTTACCGTGGCTATGGCGGCGTTGTGCGGGACAAGAATAAGGTATACTCCCCTCTTCGTCCCTCATTGGCGACAATATCATTCGATGGCGTTGAGGAGCACGGGAATTCAGATCAATTTAAGGGTTCAACGGTGATGACTTTGGCTCTGAGACGTTGTTCCTTAAGGGCACGTGCACGAAGGTTTCCCGGCTGTCATCAACAACGCCATGCCATCTCCGGTCGAAGATAGGCAACAACGGCGCTCCAGCGGCGTTAGTGGTCGTTAAGTGGTTCAAGGTTCTCGATGTAATTTTTATTAGGTATGAGATGTTTTGTACTTCTTCTAGACTTTTATAGTAGATCCGGATCCTTCTAGCAAAAAAAGGGTTGACGGTAAACTAAAAAAATCATGTAAATTACGGTGGCTATTTCTTACCTGAATTATTGAAGAAAACTAAAAAAGCCATGACAGATTTTCGGTTAAACCCACTCCTTTTAAAGTTGCTGAAGCCTACAAGAAATCTTCTCTATCTAAATAGCAGCACCCCACTAGCTGATTTTCGCCCTCTCATGCCTCCACGTCACCTTCTTATTACCGACGCCTAATTTTGTCGATCGTCCTTCACGCCCCTTCGCATTTTCATCGTATGTTTTTTAGCATAATGGTTGCTGACGTGGAACACACGCTCGTTGGGAGACCCCAAGAGGAAGGTATGAGGCAGTGCAGCAGTAAGTTTTCCCTCAGTGTGAAACCAAGGTTATCGAATCCAGGAGGAGCAGTAGCACTTCAGAAAGTTGTCACTGGCGGAATGTGATGCGGCGCAACACCAGGGAATCCGGCGCTGACGTGGAACCTGCACACAACATAATCAAACTACTTTGTCCCAACGAAACAGGAAGGTTGTCAATCTTCCCGGCTTGCTGTAACAAAGGATTAAACGTATGGTGTGGAAAAACAGTGTTTAATTGCAGAAAGTAAAAGAGAACAATGATTGCAGTTGGTGGTTTTATCAGTGTAAAAGAATGGACCGGGGTCCACAGTTCACTAGTGGTGTCTCTCCATAAAGATAAACGACATGCTGGGTAAACAAATTACAGCTGGGCAATTGATAAAATATTGAGCGCATAACAATGCATATATATAACAAGGTGACTACCATGATATTTAATTGGGCATTGCGACAAAATACATAGACCGTTTATCCAACCGCATCTATGACTAATAATCCACCTTCAGGTTGACTTCCGTGTTCCCCGTTGGTATTAAGTTGCAAGCAACGGATAATCGCATTAAGCAATGTGCGTAAAGTAAACAAATACATATGACCATGGACATAGCATTGTTATGTTACCCCTAGTAGCAACAGCACATCCACAACCTTAGGCGTTGCTGTCACTCGCCCAGATTAGTTGAGACTGAACCCACTATCTAGCATAAATACTCCCTCTTGGAGTTACAAGTATCTACTCGGCCAAAGCATCTACTAGTAACGGAAAGCATGAAGATCATAAATAACATGTATCATAGATTAATAATCAACTTGATCATAGTATTCAATATTCATCGGATCCCAGCAAACACAACATGTAGCATTACAATAAGATGATCTTGATCATGTTAGGCAGCTCACAAGATCTAAACATGATGGCACAAAGTGAAGAGACAACTATCTAGCTACTGCTATGGACCCGTAGTCCAAGGATGAACTACTCACGCATCACTCCGGAGGCGGGCATGGTGATGTAGAGCCCTCCGGTGATGATTCCCCTCTCCGGCAGGGTGCCGGGAAGAGGTTCTGGACCCTCCCGAGCTAGGGTTGACGACGGCGGCGCCTCTGAAACTTTTCGTGGAATATGACTCGGGTATCTAGGGTTTTTGCATCGGGGGGAATAAGTAGGCGAAAGGGCGGCGGCTGAGGGCACCCGAGGGGCCCACACAACCCCTCGACGTGGCCCCACCTTTGGCCGCGCCGAGCCCTTGTGTGGCCACCTCGTGGCTCTTCTCCGTCTCCCCTTTGGACTCCGTGTGTGTCTCGATGAAATAGGGACCTCCGTAAATTTTCGTCCAATTCCGAGAATATTTCCAGAATAGATTTTCTGGAATACAAAAACAGCAGAAAACAGGAACTGGCACTGTGGCATCTTGTTAATAGGTTAGTCCCAAAAAATGTATAAAAGTGACATAAAGTAGATGCAAAACATGTAACAATTGATATAATATCAACATGGAACATCAAAAATTATAGATACGTTTGAGACGTATCCGCATCCCCAAGCTTAGTTCCTGCTCGTCCTCGAGTGGGTAAACGATAAAACAATATAATTTTTGAAGTGACATGCTACCATCATAATCTTGATCATATAATATTGTAAGGCAAATGTAAATGAATGAAGTGATCCAAGTCAATGGTCTATAGTTTGCTATCAAATAGATAATGAGTAAACAACTGAATCACACAAGCTAAAATTTTCATGAATAGTACTTTGGAGAAAATGCATCCACAGGTTTACATAAGAGTTAACTCATAAAGCAATAGATTCTAACAAAAGGTATTTGATACGTCTCAAACGTATCTATAATTTTTGATGTTCCATGCTGATATTATATCAATTGCTACATGTTTTGGTTACACTTCATATCATTTTTATGCATTTTCTGGGACTAACCTATTAACAAGATGCCACAGTGCCAGTTCCCTGTTTTCTGCTGTTTTTGGTTTCAGAAAATCTATTAAGGAAATATTCTCGGAATTGGACGAAACAAAAGACATCGTCAATAATATCACGAGGAGATCACGGAGTCCAAAGGGGAGTCGGAGCAGACCCACCAGGGGGCCACGCCACACTAGGGCACGGCCCAGGGTGGGCCCGCGCCCCCCTATGGCGTGGTGGCCCCCCTCGGCCACCGACGCCGCCTCTTCGCCTATATATTCTCCGCGACGCGAAAACCCTATTACGGTCGATCATATTCCACGAAAAGTTCCGTCGCGGCCGTCATCGTCAATCTCAGATCGGAGGAGTTCTGAAGCTCTTCCCGGCACCCTGCCGGAGGGGAGATCATCACCGGAGGGCTCTACATCACCATGCCTGCCTCCGGAGTGATGCGTGAGTAGTCCACCCCTGGACTACGGGTCCATAGCAGTAGCTAGATGGTTGTCTCTCTACCTTGTGCCTCCATGTTTAGATCTTGTGAGCTGCCTAACATGATCAAGATCATCTTATTGTAATGCTAGATGTTGTGTTTGCTGGGATCCGATGAATATTGATACCATGTTTATTCAAGTTGTTTATCTATGTGCTCTTGATCTTGCATGCTCTCCGTTGCTAGTAGATGCTTTGGCCAAGTAGATGCTTGTGACTCCAAGAGGGGGTATTTATGCTCGATAGTGGGTTCAGTCTCTAGATATCTGGATCAGTGACAGAAAGGTCTAAGATGGTAGATGTGCTGTTGCTACTAGGGATAAAACATTGGTGCAGTGTCCAAGGGCACTTGTATTGATTACATTACACACTTTACTTCATGCAATAATCTGTTGTTAGCAACTTAATACTGAACAGGATGCGGATGCTGCCTTGAAGGTGGATTATTTAGGCATAGATGCGGTTGGAATAACGGTCTATGTACTTTGTTGTAATGCCCAACTAGATTTCATAGTAGACATCTTGGCATGTATTGCATTGTTATGCCCTCTCTATTTGTCAATTGCCCAGCTGTAATTTGTTTACCCAACATGCTAGTTATCTGTTCTGAGAGAGACACCACTAGTGAACTGTGGACCCTGGTCCAATTTCCTCATACTGTTTACACAACCTGCTGCAATCATCTGTTTCCTGTTACTTGCTGTTTTTCCTGCTGTTTTCCACACCATACGTTTAACTCTTTGTTTCTGCAAGACCGGAGAGATTGACAACCTCTCTGTTTCGTGTTGGGCAAAGTTCTGGTTTGTGTCTGTGCAGATTCCACGTTGGTGCAAGCTCCCTAGCGCCAGGGGGAGTCAACATCAACAACCTTCCGATAGATCGTCAAGTCCTACTGGTTGATTAACCTTGGGTAGATTATTCAAGGGAAAACTTCTGCTGTCTACATCATAACCTTCCTCTTGGGGTTCACCAACACGTAGCCATCAAGCTGTTTTCTGGCGCCGTTGCCGGGGACTTGGAGGCTATTGGAAAGGGGAGTCTCTCAGTTCCAATCTCTTTACTTTGTTTTTGTCTTGTTTTAGTTTTGTTTTGCTTGCTGTTAAAAATCAAAAATCCAAAAAAATTAAATTCCTGCATCTAGTTTATTTCGGTTTGTTATTATGTCTAGTTCTTTGCTTGCTATTCATGGGTACTTTGCTTGAAACTTGTCCTATGGCTGAAAACAACTTGAGAAACCTTTATGAAATTTATCTTGAGCTAGGACATGATGTGTTTGAAGAGAAAATTAAAAAACCTATGGAACTTTATTTGCATGATAGTACCAATGATATTGGTATACACTCTTTGAACATGGTTGTTGCTAATGCTATGGAAAATATTAAGCTTGGGGAAGTTGGTAATGATACTATTGAAATAACTTCTTTTGATAAATTTGAGGTAGACAAACATTCCTTGACTCAAGAGAAAGCAAAAATAACAGAAGTACCAAATATTTCCCCCAATGTTGTTTATGAAAATCCATGCTATTTTGATAAGTCTTATGATAATCCTCTTTTTATTCCTAATTTCGAAATGCATGGTAATGAGAGTGTTTGCTTAGAAAATGTTTATGATAAAGCTCTAGATGATGGTCCTATGTTGCTTGATAATATTATTAATTCTACTATTGAGAGTGATCAATCAACTTGTTTCAATATGTCTAAAAGTGGGTTTGAAATTTTTGATCCCACTATCTTGCTTGATAAAAGTTATGTGTTTGTAGATCATAAAAAGCATGCTTTATGTGATAGTTATGTTGTTGAGTTTGTTTATGATGCTATTGAAAATTATTATGAGAGAGGGAAAGATGGTTTTAAAAGTTTTCATGTCACTAAAATACCTCTCTTTGTGTTGGAAGTTTTAAAGTTGGATTTGTTGCATCTTCCTATGCTAGCTGCTTTATGCTTCAATGATTTGTTTTACTACAATATTCCTCTGCATAGGAAGTGGGTTAGACTCAGATGATTTTGATATTTGCCTCTTGATGCTCTCTTTGTTTTTCAACTCTTATTCTTATGCGAGCATCATTAAAATCCTAAAGCCTAGCTGAAAGGCATTAAAGAAAAGCACTTGTGGGAGATAACCCATGTGTCAAGGATGCTTGTTTACCTCTGTAGCAACTCCTTTGTATCTTTTATTTGCTGTTTTGTTGTGCCAAGGAGAGTTACTAATGCAAAGTTGGTTTTTATTTTCGGGACTGCATTGGGACAGATTGCTGTTCGTCACCGTTTAATTCAGTAGAAAATCAGAAAAAATCGAAAAATGCTGAAACTTTTTGTGCATGTTCCTGATGATGTTACGCAACTTTCATTATTTCAAAAGTTCTTCATCTGAGCATCGTAAGTGCCTCGAAAAAATTCGTCATTACAGACTGTTCTGGTTTGACAGATTCTGTCTTTTATTTTGCATTCTCTCTTTTACAAGTTTTTAAGTGGTTTCTTTTCGTGTAAAAGTGCCCACTTGAGCCTAGTAACAGTGGCTAATGTTTAAAATAGTTGGCTTGTGAGTTTTGTCTTTGCTAGAACTTTGAAGTATTATCTTTTAGTGCACTAACCTGCTAATGAGAAAAGCTGTTAAGTTTTGGTGTGAAGGAAGTTTTCAAGTGTTGATAGAGGAGAATGATATTACATGATCAAGAAGAGTGAAGAGCTTAAGCTTGGGGAGGCTTACCTCCCCAGCATATTTCAAGAAGACTCAAGCATCTAAGCTTGGGGATGATCCCCTTCTTCATCTACAAATTATCAGGTCATCTCTAATGGTGCTATATTTTTATTGCTTCATACTAGTGTACTCTTCCTTGGAGCGTCAGTGTGTTTTTGTTTTCAGTTTGTTTTGTTTTGTTTGCTGTGCTATACTTGTTGGATCCTAGTATTCATGTTTGGGAGAGAGACACGCTCCACTTTTTCATTAGAATACTCTTGTGCTTCACTTATACTTGTTGAGTATTCCTGTCTAGTTGCTGTTATTGCTGTTAGCTCTCAGTTTTTCATGTATCTCTTGTTAGAGCTTTCAGTTTCTTTTGAAGAAAGTACTCTCTTGCTTCACTTATATCTGTTTGGAGAGTTGTCAAATAAGTTGATTGGTGTTTGGTTGGACCAGAAAAATGCTATGCATGTGGTAGTGGTATAAAATGCTTACATGAATCTTTTTAGATCGTTGTCTTGAGTAATTTGATGCTTGCCAATTGTTTTGAGCTGTCAAGTAATTAATGTTTAAGCTTGTGCATCATGTAAGTAATGGCTATTAATGAAGAACTACTATAAGGATTTTCTGCTATAATAATCTGTTGCATAATTGGAAGTCCATAGTAGTCTAGATAATTTTTGGATGAAGGCTATGTGTTAACAAGGAAGACAGTGGGAGTCTATGGTTCGTCAAACCTTGTGTTTTATGTACACTCTTGCTATTCCAGTTGATAATGATGTTTGCTTATAATAACCTTGCTAGCCTAAACTCTGTACTAAGAGGGAATGCTTCTTGTACATCCAAAACCTTGAGCCAAATCCATGCCACCTGTGTCCACCATACCTACCTATTATGTGGTGTTTTCACCATTCCAAGTAAATTTCTTCATGTGCTATCTACTAACTACTCAAAACTGTTACATTTCCTTTTTGTGTCACTACTTGAAAAGCTCATAAGGACGTAGTAGTGAGATTTGTCATCTTCCATGCTAATTAATTTACAAGGATTGGCAGCTTCATCTGCTTCTCCACCTTTTATTTTGCATTAAAGAGCTGGTTAGTCCACCCTATAAATAAATAAATAGACACTCCTCCATGGTGAATGTTGGTGGGCACCCGAGGATTCGGTTAGCCATGGTTTGTGGAAAGTAAATGGTTGGGAGGAGTGTCACCAATAAGTGCTTGTTACAAGTGCAGTCCTAAAAACTCTCGGAACCGCTCTAAAAGTTAGTTAGCCATGGAAGATGACAAGTACCTGCTATTTGATTTGTTGACACCTGTATACACCATTACCTTACAAAACAATATTTTATGCTCTCTATATGCCTTCGGGAACTACAGCTCTAGCACATGATGTTAATCCCTGCTTCCCTCTGCGAAGGGCCATTCTTTTACTTTTATGTTGAGTCAGTTTTCCCACTTCTTTCTGTCTACTTAAGCAAACATCATTGTCAACTCCAGTATAACAGTTTTTACATAACTTTGTGTTTGGTTGATCATATTCTTTGCATTGACATTATCTATATGATATACATGTTGAAAGTTGAAGCAAAGCTGAAGCTATTATCTTCCTTTGTGTTGATACAAACACTTTCATGTTGAAATTATTGCTGCTGTGAACTAACTATTATGTTAGACTATTATATCTCTAAATGTTTTATAGTATTATTCATGAAAGTTTGCACTTGTGTGATCACTTATGTTTACTCTTTATTTACTTGCTTGCAAACTATAGACCATTGGCTTGGATCACTTCATTCAGATCATGTGCATTACATTGTTATTTGATCAAAGATTGTGTTGGTAGCATGTCACTTCAAAAATTATCTGTTTTTATCGTTTACCTACTCGAGGACGAGCAGGAACTAAGCTTGGGGATGCTTGATACGTCTCAAACGTATCTATAATTTTTGATGTTCCATGCTGTATTATATCAATTGCTACATGTTTTGGTTACACTTTATATCATTTTTATGCATTTTCTGGGACTAACCTATTAACAAGATGCCACAGTGCCAGTTCCCTGTTTTCTGCTGTTTTTGGTTTCAGAAAATCTATTAAGGAAATATTCTCGGAATTGGACGAAACAAAAGACATCGTCAATAATATCACGAGGAGATCACGGAGTCCAAAGGGGAGTCGGAGCAGACCCACCAGGGGGCCACGCCACACTAGGGCGCGGCCCAGGGTGGGCCCGCGCCCCCCTATGGCGTGGTGGCCCCCCTCGGCCACCGACGCCGCCTCTTCGCCTATATATTCTCCGCGACGCGAAAACCCTATTACGGTCGATCATATTCCACGAAAAGTTCCGTCGCGGCCGTCATCGTCAATCTCAGATCGGAGGAGTTCTGAAGCTCTTCCCGGCACCCTGCCGGAGGGGAGATCATCACCGGAGGGCTCTACATCACCATGCCTGCCTCCGGAGTGATGCGTGAGTAGTCCACCCCTGGACTACGGGTCCATAGCAGTAGCTAGATGGTTGTCTCTCTACCTTGTGCCTCCATGTTTAGATCTTGTGAGCTGCCTAACATGATCAAGATCATCTTATTGTAATGCTAGATGTTGTGTTTGCTGGGATCCGATGAATATTGATACCATGTTTATTCAAGTTGTTTATCTATGTGCTCTTGATCTTGCATGCTCTCCGTTGCTAGTAGATGCTTTGGCCAAGTAGATGCTTGTGACTCCAAGAGGGGGTATTTATGCTCGATAGTGGGTTCAGTCTCTAGATATCTGGATCAGTGACAGAAAGGTCTAAGATGGTAGATGTGCTGTTGCTACTAGGGATAAAACATTGGTGCAGTGTCCAAGGGCACTTGTATTGATTACATTACACACTTTACTTCATGCAATAATCTGTTGTTAGCAACTTAATACTGAACAGGATGCGGATGCTGCCTTGAAGGTGGATTATTTAGGCATAGATGCGGTTGGAATAACGGTCTATGTACTTTGTTGTAATGCCCAACTAGATTTCATAGTAGACATCTTGGCATGTATTGCATTGTTATGCCCTCTCTATTTGTCAATTGCCCAGCTGTAATTTGTTTACCCAACATGCTAGTTATCTGTTCTGAGAGAGACACCACTAGTGAACTGTGGACCCTGGTCCAATTTCCTCATACTGTTTACACAACCTGCTGCAATCATCTGTTTCCTGTTACTTGCTGTTTTCCTGCTGTTTTCCACACCATACGTTTAACTCTTTGTTTCTGCAAGACCGGAGAGATTGACAACCTCTCTGTTTCGTGTTGGGCAAAGTTCTGGTTTGTGTCTGTGCAGATTCCACGTTGGTGCAAGCTCCCTAGCGCCAGGGGGAGTCAACATCAACAACCTTCCAATGATCGTCAAGTCCTACTGGTCCGATTAAACCTTGGGTAGATTATTCAAGGGAAAACTTCTGCTGTCTACATCATAACCTTCCTCTTGGGGTTCACCATCACGTAGCCATCAGTATTTAACTAACACAAAGGAAGATTTAAGTTTCAGTATTTGGCTCAACTTTCAACATATTTATCTCATGGATATTGTCAACATAAAGCAATATAATAAGTCCAATATGTAGCATATAACAAATGTTGTACCAAAGTTGACACTAGTGTTTGCTTGTGGAAGATAGAAGAAAAACTGACTCAACATAAAAGTAAAAGAAAGGCCCTTCGCAGAGGGAAGAATGGATTAAATCATGTACTAAAGCTTTTTAGTTTTTGAAATCATATAGAGAGTAAAAATTAAGTTTTGAGAGGTGTTTGTTAATTGTCAACGAATGGCAGCGGATGAAAACAATTTTCTCCCTATCAAACAGACTTTTAAGAACGGCTCCCATGAAAGACGTTATTTCTACTAGAAAGGCCCTCTTTCTCTTTTGTTTACACATGCAGATGATTCACTGAGTAATCAGTTGACAAAATGTGAAGAGAATTATTCGATTAAAGTTGTAATTAATTGGGACTGGGCACCCCGTTGCCAGCTCTTTTTGCAAAATTAATAGATAAGCGGATGTATATGCCGCTAGTCTGATGGTAAAGTCTGTTTGACAAGTTGAATAAAGAATAACCCACTACTTCCTCATGAGCTAGTAAACATTGACACAAAAATGAGTAGTAACAATTTTGAAGTTTAAAGGTAGCACATGAAAAATTTACTTTGAGTGGCAAGGAAATACCACATATAGCTAGTTATGGTGGACACAAATGGCATGGATTTTGGCTCAAGGATTTGGATGCACGAGAAGCATTCCCTCTCAGTACAGAGTTTAGGCTAGCAAGGTTATGTAAGCAAACAAGAATATCAACCGGTTCACCAAGTTTTATATGACCAACATATTGCAAACATTATAAGACTTCACACCGTATTCCTTGTTAACCAAACCCTTTTATTAGAAAATATCTAGACCTTAGAGATACCACTCATGCAAACCAAATTTCAACAAGCTTTACGGTAGTTCTTCACTAATGGGCTTAACTTACATGATGTAAAAGTTTAATCATGATGTACTTGTTAACTCAAAACAATTGACAAGTATCAAATTATTCAAATTAGTGATCTACAATAATATGCAAGTCTTTTCCATTATACCATTTACCACATGAAACATTTTCTGTTCCAACCAAACACCAATCAATTTATTTCAATAACTCTCCAAACAAGTATAAGTGAAGCAAGAGAGTATTTTCTTTAAAAGAACTAATAGCTCTGACAAGAGATACATGAATACAAGAGCTAAAAGCTTAACAGCGCTAGATATGAATACTCAACAAATATAAGTGAAGAATAGGAGTATTCTCATTAAAAAGCGAAGCGTGTCTCTCTCCCAATCAAGAATGATAGGATCCAATCAAGTTGATTACAAAATAAAAGAAAAATAACATACTGAAAATAAAAGCACACAGACGCTCCAAGAACAGCACATATGATGTGAAAGAATAAAAATATAGTTTCACTAGAGATGACCTGATAATTTTGTCGATGAAGAAGGGGATGCCTTGGGCATCCCCAAGCTTAGACGCTTGAGTCTTCTTGAAATATGCTGGGGAGATCCATGGGAGCCTCCCAAGCTTAAGCTCTTCACTCTTCTTGATCCTATTATATCACTCTTCTCTCTTGACCCTTGAAAAATTCCGTCACACCAAACTCAAAGTAAATCTCATTAGAGGGTTAGTGCATAATCAAAAACTCACATGTTCTGTAAGGACGCAACATGACCGTTACTTTAAACATTAGCTACTGCCACTGATGTTATGTGAAGCTCTTCCACCCAAAAAATAATTTCACTCAACACTAGTAAAAGAGAGAATGCAAAATAAAAGACATAATCTGTCTAAAACAGAACAGTCCGCAAAGACGAATTTTTTCGAGGCACTTACGATGCTCAGATCGAAACACTTTGAACTAACAAAAGATGCAGACATATATAAATATTACGCACAAACATTTTCAGATTTAATTCACATTCTGGTGATTTTAGAGAATTAATACGGTGAACAGAAGAAATATGTTCCCGCGCAGCAATCAAAATTTAGCATCATCTTATCATTAGAGGCTACTCTTGGCACAACAATGCAAAAAGTAAAGATACAAAGGAGTTGCTACAGAAGTAAACACCACCTTGACTCAAAACTTAGAACAAAAGATAATGGTTTGCCTCCCAAAAACGTTTTCTTTAATGCCTTTTAGCTAGGCTAGCAGATTTTAATGATGCTCTGATAAGAATAAGAGTTGAAAAATAAAGAGAGCATCAAGGCAAACATCAAACACATTTAAGTCTAACCCACTTCCTATGCAAAGGAATCTTGTAATAGAATAAATTATTGAAACATAAAGCAACTAGCATAGAAAGGCGAAACAAATGCAACTTCAAAACTTTCAACATAAAGAGAGGTGTTTTGGTAACTTGAAAACTTTTACAACCATATTTTCCTCTCTCATAATAACTTTCAGTAGCATCATAAACAAACTCAACAATATAACTATCACATAAAGCATGTTTTTCATGATCTACAAACACATAATTTTTATTAAGCTAAAAAACAGTGGGGTTATTAAACCCACTTTTGACAATAGTAGTATAATTAATATCATTAAACAACATAGGACCATCATCAAGAGAATTATCATATATAAGATTAGGGAGCACATTTTTTACTTTCTGCAATTTCCTCTTTTACTGAGTCAAGGAGGGTGTTTACTTCAAATTTATCAAAAGGAGATATTTCAATAGAATCATGACATTCAACAATATAGCACTCTTCCTCCTTAGGTAGGCATGGAGGGCAATCAAATAATGTAAGAGTTAAAGAGTTACTATCTTGTTCTTCACTCTCCTCCTCTTTTTCATCCAATGAAATCACAGGTTCAGCAATTTCTTCTTCCATAGGTCCCTGAAAGGAAGCAAGTTGTTCTGGAGAATAAGTTTTCTCAAGAAATTTAGTGATATAAGGATTATCATTGTAATATTCAAGGCAGTAACCAAGTATCTCGGAATTCTCAGACTTATAAGGGGCATCATCACCCTGAAGCACACAAGCAATTTCATAAGCACCCTTAAAAACAACAAATTCTTCAATTTTTTCAAGATTAACAAAGTCATAGTTTCCTTTAGCATAAGAAGCCAAAGTCTCATCATCATTATAATCACATTGGAAAGGGGGGTGTTTATGCCTCCTACAGCAAAAACATTCATTAAAGCACCAAGATTCATTATAAGTAGAGCACAAGTTTCTAGCAAAACAATTCAATTTATATATTTGTACCCATAAGTGTTTCCCTTTTCGAGACAAGCGGTATTCCTTATAATAATTTTGTTGTTCCTCCGTGAACCCACTTAGCCAACAAGATTTTGTTTCCATTAATAGCAAGTAAACAACTAGACATAATAACAAACCGAAATAAACTAGATGCAGAAAACTATTTTTTTTGTGTGTTTTGATATTTAAAAGCAAACAAGATAAAAAAATAAACTAAGCAAGACAAAAACAAAGTAAAGAGATTGGAAGCGTGAGACTCCCCTCGTAGAAGTCTGCTGACTCCCCGGCAACGGCGCCAGAAAAAGTCTTGCTGATGTGGAACACACGCTCGTTGGGAGACCCCAAGAGGAAGGTATGAGGCAGTGCAGCAGTAAGTTTTCCCTCAGTGTGAAACCAACGTTATCGAATCCAGGAGGAGCAGTAGCACTTCAGAAGGTTGTCAGTGGCGGAATGTGATGCGGCGCAACACCAGGGAATCCGGCGCTGACGTGGAATCTGCACACAACACAATCAAACTACTTTGTCACAACGAAACAGGAAGGTTGTCAATCTTCCCGGCTTGCTGTAACAAAGGATTAAACGTATGGTGTGAAAAACAGTGTTTAATTGTAGAAAGTAAAAGAGAACAATGATTGGAGTTGATGGTTTTATCAGTGTAAAAGAATGGACCGGGGTCCACAGTTCACTAGTGGTGTCTCTCCATAAAGATAAACGACATGCTGGGTAAACAAATTATAGCTGGGCAATTGATAAAATATTGAGCGCATAACAATGCATATATAACAAGGTGACTACCATGATATTTAATTGGGCATTACGGCAAAATACATAGACCGTTATCCAACCGCATCTATGACTAATAATCCACCTTCAGGTTGACTTCCGTGTTTCCCGTTGGTATTAAGTTGCAAGCAACGGATAATCGCATTAAGCAATGTGCGTAAAGTAAACAAATACATATGACCGTGGACATAGCATTGTTATGTTACCCCTAGTAGCAACAGCACATCCACAACCTTAGGCGTTGCTGTCACTCGCCCAGATTACTGGAGACTGAACCCACTATCTAGCATAAATACTCCCTCTTGGAGTTACAAGCATCTACTCGGCCAAAGCATCTACTAGTAACGGAAAGCATGCAAGATCATAAATAACATGTATCATAGATTAATAATCAACTTGATCATAGTATTCAATATTCATCGGATCCCAGCAAACACAACATGTAGCATTACAATAAGATGATCTTGATCATGTTAGGCAGCTCACAAGATCTAAACATGATGGCACAAAGTGGAGAGACAACCATCTAGCTACTGCTATGGACCCGTAGTCCAAGGATGAACTACTCACGCATCACTCCGGAGGCGGGCATGGTGATGTAGAGCCCTCCGGTGATGATTCCCCTCTCCGGCAGGGTGCCGGGAAGAGGTTCTGGACCCTCCCGAGCTAGGGTTGACGACGGCGGCGCCTCTGGAACTTTTCGTGGAATATGACTCGGGTATCTAGGGTTTTTGCATCGGGGGAATAAGTAGGCGAAAGGGCGGCGGCTGAGGGCACCCGAGAGGGCCACAAAACCCCTCGGCGCGGCCCCACCTTTGGCCGCGCTGAGCCCTTGTGTGGCCACCTCGTGACTCTTCTTCGTCTCCCTTTGGACTCCGTGTGTGTCTCGATGAAATAGGGATCTCCGTAAATTTTCGTCCAATTCCGAGAATATTTTCAGAATAGATTTTCTGGAATACAAAAACAGCAGAAAACAGGAACTGGCACTGTGGCATCTTGTTAATAGGTTAGTCCCAAAAAATGTATAAGAGTGACATAAACTGGATGCAAAACATGTAACAATTGGTATAATATCAACATGGAACATCAAAAATTATAGATACGTTTGAGACGTATCAATGGTTCATTGTACGTGGCCCTGGGTCCCAACATGGGATGCTTTGCTCCCGTTGAAAAAAGTGTGTTCGCTTCTGTTCGTCTTCTTAACCTGCTCTCCGCCGCCGGCGCTCCACGATTTCTTGGCGACCAATCCCCTCCTTGCCACAAATTATCTTGAAACCGCCCTCATGCTTCCAGCATTTATCAGGCATCATTTCCTTGAAAATGCAGAAGAAACTAAGACTAGTCATAATGGAGAGTAACATCAGTGTCACATAGGTAAAAAATCTGATGTGACGGGTAATTAATGAGGAGAGAGATAGTTGTGGTAACTAGCTATGTTACCATAACATCAAACATTTCAAAACAAGATGAGTGTATGACCTATTAAATATGACACTACACACATGTTACTCTCCACTATGGAGGTAGTAACTTAGAGTAGTAACATGCGTCTAAGTTACTCCCCATTATGACTAGTCTGATAGGTTTAGTTAACTCGCCCCACTTTCATCTTTAAAAGGATCCCGTGCTGCCATGGATTTCCAGCTCGCTCGCCTTCTCGCATCCATCCGGTGCACCGTTCTCCACTCTGGTAGCCATCTCCTCCAGATTCTCCTCCCCCTCTCCCCTTTAGACTAGCCATAGTGGTGGTATCATAGGTAGTATTATGCAATACATGCATGCAAAATGCTGATGTGTCACTGCAATTAATGATGAGAGAGATGATAGTGGTATCATAAGTAGATACTATAACATAACAAATTCAAGGCACAATGAGTCTACAACATAATAAATATAGTATAACACGATACCATATATATGTTACTATCCACTACGGAGATAGTAACATAGACTAGTATCATATGCATGATACCACTCTATGTTACTTCCCACTATGAGTAGTCTTATTTTTATCCCCTTGCTCATGTTTGTCAATCTGTTAGGCTGCTCTTCCCCTCGAAAGCTGCATGACGTTTTGCGTCCCCCAATTTCATTGGATTTTCATTAGCAAATGTGTGTCACTCACTCAAGTCCGCACTGATTTTATTGAATTATAGTGCTGCTCTAAGAAAGCATGGACGAATAGGGGACGCTGGAATCTGGACAACCAACGGGGAAATGATCTGCCAGTCCCTTTGCAAGGACTCAGCCGATTCAAAGTGAAGGTGGACACGCACGGAGGTGACTGCCTAGCTCTACATATCCTTTTTTTTTCGATGCTTCTTCCAAAACACATAGCTTTATGAGAATGCTTCTTTAAATGATAAACTCTCTGTTTGCTAATAAATTTATTCTACTCTCAAGTCTCAGACATATTTATTTTATGTTGTTTACATCTTAATTTACAAAGCAATTCGGTGTTACGAGTTATGGACTTGTGGGGATACATTAGTTGTACGAATGCTTATATACATCTCTGCAGGCAAAAAAGATTCAATAATGTCGATCTTCTAAGGCAGTTTTGCGCTTAAAAAAAAAGGCAGTTTGACCTGATCATTATTCTCCAATTTCGACCTTTGTAATCTTTGGAGATAACGATGGTGGAGGAAAACAGAGATTGGAACAACGCACTTGCTTGCTGTATGTGTATCCGGAGTACCCGGCCGGAGTCCTGGACAATCCATAGTTTAAACCCTCAGTATGTAAATACAGGTTCTTTGGGTAGTCGGGTAGCAACAATTATTGTCAGGAATTCAATAATACAGGTGCTATGTTGACCTACATAACAGTCAGAATTGTAAATTTCAGTTTCTGAAGGCAATTTGAAAAGGCCCAATGCATGCAAATGGAATATGAGTACATCCAAAATCGGTAAATCAGTAAACCACCATTTATGTACATGATTTAGTCTTAGTAATCATGAACCTCAAGTGCGGTATCAACATGAGAGTACTTTTAACCAACATAGTCCTGTGGTCAGAGCTTCATAGCATACTGAAGTTCAAGGGCAGTATGAGTGTGAAGATGATCCCCATGTATTAAGGTTTATTTTATCATATTTTGGTATGTCTGTTGCACTCCTCTTGTCGGAGTTTCATAGTATACTGGAAAAAAACTGGATATATGAACGTTTTTAGACATACAATCCAGACATTGAGAAATACTGGCAATATTCTAGCGTGTATGATAAAGAATATGCAGTTTTATAGATGAAAGTACCTTAATGTCAGTTGATACATACATGGTTAATCTCTATACTGCAATTTTTTCCCTATGTATTGGTATATACAAATTCCCGCTGCAACGCACGGGGTATCATCTAGTTTAAACAACACGCCCAGCCGAGCTCCTAAAACAACAACCAAATTCAAAGCATATTGGCTCAGAGGCAGCATCTAATGCGGTGAATTACACGAGCATTTTCATCGAAAAAAATTAGTACACGAGAAGTAATTCATTTTCAGCATTCCTCCCGATCGACTTTCGAACAATAAACAATTTTGAGCATCTACTTCCTCCGTTTTTTAATATAAGATGTTTTAGGTGTTACACATGTTTTCTAGGTACACAATAAAGTGAGTGAATATGCACACTAATACATGTCTACATACATTTGTGTACATGTGAATGTGGACAAATGCTAAAACATCTTATATTAAAAAAGGAGAGAGTAATTAACCTGCAAACTTAAGGTCTGGGCTCAGCCTCAGACAGTACTGGCCTCAGAGGCAGCGAGCGCACCGTTCCGTGGCGCATCCTCCTCACCACCGCTGGTGGCGCGGCGGAACAGCCCGATCCGCGCGAGGAGGTACCCAATCGCGTGTCCAGCGACGGCGGCGAGGAGGACGCCGACGTTGAACGACATCACGGCCAGCATCACCACGTAGGCGAGCCCCATCTTCACCACGTGGATTCCCGTGATCGCCAGCACCGCGGCGGGCCGGCGGCTGGAGATCCCCTTGGACGCCGCGGATAGAGCCTCCACGAGCGCGGCGAGCACGAACACGACGAGGAGGCAGAGGATGTACATGCCAACGTCGCTGCGGTCTCCCGGCCAGTTGCGGAAGAGCACCTGCGCCCGGTGGCCCCAGTAGAAGGCCGCGTGCATCTCTGGCATCGGCATCGGCATGTCCATCGGAGGCATGTACCAGTAGTACCGCGGTGGCGGTGGCGGCATCGGCATCGCCATGACCATTTCTGCTGAGTTTTGCAGAAATGCCGGCGCGAAGTGATAGCAAACGAGTGAGCGATTGCTTTAGTCAGTCGGACAGTAGTTAAGAACTTGTGCAGCGTGTCGTGGGAATCGAGGAGTTCTACGGGTCGACGATAGAGAGATAGAAGAAAGGCGTATCTAACAAGAAAAAGATGACGATGAAAAGACGATGGCGAAAGGGGAATCATATACCACAAGCTTTGGAATAACAGATGGACGATGCATTCTTGCCTGCCGCCGGTGTAACTGTCGCTTCTACGGGCAGAGAAGAATTTAGAAAAAATCCAGTTGGATCGATATCTTCTACGGCAGAGAAGAATTTAAAACCATGTCCGAAGCTAACGCAAAATTATAAGAGAAAATTCAAACATGCCTGGAGTTAGCCATGTGGTTTGTACTCTTAACATAGTATCCCCAGCTATTTTTGCAAAACATTTCATACAAACCAACTCAGTAGGATTCGACACAGTTTGGGGAAAGTACGGATGCTGGCACTTAAGAATCTCCGTGCATTGATCGTTACCAGCAGAACACTACGTCTACGTTTCATATATACGACATCCATGCCAAACTAAATTTTTGCCATGTGGTTACCGGCTTACCGCAATGACGCTACCAGATCACGGCAAGCCGGCACTGCCAGATGGACAACCGTATATAACAAAGCGTGTTGTGCTGGCATTTTTAGGGGGAAACCTCCTATTCATTAATCGATAATAGAGTAGGGTGTACAGTACAACATAAGGATCAAGAGAAGCTAGAGGCCAACCATAGCATCCAGCGGTACGAGTAACTGAATATTGAACTGTCCTCTAGACTTCTAGGATTTCAAGCACAAAGGTCAATATATAGTCTGACGCCACACGAGCACGCTGAATATAAAGGTCTCCGTCTATTTTCTAGAGTAGGATAGATGAATCGAATGTTCTTATGGTTCTATTTAAGAATAGGTACACCCTGCAGGCAGGGATTGTGGTTCAATTGATCACACCACCGCCCTGTCAAGGCGGAAGTGCAGGTTCGAACCCCGTCAGTTTCGAACCAGGGTTCAATGAATAGAGAAATTCATATTTCCTTTTCTCTCCATAGAGAAAGGACAGGGGCAGATCAATACCCATAGGACACCCTTATTTCGCTTTTTTTTGTGCATCTCTCATTAAAGAGGGATGGTAGTCGTATAGGATTTTTTTCACTAGTACAGATCGATAAAAAATGACACATATATGATATAGAATACCGGTCTCTATTTACCTTGACACTACCGAGTTTCATATTCTGTCGCAACCACCAAGCCTTCACAAACTCTCACCAGGAACTCCATCTATGTAGGATCGGCATTTTCGAGCGAAATCTGTCAGGTACGTCCGAGCAAGGATAAGCAGCTTTCCGTCCAACTCAATTCTTGAGAGTGTTATGTTTGGTCCAGAACCTCTGAGTTAACTTTTTGTCAGAACCTCCAAAGTAATATTCAGTTGGAAACTCCGAGCATGCACAATCCTAGCAAGAAAGTTAATCGTCCTCCGAGTGTGTTTTCCTATATCTCCGGGTGATTTTCTTCTTTTCAGTTGGAACAACCTTTTTCTTCAGATGGTTCTTAGAAGTACCCGAATAACTTGTAAAAAGCCCAAGTAGGACGAAACCGACAGTGAGCAGCATAGACAAGGACATATTTGTGAATGAGAAATAAAAATTGCCTATATTCAGATAAATTATTGTGTGTTCCGATGTTTTTTTTTTTTTTTGGAGCGGAAGTGTGTCCTGATGGCTGGTCCAAACAAAAGGAAAAGGGCTGAGATCCGTTCTGCAGGTTTGGAAATACCCGCGGAGGCCCTTGAATAACCTAGCCCGCGGGCCGCACGGCAATTTACTTGTCCAGCATTTCCTCCCTCGCGGGCATGCGGCCCATCTCGTATGCTCATCCGGCCTGTCCGTGGTCTAGCAGAAGAGAGACAATGGGCTGAATGATTTGGGCTGGTGACGTTTTCCTATTTTAGAGAGTACAACCTTTTTCTTTCGCTTATTTTTCAATCCGCTATTTTAAGAGTATATCGACTAGGATTGTCCATGGAAAACCCCTGGCTGAAATAATGATAAAAAATCGCCGATTCATTCTTGGCTGTCTACTCAAGTCCAGGTTCAGGTTTCATATCACATCCGGTCCAATCTGTCCGATCCAAATGGTCGGTTAGCAAGCTTGAGTGGTGCTTGACCTGAACCTTAAAAAAAGAAGGGAATTATCTTGACCTGAACTTGAGTAAATTAGCATGTTTCACCTGTCCTGAGGTTCTACGTGTCACCCCCAAATTAAAGCAGGACAGCACCTTCCTATCCTAGGATCGAACAAGGTATAGCTAACTCGACCTTCGCCTAGCGTCACGGATGGACGGAAACATCTTGTCCCTGAAGTAACCATCAACGGATCAAGACAAACGAGCAAGATACTTCGAAGATACATGCATATTTCAGTTTCTGGGGCAACGTGAACGCGTTGTCTTCACGTCAGATCACCGATTTTTCTGTACGTAGTATGCTCCAACATGACGTCCCAACGTACTACAGTATAATGGAGCAGTTGTTTCTTGCATTGGTTTCAGAGTGACTGACGTTACATAAGTTGCCATCCATCCAGAGCAGTCCCGTCAGCCGTCTACTCTTTTCCCAACGTAATGGAACGCGCGTTGATGCGATGCGATGCGAGCGTCTCTACTCTACACGTCCGGTCGCGGCACGGGGACGCGACAGTCGACAGCGGCCGGTTGGCGACCGACCAGGCCATCACCGGAGAGTTCACGCTAAGGTAAAGACTGTTCTCTTCTCATCGCGGATACGGCCGATCAGACGCGACGGCCGCGGGCGCGAGCGAGAGCATCTCGTACGCCCGTGATCGCTGCACGCACCGGAGAACGAAGCTTCCTAATCCTACCGGTCTGAAGCTCTGTCGTCGTCGTATGTCCCGGCCGCGCTCGCGGTCGCCGGGCAGCCGCTTTCAGCGTCGATTTTCATATACCGGGCCCGGCCGTTTCCGCTGCTGATACGTTCCTCGCGTCTCTTTTATCCTCTCGATCGATGGATGCAAAGGGCCTACCGCATCATATCACGGGTAGTGGGGAAAAGTTAGAGGATAGTGGTAGCAATGCGAACATGCGGCCGGCCGGAATTTCATTCTGGTTAGGCCATCGTAATCGATCGGGTTTATCTAATTTTGGTTAAGCATTTGCCTACAGCTTTGGGACCCGATTTATTCCACGACGCGATGTTCGGCATTCGTCCGACAAACGCTACCACGTATTTAAAGCTAGTGTTAGCTCACAAGTACTCCCTCCGTTCCCAAATATAACCATCTACCGTATCTTATGTCTTGCCACGTCATCTGGTTGTATTTTGAAGGCTGTATCTAAAACGCTCTCATAAATACGATGTGGGATCTGATGTACTACTATTTTAGCTGTGTGGCTGTAATCCATGTTTACGTCCAGGGTAGTCAGGGTTGAGGACGCGCACAGGATCCAGCCGGTAATTAATTCACCTCAGCCAACAAGAAACGTATCTTGTTTAGGATACGAGATCTTCCTCTCTCTCATCTTTAAATACCCTTCCACGTCAGATTCAATCCTATGTGGCATGGTTTAGATACAGTCCATGCTGGAGCGTTGGGACTGCCCTAAGATGTTTAAGACTTTGTCCATATTCACATGTACACAAGTGTATCTAGACAACACATTTCATGTGTATGTTTGCTCATTTGAGTATATTTGAGTATGTATCTAGACCACAGTTTTAATACCTAAAACATCACACATTTAGAAACGGAAGGAGTACTGTACTAGTGAGCATGTAGAACGAGAAGAACACTTTGGTGCGTATGCGTTGGCTGAGCTTGCAAATGAATCTATTTCGTGACCGCGCACCTTGGTACTAGCTAGCAGCTAGCAGTGTTTCGTTTTCTATGGATTAAATTATGGTTTATCCAATAGGAGGAAGGTCGGAAATGACGAAAGTGCAGACATCACGGCGCGTAGCCGTACGTGCGCATCCAAATACTCCACTAGGCAGCCAGGTACGTACTCGGCTAAGACACGTGTAAATATTCAGCGCGCTCCACTGACGCACAAACACTAGGAAACGTCGGGGTCGAAATCTCGCGATGCCTTAACTAATCTCACGATGGGAATGGTAGATTCGTTATGCGGTGAAGGCCCGGGAACCAGGTGCGTTTTGGCATCTTCGAATCCTTCCTTCCACTACTACGTGGACGTGGTCTTGATGCTAAAAATAAAAAGTGGTATTGCCAAAACCGGTGGAAATATCCAATGGAAACCATTATTCAGTTGACGGTCAAAATCACAAAAAAAAAATGCTTAAAAGTTCAAAAGAGTTCTCTACATGACAACATAAATGCATTATGTTGCGAAGGTACAGCTCTGTAGACATGCAAACTTGCAAGTTCAAACTCGAATTTTTTAAGAGCTCTACGACATTACTGAATTTGTCATTGTCATAGCTCATAAACAAGTTCGAGTTTCAACTAGCAAATTTACATGCTTATAGAACTCTACCTTTACACGTAATGCATTTTTATCGACAATTTTTTAAAACTTTGAAACATGATTTTTTTCGTGGTTTTACAGTTTTCATTGAAAATTTGTTTCCCCCGGTGTGTCGTTCTGGCTTCATATAGAGTTGGAGCGTGTCACGCCTTAGGATGTCTCCAGCGGGTCGACGCAAACGGACGCCAATTTGGTTCGGAATTTGTCTGTTTGGGTCGTCAAACGGACATGCGTCCGGCCCATGTTCGCCCCTCCCTTGGCACTGCACCGAACGGGCAGTCCGTCCGGCCAGAGTTTTGATCTTTTTTTTTTGACTCGGTCATTCCATATAACATAAATTTAAGCAAACAATACAAATAGTTCAAATAGTTATTACAATCCAAATAGTTCAACAAATATTACAAATTGTTCCACAAATAGTTTTACAAACCAAATAAATAATAAATTGTATCAAATAGTGGATCCAAATGGCCGGTTAGCTAGCTTGAGTAGTGCTTGACCTGAACCTGAAAAAAAGAAGGGAATTATCTTGACCTGAACTTTAGTACTCCCTCCGATCCATATTAGTGGGCATAGCTTTGTCTACATTCATATGTATCTAGTTAAGTATTTAGACTAGATACATGTGTATCTAGACAAAGTTGTGCCCACTAATATGGATCGGAGGTAGTACAGTAAATAAGCATCTTTCACCTAACCTGAGGTTCTACGGCCCGTACGTGTCACCCCCAAAGCACGACAGCACCTTCCTGGGATCAAACAAGCTATAGCTAACTCGACCTTCTCCTACGCCACAGATGGACGTAAACATCTTGTCCCGGCACACATGATCCCTAACGTAACCATCAACAGACCAAGACAAAGGAGCAAGATACTTCGAAGATATATACAGTACTACCTCTGATCCATATTAGTGGGCACAACTTTATCTAGATACACATGTATCTAGGTTAAATACTTAACTAGATACATATGAATTTAGACAAATCTATGCCCACTAATATGGATCGGAGGGAGTACATATTTCGGTCTCTGCCAATTAACCTGCTGTGCGCCACAACGTGAACGCGTTGTCTTCTCGTCAGATCACCGATCTTTCTGTACGTTAGAGTATGCTCCAACATGACGTCCCAACGTAATGGAGCAGTTGTTATTTTTGCTTCAGTGACTGACGTTACGTAAGTGCCCATCCATCGATCAGTTCATCAGTCGTCTACTCTTATCATGAACGAGCGTTGATGTAAGCGTAGCGCGGTTATGAGCTTCTACAACTCATATGGCGCGCAACGGTCGTGGCACGGCACGGCACGAGAGCGAAGCGCAAACGTGCAGGCCATCTGGTTCTCGTCCAGGCGCGACGGGACAGTCGACAGCGGCCGGCCACTAGTACAGAAAAGCCTATCTGTGGCGCACAGAAATAGGCTATCTGTGGCGCACGGGACGTGCGCCACTACGGCCGCGCCACTGGTAACAGGCTATCTGTGGCGCACGAGCCGTGCGCCACAGGTAATTGTTGGGGCCTCCGGAATCAACTACTAGTGGCGCGCATTTTAAGAGGTGCGCCACTAATATGTGTAATACCAGTGGCGCGCGGTGGTGAATGTGCGCCACTGGTAATAATTTGTGAGTTTTAAAAAATGTAATACAAGTGGCGCGTATATTAGCTGGTGCGCCACCAGTATCTATTTGGGGGATTAAAAAAATATAAGCAAAATAGATTTAATCTGAAAAATAATTTGTTCCACTGCATGTATTCAAATATAGAATAAACCACGAAACTGGAATACATGCACATAATTTGATATTCTCATACATCTCTAGTAACATCACAATGACAACAAGGTTCGGCCGCCGCAGCCCCGTGTCGGTGTCGGTGTCACCACCACAACCACTTGTCGATGTCATCGTCGTCGCCACCACAGCCCTTTGTCGATGTCCTTGTCATCATTGTCGCTGCAGCCCTGTGTCGATGTCGTCGCTCCCACAACCCCTTGTCGATGTCGTCGCTCCCGCGGCCCCTTGTCGATGTTGTCGCCGCCATGCAAAAGAAACTCGGAATTTATCACACAAAATGGAATATGTGCCCCTTTGTGAGATGATCAGTTTAGTAAATTACCTTACACTATTCTTCATAGTTGGGAGCCTTGGTGTTAAATCCACTTATGTTCCTTCAATATCAGTTCTTATCCAATGTTTGCATGGAACGGTAGTGTTGTTTGAAAATCAAAAGGCATATACCATAAAGGAAGAATCATTTATTAGCTTGAAACAAATGAGCAGTTATTATTGATATTAACATATTTGAAGCATGACACTGAATGAGCCTTTCTTACTACCTTCCATTACATCCTAAAGATTCATGACGGTTTGGTTTTCTGTATAAACCTGAAAAAGAAAAATAAAATGCCACAGATCAGACTAGCGTGTAGCTTTCTTAGTAGGATCTCAGCCTGGTATTTCAATGTTTACGGTCCTCTTCTATCTATACAAGAGTTGTGGACTCTAAAGTTCCATGAAGCAGGAAGAGTTTACCAAAGAAACAATTAACTAGAGTTTTCTATTGAGATAGCGCACATGCTGTGACCACTACAAACTAATATTTTGAAACGAAGAAGAAATCATATGGTTTTAGCAGCCCAAAACAGTATATAAATCAATCTTTCATATAATTCTCTCCCCAATAATGAAGCAAACATGGCACCATAGGAATCAGCATAATATGGATACCATATGTTGAACAGACCATGGTGTAGTGCTAGTTTGTTTAAATTAATCATGGTTTTCCGACTTACTATGGCTCGACAAGTTTAACTAAATAGCTGATCAACTATGTGAGCAGTTGCTACTGATGTATAAATTGAAGTGTGCAGTTGTGCACATGTTACTAATTTTATTTCCTACAACTTGAAAAATAGCTTGTGACAGAAACATAGGCTGCAAAGTAACATCTGTTCTCAGTCCCCTAGTGATTATTTAATCTTATACAATATGGAAATGATAAAAAACTGCCAAGCTTGTCTAATTTCTACTGCTTAAATTCTCAGACAACCAGAATATCACAAAATCTATTCCTACTTCAGCTTCTTGAAGATATTATAAAATTAAGCAATGCATACCGTTTAGTCAATAATTGGTACATTATTTCAGTTAACAAGATATAAACAAAGGATTTTATCCTGATATAACCTGATATGCATTGAGCTAAGAATTTATCTTCTTTTCTTTGGTTCCATAAAAAATTAGAACAATTTAACAAGATAACACAAGTCAATAATTATTTGTCTTAATCTAAATATGCCCTTCGTTTTGCAAGGAAGGGGGGTACAATTTTGCAATTTTTTCTCAGTTTCATGTGTACTATGTCAAACACTACTGAAGACAGGGCAAGGGATCTGGTTGGACTCGATTGTTCACGAACAATGGCAAAACACACAATAATCCAGGGAGAACTTACGCGGTGGTTTCTTGGCCGCCGCACTGGGTGCTGGTGCTGATGAAGAAGCCGGCCGGCTTGCCCGCGAGGTGGCGGCAGAGCGGCGCGGTGGAGTCGAAGCAGGCATGCATCTGCGCGGTGGAGTCATCGTTGGCGAGCATGCGGCTGCCGTACCCCTCGGCGGCGGCGCCCCTGGTCGGGTCGCATCCGAACAGGAGCTTCTAGGCCATGGGCGCGCGGAAGAAGGCAAGCCCTGCGCCCCGCATCGCATCGATCAGCCCCGAGTCACGCCGTGGTTGACGACATGGACGGCGCCAAGAGAGGGACGCGGCCGAGGACAGGGATGGAGAGGGAAGGGCGCGCGGGGAGGGGAGGCTTGGGTGGCGGCGGCGCCATCTTGGCGGTGGCGCTCTCGAAGGCCAACCATGGGGACGGCCCCGCCCCCGGCGTCGAGGCGAGGATGGCCGGCGGCGGCGTGGTGCGTGCTTGACGAGAGAGAGGAGGAATTTGGATAAGAGAGAGGAGATGAGAGGTCGTGTGCGTGCGTGCGTGTTGACCTGTGTGCGTGGTGGAGGCGTGCGTCGGTGGAGGTAATCTCTCTCCTCCTTCTCCTTTTTTATCTGTGGACAAATAATCTCTCTCCTCGGGTCGGGGATTTGTTGGATCTGGGGGGACTTACCAGTGGCGCACGACCAAAATTTCGTGCGCCACTGGTATATTCTGCCAAATCCCCAAAACGAGGAGAGAGAATATCAGTGGCGCACGGGTAAGCTATGCGTCACTGATAGCATTTCTTGTATAAGCTTTTTTCTACTCGTGGGCTGGCGACCGACCAGGCGATCACCGGAGAGTTCACGCCAAGGTGAATACAGCCCGTCTTGTCCTCGTCTCATCGCGGCGGATACGGCCGATCAGACGCGACGGCCGCGGGCATCTCGTACGGCGGTGATCGCTCCGATGGCTCCCCTGCCGGTGAGGTGCATGCACGCACGGGAGAAGGAAGCTTCCTGCCGTGAGGGCGCCCGTTTGGCGCCGTTCTGAACCTCTGTCGTCGTATGTCCGGCCGCGCTCGCGGTCGCCGGGCAGCCGCTTTCAGCGTCGACTTTCCTACAACACGGACCCGGCCGTTTCTGCCGCCCTCGCTTTTGCTAATACATAGCTTATCTTTATCCTCTCGATCGATCGATGCGGCTACATGCATGCTTATATTTGTTTGAGATGGATGCATATATATGTCCTACCGCATGTACGTAGTGGGGAAAAGTTATGTATATAGTGGTTACAGTGCGAACATGGTTTATCAGTCGGCCGGAATTTCATTCTGGTTAGGCGATCGTAATCGATAGGGTTTATCTAATTTTGGTTAAGCATTTGCCGAGAGCTTTGGGACCCGGTTTAGTACACGGCGCGATGTTCGTTTGCTACGCATTTGCCCGACAAATGGTACGACGTATTTAAAGCTAGTGTCATTAGCAAACCACAAGCCGGTGGAAGAAGACTGCTCTGTACGTGCTCCGTACATAAAAGGATGTCTCACTTTATGTACGTTTAACTACATACTAAACTATGTGTAGATATACGTAAATTTAGATAAAATTGAGATAAAATTGATAGATCGAAAATGTCTAGTAGTAGAACGAAATACTACCTCCGGTCCAGAAAAAGTGACGCTGCAAATGAATTGCCCACGTACAAATTTTAGTAGCAGTCACGCCTCTCTTTTGGGACCGGAGGGAGTAACACTTTGGCGCGTTGGCATTGGCCGAGTTTGCGGGTGAATCTATCTATTTCGTGATCGAGTTGCGCTAGGCACTTTGGTAGCAGCTAGCAGTATTTGGTTTTCTTTGGATAATATTACTGATAAATGACGAAAGGGCAGACATCACGGCGCGTACAACCATAGCCGTACGTGCGCATCCAAATACTCCACTAGCCAGGTACTCGGCTAAGACACGTGTCAATATTCCCCGCCCCCACTGACGCACAAAAGCTAACCATTTCTTAACTAGTCTCACGATGGTACCGTAGATTCGTTATGCGATAAGGCCCGGAACCAGGTGCGTTTTGGCATCTTCGAATCCCCTTCCACTACTACGTTGACGTGGTCTTGATGCTAAGAAAAAGTGGTATTGCCAAAATCGGAGAAAGTATCTTGTGGAAACCACATAAAAAAGTTCTCAACATAAATGAATTATATTGCGGAGGTAGAACTCTATAGACGTGTAAATTCACAAGTTCAAACTCGAAATTATTTAGAGCTATGAAAAGGACAAATTTAACAATGAACATTTTGCTACTATTCATTGCTGAATTTGTCATTGTCATAACTCCTAAACAAGTTCGAGTTTCAACTTGCAAATTTATATGCTAATAGAACTCTATCTTTACAACGTAATGCATTTTTGTTGATAACTTTTTGAAACGTTTAAACATGATTTTTTCGTGGTTTTACCAATTTTCACTGAAAGTTGGTTTCTGCCGGAGAGTAAATGGCATGGGGGGTACCACAACTTGTCGCGCGTGTGCAGATAAGTCACACAACTTGCAAAACGGACGAACCGGTCACTGAACTCGTCAGCCGTGTGCAGATAGGTCACAAACTTGCCACGTCAGCCGGTTTTTCGTCTCGACCGGTCACACGCGACGCACGTGAGCTTCATCTCCGTCAGAAAATTACAGAAAACCCCCTACTAAAAAAATAGAAGGGCCTTTTGCATATATTTTAGTAACCTGTTAAATCAAAGAAATCCGTCGCATATTCCCCATTTCCAGTGGTGTTCTAATCGAGCTCGGGCCAGGCGGCGATGGCGTAGGCGATGGCGGCCGGCGGGGCGGTCGCGGGAAGCTCCGCCTCAACTCAACCAGCAGTGCGCCAGGCGGCGATGGTGGCTGGCGGGGCGGCCGCGGGAAGCTCCTCGTCGACGCAACCATCAGTGCGCCAGGCGGCGATGGCGGAGGCGATGGCGGCTGGCGGGGCGGCCGCGGGAAGCTCCTCGTCGACGAATCACGGCGTTGACCGTCCCCTACTCAGGCTCGAGGAGCTGGAGGCTCCAGTGCACGGTAAGCTAGCTGTCCCCCAAATTAGCTAGGGTTTCTGTCCGCCGTGTCCAAATTAGTTAGGGTTCGTGCTTGTCAATCTGAAATTAGTTGTGGTTCCTGTTATCTGTAGTTTAGGTATGCTTGATTCCTTAGTTGTAGTAGAAGTTAGGTCTGAAATTGCAGTTTTTGAGCACGGTTATGTACTGAACATCGATTTTCATTTGCAATGTAGGTCTGGATTCAAGTAAATTCAGTATTGAAATACACCATGGAGGGTTCTTTGTGGGTACTGGGCTGAATGTAAGCTATTTGGATGGGAAGCTAGCTTGGTTTGACAATTTGGACAGAAATTACTTCACTCTCCCCGTGGTTGACTACCTGGTGCAGCAGTTAGGATATCCAGCTTCGGAACTAGTTATTGTTTTCTGGTGTCCTCCAGGGAAAGCAATCAATGAGATGAAGGAAGTGCTATTTAAAGAATGTGAGTTGATGTCAGCTGCATCTGTTGAGTGCAAAGTGCTTGTTCTGTTTGTTAATCATGTGGAGAGGAGTAAAAAACATCCACAGGTGCAGGATGATGTTTGTTATGATGGGTGCCCTGAGCTCCCTTCAGTTGTGCTATCCCCAAGCCCGAAGAAGACAGTTAAAACCGAAGATGGTGGAAATTCAGACAGTTCAGAAGATTCAGAAGATGAAGCATTTGAGTGTGATTCAGAAGGCGGTGCAGATTGGTATGACAATGACTACGACATGAAAGAAGGTGATGGGCTGTTTGCAGCAAATGTGGACAATTCTGAGGAGGATGAACTGGTGGACAAGGGCAAGAAAATTGCAGCACAACATGCATATCTGCCGGGCTCAGATGATCTGAAAGCCGAAGAGCTAGAGTTACCAGTAGAAGATGATAGTGAGAGGAGACACAGGAGTGATTCGGATGATGATGAATATAAGAAGAAAAAAAAAGAAAAAACAAGTGATCTACAAGTACACATCTTTCAATTCAGCTGGTGACATGGAGGACCCTCAATTCAAATTGGGCCAGATTTTTTGCAACGTGCAGCAACTTAGGCAAGCAGTCACGCAATATGCAGTTAAAACAGAGTGCAGATTAACAAGAAAAGGAACAACCAGAAGAGATACGAAGCCAATTGTGCGGAAGACGGTTGCCCATGGAGAATTGTTGCAGTTAAAGACAACAGGACAATGACTTTCCTTGTCAAAACATTTGTTGGAGAGCACACTTGTGAGAAGGTTGAGGAAGTGAAAGAGTTGTCAGCACCTTTCTTGGCACAGAAATATATTGAGATGTTCAGAGATAATGATAGGATGACACTGAAAACATTTGCAAGAAAAGTGAGAAAGAAGTACAACATGGAACCAAGCAGGTACAAACTTGGGAGAGCTAGAAAAGCAGCATTGGCAGTGGTACATGGAGACGAGATCAAGCAGTTCTCCTTGCTTTGGCAGTATGGGACAGAGTTGTTAAAGAGGAATCCTGGGTCATCTTTCTATTTACACCTTGAGCATGGCCTGTTTAGTACTTGTTACATGAGTTTGGCTGCTTGTAAAATAGGTTGGCTCAAGGGTTGTAGACCTATCATTTGTCTTGATGGAACCTTCATAAAAACAAAGTATGGAGGTCAGTTGCTTACTGCTATAGGTGTTGATGGCAATGATGCCATTTATCCCATTGCAATGGCAGTGGTGGAAACAGAGTGTTATAGCTCTTGGTCTTGGTTCCTTGCGACACTGAAGCAGGATCTAAACATCGTCAACACATCTCCTTTTACTATCATGAGTGACAAACAAAAAGTGAGAATTTATTTCCATCTTTTGTTGCTTATCTGAATTTATTTCCATCTTTTTGTTGCTTATCTTAATTTATTTCCATCTTTTCATTGCTTATCTGAATTTATTTCCATTTTTATATTTGTAGGGCCTTATAAAAGGAGTGCAGGAACAATTCCCTGACGCTGAGCACAGGTTTTGTGTTCGACACCTTTATCAGAACATACACCAGGTGCATAAGGGAGAAACGGTTAGGCAACAGCTTTGGGCTTGTGCCAAATCAACCACGGTTCCAGCTTATGATAGGAATATGGAAAAATTTAAGGCTGACAATCCAGGAGCACACGCATTTGTTGAGGAGATGGCTCCAAACACATGGTGCAGGGCTTTCTTTTCTGAATTCTCAAAGTGTGACATTCTACTAAACAACACTTGTGAAGTGTTTAACAGGTACAATTTACTTATATCATCTGTTTGCATAGATTATTCCTAAAATGCCTATTCACTAACTAGCCTACATTGCATTGTAGATATATCTTAGATGCAAGAGAGCTGCCTATCATGTCCATGTTTGAGAAGGTTAAATCACAAATTATGCATAGACACCACACAAAAGGACTGAAGCTATTCAAAAATGGACAGGCCATATAACTCCAAAAATCAGGGACAAATTGAGGAAGAATGTTGAATTTTCAGGGAATTGTGAAGTTTTTCCTCTGGAAAAGGAGTGTTTGGAGTTGCCTCATTTGGAAGAGATTATGTGGTGGAACTACATCACAGGGCATGTAGCTGCAGAAGGTGGCAACTAACAGGTATCCCATGCAGCCACGCCATTGCTTGCATGAAATCGGAGAGAACAAAACCTGAAAGCATGGTCTCGAACTGCTACTCTCTCAAAACTTACATGCAAGCATATGGAGGCCAAATATTTCCTTTAGGAGACAAGGAGGACTGGGCACCTGTAGATGCTGCTCCAATTTTGCCACCATTGTATGAGAAGTCAGTTGGAAGGAGAAAGAAGAATAGAAGAAAACAACCAGAAGAGATTGAAGATGGAACTAGACTAAGCAAACATGGAGCTGTCATGCACTGTGGATATTGTAAAGCACCAGGACATAACAGAGGGGGCTTTGATAAGCTGAAAGCAGCAATAATTAGAGAAAATGAAGTGGCAGCCGAAGAGAATGATGCTGCGCAAGAACAGCAGGAAAATGTTGCTGCCAAGATCAGCAGGAAAATGTTGCTGCCCAAGAGCCATTGGTTCAAAGTAAAAAAAGAAAAGGCAAAGGTCCAGCTATTCAAGTGGAAGAAAGTGTAAGTGGAAGGGAAGAAAAAGGAAACCTAGTGCAAAGGCGAGAGAGCAGCTCGAGCAACAACTTGAGATAGCCAGGAGGAAGAAATCAAAACAAATTATTGATGAGAATGGTGATATTGATTTCCCTGTAATAAGAACTGTAAGTGTCCTTCACCTTTTTTATTACTTACGCATACCTTCTCATTCTTCTCATACTTGTGCATATGTTTCATGAATAGCACATCCATGAAAGAGAAGTCAGACCACACCTAGACCCTGTGCATCAAAGAGATACCATGGTACACATTCTTGGTCATGAGGTAATGAAATGTAACTTCTTTTTACATTACAACACATAACTATATTCATTGTAGCTGAACATCACCTTTTTTCTTATCAGGGGCCGCCAAAAGGAATGCCTGAATTTGTAGAGCCAATACCTCAAGAAAGTGCATTTGTAGCTGAACATAGAGCTGACATTCCTGAAGCAAGATCGGGTAGAGCTTTAGGAAGAGGTACAGGAACTGCGAGAGGAACAACTTCAGGAAGAGCTCGAGGAAGAGGTACAGGTACAACAAGAGGAACAACTTTAGGACGAGCTCGAGGAACTGCGAGAGGAGCAGAGGCTACAAATGAAGGTACAAGTGAAGGTAGGGAAGAGGTAATGGAAGAGGAGGCCGACTGAAATGGCTTCTGTTTGGGAACAAGAAAAAAAAGGCAAAAGCTGCTGATGGTCAGGAAGAAGTTGAGACAACCCAAGAAGCACCTGATGAGTAGTTCTTGTTCATGATTCGATGTAATATTTTGCTACTAATGTTTAAGCTGTAGTTAGTTCATTATTTCGCTATGTTGCTACCGAACCAAACTGCTACTGATGTTTCTATGTATGGTACTGATATTTCTATCTAAAATGGTACTGATGTTTCTGTTGTTAATTGATGGTACTGCTAAAATGCTGTCGAGATAACAGGTTACTAAAATATATGCAAAAAGGCCCTTCTATTTTTTTAGTAGGGGGTTTTCTATAATTTTCTGACGGAGATGAAGCTCACGTGCGTCGCGTGTGACCGGTCGAGACGAAAAACCGGCTGACGTGGCAAGTTTGTGACCTATCTGCACATGGTTGACGAGTTCAGTGACCGGTTCGTCCGTTTTGCAAGTTGTGTGACTTATCTGCACACGCGCGACAAGTTGTGATACCCCCCATGCCATTTACTCTCTGCCGGATGTTATCCCCCATGTGTCGTGCTGGCCTCATACAGAGGTAGAGTGTGCCACGCCTTAGCCCCCTCTTCTTTAGGCAAGCACGAAGCAAGGTGTGGCTCGGTACGTGATCAATCGTGCATCGTCCTGGCCATAATACTTTTAGTTTGTACATTACACAGCATGGCTATAGCCTACGGCACTTGGAACAACGTGACATCTTTCTTGATTTCTTTTATATTTTCCTATTTCTAAATATAGACGTATCTAGACGTATTTTAGTGTGTTGATTCAATCATTTCATTTTGTATTCATTCATATTAAAGTGGTCAAAACATTTTACCGAAACGGATACTTAAACCGTTATAAGTGGTTCCACCACACTGACCAGTGACCAACCCGGCCGCAAAGTAATCTACATAAAAGAAATTCCTCATAGACACAAACCAATATCTAGTGTTCATTACCAGCCGTACGGACCAACCACGCCACGGCAGGTGGCAGGTAGCACCAGCCGCAGCTAGCAGGCCCGCCGCGAAAGTGATCGGCGCATGCATCCAACCCAGATTTCTAACCCCGTTCCTGTCTTTGTCCTAACAAGAACATTTAAAAAACAAAAGAAATAATCCGAGTAAAATAAATAAATAAACGAGAATCATCGATGAAGATTTTTCCGGCGGTTTGTACGTGGAGACTCGAGAATAATCGGAGCACGCAGGAACTAGCAAAGCGGCCGTCGCGTTCGCGCCATGAATGGGCTATACGGGATACGGCCGGCAGGCATGGCATGGCATCGGCAGCGACGGAGCGTACGTGCGCGCCTGGTAACGATGGCGCGCGCGCGGGGGCAGAGCTCGTTCGTTTTCCGGCCGAGACTCGCTCGAGTGCTCTCGATTCGATCGATGGCGACGGCGGCGCCGCGGGTCACGGCCGCTGTCGGTAACGGCGTAGCGCGCCCACGTGTTCGGGCCCGGCAGGGACGACAACCGCGTCGGAGCAGCGTGCCTCCTGCCATGCCAATATGCCATGGCTCCCCATGACTTGGTGGGGCTCCATTCTCCAAGCTACTCCGTACTTTTAAGCGTTCGCCCGGGCCCGCAAACCAGAAAGGCTGGGACCCAGTATACGAAGAGTGGTTGACCTTGACCTCTGGATCTTCTACGCACCACCTACCAGTGCTCCGTACTCTCCATCTCCGTAGCTTAATTACCGAGGATCGTCGGGCACAGATACGGCTGTCATGTTTTTTCGCTTCCTCTGATGTATCCAGCACTGCGGTCTGGGGGGCAGTGCAGTTTAATCTACGGAGAATCACTCGTGCCCCGTCCTCTCCGGATCCTTCTCAATCTTTTCTCCTGACGTATCCCCGTGAGACGTTTCCTGATTCTTCTTCACGTTCGTGCTTCGACCACGTCAAAGGTAAAGCCATTTCGCGACATTCCTAACAGCCTGTAAAGTGAATATTTTCTCAAAGGCTTTTGCGGCTTTGACGCTTCGACTGCAACGTGCATGTCACCAACACCAAGAGGGGTGGTTTTGCCGTGCGTGATGGATCGAGGCATGCACACGCTGTGTTGTATGCTCGGGTCCAGTCAGTCAGGACTCAGGAGTTGCTATCCTGCGTCCAGCAAATTGTACAGCCGCAAATATCCGTGTGGAACAAGTGGTTTCTGTGAGAAATACACGGTCTGACTTGGTCTAATCATTTTTACTCACACAAACACTCTCCTCGTATCGACAAGTTACTTGAATCATGCTTATACAGGACTAATGGAGGACATCACACCGTTGTGCCCGTGAAAAATGAAGAGTCTCTAATTTAAAAGATGGTTGATTTCCAGGGCAAGAGGGGCAACGGGCCCCGCCAAATTTAGGGCCCATAACTGGGACTCAGGGTGCAAGCGGGAGTGGACTGTCCGCGGCGCCGCAGATTTCGGCCCATTTAGTAATATATGCGAGCGTCCACGGAATTGAAAAAAAATAAGCGGCGTATGCAGGCCGGCCCACGGTCGCCGCATCGTCCCGCATATCAGCGACTAGGTTTGCCGCATCGTGGAGCGACCGGCCAACCGCAGGAGAGGGCTCCGGCCACCGCCGACCGCCGCCGCAGGAGAGGGCACCAGCCACCGCCGACCGCCGGCAGGAGAGGGCTCCTCTTGTGGCCGCCACCATGGCCGCCCTTGCTCCTCCGACTTCGGTCCGGGATCCTCTCCGGGACGGCGGCGAGAAGAAGCCGCAGACGCCGCACAAGAAGCCCAACGGCAGCTCCCTCGTCCCCACAATCATCAAGGTACCTCGCCGCACAAGATCTGCACTGATTGTACTATACTGGTAGCAACGTGTAGCTTCATCTATTTTGTATAAACTGGGACTCCCAGTCTGGGACGTATATATTAGTGGCGTTTACTGCCAAATACACGTCACTAGTAGTTTTGTATAAACTGCCTACATTATTGCTAACACATAAAAGACACAATAAAAATAGCTAGAAGCCCATTGATTAGGGGCCTATTTATAGAGTTCGCCCCCGGGCACCTAAAATGTTAGAGCCGGCCCTGCATGTATAATAGTGTTAGGCAGGATTATGTTGGGCAATGAATTTCGAGAATAGATTCAACCAACGGCGCAAATATAAACATGATCACAGTTACGTGGAAAACCTTCATAACATGAGGAGAAAACATCACGGTTGTGAACTAATTGGTCAACGAAAAGTTTCAATATGAGCAAACTGGTTACAAAATCTTTTCTAAAACCTCTATAGATTACAACACACTTCAGCTCGTTACCCACCGACAACAACAAACACAAAGAGGACACAGATTACAGCAACACAGAGATATCATAGTTTTTGTCCCTCGGTAATCAGCAAGCTACTCCTAAACCACTGGTCCAAACTACACGTAACTTGATAAACAAGCAGACATATGTGTTCTCAACATACTCCCTCCGTATCAAAATATAAGTCACACTTGCTCATTACCAACCATATGTATCTAGACATGTTTTGATACGGAGGGAGTACTAGCCAAGTTTGACCTCAGCCATACACCATTTCTCTGCCCAGACTCATAAGAGCTTCTCTAATAGATACCGGAAAAGTGGAACCGGAAAACACGTTATCCGGTTGAACTCGAAACGATTTTACGGTACCGCGAAGTGCCGGACAGAACTGATACTTGAAACCTTACTGTAAAAACAACAGATACCTGAAACCTTACTGTAAAAACAAATCTTCACTTTTTTTTCTAGTTGGTCTTCTTCCCCACGACTCTCAACTTCACAGCAAAGATGCAGACCGCTCCCCAGTCTCCTCCTGCTCCGGGCGTCCAAGTCTCCTCCCGACCTTGGAGGCTTTGGCGTACACGTTGACGAAGCAACGAAGCAAGCAGGCAGGCTGGTGCCGGAGATGCTCACGTACACGAAACTGGCAAGCGATCTGGAGGCTCACGTACATGGAGCTAGCAAGCATTGGCCGTGGTCGCCGTCGGAAAGCTAGCTAGGTGACCGATTCCGCTGATCTCGTCGTGGTTATGGTGGTGCTTTCATGGCGTCGTGAGCACATGCCACGATATCGCACGAAACCGAACCTCCTCGCCGTAAATTGAAGGTTGACATCGAAATCGAGCCTCCTTGTTGTGGGATCGAGCTTGGGAGTCGCCGGCGCCGACGGGAACGTTGACCGACCTGGATAGGTCGAGTTTTGGTACTCCATATGGAATCTCGAAAGTGGTTAGTTGGCGGACGGAGGTGATAATATCCGGGGAGCAGGAAAAAAAATCCGGGCCAAGACCTTATCCTTTTTTTTTTTGAATTTTCTGTTTTATAACTCAAGAAATAAATAGTTCATTACAATCACGATTGATTAAGCCCACCACGCAGGGTGGAGCTGAACCAATCAGAACATCATCATCAAGACCCATCCGGTGCATCCTAGCTAGTTGATGAGCCACACTATTCCCAGAACGGTTAACTTTTGACACCTTGTAACCCTGCATAGATCCAAGTAGGCAGATTATATCCATTACCACACCAGCAATCACCGATTTGCTACAGCCTTCACCATTTAGTTCAGAGATAAGCGAAGAACAGTCATTTTCTAAGTGAACCAAACCTGCATAGAGAGGTAAAATTGCTCTGATACTTTGGAGACAAGCAATAGTCTCCGCCATCTCAGCATTCATGCAGTTGTCAATTTTCCCCCATGCGGTTAGCAAAATATTACCCTTATCATCTCGGAGGACAGCACCCCAGCCACCTCTATTTTCGACATCCCAGAAACTAGCATCCCAGTTTAGTTTAGCCCAACCCCGATCAGGCCTAGACCAACAGACTGAGGCTTGTTTTCCTGAGCTGAACCTACACACAGGTTCCGGGACTGCTGGACATTTTCCTTTTGGGTCAGATAAGATCTCAATGTCCCTTTTATCCTGGTTTGAAGCAAGGACAGTTTGCAGAAAGAAAGAAGAATTCTCGATACTGCACTTTCCATCATCAAATATTATGTTGTTGCGTAAGTGCCAGCATCTCCACCACATGAGAATTAGCTTGGCCCTCATCTGCTCGTCAACTTGACTCAAAAGAATTAAAGCCCAATCTTTACCTGTATATCTAAGAGTGTGTTCATCAGGTAGAGACCAATCTCTTCTCAAACATTGCCGAAGCGCTTTTGCTTTAGTATAGTTCATCATCGCATGGTAGCTTGTTTCAGTTTCCAAACCGCAAATTTGACACATTGGAATCTGATCCATGTTCCTTCTGCACCTATGAACTTGTACCCCCAGGCTGTCATTAGCTAATTTCCATCCAAACACCCTAACTTTAGGTGGTACTTTTGCTTTCCAAATCAAGTTCCACATATCTCTTTCTCCAGGATTTCTGTTGCTCATACCAGAGTCATATTGCTCCGATTTAATGTCCATAGCTAGCTTATATGCACTTCTCACAGAAAACATACCAGACTTCTCATAGTGCCACGCTAGGGAATCATCACCAGAGGAGGATGGTAACCTGATCTGAATGATATGATCAGCGTCAGACGGGTGAAATAACTTTCGGATCAAATCTTCATTCCACCTCTTTGTATTGGGTTCAATAAGGTCAGAGACCCATTTCCATCTATTAGGAGATGCTTTCCTAATCGGTTTCAAATTTCCTCTAGGAATCCAATTATCCCTCCAGATCTTTACCTGTATACCAGAGTTAATCCTCCAAATCATACCATGCTTGAGAAGGTCCAGACCATGAACAATACCTTGCCAACAAGGGGAAGTATTCTGTATGAATGCAGTGTCCAGCAAGTGACCTGAAGGACAGTATTTAGCTTTGAGGAGTTGAGCACATAAGCTATTGGGGTATTCCAGTAAACGCCAAGCTTGTTTAGCCAAGAGAGCTTGATTAAAGGCTCTGAAATCACGGAAGCCAATGCCCCCCTTCGATTTTGATTTTGTCAAGTGATCCCACGACATCCAGTGAACTTTCATGTGATCCAATTCGTCTCCCCACCAAAAGTTCCTAATAATCTGTGATAAATCCTCACACAAACCCGCAGAGAACTTGAAGATACTCATAGCATGAGTAGGGATCGCTTGGGCCACAGATTTAATAAGGACTTCCTTTGCTGCACCAGCCATATGCTTTTCAAACCAAACTGAACATTTTTTCTTTAATCTTTCCTTTGTTGGTTGGAATTTGTCATCCTTCATTCTTCCCTCCGCGACCGGCAGGCCAAGATATTTTTCTTCGAGAGAAGTATTCTATACCTTTAAGATAGCAGCCACAGAAGCCCCAAGTTCTTCAGGTACATGCTGTCCCAACATCATTGAACACTTCGCAGGGCTTAGAAGTTGTCCAGTGCTGACCTCGTAAGCACGAAGAATCGCATTGATCCTATCTGCTTGTTCTTCATTAGCATGAAAGAAAAGCAGACTGTCATCAGCAAAAAGAAGATGGGAGATGCCCGGCCCTCTTCTACAAATTTTCAACTCCTGAATATTTCCCATATCAATTTGATGGTGTATAAGTGAAGTCAGACCTTCAGCAATGAAAAGGAACAGAATTGGCGACAGGGGATCCCCTGTCGAAGCCCCTTGATGGTGAAAATTTCTGAAGAAGCTTTCCATTGAACCTGACCGAAAACTTCACAGTTTTGACACATTCCATGATCCATTTTATAAACTTATCAGCAAAGCCTAATTTCCTCATAGCAATCTCCAAGAAATTCCAATCCACACGATCGTAAGCCTTCATAAGATCCAATTTATAAGCACAAAACTTCCCTGCATTTTTTGTACCATTCTGCAACGCGTGAATGCACTCAAATGCAATAATAGCATTATCGGTCAGCAATCTTCCCGGAATGAAAGCACTCTGAGCTGGGGAAATAATATTTTGTAGCAGCGGCCTTAACCGGTTTACTAAGCATTTGGAAACAACTTTGTAAATAACATTGCATAAGCTGATGGGTCTATAATCCTTCAAAGACAAAGGATTTTTGTTCTTGGGAATGAGGACAATAGAGGTTTCATTAACACCATCTGGCATCGACCCAGAGCGAAAGAAATGCTTAACAGCACCAATGACATCCTGTTTGAGCAAACTCCAATTTCGCTGGAAAAAACCAGCAGGAAAACCGTCCGGCCCAGGAGCCTTTGCAGGACCAATCTGAAAGAGGGCAAAACTAATCTCCTCATCAGTGAACTCAGCACACAAACCTTCGTTATCCTGATCATTAACTTTCTTTTGTCGATTGAGACTCTAAATATTCCGTGCACATTTTGTCGATTCTGAAAGAGGGCCAAGACCTTATCCGGTATCTATTCCGTGCACATTTTGTCGATTGACCGTTTTCCGGTATCTGCTAGAGATGCTCTAGCCTCCCCTGCCTCCCCTGCCCCTTGTTGAGCGTGCTTTTCTTTTCCAAACCTGGTGGTAGTATTTTCATATGATAAATTTCGTAAATTAGTCCATCCCCGTTCCGTCACCCCAAAGCCCTCCGGCGATCCTCTAGCTACACCTCACCCAGCTTGTCCCACTGTCCTATCACGAGGTCTAACAATAATTTTTGGCATCCCCTCCTTAGTGTTCTTCTTTTTGACCATTGAGTCGAGCCTTTGCGAGCACAACCACGTATTTACATTGAGCCTCATACATTTTGGCATTTGCATCGGTTGAATCACCGCCACTAAACAAAAAGTTTGGTGTGAAATTTTGATTTATCCACGATTTCGAAATCATCGACGAATTTATTGTTTGAAATTTTCATTTGCTAGCACATAATAGTCTATTTTATCAGAATCTTAAGGAGGAAGGTAAATCACACGATAAATCTCAATCACACCTTCTTTTTTTTGTATTATTTAAGTGCAAACAAAAAATGCTCTGTATCCCTGGAATTCATTCTGCCCCGGTGCTTGAACATCGGCTTTGAACTTCTTTGAGGGAAGCGAAATATTTGCAACCCTTTTCCAGATACTCTATTTTGAAGTTTTAAAAAATCACGAAACAAGTCATGCACATAGATGATGTTGAATCTTGTGCACCCAGAAAATTTCATCTAAAAATATGATCATACGTGACCTGTGCAAAAAAGACAAATGAAAGTTTGAATAGTGTTTTGTACAGGTTGCATATGATCATATTTTTAGATGATTTTTTTTGGGTGCACAAGTTTCAACATAATCTATGTGCATGATTTATTTCGTGATTTTTGAAAAAATTTAAGTGGGGTATCCGAGAATGAGTTGCGGGTGCAACTAGTTCTAAACTAGAGTTCCCCTTCTTTGAGCTGCTCGAGACATTTGCCATGTGGTGCGTCAACTAACCTCATGAAGACCCGCGCGTATTCTCAGCAGAAAACCATAAACCCATCACATGCGTAGATGGAAGCCGACCCTAGCAATGTCGCCTCAGCAACTCATAACGCCTCATGCACCTGACGGGTTTGTTCGTTTCGGCCGGCGACGCGTGAGCCTCCTCGCATAAGATGCTTCCCTCCAACTATTTTTATTTTTGCTTTGGGATCAATCCCTCGAACTAATGGTCTCTACCGAACGCAGATTAAAAAAATTGGTCTCTACCGAACGCATCTGGGCCGGATACGCGAGGGGCCCACTGACGGGAGAAGGGATGGGCCCAGCTTGTCTGCGCCAACCTTTTAAAATAAAACCACGAGTGGACCCATTTATAATGGAGCTTTCGAGCTTGGGCCCACCGCCCGCGCGACCTTGCCCGCTAATTTGCCACCACGTCTTTGTTTTGCTCTTTCCGTTTGCATGCGGTCAATTCCCACCGCTTTTAGTTCCGCGATAGCGAAATATGTTTACCGTGGCCGACCACGTTTTATCGCGGTGACCACGTCTTACAACCCTGATAAAACGCCAAGCGAATGTCTCTATATGATAAGTAGTACCGAGAGTTGGTTGTCCAGTCCAGTCCTAAGCATGACACGATCTCATTTTCACCACGTACACGCGGTAAACAAAGCGCTGAGCTAGGTACTCCAGTAGTAATTAAATAAGTACGTGCCTGGTAGGACAAAACTTTATACAGTATAACCCAATCCTCATATTGAAGCGTGTGTAACTCTTAACATACAGTATATGATTACATAAATATGGGAAACTCTCTCAAGTCTCTGTCTAGCAGCATCACTCCTTTCCTATACCATGACCAGCATGAATCGGTCGATGATATTGGTACTCCAGTTGTACCTACTCCCTCCATTCCTAAAATATAAGATGTTTTAGATGCTAAACATGTTGTCTAAATATATACATAAATGAGTGAACATACACATATAATGTGTCTATATACATTGTGTACTTGTGTATGTGGACAAAGTCTAAAACATCTTATATTTGGGAATGGGGGAGTACTTCTTATTTGTGATGAATGAAAAAAATAAAATCCGTTTGCTAGCTCCCGTTTGCTAGCTCTCGATTAACCGGGAACTAAATTAGCGCTTGATTGATCTCTGTGGAGTGACCAGTCGAGAAAGGAGGCGAAACTCTTCGTCGGCGACGACATGGCTGGTCGCGGCGGATATTGCGGTGACGAGGACTGGAACGAGCAAGAGCCGCTAAAGACACGGCTGGCCGCGGCGGAGGAGAGCAAGCAACTTATCTGGGGTTGGGGGTGCCTGTTTCAGAGAAGACATAACCGGGGTGGGGTGGTGGGGGGGGGGGGGGGGGGGGGGATTTGGAGGGATAGCCATGACGGTCGACCGGTGAAGGAGGAGATTGGGGCAAGGCGGGGCAGAGAGGCGTCGCGGCATCGCGACGGGCGTGGACAGGGAGGACGACAATTTGGCTAGCAGTGGCTACGGGGTGACCGGAGGAGAGGAAGAAGGGGCTCAACCAAGGCCTAGGCTATTTCTCGGTCAACCAGCTCTAGGCGGATCCAAAATAAAATACTTCGCTTGCGATAATCCATCCAAACTACAGGCAAAAAAAAAAAGATATGGCAAAAATAATCATCTTGCGTTCAGCTGTGGGTAAGGGAAATATGGTAGTGTGAGTCATCGCACTTTGTCCACGCGACGCTTACGATCTTACGATCCCAGGAAACAAACAAAATGCTCTAGAATAAGAAAGCGCGGCGAAGCCGCCCGAAAGACGCAGGAAATGGAAACAAAAATAGGAAAATATCCCAAATTCTTCTCAAGTGCGGCTCCTCTCACTCTAATCCCTGCCCTCCCATTGGTGGGCGCCTCCACTGCCACAACCTGGCCTCTATTTAACAAGGCTCCTTGCGCCACCATCCAACTCACCGCCGCACCACACCACACCACACCCCGCAGCTCGATAGCGTCTTGGAGCTTCAGCTGAGCTGACCAGCACACACTCAATTTGGTACAATTAATCGCACATGGTTTCGTGTGTGCTAGGTGCTTAGCGCATTAGCGGCTGATCGAGGTCGGGTCGGAGCCGGCGAGGTGCCACATGTTGAGTGGACAAACGGCGACTAGTGGTAGCAGCAGCAGCCTCGCCGTCGTCGTTTTCGAGCAGGGGGGTGGGAGCGGGGAGGAGGCCAGGGAGCGGCAGCATCAGGTGACCGAGGAGGAGGAGCCGGAGTTCAGGGACATCCACGCGGTGAGCCCGCCGCGCGCGCTGACATCGTCGTACCGCCGGAGCCGCCCGGGGAGCAGGGACTCGTGGGGGTCCGCGGCGGGAGCAGGAGGGAGCAGGCACACGTCCATCCGCTCCATCGGGAGCGACACCGCCCCCAGCGAGCCCTTCCCTACTATGAGCAGGGAGTTCTCCGCTATGGTCGCCGCAGCAGCCAGCGTCAACGCCGCCTCCGCCGCCGCAGCAGCCAGCGTCAACGCCGCCTCCGCCGCCGCAGCAGCAGCTAACGGGAACGAGCATGTAGCGAACGGCGCCGGGGACGTCGACGAGCTGGGGAGGATCGGGGAGGAGGAGCTGGAGGAGACGAACCCGCTGGCCATCGTGCCGGATAACAACCCCATCCCGTCTCCTCGCCGGGCGACGACGCCGCGCCTGGCAGCCGGAGGCGGCGGCGAGGTGGTGGTGGCCGGCGCCGGCCAGGGCGACGAGGTGTCGTCGGTGGGGCAGGTCAAGAAGGAGGAGGTGGAGTGCAAGATCGCCGCGTGGCAGATCGCTGAGGTGGCCAAGGTCAACAACCGCTTCAAGCGCGAGGAGGTCGTCATCAACGGCTGGGAGGGCGACCAGGTCGAGAAGGCCAGCGCATGGCTCAACAAGTACGAGGTACAGAAACCCTCTTCCACTCCGATCATCTTCCCCCATCAATTTTTTTTTTTGAAGCGAAACAGTGGGAAAGGCTCCCACTGCAATTTTCCATTTTCTATTAATTCGACGATCCCCACTAGCTAAGCTCTGAACCAATTCTGATGATGTCAATTTCTTGCGCGCGTGCAGAGGAAACTGGAGGAGAAGCGGGCCAAGGCGATGGAGAAGGCGCAGAACGAGGTGGCCAAGGCCCGGCGGAAGGCGGAAGACAAGCGCGCGTCGGCGGAGGCCAAGAGGGGCACCAAGGTGGCGCGCGTGCTGGAGCTCGCCAACTTCATGAGGGCCGTTGGGAGGGCGCCCACCAAACGCTCCTTCTTCTGAACTGCTCTGTTCTGCTCCTTCTTCATCAACCTCCCGCCATTTCGCTTTTTTTTTTTGCTCCCCGTCGCCGTCGTTGGATCGTTCACCGCTCCGCTTCACAGGACCCCTGTGACTGCTGCTTGCTGTGTGGAACTCTTGTTTTAGTGTTGTATCCACATGTATGGTGTATCATACTCATCAATCTCTCTTTTATTTTTCCTTTCTTGTGTTTGATAATGGTGTATTGCAAAGTGGAATGGAGTCACAGACACAGAAGAAGTACATAGCATAAGAATTGGAGGGTGTGCTCTGCCTGCTCAGCTGAGCGAGTTGAAGGGCAAGAGCTGCCTATATTTTGTTTTGTCATCAAGGATTGTGTATGTCAATATGAAGAAGATAATGCAGTGAATTGTTGTTCTGTGTACATTTGCAAGCCTTCTGAATTGATCACCAGTTTATTGTTTTCTGTTTTTTGATTCGTATGTATACTTAGTCTAAAATGAATAGAGTTTCTCTGTCCACCAACACCTTGTCCTGCTTCCTCTATGGCTTCCTAAATGCTCAACTAACAGCATCTTGATATAAAGCTTTGAGACCCCAGTGGACTGAAGAAGAGTACCGTATGTTTTGACTTCTGAAGTAAAAAGTGCTCGAGCAAAGAGTAATTTGGATGTTAAGAACTGAACCCTGTGAATTTTTTTTTTTTGCGATGATGAACCCTGTGAATTTTATGCCTTGATGCTGGCATGTGACCTACCGGTTTGACTTTGAACAACAGAATGTGTGTCGGTCGATGAGATTGCCCTGGTCAGTTTTCCGGCAGAACAGATTTAGAGATCGGTTAGCAGATTTGGATAGCGTCCTGGAGTGAAGTAGTTCTGCTCAGTCACATGTCAAGTAACAAGGTGGGAGGCCGGGAGAAATGGCAGTTATTATGGAGCATATATAAGATATCTGAATTCGAAGGTTATTTGTAGGTATAGGTCTCCAGTTGTTAGATACTGACCCATATCCCAAACTAGACACACTTGGCAAAACTAACATAGCAGTACCGCATCCTAAAATGAGAGCGACCTGTGCTTTCTTAATATTGATGTGGAAGTGGAACCATTCTTTTGTTGCATTCGCTTCTTTGCTTCACATAAACTTTAGAGGATTGCCCTTCTTTTGTTTGGTATGGTGTTTTGCAAAGTATGGGGCATAGACGAATGGGCACTCGCTTCTTTGCTTCACATAAACTTTAGAGGATTGTCAAAGGTACTTCAATTCCTTGGGAAAATAATAGAATCTCTGCAGATCAAAGAGTTACTCCTTCCGATCCGTTCAAAACCGCGACACTAATTTGGATCGGAGGTTCAGTTGACTGGACATAGTAACAGGTATGCATTTTTTAAGGTCTTTTGTTGCATACCATCATCGATAATAAAACTGCCAAGGTTCAATGTTGGATCCGACAATACCTGAAAATCCTGTGAACTATTACACTTGTTCAAAGGAGAGAGAACACGAATCTCATGGATCCGCTGCACCGGGACACTCACTACGGCGAGGATGGCCAGGGAGTGGGCCTAGTCTTGTGTTAAATGCTTGTAGTGCGGCGCGACTTCATCACTGGCCCATGATCAGGATTAGCCCATGTGCATGCACTCGTACGCACACGCTTCGTGAAGAAATTGTGTCAAGGAACTTGGGTAAAAACCCTATAAACATGTGCTTCCTAGTGCTCTATAATTAATCTCCCACTTTGTCATGTTCTCAATCAAGCTTGAAAAGTCCCCGTGCTTATGCATGGCTTCTTGTAGAGATTCAAGGAGTCCAGGATAGGTACCAAAGACAATGTGGTCTATCTCATGGTCCTGATACTGGAGGGCTCCTTGTTCATAGTCGTGCTCCGTCAAGTGCTTTACAGAATTATAACCAAAACGGAGAAGCTCCTCAGGTGTTTCCTGATAACTCATTGGCTGGCCGGTAACTGGATTCTTTCCGTTGAGTATCTTTGTCAGATGTTTATTCAGGTTGGCGGAGAGCTGCCAATGTGGGAAGTTGACTTTTGATTTGAACTCATCTGTCACTAGTTTGTACTTCGGGGGATCACTTCTCCTCATGGGCATCAGAAAAAATAGAAGAACACGGTTGGGCATCAAGCAAACTCACATGTGTACACAATGTGGTTGTTCTTTTGTTTGCTCACTTCACATGGCGTGTTCCTAATCATTGGTGATTACATAGTTTGATCTCTGATTATCAGGAAATGGACGCTACAGGCGTCGAAATTGTGGAAAATGTAGTGGATTGCCAACTGGGGCTTCGACATATGAGAGTTCGTTTCATCTCTTCAAAATGGAAACAGGTTTACTGATTTAGTACTTTTTGGACCAAAAGGAAAAAAAAACTATGTTATCACTGGATTGTGCTCATACCAATGGAACTGTGGCATGAATTGTATCATCCTGTCTTACATTTCAGATTAATCACAGTACACAAACAACAAAGGAAAAAACATAATTTCTATCACAAAATAAAATAAAATAAACCAGATCTTGAGAGTGTATCATTAAGTTTATTCTTCGCAATTTCAAACACTTAACTGGTTTAAAGATCAATTTTCATAAGATTAAACTTTGCTGTTTTGCTTAAGGCCAAATATGCTAATATCTTACACATACGGTACACCAGGTAAGAACTGCAGTGTCTAGTCTTCGATCCCGTTGCTTGCGGCGGGTGGCTTCTGCGGCTTTCTTCATGAGTTGGGCGTCTCTTCCCCGGGTTGGTGGTGGCCGGGGTCCTCTTCTTCGGCGCTTCGTCGTTGTCGAGGTTGCTCTTGGCGTTGCGGTGGTTCAGCGTCTTCGCTGTTGTGCTGAGTTCTTGGCTTGTTCGTCTGCGTGTTCCTGTGCTCTTCTTGTGTGTGTTTGTAATCTGGTTTGAGCACGCAGTGTTGATCTCTTCAAAAAATGTACAAAAAACTTCATGGTTGCGGAAGAAAACACGTTGATCACTGTACAAGGCACACCAGGTAAGAACTAAGTAGTGCAGCTGAGGATACCTTTATCTTATCTTTGACAAGTAGAGCGAGTATGCCTTATCAGAATGTTCTCCACTGATCCCTCCAACAACTGTCTCTGACGTTTTTGACAGATCATATACACTGGCCAAAAACTCGCCAACCGCAGAAGCATACAAGTTTGAAGGCTCCTCCAGATCAGCCACCTCAGCAAAAGGCTTGTTCACTGAAGTATTATATGTCCCTGAAGGTTTTGTCAGATCAACCAAATCAACCAACGGCTTGTTGGCAGCAGAAACATTCGCCTCAGATAGTACCGGCAAATCAACTAAAGGCCTATCCATGGCAAAAGAATCATCATCTGAAGACGAGAATGTCGTGAACAAATGATCTGAACCGAAGCCATCATCACTGTTAACGTCCTCAAGATCAGAAATTTGCGCTTCAGAATCAGAAGATTCCCCAAGCAAGATTTCGAGAGAAGGGTTGCTCGTACTTGATCTTTTACCTACAAAAGCCATGCCCAATATGTCAGGCTCGCACTCATAAAGCAAGTCATGAACCTTTTGCAGCTGTACCCCTGAAATTGGGGTCATACTAGAACTAGCTCCACTGCACACAAAAAGATCTTCCAACGGAGTCGCAGTGTTGCCTGAACTGATGTCGCTCAAGTGATCCACATTTGGTTTTCTGAAGCTTTCCTTGGGGTCTGAGGGCAAGCTGCTATTCTCATACCATCCTTTCTTGGAATCAGGAAGCTGGAAGAATACCGAGTTCATCCCACCAGAGAAACTAATGTTGTCCTCTGTATTCTCCAGACCTCCATCCTCATCTGACACGGTATCCATTGTACCGGTACCATGCCTGTGAGCACCATTTGCAGAAGCCACATAGCTCGATGGTTCAAAGGTTGTCTCAGTGGATATGTCATCGCAATTTTTTGTCTCCCTCGTCAACTTCTAAAGCTTTCTTCAACAGCGAAAGATGAAAGGTTGGGTTCTTCTGACTCGCCTTGCTATCAGCACCTTCCAAGTCCTTATGAGTTCCTGCCAATGTTCTCTGGAAGGATGGTACTGCAGCACCATCATTACCGGAAAATACCTCAGAAGTACCATTCCTAAAAGAGCTAGCATTCCTTGCTGCCAGAAACTCTGCCAATGGTAAAGAAGGTCTGCTTTCATTCACTTGAGCGGTCCCACCAACGTATTCGAATATTGTAGGAGGTTTTGCTTTCCCCTGAGTTCTCTCATCAACAGACCCCAAATGTGTAGGAAGCAGAGAAGGACCATCCACAGGTTCAGTGTTCATGACAAGCGGCATCATGTCCGAAGTAGGACAATTGTTCTGTCTATTTACCTTAGTGAGATCATCAACAGAGCCTGTATGAGACCGTGAAGGGACACCCAATGGTTCAGTGCTAGCAAATGCCTTCTTGTCCGTACAGGATCAATAGTCTGTTCATTTACCTCAACATTCCAACCAAGCTTGCCTTGGATAGAGAAATGTGAGGAGCCACATCAACCTCCTGAAAAGATATGGCAGTACCAATCTTATTTGTGTCAACCAAAGCACGATTAGATTGTCCAACTGAGCCATCTTTTGTGGACATCTCATCAGCGTGTCCATGAGGAAAGGAGGAACTAGATGGATCAGCAGATTTTTCACCACTTAAATTACTGGCACTGGTAGCAACAGACTTTGAAAGTGATGTTCCTTTGGTTGAAGTGAGAAACGCCTCCAAAGCAGACACTAATGCACCATCAACAGTTACAGGAGTTTTGCCTTTGAAGCTGTTGTTAGTTCTTTTGCTAAGAGTATAATAGTTTGTATGACCATCATCAAGATCTCCAGCTTCTCCTTTATCTTCCTCCACTTCATCCTCTTCGTCACTAGGGAATTCAGGAATACTGATAATTAGACCTGGGGAAGTCTTATGTTCTTTCTCAGAAGGTAAAGGCCCACCATGAAGCTTCTCAAATGTTAACTCTGGTTCATAGATGAAATCAGGGGCCTTAACAAGGAGCCTTGGCACGGCGTTAGGTCCATGCAAGTTAACTATATTCTCATCAGCCACATCTGAACTACATGAATCTTCCAAGGAAAATTCGGGTGCCCTGATAACCAAGCCTGGCTGCCTTTCTGTTGCAGATGCGGGAGCTCCAGAATTGCCATCGTTATGTTCCTTTTCCTGTGAGTTAGTTGCACCAGATGGAACATCTGGCGCTGACATTCTTGCAGAACAACCTCTTAAAGACTGAATCTCCACAGAGAATGAATCAAACTGCTGCTCCAATCGCTGAAGCCTTGCCTCAATGCTACCGAGGGGCCTCATCATTTTGTCCTCAAACCCAGAGCAATATAACTCCACCTTCTCCATCTTAGAGAGAAGAGTATCCAGCATTCTCTCCATACGATTGTGCGGAGTAACATTTTCGTCCATAACAGGACTAGTATCCTGATGCGTATTTGAAACTGTCTTATTCTTCTCCGATGTCACTGGTATATTTTCTGTTGTTTGTATAGGCAATGGAAGAGGCTTGTGATCATTTACCAGAAGCTCACGTTGGTTGCCATTTTGATCACATAGCTTGGCACTTTGCACGGGTGGTAGTCTGCTTTCCATCCCCGCTGAGCTAAATTTGGAATCATTTGTACCATATAGCCCAGCTTCTTGCACAATGTTTTCACATGGGATGCTATCTTTCAACGTAGAACCTTCAGGAAGTCGGTCCTTCAAGCCATCAGAAAAATATTTTTCGTCTATTTTGCAGTCCCTGGATTTGGAAATTTGCATGAGGCCGGGAACAAGCATGGCCAACAAAGAACTACCTCCCATGTTTCCAGAATCTGCTACAGAATCATCACTGGTGGACTCAACAGGATCAGCAAATATGTAGATCTCTTCAATGTGCACTGATGTCTTAGACTGAAGTGAAAGAAGACGGACAGTAAGAGACACATGGGTTTGCATCAGTTATCTCAGCAGTGGCTTCGTAGTGCACCTGGGTTACAGACAAAAAAAAGTAATATGTACGAATATAAGAAACATTTCTTTAACAGTGAGCAATAAAAGGCAACGTTGACAAGAAAAAAAAGATGAAGAAATACCAGAGTGTTTTTTTGGCAGCTTCCTATCACATTTCTTTCTTGAGATTCGGGTGTACTATTTCCAAGAGGAGACTCTGGAATTTTGACTTCAACCCAGCTATCCTCATCACTGCTACTGGTTAAACTTTTAGTCTCTTGTTCATGCTTTTCACCAGTTGCAGCATTGCTACTACACTGAGACGTACATTCTTCACTAGAAGGAAGCGGTTCTTGAGCAGCAATTCCACAGCGTACAGTGCATAAATAATCTTTACTGGTATCCTTCAGGTTAGTTGAATAGTATATTTCATAAATCCGAGCTGTACTTCGCACATAGACTCTGTGAATCTCGTACTTTCCCGTGAAATTAACTGAAGAAAGAAATGGATTAGATACATTGATCATGAAATGGATAAATATTTGATATTCACCAGTTAAGTATTTGCTTATTTACAAAACAAGATGGAGACCGACAGGAATTTGGCCATGAAAGACACTATGGTGTACATAGAATGAGATGGAGCCTGACTTCAAATTGGCAATGCTAAAACGATGGATAGACCACGGACTGAATAGAAAATGAGGAAAAAATAAGTACTAATTCTCTAGTTTGAGTCTGATTATATGTTAGCCATAAAAGTCATGCAATTGTCACTACTCCCCCGTTCCAAATTTAGTCGAAATTCTAGCCTTCTCCTAAGTCAAAACTTCTTTAAGTTTGACCAAGTATATAGAAAAAACTATCAATATCTACAACACTAAATCAGTTTCACTGGATTCATCATAAAATATATTTTCATACTATACTTTTTAAACTATACTTCCATACTATACATATTTGAAGTTGTAGATATTAGCATACTTTTCTATGAACTTGTTTAAAGTTAAAGATGTTTGACAACTAGAACTTTAATTAATTTGGAACGGAGGGAGTATTAAAGAATCGTGGGAATTTCAACAAGATCAAGGTTGGGTGGGCTATCGATTGTAGAACAAACAAACTACAAATTACTTCGATTTCAGACTTCTGGAAAACGTTTATGCTAAAGTTTTAGAAAGATAGTAGATATTTCCCTAGTGGTACCAAACTACTAATTACTGTGATGACGGGCAGATTAAGCAGCACCGGAGTATTATACATCAACTTCTAATATGAGATTGCGAAGAGAAATTAAGCATCAACAATTTGATATGGTAGATCAATTTCAACGGATTCTGTGCTGGAACTCAAACAGCGATGGCCAGTTTGGGGGTTGGTTCGGTACTAGCCCGCTAGGGTTTATCCACCCATACACTGACTACCGCAACAGAGAAATTTCCAACAGCGCGTGCATCTGCATCCGATCAGCGCGACGGAACATTGAAATTAAGCAATAATTCGCAATCAAATTCTTCCACTAGGCTAGAGTTTTCCAAGAGAAAAACGAAAACCCACCAGTAACTTCGCAGGGAGTTGGATCCTCGCCGCCGTCGGAGAGCGGGCGGTCGAGAACGACGGCCGAGGCGGAAGTCTCGGCGTCGATCGCGGTTGTCTCGAACGACAAAGCTTCCTCGACCGCCGCGCCTCCGGCTGGGGCCCAGGTGCTGGTCGCCGTCCATGGCCTCCCGGGCTCGCCTCCCGATCCCGATGCCGCCATCGCTCGCAGTTCCTGCCCCCGCCGCGCGCGCAGAGTGGATGGGGATCGGCGGTGGCGTACTGGTGGCGTTCGCCGTTGGTCCCCTTGCTCGCTTCAGAATTTCGTCAAGTGCTACACGAATCTGGTGCGGGATCTAGTCTTACGGGCCCCTCGAAGAAGATGATTGTCGGCAAGCCGATAAGCCAGAAGCCCACGATGCAAAATACGGGCTTCACGTATTTTGGGCTTTCTGGCCCATTTCAAATCGTTATCCACAGCGCGAATGTTTCACCACCGCAGCCGCAGACGATGCTTCCGGAGCGCTGCCGTGCAGAATGGAGCTCCGCTGCCTCCCGTTCGCCGCGAGCGCCGTGGCCGGAAGGAGCTTCCTCCTCGCCGCGCTTCCTCGACCTGTGACGGGGAGAAAGATGCATCTATGTTACAGCGCGGACAATTCCTCGTCGTCGCCGGAGAAGGAGGGCGAGCCTAGCGCGGCAGAAGAGGCGCTGCGGCGGCTGGCGGAGCTCGACGCCCAGCTGGAGGGGCTGAAGGAGCCCAAGATGAGGCCGCCGCCGCCCCTCCTCCCCCGGGTAATCAATCGTTGCCTTTTCTGATCCCGTTCTTCTCGTGCCAAGTTGCCGCTCCGGCTTTCCATGTGTGTCCATGCTCCCTTGTCCTCCACGAGTCATCGAGAATTCAAGATCGATCTTCATCAACCCCGGCCAATTATTGATTGATGTCATCTGCAGTTGAACTAGTGTATGTTCGCCGTTCGCGTGGTCTCTGAAATGAAAACAATAGTAGTACTTGGTATGTTTCGTTCTTACTGAAAATTCTGTTGAGATGGTTCAGTGTTCTCGACTGAAACTACAGCCCGATGAAGCTCACTGACGAAGTTTGACATATACTTCGCTTGTTGGTACTGCTCGTCATATATCTCAAGTATCTAAGAACAAGAGCAGTTACCACTTTACAACGTACAACAATACTTAAGTTTTCTTATATGAAACCACGCTGATCATAAAGTCAGCAATTGCTGACGACTACTAGCATACTAACCCTCAGATTGCTTCGTATTCTGCACAGACCCTTACCTGGAACGGGATATGATAATACAGCGGGGACGGCCAAGCGATGAGCTCCCTGAAATGACCCCGGCGTACGTAGCATTCTCGACTGCGGCGCTTTTTATCATCACGATCTTCACCAACGTCGTGTTCAACCTGTACATCAAACCTTCCGTGGACGGCGTCGAGCAGGTGGTAAGAACCCAGAGAGTGCCTCTGGCTGATCCAGGCATCGAGCTGCCCCGCGATTCTAGTAGTAGCTTATAGACAAGACACTGTAATACATACAGTTTCGTACGGCCATAGGGGATTGGTTACTAGCTAATTTTTTTGATAAAGAGATTTTATTACTTAAAAGGTTTAAGTATTACACCCGGCCTCTGCATAGCAAAGATGCACACAGCCACAGTTCACCAACACACTAGTCTGAATTACTAGCTAATATTTGAGCGATCCTTTGTGCCTAATTGTTTGCCTTTTGTATGTGGGCAACATGTGTTGTAAGCAAACTATGTTTTGCTGGCATTGAGGGATTATGCATCATGGTGAGGTGTTGCACATGCATTGATCCATGCCCGCGTGGATGCATTTAATCATTTTCTTTCTATTAGCAGCTTCCTCGATCCAATGATGATCAATCAACGTAGATCAACTATGATATCATGAGTCGAACATACCAAACCCAAGTGGTGTACCACCAATTATATCATGCTATCAACAGTACTCAGATACGAGAAACTTCAAGAGCCAGTCATAGGCCTTTTTATAGTCTAGTTTCAAGGTGGTTTCATTTTAATGAAAGTGGAACCGTGGTGTGGCCCCTGTTATTCCAAAAGAAATAGTCTAGTTTCAAAACTATACTAAGAAGACCAGATTTTTCAACTTCATGTAAAATTCCGTGAGCACACCCTACACTCTCAGGAATAAACCCACCATTTACTATTATAAAGGTGGTTTGATTTGGTGAGACCAACCTATCACTATTAGGAGCAATCCAATTACTCATAGCTTTTGTAAAGATTTTCAAGATGCAATTCCTGAGCTAATTTTCATTAACTTGCACATTCTATTGCGTCAGCTTCTTTCGGAATCAAAGTGATAGTTGCAACAATCAAGTTCCCCTCATGGAAGTGTCTGGCCGGGCTTCGCAGCACGCTGTCGCGTGTATGATTTCACGAATGAGTGATCAGCTCGAATCAACCGGTAATAATGGCGGAGGACGGAGCGAATCCATCTGCCTGGCCGCCTGGGCGGTTTGTTTGTTCGGCTGAGAGGGCATGTGATCGGATCAGATCAGCCGCTCGCCCGCGCGCGCGGTGGCCCGGCAGAACGCAGAGCGCCGTGGACGCTGGCAATTAACTTATCCATGATCCATCCCTACTACAGCCGGCCCTGCGGAGTATGAATTCACTCCTGCATGGCTGCGCTGCTGCGGCGACAGCCATTAGTGGTTCTTCAACTTTTTACAGGTCGCACGTGGCGAGATTACTCGCCAGCCAGTTGGTAGTTGTCACTCACTCGCTCGATCAGTCGCCACTTCACACTACGGGAAACAGTCAAAACGCCGACGGCGGGCCGCCGTCGGCGTAGCAACGATCGCCGTCGGCCGCCGTCGGCGTGTAGTCGTCGGCGTAGGACGCTGTCGGCGTATGAACAATGCCGTCGGCATATACGTCGCCGTCGGCGTATCTGAAGTGGGACCCACAAAGGAACGTTGACTGTCTCCGTCTGCCGTCGGCGTATAGATGACCATATGGTCCTCCAGCGTCGACGTGGCACGATCCTGTGCGCCCCCGCAGCATACTACGCCGATGCCGTCGGCGTAGACTTGACCATATTTTCAGTTTCTGAAATTTTTTGCTGCTGGTTTCTGGCGCATTTTAAATACAATTAAAATTGCACAAATTATAAAACATCACAGAAACATCAAATAAAACACCACATACATATCCAAATGACACAAACATGATTCAAATTCATCCAAGCATTCATACAAACTCCAAACAAGTTCGAATTCACACACGCTACACCCGAACACATCCTACACCTCCCGAGAGCCCGAGGCCGATGATTCCTTGCCTTGGCTCATCTTGGTCAATCACCTGCATTGAGAAAGGATAAACTTATAAGCATGTTGAAAAATGTAGTAAATAAGAATAAAGACGTAATGCAATTAAGAAGAAGCATGTTGAAAAGTAAATAGTACGCAAAAGGACATAAAAGACCCTCACCCCTAATCATCACTCTCATAGTTAAGTCCTGGGTTGTCATCATCACTATCATCACTATCAACATCACTATCACGAGTGTTGTATATTGGAACCTCCTCGCACGGTGGAGGCTCATCATCGTCATCACTATCACTCTGTAACTTGTTGAGCATATCTACATCCTTTAGATTCACCACTACGTCACCACCTGTTTGTGCATTGTCCTCGCGGTCCTCAAGACCTTGTATGCCAAAGTCCCCAAAGGTTTGTTCCTCTTGATAGAAAATCCCCTCGTATGTTTTAGGGTCAATGTTGTTGTAATCGTCTTCGGAGGGCATGGGTAGCTTACCACGTGGCGATACATGGAACACGACTTCCCAACCAATGAGTCCCTCTTTCTTGCATGGGTAGGGCAAATAATAAACTTGAAAGGCTTGGTGAGCCACAACAAAGACATCGAATCCATTGTAGGTGGTTGAAGGCTTAACTTCAACTAACCCAATGGAAGGGGTACTTTTGGTTCCATGCTCATGGTCGAACCAGTGGCATTTGAACACAACAAGCTTGAGTGATATGTTCGTGTTATTGAACGTCAGCTCATATACGTTCTGTAACCTTCCGTAGTAATCATAATTACCGGCTCCTTTGATGAAGACCCCGGTATTTATAGTCTTTGCATTAGGCCGACTGTTCTGGTGATGCTCTGTATGGAAGCGGTACCCATTGACATCATACTTCTCATACTTCTCGACTCTACGGTTACAACCTTGGGAGACACATCTCAACTCATCTGACATCACAACGTTGGCATCAGCTCCCTACAAGTACAAATTGTTTTGTGCATTAGTAAGAGGGATAATACACGAATTGCAAGGTAGAAGGGACAGGTTTGAAATTACCTTTTCCCTGAACCAAACCGTGAATTTTTTCTTTCCGGGGGCAGGCTCTTTCAAAAGAGTGTCCAACGCGGCTTCATTGGGTCCATCTGATGTTCCCGACCACATTTCATCCGTGAATTGACTGAAAGGAGAAAATACGTATTATAACGAAATCATGATAGTAGTTGCAAAGTAATTTGTTCCCCATTTTACCTAAGGAAACTGCCCTCTTCTCCCTGCTCGTCGTGGGTCACTTCCTTCATGTTCATAAGCACATAGAGCATTATGCACTCCAGCTCATCATTGGTCAAGTTATACCTTGTTGCGCCACCGCTCTTGCCACCGGAACACTGGAAGAGGACGAGCTTGGGGTCTCGCTTGGGCTCGTCGACATTGTACCGAGAGGCCTGGTTATGCATAGTGGGAACATCATCAGGGTAGTACGTTAGCCTGGCGTCTGCCATCTCCTGAAGGATAGTTGCCTCGGCTATGGATGACTCGATCTTATTTTTGTTTCCACATTTGGTTCGAATATACTTAAACTCTCTCTCTCAATACAAAACTGCCAACGAAACTGCACCGGTCCACCCAAGAGTACCTCATTCGCAAGATGCACAACAAGATGTGCCATCGGAGTGAAGAAGCCTGGCGGAAATATCGTCTCTAAGTTGCACAGCAACTCCGGCACTAGTTCATGCAGCTTCTGAATAATCAGGGGACATACTTGCTTGGCACAGAGCGTGCGGAAGAAATGACTCAACTCCGCGAGCACTCGCCAGACACGGTCGGGGAGATACCCTTGAAACCATCACCAGTAGGCTAACACCGATCCGGTGTATACATTCGAGTAGTACAAATGTTGCTACAGTTTTACTAGTACTGTAAGATATTTCTCTCGTCTCTTTCGATCGATTGATTGCTCCCTCCTCGGCTCGTTTTACACACGATCCAATTCACCGACCCCACGTACTGCTAAAACAAACGGTAGAGACGATGCACGCTCGCCGAACTCGGCATCTCCACGGCGGCCATGTGCCGCGCAGCTGGAGGAGCAAACGCGAAGCTGCATTGCATGCGTCTGGAAAGCCAAAAGAATCCTTTTTCTTTTCGATCTCGCCGCGAGCGAGCTCGCTCCTCTTTGTTCCACATGCGCTCTCGTGTCGGACACGTATGACCATGCCGTATTATTCAGCGACTCACATGGCGCTGAAAACGATGAAGGACTCAAAGACATGCTTTGATGCTTGATAGGATACCGAGGCCAAACTAAAGGGCCGGCAACTACCTTGTTCGTTTCGGGTCAGAGACTCAGTGCATGCGTGTCTCCGTACTGAGTAAGTCACTACGTGGCACGGCAAGAGATGGCCGTGCTACGAGCCAAGTACATCTCCTTCGTCGCCTCCGGCTCCCGAGATTACTCTTTTGAAAAGAAGACGTGATGATACAATTCCATTTGTTTCTAGTGCATGATGTTTCAGCTGTTACACATGTTGTCTATATGCATATTTAGAATGAGTGAACATACACATGAATCATGTTTGATTACATTTATGTGTATATAAATATGAACAAAAGCTAAACATCTTATATTTGAGAACGAAGTGAGTATGTATGTGCGCTCCGATGCAGAAAAAATGGAAGAATACAAGGGAAAAATAAGGCGGGCATAAGTCTTATCATAAGAGATTCTCTTCTTCCACAGAACTATAGAGTTCCTACGATTAACTTTTTTAAGTGAAATTTTGGTTTTTGCCACACTAAAATTTGACATTCTTGTTTTGACACTTTCAGTGCTCCTGCTAATACATCATTTCGGCCACTATGGGAAAAAACAAAAAAGAAAATTTCCATAAGGTTTTGTTTCGCTTTCGCCGGTACTGTTATATTTTTATTTGTCCCTCAAAAGGACAGAAGTAGATTGTTAAACTTTAAAGTGGCAGAAACAAAATGGTTAAAAAGTAGTGTGGCAAAGACAAAAAAATCACCTTTTTAAGGAAATTGCGGCTTCCATCGTGTCCTACCCATGCGTTGCACAAAACACCGCTTATTTTCAAAAATTACACCGAATGGTAATATAATATGTTACAACTGTCACCAACTTGATCATCTAATCAACTGTTTAGCCCCGCTAAAAAAAGTGAAACTAACAGCTAGTCCCGCATGTCAATGCTTCTATCTATGTATAGAACCTCTAAACATTATTTAAAATTGTTTCTTTATCTAAAAATTATGAGATTTTTTGTTGATACACTAGGCTGCCATGGATGAATTTTACATGAATCATCAATGGTTACTCAAAAAAATATTCCATATCATTTTCGAAATCATATGTGACACATTAAGCAAGTCACAAGAAATATTGTGCGTCCAAAATCATGATCTTTTATTATTCTAGTTTCGAGACTTTTTGTGATTCTTTATAATATATAATAAACCTACTTCTGAACATTAGTTGACCATCAAAAATATTGAAAAATAGTTTTGGAAATACAAATTATAACCTCATTTTAATGTGACTTTTTTTACATAAAACTTAATGTATGTATGGACAATTTATGATCGGAAATAAACTATATAGAATCTATAAAAAGAATCATAATTTTGCACGCGTAAATATTTTCCTATCACCTATTTAGTGCGCCAGGAGTATTTCTTTTAAATATAAACATAAAAGGGTTAAAGTTCAAAATGATGCTACAATTAGAATGGAGTATATTATATTGCAGAGTGCATCATAATTAATTTTTGTATACAATTTTAAGTTCTTAAAATTCCTATAAATTCACTGGATCTAGGCGATTTCATGCCAACAAGACCAATAGTTGATTGCATGACCGAGTGGTGAAAACGATAACAGATTACACCAGCATGTGGTGAAAAAGAAATTTGTCCAAGTGATGATTTGCCCGTGATCATCTTCTCGCGCATCACAAACAAGCATGACGGCTTTCACGCTAGTTGCTTGTAGTCGGAAACTAAGAATTGGACCTTCATCGGAGCGAAGCACTTGGGTCGCCAGATTCCAGGAGACTAGGCTTTTGTATGTCGTGTTTGGTTGTTGTAACTTAAAAAAAACTATGTCTCAAACTTCTTCTACTTAATGAATTAAGGTAAGTCTATTGCCTTTCTTTCAAAATGATTTGTGCAACACAGAGGAGGAGAAGAATGATTTGGTTGAAGTAACAATTTCCTCGTTTTTTGGATTAAAGAAGCTCTAATCATTCTCCTGTTGACTAAAACAAACAAACAAACAGCGTCACTATGCGACGCCGGTCTTTCGTTCTGGAGATCGGGAAGCACATGCAACCGAATTAACACTGGGACTGTGAGCTCGGAGCTCCACATGCTAATCAATCAAGCACGCCCCAATGGCGCGACGCAAGTGGAGGCAGCCGAACCCACACTGGGATGCTTCGTTCCCGGTTACCACCGCCTCTCCTTGTCCGATTGTAATCTGGGATTCATCCATCAGAATGGTTCCGGTTCCGGTTCCAGCGCCATGCCACGATGCTGCGGCTCGTGCCCAACACCGCTGTCCGGTCCGGTAATAAAAATAAAATAAACTGGAACATTTATCCCCTCACTCACGTCCTTTTAAAACCACGTCCGGAGCGAGCGAGCTCTTCACTCACCACTTCAGCCACCTTCTTCATCTCCAGAGCTCAGCTCACAATGGCGTCGACAGCCACCATCTTCCTCCCGCTATTCTTCGCGCTCGTCCTGCTCGCGTCGCCGGCGCATTCCTACCCGACGGGCAAGCAGGGCGACCTGCAGGCGCTGCTCCGGGTGAAGCAGGCGCTGGGCAACCCGTTGACGCTCAAGACGTGATCGCCCTCCTCGCGTGACCCATGCGCGTGGGACCACGTCCGGTGCGACGAGGCCACGGGGCGCGTGAACAACGTCTTCATCGACGGCGAGGACGACGTGCACGGCCAGATCCCGTCGGCCATCGCGGGGCTCACGTCCCTCATGTCGCTCTCCCTCTTCCGCCTCCCGGGGCTGCAGGGCGCCATCCCGGCCTGCCTCACCACCCTCCCCAACCTCCAGTTCCTCACCATCTCCCACACCAACGTCTCCGGCCCGATCCCGGAGTCCCTGGCGCGGCTCAGGAGCCTCGACTCCGTCGACCTCTCCAACAACAGGCTCACCGGCTCCATCCCCAACTCCTTCGCCGACCTCCCGAACCTCCGGTCCCTGGACCTCCGCCGGAACCAGCTCACGGGCTCCATCCCCGCCAGCCTCGTGCAGGGCCAGTTCCGGTCGCTCATCCTCTCCTACAACCAGCTCACGGGCCCCATCCCGCGCGACGACGCGCAGGACGAGATCAACACCGTCGACCTGTCGCACAACCGGCTCACCGGCGACGCCTCCTTCCTCTTCTCCGAGGGCCGGCCCATCGGCAAGGTGGACCTGTCGTGGAACAACCTCGACTTCGACCTCAGCAAGCTCGTCTTCCCCAAGGACCTCACGTACCTGGACCTCAGCCACAACCGCATCAGGGGCACCGTGCCCAAGTCGCTGGAGGCGCTCACCACGCTGCAGACGCTCGACCTCAGCTACAACAACCTCTGCGGGCCGCTGCCCAGGCTGCACGGCGTGATGCGCCACGGCTGCAAGCCCTACGAGCACAACCAGTGCCACCGCGGGGCGCCGCTCGAGGGCAGCTGCCACCCGCTTTGAGCAAACCGTCGGCCGGCTAGCTCGTCGCCGGCAGGCGTACGTATATGACGAATGTGTTGGTCAGTGGACAGTGGTGTTCCTCGCGTGCGTGCGTCCTTACGTGGCTGCATGTGTACGAACTACGAAGGACGGTGCTTAATTTGGGGTTTAGTAAACTAGTGGAGTATCGCGTGGTGGTATGCTAATATGCCCGACAGCGCGGTCCTAAAAGCTTGTGTACGAAACAAATAGAGATGTGTGATGTGTGCCGTCTGGAGATGCGCGCGAGTGTACGTGTTCGTGTGTATCAAATGTTAAATGGTAATTACGTTTGCCTTGCCCCTTTTTACAGCGTAATATCTTAAGGCATGCAAATGTTGGTTGTTTCAGATCCATGGTATTATGGTACCAGCCGTATTTACTTTTCGATTTGATAGACGAAGCAGATGGGTAGGTGTGAGAATTGTAAGTTCAGTTCAAGGCTTCAAGCGCACACATAGTCAACAAGACATGTCCCGTGTGATCAAAAAATAAAATATGACATGTCCCGAGGGTCCCAAAATGCAAAGATATCCGACTCAGTATGCCCACAAAAATTAGACAGTGTTCGATCGAGTATAGGTTGTCTCGAACTCGAGTAACCAAAGGCCTTGATGATGCTTGTTAAGAAACGATGGATCAATAAAATGCGTAGGCTTACTGCCATCCAGAAATTTCGCCTTCTTCTATATATTCTTCAACTACAAAATCCACGTAGGCAGTGCTACAAAGATCCGTTGTGATTAAAAGTTCAAATTCGAACGAAGGCCCATATCCCAAAACCAGACCGTTAGAAGCAGCAACGGGAACTCTTTTTCAAAATATCTACTCCGGCTTGCCAACTTTTCACAGATCACACTGTACATCTATTACATTCTGTCATAGCACTGTACACCCCGGTACTTTTTTTACAGTACTGGCGTACTGCATACTGTACACACGAGGCGAACAACGCGCGTCTACAGGATGTACAGCGAAGGTGGGCCACACGAGCCGACGAGCGGCGAAGCAACCGTGAAAAGGAAGAAGCGCGTCGTCCTCGTGCACGGCCGGCTAGCCGGCGGTGGTGGTGAGCTCTTTCTGCTGCCCTCGTGCTTTGCTTGGGCCACTGCCGGCTTCCGTTCCCGACGTGGTTTTTTTTAGGCACGTTCATGATTTGGTGCCTTGGTGGCCTCGCTAAAATCTCTTTTTTTCGCGAGTGAAACAAAAATCTGCTATTGGGCTCTCTATAACCTTGTTATTGGGTTATCGCTGACGGTCTGACGGTAAGAACTCTGAGTATTAACGAGTACTGCTTGGCGTACGACGATAACATCAGCGTCAGATTGAAGTGTCGTACAAAAATCGGACGAAAACGTCTGATCCAAAGCAATTTCGTTTTGTGAACAAATTGGCCCGACATAGAAGGTCGAAGCCGGCCTTATTTGACGTGGGCTGGACTGGGTCCTGGCCTTCAATGATTGGGAAGCATTGGTGTGTCCTTTTATTGGTTTGATATTTCACTCAAAAAATATGCTCCCTCCCTTCACTAATTTACTAATGTAAGACATTCTATTTAGTATTTCAATATTTGACTATATACATACCAAATTGAGAAAAAACTAAATTGTCTTACATTAATGAATGGAGAGAGTAGTTTGTTCGATATAAGACGAGTAGGACTAGGCGAAGGCCGACATCTCAAAGGTCCGTACGTGCAGCAGCCAGGAGGCTCCTGACACATTTTTTTGAAAATCGGAAATCATTTTCCCCTTATCATCTGCATGTTCTCGGCCAAGCATAACGGTGATGCGTCTAGAATATATCTACTCATTTCTGAAAGGAATTATAGTAAATGTTCGGAGAGGCAAACTTCACCTTCTTTAGCTTGTCTTCCAGATTAGATGAGGGCCTAAGTGGGATGAGTAGAAGGTGAAAGTTATACTTCGACGGAAAACAAATACTCCCTCCGATCCATATTAATGGACTCAACTTTATCTAGATACGGATGTATCTAGTTAAGTGTTTAGACTAGATGCATCCGTATCTAGACAATGTTGAGACCATTAATATGGATCGGAGGGAGTAACAAAGAGAGGGAATGCTCATGAATATTTGGACATGAAAGCTAGGGAATCCGCACAATGTTGCTAGCCTGCGCACCGTGTCACGTTGATGCCCCCACCTTCCGTCATCGGGAATGGTGGGCGGACTTTCCACCACAACCCCATGTATCTAACACCAAAGGCTATGGCGAAATGACGTGTCAATCATCCCACCAGCCGGATGTGACCTCCCCTACATACCCCACCACGTTCTCTGAACTAATAAGCACATAAGACCTTCCAACCTTCCCTATAGCGGGAATAGAACCTTCCACCACCCCATATGGCAGGATTAGTCACTTATTGCCTTTTCCACCTCCCACGAGGGTGTGCCGTATTTTTCACTTCTCTCTTGCAGTCATCCATTTCTCTAAACATAGCGTTTACAACATCCAACTCCCGACCCTTCATAATAAGTTCCATTGCATGCCATCAAAACTTAGAACTTGGATTTGAATTACTAGTTTTCGGATGAAAAGCTCTAGCAATTTGATTTATTATTCCTCAGTTCACAAGATGTGGTCACCACTTGCATGCCGCCTACCAAAAAAAATAATATGTCTATCTCTTTTCGGTTCGAAAATTTTGTCGTGGCACTAAAAACAATACGGACACTTAGATCGGTCATCCACCATTCTTTAAGGCACCTGAACAAATTATGAGAATGAACTGATTAATAGCCAAATGGTTAATATATATAGAGATTTCCTTCCACCAATGCAGAGTCACGAGCTTGCTGTAGTCGGTTCTAAAGTGAAATCCTTGCTGCTTGCTCGCTATCCTCGTGTACCGTCTCGTTTTGTTTGGGAGTTGCTTCTCCCTTCCCCCTCACGCCTAAGTATGGCCAAGTCGTGAGGCATCGGTTTTTGGTACCAGCATGCAAAGGTTTGAATCCTTTTACTCCAGATTATGAACACCAAATATGTGATGTCTATTGTCTTGGAGGCTTTGTATTCAATCTTAGCATTCTCATAAATGTTGGAACCATGCATACAAGCCAATGTGGCCCTCATTCTACTGATATGAATCAAGAAGTCAAGATAGATGAAATCATAAGCTTTAAAGAGGACCTAATTCTTCGACTGCTTTGACACTTACATACATGAATCAAGGTCCAAAGAGATGTCCAATATGTTACACCCTCTGTTTTTTTACATTTATGCTTACTATCATTTTTAGCTAGATTTACATTTATGCTTATTCAGCTGGTATTCATGCTTTTCATTAATTGGTTGAAAATATTACATTGTGTAAGAAAAAATTCGGCGATCAAGCTCCATCCATAAAATATGCATATGCTATCAAGAGCTTTTGGTAGAAGTATATGTGTGTTTTAGGGAATAACTAGCCCGCATAGGTGAGGACCACTGTTGCACCAAACGGCAAGTCAGCGAGTTTCAAGCGCACCCCGCCCCGCTCCATTCTTTTCAAGTGCACATTGTCTTTATACAAGTAGGCTCTTTTTTTGTTCGTCATTTCTCTCCTATCTAAAAGAAACCATTGGTTCCACATTCTACCCACCCCTTCGTCCAACTCCCCTCAGCTATTTTTTTCAGTCCACCCCTTCGTCCAACTCCCCACACGAAACAGAAGGTTTTCCTCCCTTTCAAAACAGCTCTAGCGAGATAATGGTCCAATACTACCAATCTTTACTATTGAATGGAAGTTGGTACGTACGTAACGATGGCAGAATCCTTCGTCCAACATCCTCTGTTGTCCGTCGCGCATCGTCCAAATGGGCTAAGCCCAAGCCCAACCAAACCTTATCCCCCGCACGCTCGCCTCCGTACGCGGGAACCCCAAACCCTATCTCCACGGCCGCCCCCTCGATCCCCAACACCGTCGCCGCCCTGCCCGTGCCCGAGCAGCACCACCGCCCCTGCCCGTGCCCCAGCAGCACCACCGCCCCTGCCCGAGGCTCTGCAGCGAAACGACGTCACGGCGGCAGACATGGCGGCGACGGCGATGGAGAGCTGCGACAGACATGGCGGCGGCGGCGGGCCCCGGAGGTGGAGGTGGAACGACGGGGTCGTCGTCACGCAGGGCAACATCTAGGGTTCGTTTTCCCCATCCCCCGCTCGTCGCCTCCCTCCTCCGGTGAAAGCAACGGACCCCCCGCCGCCGAATCCCTACCCCCAAGCTGCAGCACTACTGTTCGTCGCCTCCCACATCCCGGTGACCAAGCAAGACCCGCTGACGACGAGACCAACCGCTCAAGATCGATGCTGACGAGCCTGCCCATGCTGCCTCTCCCAGATCGCCGTCGCTCTAAGGCTCTGCTACGCCGCGAGGCGACGCAAGATATGTTCTATGGGAGCGTCGTCACCAAGAGAACCTGCCCACCATCCTCTCCCAGCTTCGCACCCTACAACTCGAGCAGCCTCCCAATCCCGCGGCGGCAGCGTGCAGTGGCAAAAGGTGTTACAGGAAGACGGCAAGGAGAAGAGGAAGGAGAGGGCGACGCGGCCCAAGCTCACACCAGATCTTCTCTGACAGTGGCCTGGGCTTCGTCCTCCGCTACTTTCCCAGGGTATTCGAATCGCACGCCTGCCTGGACTTGAGGTATATGCTAGCCGACGGTCAATTGCAACCATAGGACAATGATTCCTGCTTTCCTCTCAGTAGTTTCAGTGCAATTACGTGATCAATTTGTGTAGATGAAAAGTCACTTTTGCTACTCGCTGATGCTGCCCGTTCTTGTTATTCATTTTTGGTTGCAGTGAGTGATCTGTTTGATTTTGGTACCTATTTTTTCAGGATATATAGCTCTTTTGTGTGCGTAAATTTCAGCAATTTACTGCATATGTGGCACTAAAAGGTAAAATTTTCAGAGATGGTTATATATATTTCTCACAGTATACATGTGCTTGTTCTCACCACTTTTTGCCTCCTAATTTTGAATTTATGTATTGCTGTCAGGTGGAGGATATTAGCAATCTAATCAACCTTTACGTTGGCTGACACTCTCGCTTGATCTCTTATTATTCGTTGGAGCAGTTTCTTCTCCTCGATTTCTTTGCAAGTCAACGCTGCAACTAATCTGTGACCACACCATGACCCTGAGGTATAGCTCAAGCAGTGCATCTTTTTTTTTCATGGGCATCTCTCTTCTTCAACTAAAATTTGTCATCTCCATGCACATGATAAACTCGAAATTGTTCTGTCGCATATCAGCGGCAAGGAGTTGCAGCTAGCCTGCAATTGGCTCTCTGAAGGTGAGACTAACCACGCTTCTGTCGCTGGTGTTACTATCGTCGGCGCCAGCGCCTGTCCCTGCTATCATGGGTCTGCACCTTCAGTGACCCTGACTACCCGCTGTTGTATCCATGGACGAGGTCAGGGGAACTTTGAAAAAGCCGTGCTCCCATGATTCAATCTTCCTTCACTCCCAGGTTGCCTTCTTATGATGCTCTCCTGGCACATGTTTGTTCCTCTCCTTCATATAGAGGCAGCCTATTACAAATGAGACCATGCGTCTATTTAACATTGTCTTTATCTTCATGGTACCTATACTTATGATGTGTTCCTCACTGTAGTAATCACAGCTACACAGATTAGGACATCTCTCTTCTTAAAGGACAAACAGTACAACTCTCTTCTTAAAGGACAAACAGTACAACTCTCTTCCGAATAAATAAACTCTTTATATTAGAATAGGATAAGCGGTTGTTATCATGCAACTTCCTGTTATGCCAAGCATACATACAGTATATTATTCCTGAACTTATTTGTGTTTTCTACTATTTTGAATATTTAGGACTCAAAAATTTATACACCAGGTGTGTGGATGTGTTATGTGACGTAGTAGAATGCTAATTTGTGCCGCTTCATATTTCAAAAAGTTTTTTTTAAGTATTCGTTGGCTTCTGGTAGGGCATTAGGAACCGGACAAAACTTTTTTGATGATGTCTTGATATGGCCTTTCGTTCTCAATTTGTTTGCTGTTGCCGCATACTACAGGCTCTAACTTGTATGGCTTTATGAGAAGAAAGGTGCAATAATATGATGGATGGGGTAGAAAAACTCACTTTCTTACCTCTTCATGGTCTAATTGATTTACAGAAGAACACATTTCAGTCTCGAAAATTCCACTTTGTTGTGCTGCCTATTTTGATTTCTAAATGTCAGCATATTGTTTTCATTTGTAAGAGGCTGAGTATTGAAACTGTGATTGCGTATATGAAATTCGTTATTGATTGTATATTACGATTTCAAGCTAACATATATGAAACTTCTCCTCTCGCATTTTTTCTCTCCCTGGTCAAACGGCACGGGTGGCGGTGGCTAAGGCACACGCTGTCCTAAGGCTGCTCGGAGATGGGTTATTTAGGCGTGCACAACTTCCCCTTTGATTCTGCATTTTCTTGCAGCTGACATTTGAGAGGAGCCAGAGATAGTACAAGGAGGCCCAATTCATCCAAGGTAAGTGAGCCTATCATCCATTCAGTGATATCTGATTGTTCAATTATATAATTGTTGTCATACCTCGGATTGTGTTTGAAATAAAAATGAAATCATTTTTAACTTGTTTTATTAATTGTGCTGATTGGTGAAAACTGAACATGGTATTGGAGGCACCATAATTTTAGTACCTAGGAGTAGTTGGAAACGCTCGTGTATATCAGAATGTAATACAAACTCCGGCAATATTTTGCTAGAATGCTTCTGTAAAGCGTAAGACATGGGAAGGTTGATTGTTGTTCATACATGGAGTTCTTCTATGTTATGTGTTGCTTGTTAGGCATACTATCTGAAAGTGCAAAATCCAGTTGAAAAGGCACCGACGGAAGGAGCTTGTAGGATTTGTCACATGTGGTCTGACATGCTTCCATCTTGTTGCGGGAGAATAGCAGTCTTTGAATGTCCTCATCTCTGAATCTGGCAAGAGAGTTCTCCAGGGTGACTGGAAAATCTGGGAAGAGGTGGGATGGTCGAAGCTTGGCCAGATGAGCACTGATTCATGTTCATTGCAATGGGCCATCTACTGTTTAAATAATAGTAGCAGACACAATTTAGTTAAGGATTTAGCAGTTTTGTTGTAGAATGCTCAGTTTGCATGGGTTAATCCGATGACTTAAATATTTCTTGGTTGTTCTTCAACATCATAATTACTCTTTATATGTATGGTCATTAGATGAAATGGTGGAAATCTGTGGTGAAAGCATGACCCTGGTTTAATATATTTTTATCTACATTGTGTAAGAAATTTAACTTGATTGAATCAAGTGTCATTTTCCGCTTAAGTTTGATTGATGTACCTTCGTACATACATGTATCCTTCCGTATTAACGCACACGAGAGTCGAATTATGTGAGGTGAATTTTGTAATGTTTTTAGATTCTATAACTATATTTAATACATAAGTGAATATTTATGAGCATTTTTGTTTACAAGTACGACATGTGCGATGGTAAAAGAAACTTCGGTAGCCGTAGCAACGCACGGGCATTCATCTAGTTAATTACATGTCATTACTTCTTCTTTCCCGTGTTTAAAACTTTTTCCCCACCACGTCAAACCCAAACTACACGCTCAATTACTACGTTAATGCATCAATCCACAATTACAGAAGGTTTTCCTCCCTTTCAAAACAGCTCTAGCGAGTATCAAGCAAAGGAAACTCCCTAAGTTAATGCATCAATCCACAATAAACACAATTACTACACGCTCAATTCTAGGCAATCAACATTAAACATACGCTGATTTATTGTCTGCCCCATGATTCGCCAGCAGATTAAAGGCCCGCACAAATGGTTTTTCCATCACACACCATCCCGTGTCTGCCCCATCATCAGCAAAACTCGCTAAATGGTCTTTCTCCAGCCCACCAAACCATCCACCACGTCAAACATGCACACTATGGCATCAGTGGTCATGGTCACGGCCGCTGTGGCCCCGTCGCAGCAGCATCCATTGGCTATGGCGTGCAGACCTCCAAGTTGGTGGCGGCCATGGCGCCGTCGATGGAGTTGCCTGGTTCGGACTGCATTGAGGTGGCTCGACTCGCCCGAGCAGGTGTCCTCTGGCGTCCAGTCCGCAGTCTGCGTCAGGAGCGCTGTTGATCTGACGACGCTTAAAGTCACCCAAATTGTAAGGGATTGATGCGGTGAAAGGCGGCTCTTTTTCCATAGCATTACTCTCCCATATGAGGTTTCATGCAAGAATTAACAATCTGTAATCATCGTGTATGTCTGATCAGAGATGCGAGGAGCGACGACGATGAAGCTGAAAGTGCAGCATGAAGCTGTGAGAAGCATCGCGAGGGTTATCCCGTACGAGAAGGGTCATTCGTGGAGCCCTGATGTCTGGTGCAGGGACCGGGAGCTACTCAAATGAACAAGAAAAGGTAATATTGTTCTTTCCTTTAATTTGCAAGGGTGTGAATCATGCCCTTAGCCCAGCAGTATGTAAAATTAAGTCTGTTCAGGGTAATTAACAATCTGTGAGATTTTAACACTGAGTCTCTTAAGCTGTAATAATTTGCCGCAGGTGTGGTTTCCTCCTATACAGCAAGCTCCCGAGATGGGTCGTTGATCAAGATTTGGCTTCTTCTAGAATAGAAGGGTGTAGTTGGTAGGTCTTTTTTAGCTGGCACAGACCACTATAAAATTCGGCCGTCCTTAATACCTCTTGTTTGTTTAGACCTGAATAATACTCTGAATGAATGATGACATGAATTTTGTCTCAGGTGGCCAGAGAGAATTGAAAACCCCCAAAACGTGCCTCTTCCGTGAAATGTTCAATGGTGCCGCACCAAAAATCTACTGTAACACATTGAATTAATTCTGCACTAATTTTTTATTGTGAACTCAGTTGATGTGCTTATTTCTGGTTGTGGAATCATGCTGACGAGAGAATTTCATCTCCATTATTCAGGCACTAATTTCATACAATGTCCTATTTAGACTTTTTGCAGAAAAAAATACATAATGCTGGTATCCTATAGGTTTACTTTTGCCTTCAATTTCATATTACTAATGCCTTTTGTTTATTATCATTTTTTTAATCTAATATTACTATTTTTGGAATTTATCTTCATATAGGGTTGATGATTGGAATCCATGTTTATGCGACTTTATAGAAGTACATATGCTTAGTTAGCTTTCAAGCCTTAATTTTGTTTTTAAATACTAGATCTTCTTATGCATATTTCGCTTTGTATTATATGGATATTCACAATCCTCCATTAAGCTCTCTTTCATTTGCAGGACTTCTTGTTGAACATGCTGGAGGTCTTGAACAACTTGTGCTCCTCCTCCGTTAGGGCCATCTTCGTCAAGAAGCTGGTCAGCGCCGCTGGAAGAACCGGGATAACTCATGGGTTGTTTAAGAATTGGTTCGTTCGTTTTACATTATGAGTAGTGCCCAATTACCATGCAAATGAAGCGCGGAAACAACATTCATGTTGCCGCACAAAAATATCTTGTAAGTGTTTCAATTGAGAATATCTTATGTAATAAGATATAACCTGTAGGGTTCTTAATTTCTATGCATATGGTATACAATTATGTGACATGATTTCTTTTTTTAAATAGTCGTGAAACCATTGGGGAACCCCTACAGTTTCATTTTCTGAATATATAATGGCCCAAAATGACAAAAAAGATAATTACAAGAGACGGTAGAGAGTAAGGAGGATAAGCCAAAGGAAAACAAAAACAGACCAAAAGCAACTATATTAATGTTTTTCAAGTATATTTACATGTGTACAACATGGCGATGACAAAAAGAGATTAATGAGCTGTAGCAAAGCACGGGCACTCAGCTAGTATGTTAAAAAAAGGTTGTGAGTTGCTCCATGCATTACTCACTATATGAAAGCCGGCCGGATCGGCGACCTCGCAGCGATCGTGGCACTGTTCGTACTGTAGAGAAATGAACAGTGTTGAACAGTACCCGTGGCATTTTTGTAAAAAAATCCCCGTCTTTTACGAAATTTCCAAATAGGTCCCCGAATACATATTCCACCTCGTAACCCTATATGCTCATCCTACCCATTTTCCCCAGTCGCTTCCTCCCGACGCGGCCGCGCCTCCAGCCCGCGTCGAGCTCCTCTACCACCTCCGGCCCAAGCTGCCGCTCCTCCGGGAGAGGGGAAGGTGAAAGGATCGGTATGACACCTAGAGGGGGGGGGGGGTGAATAGGTGCTACTCCAATTTTAGTCTTTTTCAATTTAGGCTTGACACAAAAGGTAAATTCTCTAGATATGCAACTACGGTGAATTTACCTATATGACAAGCTAGCAACTAAGCACGATATAATAAGGCGGTAAACAAGGATAGAGGTAACCGAAGTCAAAGCACGCGGAGACACGGATGTAATCCCGAGTTCCTCCTTTTTAGGGGAGTACGTCTCGTTGGAGAGGTGTGAACCAACACAATGGTTCAACGGCCACAAAGGCCTCACCCTCTTCTCCGGTGAACCGCACCACAAAGGTTTGGTTCACTTCAACTATCGGAAACCTTTGAGGCGGAGTCCGGAGCCTTTACAACAACGACTTGGGGCACAACCCACAAAGGATTGGGGGCTCCCAAACAGCTACAATCTGTCACAAAGACAATCAAGTGAGTACAATAGGGGGCTAGGTTTTCCTAGTGGAAACCCTAGCTAATGGTCCCTCAAGTGAATGAGGGGGAAATGAAGAACGGCTTGGTGAAGATGTAGATCGGGGCCTTCTCCTTCAATCCTCCTTAGATCAACGAGTTTGGGTGGAGGGATTGGGAGATCTAGTGATTCTTGAGCTTGCAACAATGGGGATCTTGAATTCTGGGCGAGCTAAGTGGCTGGAGGTAGGTGGAGGGGTATTTATACCCCTCCAGGAAAAGTAACCGTTGCAGACCACTTAGACCGGAGTCTCCGGTCAGGGAGACCGGAAACTCCGGCCTAGGCCGGAAACTCCGGCCCAACTCCGGACCTGATACAGCAGTTGCCGCCTCGTTGCTCTTCTCTCAGCAGGCCGGAAACTCCGGACAGGAAGGCCGGAGACTCCGGTCAGAGCGGAAACTCCGGACCTACTCCGGGGTTACTCCGGACCCTATACCGCACGCGCCGTCCTGGGAAAGTCTTCGATTCAAAACACTGGTCTGGGGCGGAGACTCCGGACCGTGGGACCGGAAACTCCGGCCGGTGCGGAAACTCCGGTGGTACTCCGGGGTAACTCCGCACCCCATACCGCGACAGCCGTCCAGTGGAGCTTTTGCTCCAGAGATTGACTTGGCCGGAGACTCCGGTCACAGAGCCCGGAAACTCCGGACAGGACAGGCAAAGCAAGCTTCCTTTTTCTTGTCAAGTGTTTCTATGCAAAGTGTAATTGTATCTTTTTATTCCTGCACCACTTAACATCATATTAAATAATTCCTAGTGTTGTTGCCTAACACACAAAATATAGGGGACATAAAATATGTCCTTTCAATCTCCCCCTTTTTGGTGTTAGATGACAACACTCGGATTTGCAATAAAGCACACAACAAATATCAACATGTACCACAAAGGATTTGAGAGGCTCCCCCTACATGTGTGCATACAAGTAGTTTGCATTTGAATACAAATGCTCAACATGTAGAGGAGAGACAACTCACAAGTAATATATGGATCAAGATAAATTACACCAACATGAGACATAATATGATATAGGGTTGAGATGAGAAGGGACCATACCTTGTGCATAATAATATGACATATAGACCAAAGCACAATAATAGACCATAATAATAATGTCATCTCAACCATAGGAATTAAGAAATCCATAGTCTCATACCACACAAAGTACCACACCAAGAACATAGTCTTACAACATAAAACCAAAGCAAATAGGTTCAAAACGACATAAGATAAATGGACACAAGCGCAAAGAAATGATAAACGCACGTGCTTGTGTCTGACCCATGCAAATCCCACGGTGAGAGAGCCTAATAGAACTACTTCTCCCCCTTTGGCATCGAAACACCAAAAAGGGGGAAAAGCGATGCTAACGGTACCCAAGGCGATCACTCGACGTCTTCATCATAGTCGGTATCACGGTCCTCATCATCACCACTCGCGGCAGCATCATCATCACCACTCGCTTCATCACTATCTTCTTCCTCATCACTTTCTTCTTCATAGCGCATAGGGGCCTTGCCGGTGTTGCGGGAAGAAGGCATGGAGGTCACATCTTCATAATCAGCCCAATGAAATGTATCCTGATTCCATTCCTCAAGAGGGATAGTGGCCTCAGAAGGCGGGGTGACGGGATCATCTTCGTTGCGAGGAGGAGTGGAACCACCATTGCTTATCTTGCGCATTTCCTTCATCATCTTGGTTTGGTTGGACAAGATCCTCTTGTTAGTGACATATGTTTGATGATTTCCTTGTGTAACCCAACACCCATGCACATCATAGCCCTTTGCCACCAAGAGACTTTCTTCAACTCTTCGTTGACTCTCTGTTGGCCACCTTGATCCCACGAGGGTGGAGTGGCATTTTTCCTTCTTGCCCTAGGCGCTTCTCTCGCCTCTACCTCTTCATAAGTGTCTTGAGCAAGATGATGACCGAGCACTTGAAGGTAACCATAGGTGTGTTTCTTGAAACGGGATTGACCGAGATTGGGAATCTTTTTGAGGATGAGCTTCATGACATATGGAGCATACATAGGATTCTTCCTCTCATAGATAGCAATGTTGATCTCACACCGGATATAGTCCATGACATCAATCTCAACCCCTTGGCAATCCGGTCCGCCAAGGTATGTCGTGTGGCAATGATGCAAGAGGTTCAGAAGAGCTCCACGGATAGCATCCGTATTCCCGGCTTGAGGTGCAATGCTCCAACGAAACATACGAATCAAAATGTTGTAGAGGGGCTTTAGACCTTTGGTGGTAGCAATGGCACCATTTTTTGCAGCAAGAGGAGCGAGGAGCTTCTTATCATAGGGCACTCCTTCAACATGCATTCTTCGACCAACTGAAATATTCACACCTTTGAACTCATATCCCAAAGCTTCTCCTAATTCTGAAAATTTTGCACTAACTCTGAGAGGCCCCGTCATCCAAGTCATTTGGGTATCCTCCTCATCTCCAAGTACAAGAGTGGCAAAGAACTGTTGCACCATCTCAATATCATAATCTTGTTGGAGGGAAATGAGGTGTTCGAGACCAATCTTTCTAGCAACCCAAATTGCGTCCTTAAAGTAATCCTTCTTGGCCAACACTTCAAAATTCAGCGGTTTTTGAGGACACACAAGAGCTTTTGGGTCCAAGTTAGCATATATTTCCTTCATAATGAGCTCTTGCTCCTTTCTCCAAAAGTGACCATCGGTGGAGTTGTTGGGCATGTCATAGAAATTCTGCGCCCTCATGACTCTAAACTCCTCCTTGTTCAAACCCTGCAAGGTGGTCAAGTTGTCAAGCTTGGCCCTCTTAGCCCTTTCTTCTCGAAGGAGGGCAGCCTCTTGCCTAGCCCTTCTAGCATCAGCAGCCTGTTTTTGCTTAAGAACACCACTCTGCACATGCTTGTCTTGTTCTTCATCATAGATCAAATAGTCTCGACCTTGGAGCTTGTTCTTCTTCGACTTCTTGATGTTCGAGGATGAGGATGAAGGACCGGGATACTTCTTGCTAGCTGTGAAACAGGATTAGAAAGGTAGCATTGAGGTAAGCATACATGTCCGTGGAATCTCAACGAAAGAAAAAAGTAGAGGAATTTCTTCTCAGGTTTGATCTAGACCGGAGTTTCCGGTCTCAGTGGGGCGGAGATTCCGGCCACACCGGAAGGCCGGAGTCTCCGGCCCTGAGGCCAAAACTCGGATCTAGGTCAAAACTGAGGGGAAAATCACACTAGCAATTTTCAAGATAGTGCATTGCCATCCTAAAGGTTCTACACCACGAATTTCTACAAGAACTACTCTCAAAACTAGATCTAGGATGAAATCCTAGAGAAGGAGAGAGAGTGGTACCCGAGTCCTTCATGGTGAGATCCAAATGGAGGGGAGGAAGATCCCCAACGCTTGGGAGGTGGAGGAGCCGGTGGCACGGCGGATTCCGGCGGCGGGGAGCGGCCGGAGGCGGTCTTGGAGCTCTTGGCGGCGGCTGGGGAGAGTTTGGGGTCGGGGGGTGTGAGGGAAGTTATGAAACAAACTCCCCACCCCCGAGCCCTTAAGGAACCCAGCGATGCGACCGAGTCCGGAGTCTCCGGCCTAAAGCACCGGAGTTTCGGTTGGACCGGAGTTTCCGGGCTTTAGGGCGGAGACTTTGGACAGACCGGAGTCTCCGGTGTTACACACCGGAAACTCCGGACCCAAAACTCCAAAACTGCCAGATTTAAATGGGGACAAGTATGTTGCATGACGAGCACGGCTTTTAGATAAGATGGCTTAGGTTTAGAACAAAGTCACTGATGGTGGGATACACACTAGGAATTGCAAGATGCAAATATAAAAGCCAATTCCAAGTGTTTCTCCCAAAAACGACGAACAAAGCCTAGGAACCAAATAAAAATCATTAAAGACCAAGAAGATCAACTCTTCACAAAGAAGAGGGCGGTGGCCTAGGCCACCATGTAAGTGTGTGTGGTGTGACACCGCGAAGATATATCTTGGGTTCACGGCCACTACTCGTCATTTAAGCTCACAATTCATAAAATGAAGATATAGAGACAAAATGAGTTCTTACTATCGGCATAATGGGGGGAGGGATAGTCCAATGGATTAGGACCGCACTCCCCCTATGTCCATGCCTACACCTAAACCAAACATAGCTAAGATATAGGTGTGTATGCAAGATATTCAAGCGACGCTCCCCGAATCGATGATATTTAGCTCATGCCTCAAATAAGTGAACCTTGCTTCATCAAGTGGCTTCGTGAACATATCGGCAAGTTGGATCTTCGTGGGAATATAGCCAAGCTCAATGTCACCCCGGTTGATGTGATCACGGATGAAGTGATAGCGAATCTCAATATGCTTCGTTCTTGAGTGCTCCACCGGGTTGTGGCCAATCTTGATAGCACTTTCATTGTCACATAAAAGAGGCACTTTGTCACAATGGACACCGTATTCCTTTAAAGTTTGCCTCATCCACAACAATTGAGTGCAACAACTAGCGGCCGCCACATACTCGGCTTCGGTGGTGGAGAGAGATATGCAATTTTGCTTCTTAGAAGACCAACTCACCAAGGACCTACCAAGGAATTGGCAAGCCCCGGAAGTTGATTTCCTATCATCCTTGCAACCGGCCCAATCCGAATCCGTGTAACCGGCAAGAGAGAAGTTGAGCCTTTAGGATACCACAAACCAAACCTTGGGGTATGAACCAAATATCGAAAGATTCGAAGAACCGCCGTTTGGTGGCTTTCTTTGGGAGCCGCTTGGTACCTTGCACACACTCCTACACTCAACACAATATCGGGTCTAGATGCACAAAGATAAAGCAAAGAACCAATCATAGAACGATAGAGCTTTTGATCAACATCCTTATCTTTACCCTTTGGATTAAGTTCAAGATGACACTTGGTGTCCATAGGAAACTTCTTCTCTTTAGCATTTTGCATCTTGAACCTCTTGAGCATGTCTTGGATATATTTGGCTTGAGAGATGAAGGTCCCTCCACTCAATTGCTTGATCTCAAAACCAAGGAAGTACTTCAACTCTCCCATCATGGACATCTCGAACCTATCGGTCATAAGCTTTGAAAATTCATCATTAAAAGCTTTGTTAGAAGAGCCAAATATGATATCATCAACATAAAGTTGGCATATGAAAAGCTCCCCTTTAACCCTCTTGGTAAAAAGAGTGGGATCGATTTGCCCCACTTCAAAGCCACGGTCTACCAATAGCTCTCTTAGGTGCTCATACCAAGCACGAGGTGCTTGTTTGAGACCATAGAGCGCCTTATCAAGTTTGTAGACATGGTTAGGGAAGTGTGGATCCTCAAATCCCGGAGGTTGCTTAACATATACCAACTCCTTTAAAGGACCATTAAGAAAGGCACTTTTCACATCCATTTGTTGCAACTTGAAATTATGATGTGATGCATATGCAAGAAGGATACGGATGGACTCAAGGCGAGCCACGGGAGCATAGGTCTCTCCAAAATCAATGCCTTCAACTTGAGAGTACCCTTGAGCTACCAATCTTGCCTTGTTCCTCACAACCATTCCATGCTCATCTTGCTTGTTCTTGAATATCCACTTGGTGCCTATAACATTGAGGCAATCTTTTGGCTTCTCCACTAGATTCCACACTTTGTTGCGCTTGAAGTTGTTGAGCTCTTCATGCATGGCTTCCAACCAATCCGGATCTTCAAGAGCTTCAAAGACTTTCTTTGGTTCCACCATAGAGATGTGGGCTTGATGTTCATTGAAATTTGCCAATTGTTTTCTTGTGGTGACCTTGTTCTTGACACAATGATATTTCTAGATGAAGACTCTTTCTTCTCCAATCCTTTTTGACTCTTGCTATACGACGGGTTTCGATATCCTCATTGATGCGAGGAATTTCGCTTGATCATCTTGATCATTTGAGTCCCCGTCTTGACCGGATGTTGACCTTGATCATCTTGAAGCATCTTCAACAAAGGAAGGAGAGGGTTGATCTTGGTCTTGACCTTGGCTAGTCAACAATAGGAGAACTTGGTTCTTGATAGCAACTGGTCAACTTGAGGAGGGTCTTGAACTTGTTCTTGGGTAGGTGCATCATTTGCTTCCATAGAAGGTGCAACTTCAACTTGTGATGATGGAGTCTCCACATGAGTGGAGCTAGGACTTGCTTGAGGAGGCTCATGATGGATTTCAATGGGGCGATGGAAACCAACCCCCATTCTTCTTATTGCTTCTTGAGGTTCCTCATTATCTACATCACAAACATGAAATTGCGCCACTTGGGAGCCGTCATTCTCATCGAACCTCACATCACAAGATTCTATGACTTTCCCAACGGTCTTGTCATAGACTCTATAGGTGTGAGATTCGGCACCGTACCAACAAAAACACCCTCTAAAGCTTTAGATTCAAATTTAGACAAACGAACACTTTTGTTCTTATAGAAACACTTACAACCAAAAACTCGGTAGTAGGAGACATTGGGCTTGTTGCCGGTGAGCATCTCATAAGATGTAAACTTCTTGCCAACACGAAAGAATAACCGGTTAGATGAGTGACACGCCGTGGAGATAGCCTCGGCCCATAAGAATAGCGGAGACTTAAACTCCGCCAACATAGACCTTGCCATATCCATGAGAGTCCGGTTCTTCCTTTCGGCTACACCATTTTGTTGAGGGGTATATGCAGCGGAATATTGATGACGAATCCCCTCTTCACTAAGAAACTCATTTAAGGTGTAGTTCTTGAACTCGGAGCCATTATCACTCCTAATGACCAAAATAGGGACATTGTATTGGCGTTGAACAATATTGGAAAAGTCGATGACGGTTTGTTGGGTTTCATCCTTCGTCTTGAAGAAATAAACCCAAGTAAATCTTGAATAGTCATCAACAATCACCAAACAATATTTCTTCCCACCAAGACTAGGTTGAGGCACGGCACCAAAGAGATCAACATGAAGAAGTTCCAAATCCTCGTTGATGAAATAATGGTCTTGCCCGGATGGGGAGAATCATGCATCTTTCCTTCAACACAAGCCCTACAAAGACGATCTCTAGAAAAAGAAACATCCTCTTTTAGTCCAAGAATGTGGCCACCCTTGTGAAGACTTTGCAAAGTTCTCATGTTGACATGGGACAAGCGGCGATGCCACAACCACCCCACGTCGGCCTTTCCGAATAGGCATATTGCTTGAGTGTTGGTAGACCCCGAAAAGTCTACCACAAACAACTCATTTTCAACATACCCAACGAACATGACCTTTAGAGTCTTGCTCCTCAAGAGTACCACCATATCAATAGTAAAATGGACATCAAAGTTCATCTTATTAAGAGCACGAACGGACATAAGATTGTAACCTAGAGACTCAACAAGCATGACATTTACAAGGGTGATATCCCTTGCAACTACCACCTTGCCGAGACTCTTTACCTCGGCCTTTGACTTGTCACCATAAGAGACGGATGAGTTATTTAGATTTGGTCTCAACTCCGTCATAATCTCCTTGCTTCCGGTCATATGACTAGTGCATCCACTATCAACCACCCATTTCGATCCACCGGAAGCATAGTCCTACAAGAAATCATTGCTTGGATTTAGGTACCCATTTCTCAATGGGTCCTCTTTGGTTAGCAACAAGGGTCTTAGGAACCCAAATAGAGTAATCAATGTAACCATCATATGGACCAACATATTGAGCATAAACATCCCCATAATAATCAACATAAAGAATATAGTTGGGGTTGTTATGCCCCGCAAAGTCACTACGAGTGGTCTTGCCCCTTGTGGCACTACCACCGCAATGGAAGTCTTGGCTTGTGCGGGCTTGGTCTTGATCTTCTTGTTGTTGCCCACTTTCTTCTTGGGCTCGGCTACATAACCAAGACCCTCCTTCCCTTTGTGTGGTTTTTGCTCAAATAAGTAAGCAATACCCTTATCTTTACCTTTGGGAATAGAGGTCTTGGCACTAACATTTTCTTCAATAACATTTTCATGAACACGAGGAAGAATAGATATGCTAGTTGAGCTAGATTTAGAAAGTTGAGTTTGAAGTTGCTCATGAGACTTGACTAAAAGGGAGTGAGTTGTTTCCAAGGCCTTGTGAGCCTTGTCAAGCTTCTCCATATCCTCAAGAAGTCTAGCATTAGCAACCCCAAGTTCAACTTTCTCCTTTTTAAGCACTTTATATTTAGCAAAGACATGATCTCTATCCTTAATGATTTTATTAATGATATCATCATTTTTAGCATCAAGAGACTCAAGTCTTTCCTCAAGAGAACATCTTTCTTCACTCTCTTCATCAAGAGAGGCATTCAAGGATGCTACGGAAGCATTCAAAGAGGCAATGGTGAGAGAATCCTCTCTCTCAATCTTACTCTTTTCTTGAAGAAGTTCTTCGGCCGCACATAGTTGTCTCATGAGAGACTCAACATGTTCCTTAGCTTCACCTTGCAAGTTAGTCATGAAAGTATCGAAGCAACAAGTTCCTTCTTAATCACAAGACTAGATTGATCACTCATTTCATGCATAGTCTTGGGAGAAGGAGATGATACCTCGGTGACATTAGCCATGAGGCAACGAGCGTTGTTGGTGGAGAAGTTCTCATTGGGGGATTCAAAGAGAGAAGATGATGAAGTTGATACAATAGCCAATGCGGCTACCTCTTTAGTAGGTGCATCTTCATCTTCGGAATCACTTGTGGCATATTCTTCTTGTGCCACCAACACAATTCTTGGTGCCTTCTTGAAGAAAGGCTTCCTTGGTCTTGCGGGCTTCTTTTGGATCAACTTGAATGGTCCTTGGGGATGAGCTTCCCACCATTTTGCTCTCGGTTCTCATAAGGACACTCTCTTATGTAGTGGTTCTTGTCATGACAATTGTAGCACGTCTTCCACTTTGAGGCTAGCTCTTTCTTCCCACTTGAGTTGTTCTCTTTATCAACCTTGGCTTTAGCTTTTGCCGGGTCTTGCCAAAACTCTCTTGTGGCAAGAGCTATATGACCATTTAGAGCCGGTTCAAGATCATTTGGAGCAATGTTGCTTGGGCACGCTTCAACCTCATCAAGACATACCACCTTGGCCTTCAAAGCAAGTGAGGGGCCTTGTTTCATCCCCATGGCCCTAGCACGGTATCTTCGGCATTCTTGGTGGCAACCTTGGAGGCTTGCACTTCTTGCATAACTTCATTGGATGTCATTTCGTTGTAGTTGTGTCTTCCTTGAATGGCTTCACTCGATGGGCTCGAAGGCAAGAGAGCATTCACATACTTCCTCTTGACATAAGCATCATCCACATAGGTTGCCCCCACATCAAAGAAGGCCTTTGCAAGAGTCTTGAGTCTTCCATACATGTCTTCATGATCTCATTGTCAAACATGTAGAAGCCTTCGGCATCATTGCTCAAAGACTCATATCGGTTTCTCTTCATGCTTTCATTCCCAAGAAATGCAACCTCAAGACAATTCCAAGCTTCTTTGGCGGTGGTGGCATTGAGAACATAATGCTTGTCACTTTCACCACTGAAAGTTCAATCATATGGAGTGCGGAGGCATTGAGTTGCTTTTCGGCAAATTCTCTTCTTGTCACATTGCTTGGATCCGCAACCTTGTACCATCTTCAATGATCCTCCAAAGCTCGATAGAGGCACTGTTAATATGAGATTTCATTGAGCGTTGCCAACTAGCAAAGCTAATGCATTAAGCTTAGGTGGAGGACCAATGGGGTTTATGCGGGTGGTGATAGGTGGGTCGATAGGGTACCATCCCGGAACGTTATGGTACTCTTCCTTCCCATCTTCATGCTTGGTAGGAGGTGGAGGAGTTGGTTTAGATCCGGAGGTGGTTTCCACCCCTTCTCATTTTTCTTTTTACCCTCCTCGGAATCACCTTCATCGGAGTTAGAGATGCCCTCTAGTGGGATGGTTTCCGAAACCTTGGCATTTGTGAGTTTCATGAGCATGTCACGCAACTCATCAAATTTGACATTCATGTCATTCATGGACGATGTCAATGTTGTTTCCAACTTTGATATCGGCCATGGATGCCATGGTCTCTTTGGCCTTGGCAAGATCGGCCTCATCCTCACTTTGTGTCATACTTCTCTTAGGCGGTTAAGCCCAAAACAAGAGAGCCTTGCTCTGATACCAATTGAAAGGATCGGTATGACACCTAGAGGGGGGGGTGAATAGGTGCTACTCCAATTTTAGTCTTTTTCAATTTAGGCTTGACACAAAAGGTAAATTCTCTAGATATGCAACTACGGTGAATTTACCTATATGACAAGCTAGCAACTAAGCACGATATAATAAGGCGGTAAACAAGGATAGAGGTAACCGAAGTCAAAGCACGCGGAGACACGGATGTAATCCCGAGTTCCTCCTTTTTAGGGGAGTACGTCTCGTTGGAGAGGTGTGAACCAACACAATGGTTCAACGGCCACAAAGGCCTCACCCTCTTCTCCGGTGAACCGCACCACAAAGGTTTGGTTCACTTCAACTATCGGAAACCTTCGAGGCGGAGTCCGGAGCCTTTACAACAACGATTTGGGGCACAACCCACAAAGGATTGGGGGCTCCCAAACAGCTACAATCTGTCACAAAGACAATCAAGTGAGTACAATAGGGGGCTAGGTTTTCCTAGTGGAAACCCTAGCTAATGGTCCCTCAAGTGAATGAGGGGGAAATGAAAACGGCTTGGTGAAGATGTAGATCGGGGCCTTCTCCTTCAATCCTCCAAAGATCAACGAGTTTGGGTGGAGGGATTGGGAGATCTAGTGATTCTTGAGCTTGCAACAATGGGGATCTTGAATTCTGGGCGAGCTAAGTGGCTGGAGTAGGTGGAGGGGTATTTATACCCCTCCAGGAAAAGTAACCGTTGCAGACCACTTAGACCGGAGTCTCCGGTCAGGGAGACCGGAAACTCCGGCCTAGGCTAGAAACTCCGGTCCAACTCCGGACCTGATACAGCAGTTGCCGCCTCGTTGCTCTTCTCTCAGCAGGCCGGAAACTCCGGACAGGAAGGCCGGAGACTCCGGTCAGAGCAAAACTCCGGACCTACTCGGGGGTTACTCCGGACCCTATACCGCATGCGCCGTCCTGGGAAAGTCTTCGATTCAAAACACTGGTCTGGGGCGGAGACTCTGGACCGTGGGACCGGAAACTCCGGCCGGTGCGGAAACTCCGGTGGTACTCCGGGGTAACTCCGCACCCCATACCGCGACAGCCGTCCAGTGGAGCTTTTGCTCCAGAGATTGACTTGGCCGGAGACTCCGGTCACAGAGCCCGGAAACTCCGGACAGGACAGGCAAAGCAAGCTTCCTTTTTCTTGTCAAGTGTTTCTATGCAAAGTGTAATTGTATCTTTTTATTCCTGCACCACTTAACATCATATTAAATAATTCCTAGTGTTGTTGCCTAACACACAAAATATAGGGGACATAAAATATGTCCTTTCAGAAGGGCCCAACATGTTGTGCAAGAAGGCTTTTAATACCACTTGCACTAGTAGTAGCATGACATTTATCAATAAAGTCATCATCAATTTCCACATAAGTGTCATCAAGATCATCACTAGAGTGTTCCACAGACTCAGGTGAACTAGCATGTGTAAAAGGATCTTCATTAGGTGTTTCATCATTTTCAATTTGTTTAGACTTAGCAATAGCAACATCTAAAAGAGGACCTAATGGAATACTCTCATCAAGCACAGTAGAAGCATCATCAAAATTTTCAGAAGTAATTTCAGATTCAGCAGTAGTACCAACACGTGAAGCTTGTGGTGGTGTAACAAGTTGACTCATCACAGATGGTGAATCAAGAGCAGCAGAGGTACTCAGAGTCGTAACTTTTCTTGTAGTGGAAGGCAATATACGAACCTTCTCGATAGGAGCTTTACCCATGATGAAGTGATTGTAGCGAACAATATCAATATCAGGTGAGCTTACAAATAAAGCTATGCTCCCCGGCAACGGCGCCAGAAAATAGTCTTGATGACCCACAAGTATAGGGATCGCAACAGTCTTCGAGGGAAGTAAAACCCAAATTTATTGATTCGACACAAGGGGAGCCAAAGAATATTTATAAGCCTTAACGGCTGAGTTGTCAATTCAGCTGGACCTGGAAATAGACTTGCTCGACACAGATTATCAGTAGCTACAGTTTTAAAGCATAGCAGTAGTGAAATAATAGTAGCAGTGTAATAAAGACAGCAGTAGTGATTATAGCAGACATCAGGATTAAAATACTGTAGGCATAGGATGGATGAACGGGCGCTGCATGGATAAGATAATTCATGTAATAATCAAGACAAGACATTTGCAGATAAATAATAACACAGTATCCAAGTACTAAGCAACCATAGGCATGTGTTCCGTATTTAGTCGTACGTGCTCGCAATGAGAAACTTGCACAACATCTTCTGTCCTACCAGCCCGTTTGTAGCGGGGCCTCAAGAGAATCTACTGGTAATTAAGGTACTCCTTTTAATAGAGTACCGGAGCAAAGCATTAACACTCTGTGAACACATGTGATCCTCACATCACAACCATCCCCTCCGGTTGTCCCAATTTCTGTCACTTTGGGGCCACGGGTTCCGGACAACAATATGTGTATACAACTTGCAGGTAAGATCTTAAAACAATGAATATCATCATGAATCAATAACATGTTCAGATCTGAAATCATGGCACTCGGGCCCTAGTGACAAGCATTAAGCATAACAAGTTGCAACAATATCAATAAAGTACTAACAACGGATACTAGGCACCATGCCCTAACAATTTATAGCTATTACATGAATGATCTCATCCAATCCCTTCCATCCCCTTCAGCCTACATCGGGAATTACTCACACATGGATGGGGGAATCATGGATGGTCGATGGAGAGGCGTCGGTGATGATGATGGCGATGATCTCCTCCAATTCCCCGTCCCGGCGAAGTGCCAGAACGGAGTTTCTGGTCCCGAAATAGGGTTTTCGATGGCGGCGATGCTCTGGAGGTTTTTTGGAATTATGGTCGAACCTCCCATCGTTTTTAGGTCAAGGGTTAAGTACTCCAGAGGGGGACTCGGGGACGTGGCCGAGTCGGCCTCCCCATAGGGTGGCGCGGCCCAGGGCCCACCGCGCCGCCATGTGGGGAGGGCGGCTCGCTGCCCCCCTCCGTCTCCTCTTCTGGCTCCGTGGGTTTCTTCGTAAAATAGGGGCTTTGCAATTATTTCCATGGATTTTCTCGAAAGTTGACTTTCTGCACAAAAACAAGACACCAGGGCAATTCTGCTGAAAACAGCGTTAGTCCGTGTTAGTTGTATTCAAAACACACAAATTAGAGGTAAAACAGCAGCAAAAGTGTTCGGGAAAGTAGATACGTTTTGGACGTATCAACTCCCCCCAAGCTTAGCTTATTGCTTGTCCTCAAGCAATTCAGTTAACAACTGAGTGCGATAAAAGAACTTTCACGAACACATTTGCTTCATATGATGTAAATATTCTCACAATATGGACAAGTGCTTAGGCAATTCATAATAAGATACATGCAAATAATGTCACCTGATAGTTATGTCAATGAAAAGATACCAACATACTAATAATAAGCAACATGAAACATATCTATTAGCAGGATTGCAATGCTCATAATAAGATATGATAAGGTGGTATCTCGCTTGCCCGTATTTGTACAGCAAAACATAAATGCCCAGGCACCTCTGAAGTTCAAGGGAAGACTAGAAGTAAAGATTATCAAAGATAAAAGCATCAAAGTTATACCACAGTTAACCGTATTCTGGGACAAGCACATTACACTAAGAATGACAGTTATGCTCTCGAGAAGGTGCTCAAAGAAAGGATGGTGACTCAACATAAAAGTAAAAGATTGGCCCTTCGCAGAGGGAAGCAGGGATTATCATGTGCTAGAGCTTTTTATTTTTAAAACAGAAGTAAAATTGTTTTGGGAGGTGGTTGTTCCTGTCAACGAATGGCAATAGAGTTCTTGTTATCTTCCATACTAAACAAGTTGAGAGCGGTTCCGAAATGTTGATATTAAGCATTTATAGCATGCACTTTATATATTTTTGACACTCCTCCCAACCTTTGCTTACACAAACCATGGCTAACCGAATCCTCGGGTGCCTACCAACAATCACATACCATGGAGGAGTGCCCATTTTGAAATTTACTTTTTGATGTTATAATGGCCTAACCAGCTCTTTGCAAAATTAGTGACAAGCAGATGAAGCATGCAAGTCGGGGTACTTAATTTAGTATGGAAGATAACAAACCCAACTACTACTTCCTCATGAGCTAAAAACAGTGTCACAAAATGAGAAGTAATTTGAAGGTTTTAAAGGTAGCACATGAAAATTTACTTGAATGGTTTGAAATGCCATGCATAGGTATTTATGGTGGACGCTTTGGAATAACTTGGTTTTCAGGGATTTGGAAGCACGAGCAGCATTCCCGCTCAGTACAAGTGGAGGCTAGCAATAGACTGGGAAGCGACAATCAAGAGAGCAATAACCGTCATAATCATGCTTGCGACAAAACAAAATTAACGGGGCATAAAAGTGATACAAGTACTCTGAGGCAAAGTAAATCATCGAGGCTTATCGACTTTTTGTTTTCAGTCGTATGCATGCGTGAGCATGTGCCAAGTCAATTCAAATGAATTATTCAGAGGAGGATACCACAATGTCATACCTATTTATGAATAGAACAATACAAGCAAACATCTATGACATGCCACTCACTATTAATAAATTGGAACTAATCATAAGAGAACATGAACTACTAAGCATCCATTAAATGACATATACCTCACATGAACCAACTAAGCATGCTCACATGGATGAGTATATGTACAAAAATGAAAACAAATAGAGTTCATACCAGCCTCTCACCCAACTCGAATTGTCGTAGATCGTCATTATTGCTTTCACTTGTGTGGCTCGAATAATATGAAATGAAAACCAAGCTCCATGGAACCACCGGAGACCGCTGAACTCTACAGCAAGCTTTACAAAACCGAAGAAGAACGACAAATATTTTTGGTGTTTTCGAAATTAAAACAAGAACAAAAGGAAACAAGCAAACAAGGCAAAATATTTTTGGATTTTTTAATACAAACCGAAATTAAACAATTAAGCAAACTAATACTAAATACTAAAGAAACAAGTAAAGAGAAACAACATAAATATTTTTGGTCTTTTTGTGTTTTGGAAAGCGGAAATAAAAACAAACAACCAAAAAGAAAGAAAATAAAATCGAAACATGGATATACAAAGTACCGTCAAATATGATATAAATGAGTGTGATGTCGGTATACCTCCCCCCAAGCTTAGGCTTTTGGCCTAAGTGGAGATCAACCCCACGGCGCCCATGACGTGGCGCCTCCATAGTATGACGAAGAAGGATCCTCGTCCTGGTGCGAGCTGGAGGATGCACCGGGGTAAGTGACGGTGTAGCCGTCGGTGGGTGCGGTGTCCTCGGAGTCGTGCTGCTGGTGAAAGCCACGCAGCCTCAGCTGCTCGTCCAACTCCTCCTTGGAGCGCGACCACGGCCTCCTGCGATACAAAACAAATCGGCCTGGGGCAAAGGAACTTTCCTTTCGTCCCCGTCAGTGAACAAAACTCTATAGACAAGACTTCCTACACGAGATCTAGCTGTAACAAATTTATGATCTTTCATAGCAGCAAGGTCGAGCCTGAAAGGGGTTAGCAGCTCATCACTAGGGTCAATAGGAAGGCCTAGATATGCTACAACTCGTGAAGCAACTATCCCTCCATAAATGGGACAACTAGCAGATAAACGACGAGCAATGAGGGCACCAAGATTATAAGATGTGTTACCAGTAAGTGCAGCAGCCAGAAAAGCAAGATGATAATTAGAAATGTTGCTGGTGTTCTCCCTACCAAGAATGCTAGTGGCAAGATAGTAAGTAAAATATTTAATGGCAGGGAGCTGAATGTTCCTTATCTTGCCGCGTTGAGCGGTGCGGTCATCATCGTTGGTCACCCCTCGATAAAGTTCCAGCAAATCACGGGGGTTTCCCGTAATCCTCTTTGCTGTACCTGAAGGAGCAATATCTATGGCAGCACAAAAATACTCAAAGTCATGGTAACAGGCCTATCATAAATTTTAAATTTAACGGATTGCGTGAAAGATGTGTTGCCAAATTTAAAGCTCTCAACAAAAGTTTTGGTAATCATATAATACTGGTGGCTTTCATCTCCCATATATGTAGACAAACCAACTCTCCGGATAAGGAACGGGAAATCATCAAGGAGCCCTGCATTACGCAAAAAGTCAGTGCATGGGAAAGATGAAGCATTTGGAATTCCATTATCCCTCTCATCGCCAATGCTAGGTGCAATGAGATCTTCATCGTAGGATCGCCTAACTCGAGTAGATGCCCTTGAAGGCCTTGCCACCCTTTGCGAATCCCTCTCAAACACTTCTCCAAAGGTGTGGTTATGCATTCTCCTTTTCTGAAAATTTTCAACAAACATTATAAAAGTTGATTTTGAGACTTATAAATGAGGGGAACTACTATAGGAACTTGCTAAAGTACTAAACATGCATCAAAACTAATTATTACAACTTAGAACAAGCATGCAAATTCACTTAACTAGTCACCTACAGCAGCAAAATACTCAAGATATACCAACTAAACAAAATTCTACTTGGATATTCGGAGGAGTCACATACCGGAGAACAAATACCCCAAATCTGAGCAGCAAAGATGGGCTGAGCAAAGAGATCGAAAATCGCGAGCAAGAACAGCAAGAACTCGGGTTTGAACAATGGTGGAGTGTTTTTTCGTGAGAGTGAGTGAGGTGGTAGGTGGCTGAGTGAGTGGAGGGCCAGGTGGGGCCCTCCCCATACCATGGCGCCCCACATGCCTGGCCGCGCCACCATGTGGGGAGCTGGCATGGTGGGTCCCCCTGGTCAGCTCCAGGCACTCCCACGTTGCATTTTGAAAAATAAGACCAGTGGTATAATTTTTATAAATTTTTGAAAACTTTCAATTTGGACAATTTCTGGTGCTTAAGATAATAGAATTCAGGCAGAAAAATGATTTCAAAAATCAAACTCAGCTAAACCTTTTAAACTAAGCAACATTGCAGTAGGTAAAACAGAGATGGAAAGGGAAATGTTGTTTAGTTCCTTCATGCATTTAAAATGTATTTGTTAACAAGGTTGATCAAGTCTTGCCACCAAATAAATTTATATGACATAGAAGAATTAAACCCATAAAACAATCATGTTACCTTGAATTGTATTGATATGGATCCAATCATAATATTTTGATATCCCTCTTGATGATCATATATAGGGCAATCAATACTTCCCACTTTGATAGCTCTCAAATTAGAAATTGTATTAACTCCAAGTACTTTATCAATTTTCTTGGGGAAATAAACAGTATGCTCTTTGTCATTCACATTAAAAGTTACTTTTCCTTTGTTGCAATCAATAACAGCACCTGCAGTATTTAGAAAAGGTCTCCCAAGAATAATAGACATATTATCATCTTCAGGCATTTCAAGCACAACAAAATCAGTCAAGATTAGACAGTTATTAGCAACTTGAACAGGGACATCCTCACAAATGCCAACAGGAACGGCAGTAGATTTATCAGCCATTTGCAAAGATATATCAGTTGGTATCAATTTATCCAAATAAAGTCTCTTATAAAGAGAGAAAGGCATAACACTAACTCCTGCTCCCAAATCACATAGAGCAGTTCTAACATAATTATTCTTGATGGAACAAGGAATAGTTGGTATACCTGGATCTCCCAGCTTCTTTGGAACCTTGCCATTGAAAGAGTAATTAGCAAGCATAGTGGAAATCTCCTCATTGGGAATTTTCCTTTTGTTAGAAACAATATCTTTCATATACTTTGAATAAGGAGGCAATTTAATAGCATCAGTCAAAGGGATTTGCAAGAACAAAGGTTTCATCCAATCACAAAATTTATTATAGTGTTCTTCTTCCTTTGATTTGAGCTTCTTAACAGGAAAAGGCATTTGCTTTTGAACCCAAGGTTCTCTTTCATTACCATGTTTCTTAGCAATGAAATCTTCTTTAGTGTACTTTTTATTTTTAGCATGCTTTTCAGGTTCCTCTCAACCTCTTCTTTATCAGAAGCATCATTCTTATCATTATCATTGTCATGTTCATTACCACTTTCAGTTTCAGCATCAGAAATAGATATACTATTAGGATCATTAGCAGGTTCAGAAGATTCTACAACAGTTTTATGTTTCTTCTTCTTTTTCTTAGAAGGAGCACTAGTTTCTTTAGTTCGTTGAGAATCTTGTTCAACTCTTTTGGGATGCCCCTCAGGATATAAAGGATCCTGAGTGGAAACACCACCTCTAGTTGTTACTTCATAAGCATGCTTCTCTTTTTCTTTAGAAGTATTAACTAACATGTCATTTTGCACTTTAGTAAGTTGATCAATTTGAGTTTGAACCATATGAAAATGTTTAATAAGCATCTTAACATCATTGGAGGTTCTCTCCACAATATCATGCAATTTACTAATAGCTTGAGAATTTTCCATTAAATGATTCTCCACTCTCATATTAAAGTTATCTTGCTTAACAACATAATTATCAAATTCATCTAAGCATTGATCAGGAGGTTTAGAGTAAGGAATATCTCCCTCATTAAAGCGTTGAAGAGAGTGTACCTCAATTGTAGATGAATGGGGAATTGGCTTACATAAATCTTCTATAGGTGGTAGATTCTTCACATCTTCGGATTTAATACCCTTCTCCTTAAGAGATTTCTTGGCTTCCCTCATCTCTTCATCATTTAATTCAATCATACCCCTCTTCTTCAATATTGGTGTTGGAGTCGGTTCAGGTGTAGCCCAATCATCATGATTTTGGCTTATTTTAGCCATTAATTCTTCAGCTTCGTCTGGGGTTCTTTTCCTGAAAACACAACCAGCAAAACTATCCAGTATGCCCTAGATTCAATGGTTAGTCCACTATAAAATATATCAAGAAGGTCATGCTTTTCCAAATCATGCCAGGCCGAGCCCTAATCAGAGAGCAAAACCTTGCCCAAGCTTCAGGCAGTTTCTCTCCATCATCCTGATCAAAATTATAAATTTTCTGCAAAGCAACATGTTGAGCACTAGCAGGAAAATATTTCTGAAGAAAACATTAAGCAAGCCAGTAGGACTATCAATAGAATCAGGAGGCAAATTATTATACCAAGTTTTAGCATCATCCTTTAATGAGAAAGGAAAAAATTTAGCAACAAAGTAACTACGCTTCTTGATATCATCAGAAAACAAGCTACTCAAAGTAGAGAGCTCATTCATGTGCTCTACAACACTTTTTTTTAGTACCACGAAAAGGTGCTTTCTCAACAATAGATATATAGATAAATCAAGAGAGAAATCATAATCCTTATCTTTAATGTTTATGGGAGAGGTGGCAAACTTAGGATCAGGAGACAGTTTATATCTAACAGCATGTTGTGCAAGAAGGCTTTTAATACCACTTGCACTAGTAGTAGCATGACATTTATCAATAAAGTCATCATCAATTTCCACATAAGTGTCATCAAGATCATCACTAGAGTGTTCCACAGACTCAGGTGAACTAACAGGTGTAAAAGGATCTTCATTAGGTGTTTCATCATTTTCAAGTTGTTTAGACTTAGCAATAGCAGCATCTAAAAGAGGACCTAATGGAATACTCTCATCAAGCACAGTAGAAGCATCATCAAAATTTTCAGAAGTAATTTCAGATTCAGCAGTAGTACCAACACGTGAAGCTTGTGGTGGTGTAACAAGTTGACTCATCACAGATGGTGAATCAAGAGCAGCAGAGGTACTCAGAGTCGTACCTTTTCTTGTAGTGGAAGGCAATATACGACCTTCTCATAGGAGCTTTACCCATGATGAAGTGATTGCAGCGAACAATATCAATATCAGGTGAGCTTACAAATAAAGCTATGCTCCCCGGCAACGGCGCCAGAAAATAGTCTTGATGACCCACAAGTATAGGGGATCGCAACAGTCTTCGAGGGAAGTAAAACCCAAATTTATTGATTCGACACAAGGGGAGCCAAAGAATATTTATAAGCCTTAACAGCCGAGTTGTCAATTCAGCTGCACCTGGAAATAGACTTGCTCGACACAGATTATCAGTAGCTACAGTTTTAAAGCAGTAGCAGTAGTGAAATAATAGTAGCAGTGTAATAAAGACAGCAGTAGTGATTATAGCAGACATCAGGATTAAAATACTGTAGGCATAGGGATGGATGAACGGGCGCTGCATGGATAAGATAATTCATGTAATAATCAAGACAAGGCATTTGCAGATAAATAATAACACAGTATCCAAGTACTAAGCAACCATAGGCATGTGTTCCGTATTTAGTCGTACGTGCTCGCAATGAGAAACTTGCACAACATCTTCTGTCCTACCAGCCCGTTTGCAGCGGGGCCTCAAGGGAATCTACTGGTAATTAAGGTACTCCTTTTAATAGAGTACCGGAGCAAAGCATTAACACTCCGTGAACACATGTGATCCTCACATCACAGCCATCCCCTCCGGTTGTCCCAATTTCTGTCACTTTGGGGCCTCGGGTTCCGGACAACAATATGTGTATACAACTTGCAGGTAAGATCTTAAAACAATGAATATCATCATGAATATCATCATGAAATATCCTAGTGACAAGCATTAAGCATAACAAGTTGCAACAATGTCAATAAAGTACTAACAACGGATACTAGGCACCATGCCCTAACAATCTTATAGCTATTACATGAATGATCTCATCCAATCCCTTCCATCCCCTTCAGCCTACAGCGGGAATTACTCACACATGGATGGGGAATCATGGATGGTCGATGGAGAGGCGTCGGTGATGATGATGGCGATGATCTCCTCCAATTCCCCGTCCCGGCGAAGTGCCAGAACGGAGTTTCTGGTCCCGAAATAGGGTTTTCCATGGCGGCGGTGCTCTGGAGGTTTTTTGGAATTATGGTCGAACCTCCCGTCGTTTTTAGGTCAAGGGGGTTAAGTACTCCAGAGGGGGACTCGGGGACGTGGCCGAGTCGGCCTCCCCATAGGGTGGCGCGGCCCAGGGCCCACCGCGCCGCCATGTGGGGAGGGCGGCTCGCTGCCCCCCTCCGTCTCCTCTTCTTGCTCCGTGGGTTTCTTCGTAAAATAGGGGCTTTGCAATTATTTCCACGGATTTTCTCGAAAGTTGACTTTCTGCACAAAAACAAGACACCAGGGCAATTCTACTGAAAACAGCGTTAGTCCGTGTTAGTTGTATTCAAAACACACAAATTAGAGGTAAAACAACAGCAAAAGTGTTCGGGAAAGTAGATACATTTTGGACGTATCACTGCTCGAGCTGCAGCGGCGGCAGCTGATGACCCACAAGTATAGGGGGTGTATCGTAGTACTTTCGATAAATAAGAGTGTCGAACCCAACGAGGAGCAGAAGGTGTTGACAAGCAGTTTTGATATGGAATTCACTGTAAATACTAGCAGACAAGTTTTTAGGGGTTTTGATATAGCAGGTAAATAAAGTACAAGTAAATAAAATGCAGTAATAATAATTGCAGCGAGTGGCCCAATCCTTTCTACAGCAAAGGACAAGCCGGTAGATTTACTTATGATGACCAAACGTTCTTGAGGACACACGGGAATTACGTCAAGTACTTTCGCTTCATATAGTTGATTAATCTTCATTGTTTCGATAAGTGTTGTGTGAGTGAACCTATGCTAATGCACCGCCCTTCCTAGGACTAATACATACTTGTGATTAAACCCCTTGCAAGCATCCGCAAATACAAGAAAGTAATTAAGATAAATCTAAACACAGCCTTAAACTCTGAGATCCTGCTATCCCTCATGCATCGATATACCAACGGGGGTTTAGGTTTCTGTCACTCCGGCAACCCCACAATTGGCAACCGAATATACAATGCATTCCCCTCGGCCCATAAAGGTGAAGTGTCACGTAGTCCATGTTCACATGACACCACTAGAAGAATAACACCACAACTTAAATATCAAACCATTAAATATTACTCAACATAATTCACTACTAACATCAAGACTTCTCCCATGTCCTCAAGAACTAAACGAACTACTCACAAGACATCATATGGAACATGATCAGAGGTGATATAATGATGAATAACAATCTGGACATAAACCTTAATTCAACGGTTTCACTCAATAGCATCAACCACAAGGAGTAATTAACACCGGGAAAGCTTCCCCTATGAACTAGACAAGATTCAACCCTAGATGTTACAGCGGAACGGAGTGGAGCGGCGGAGATGATGGTGCTGGCGGTGGAGATGATGATCCCAATGAAGTCCAGCTCGATGACGGTGACGATGGCGACGATTTCCCCCCTCCGGGAAGGAATTTCCCCCCGGCAGATTTCTCCCTGCCGGAGAGTTTTTCTCTCTCTGGTGTTTTCCGCCTCGTGGAGGTGGCGGAATATTTCCTCGACGTCTCCCGTGTCTTAGGGTTTCTGGGAGATGATGTACGCGAAGGGGCTAGCAGAGGTGGGCCAGGGGCTCCTCACCACGTGGCGGCGCGGGGGGCAAGGTGGGCCGCGCCACCACATGGTGAGGGCCCATGGTGGCCCACCTTGGCCTCCCCTTTTGGCTACCTTTGTCATCTGATAAAATAGGAGCTTCGGGATGTTTTCCTCGAATTATTGATCTTCAGAAATATAGTATCTTGACGGCCCTTTTTCCAGCAGAAATCTGACTTCGGTGTTTAATTCTCCAATAATCATCAAACATGCAAAATAGGTAGCATAACATAAGTATCATCTCTAAATATGAAATATATCAATGAATAACAGTAAATTATGATATAAAATAGTGATGCAAAATGAACGTATCAACTCCCCCCAAGCTTAGACCTCGCTTGTCCCCAAGCGAAAACTGAGCTCGGTAAACAAGACCACTGGTTTATGGAGCGAAGTGTCGATAAACAAAATACGGACAAGAAGCATCACATTTATTAATACACAAGTCATTCTAGACAGCAACTTCCATTCATATAACATAACTTGAAACAAGTAAAGTGAGTCACAATAAGGTGCATAGAGAAAATCATAATTGGTGATGGCAAACTTCGTTCTTGGTCAGAGAACAATTAACAGATTGTACTTATCTTTCGAGCAGAGTCTTTATACTAGAGCTTATATTGCAGAACTTACATGCTCAATCATAACAATCTCCTTTACAGTCATTGATAACTTTCAAAGTTATATTTATTCAGATAAAAGCTTTGTGCTACACAAGGAAACATAAAAGACATGATTGAAAATAACAACATATAGATGGTTGAATCACAACAACTCAAATGCTTGCTTGAGATAGGAGGGAATAGGTTTACTGACTCAACATGAAAGTAAAAGATAGGCCCTTCGCAGACGGAAGCAGGAATGAAATCATGTGCTAGAGCTTTTAAGTTTTGAATCATATAGAGAGTATAAAATAAGTTTTAAGCTATGTATGTCGTTGTCAACGAATGGCAGTGGGTACTCTATCCCCCTTGTCAACCAGACTTTCAAGAGCGGCTCCCATGAAGGACGTTATTTCTACCCAAGGGTAGATCATCCCTCTTCTCTTTTGTTTACACATGCATATTTATAAATTGGTATGACACTCCTCCCAACCTTTGCTTACACAAGCCATGGCTAACCGAATCCTCGGGTGCCTTCCAACAATCACATACCATGGAGGAGTGCCTATTTGATGAAGTTTAGCATTTTGGAGTTTGCTTTTGATAAATCATTGGCAAAACATGTGAAGAGAATTAACAGTTATAGTTGTAATTAATTGGGACTGGGCACCCCATTTGCCAGCTCTTTTTGCAAAGTTATTGGATAAGCGGATGTATATGCCTCTAGTCCAAGGGTGAAAGTCTGCCTGCCAAGTTAAATAGAGAACACCCCACATACTTCCTCATGAGCTAATAAACAGTGACACAAATGAGAGGTAATAGTTTTTGAATAATTAAAGGTAGCACATGAAGTATTTACTTGGAGTGGCAGGAAATACCACATAATAGGTAGTTATGGTGGACACAAATGGCAATGGTTTGGCTCAAGGTTTGGATGTATGAGAAGCATTCCCTCTCAATACAGGTTTTTTCGGCTAGCAAGGTTATGTAGAAAGCATAAGAGTTGAGGGATACAAACAAATATACATGTAGTAAGAACAATCATGCAATCTTCCTTGGAAGCACAAATAATTTTAACTTGAGAATACTAAGCTTATGAGCCAACAAGAAAGAAAGATCATGGAATAATTTATCTACATGCACTTCCCTCTCTCTACTTAAGCCTCAAAGTATTGTAACTACTGACCAATGCTAAGTTTGCCAAAACCAAAAAGATATACTTGATGCTCCCAAAGTGGTACCAATACTAATGACAAGATTATCAACATGAAAGAAATTGAAAACTAAAATAAAGTATGCAGAAAGTAAATGATGAAACTTCTCATTAATATTCCATAACGGCAACTCACACCAAGGGATACATAGATAACCAACTAAAAGAGAGATACTTCCACACTGCAAACCATCCTATAAGATAACTTCCCTACTCACGATATGACTCCATTGAAAGGTAAAAGGTAAAGATAATGATGTGATACCGCGACACTCCCCCAAGCTTGGAACAAGCCAAGGGGATGCCAATACCAATGATGAATTACTCCTTCGGCGGTGGTGGTGAAACGGCTTGGAGCGGGGTCAGGAAACGTTCCAGCATTCGGCGAAGCCTAGTGTTCTCATCTTGGAGTATTTCCACCTCCATCTTCAGGACTCGATACTGATCACAGAACTCATCAGTAACTCGAAGGGCTTCAGTTACCGTCGGGAAAGAGCTGAAGTCTGGAACAAGCGGTATCGCTCCCTGCAGGTTATGAGAAAAAGCACGTTGAGTGTTAACCGATCCCACAAAAGTGGGCTTGCTGGACTTTGATCCTGCAGCTGGCTGTCCCTTTCTTGCAGATGACATCTTGTTCACTTCCTCCTTGACGCTCTCGTCCATGTCCTTGCGTCTTGCCGTGACTCTTTCCTCTTCCACCCATCCAACGAAAGTTCCACGATCAAGGTCTCGGAGAAGTTCACGTTGGCGATGCAGCACGTAGTCTTCCGAGGACGAACCTTGGGATGACATCTGGACAGAAACTGATCGAAACAAAAACACGACGAAAAGGCGATATACGAACCTCGGGGGTTCCGTGGGATTATATAGCAAAAACTTTTACAACAAAAGGAAGGTACAGGAGAAAACCTGGTCGGAGACGGGCTCCGAGGCGCCCTCACCACGTGGCGGCGCGGCCAGGGGTGGGCCCGCGCCACAGCATGGTGAGGTGCCCTCGGGCACCTTCTCCTACCCGGCTTGGTCTCTTATTTTTCCATATTTAATATAAATGACAAAAATATCTCTTGGAAGGTTAAACGCGAACTTTTTCTTACCGAAACTGTTACCTATTCGAAGACAGACTCTGCAGTCCCCTGAACTTGCTTTTCATTGAAAACTTCCGAAGTCACCACTTGAATAGTATCAACATCTTCATCATAAGGATCTCCAGAAATATAATGTTTGAGTCTTTGTCCATTCACCACTTGTGTAGAGTTGTCTTTTAGTGAAGCAATCTTTATTGCACCTGAACGATATACCTCCACAATAACAAAAGGTCCTTCCCATGTTGGATGCTTTTATTGTATTGGGAAAAGGGATGTTTGAGTTGATTTTTAATGATACATATAGTTGCATGATTCATGAGCTTGTTTATGAGTAATAATTTGCAAATGCTTTATAAAGAGCTATCACTTATTCATGTTTTGATGCTGAAAGTTATTTTCTTTTGTTTAACATGGATTAGTTAGTTCTATGGACACTCATGCATGCATCTAGATGGTCAACTTTCTCCCTCTTGCTAGCCCAAAAACTCCAACAAGTAAAAACTTGTTTCCAACACCTTCAACCAAAGTTATTTCAGTGAGTCCACCATATCTACCTAATGGCTTTATGCTATTCCGAGTATGTATATCATGATATTTGTGTTATCTATACCTCTGAATGAAAATGTTTATGTTATTGATTGTCATGGGAAAAGTTGGTTATATAGCTCTCACGAACTTGATACACACCTTACTTTTATTGCATAAATAAAACATGACCCATTGTTATTATGATTATGATGCTAGTGGCTTGATAAATGTCCGAGGTTGGGAGTTAGCCCATATATGCTGTCACATGCAAAGCTTTCAACATGCTCATTCATCTCATTTAGTTGATATCATGTACTTTTGTTTATGGATGCCTATCATGGTGAAATGAGGTGGAAATGAAGTAGTTTAAATGAGTTTGTATAAATGGTTAGAGAGACACCTGGGCCGCTAATCTAAGCCATGCATCATTCATGGTGGAAATTTACTTACATGCTGTGGTGAACCGCCTGTGATGCACCTTATAATAAAAAGCTATTCCAATGGTAAATAAAAAGGGTGTTGAGGTTGTTCATCTTGTTTGTTTGTCTTGTCATTTTGATATGGGCTTGTTCCATATCCTGGGACAAGAGGTACCCCAATTGACGCTCTTGATGATACTATTATTACTTACAATGATATATAACTTGAACTTGCTTTGTTTCCTAAGTTGAGTAATCATGGTGTAGGTACTTGTATTCAAGGGGCATGAGACACCTAACCTTTACTTTATCAAGCACACTACTCATATTTGCTTTCACATTAAACTTTAATCATTCAAGATGCTATGATATCGGTAATGAGAGCTTGACACCAAGAATTCCACATTGCAATCATTAACTTAAGTAGAAGAGTTTGGAAGTTAGATGAAACTTATGCATGCTTTATCTCTACTCACATATACATCTTTCCAAAGTGTCCACCTTTTATATTCAGATTTTCATCTACACTCTATGACCAATGTAGGATGTTCTTACTTATCATTATGCATACATGTGGTCCATATTACTATCTTCTATGTTACACTTTGTGAACTATCATTGAACATCCTTGCTTGAATACTTGATATCACTTCATAAACTATTTTGCATATTGCTACTCCTTTGAAGAATGAATCATTTGACTCTATGTAGTAGTAGCAATCATCTTTGATATCCATTGTTAGTGCTATATTGCAAAGCCCATGTTAGTTTTATCACCTTCATACTCGAGGACGAGTATTGGTTAAGCTTGGGGATGTTGATGCATGTAAAATGCATACATGAACTTTGCACTATATCACTCATATTCCAATCATATTTGCATCATATAAGGGTTATATCACTATTATATAATGATTTTTGGGAATAAAATATTTATTTACTATTTTTATGGAATTAACTCTGCGCAGGCAGAAAACCCTATTTTTTCCTTTTAAGTTTCAGTGACCCAAACGACGTCATAAAAATCTGGAAAAATACAGGCGTCATTATTTTGGAAGGAGGAAGACGTAGGAGCGAATGAATCAAGCAAACGGAGGCCGGAGGGCCAAAAGGGGGTGGCCCACGCGGCCACTGTACCTGGCCGCGTGGGGCCCACCAACTTGGCCCTCAAGGCTCCGCAGTCGTCGATCTTTGCTCCACCGCCTTCATCTTGACCTAAAAACACCTATAAAAATAGTCCCCCGAGGGTTTTCTAGAGGAGGCGGCGGAGAAACAGAAAACCACGAAACAGAGAGTCAGAAGGCTGCCGCCGGAGAAGATCGGAGGGGGGAAACGCCGCCGGAATCACCTCCGGAGGGCTCCACCCCCCTCCGGCGTGTTCATCATCAACATCTACAGCAAGATCATCTCCATCTCCCCACTGTAAACTCTTGGCAAACATGATGTATGATGCAATATACTTTTCCCTTGATCTATTGTGTCTCTCCATCTATGTTTGAGTAGTGATTTGTTCATGGCAATAGTGAAATAGTCCGTTGATTGATTGCATACAAGTTTTGTTATCTTTTATGATTGTCTTGATGTACAATGTATGAGTGCACGCATATGTTGGGGAATGCATGTAAGGTGATCACCGTAGTGTAATGGATTGAGTAGGACCAGTCGGAGTAGAGAGAAACCGTGGTCTGAGTCTTGAAGTTACTTTATGGGGGATATGTATGGGGGACCCTAGAACTTAAGGCTATGTTGGGACAATTATGTCTTAATAATTCTTGTGCTGCACATTTATTTGGCCATGAGATCCATCATAAGAGTTGTGTAATTTGCTCATTTACTTGGCTACACCTATTTATGGCTCCCTCCTAGAAGAAACAATTAAGACTGAAACATGTGCTTCACTAATTGTGACAACCACACGAATGAAATAACAATTGCCAGAACATTTGCTCCCTTGAGATCTTTGCTACTTGCTACTTTGAGAAATTTGCTTGAGAAAACTGCTGAGACAAACTTGCTCTAAGAAACTTGTTACTAGATAAACCCATTCCACATCACTTGCTTCCATTAGTTAGTTCCTTTCATATTCAAATTTATTGCTTTGCATAAAAGGCCATATAAGAGGGTTATAGGGCTTTAGAGAATAGATAGTTTACCTTCAGCTCCTCGTGGGTTCGACACTCAAATACTTATCGAATAGTGCTACAGTGATTCCTTGCTCTTGGGGATTATCAGCAAGTGACAAGCTTTACCATAAACCATTTTATAAGGAGACATACCCATAGGGTTTTTATAAGCAGTTCTATAAGCCCATAAAGCATCATTCAACTTACTAGCCCAATTCTTTCTAGATTTATTAACAGTCTTTTGCAAGATAGATTTAATCTCTCTATTTGATAATTCTACTTGCCCACTAGTTTGGGGATGATAAGCTGAAGCAATTCTATGATTAACACCATATTTAGCAAGGGTCTTTCTAAAACCACCATGAATAAAATGAGAACCTCCATCAGTCATAAGATATCTAGGCACACCAAACCTAGGAAAAATAACATCTTGAAGCATTTTTAAAGAGGTCTCACCGTCAGCACTCTTTGTAGGTATAGCTTCTACCCATTTAGTAACATAATCAACAGCAACAAGTATATGAGTATTACCTTCTGAAGGAGGAAAAGGACCCATAAAGTCGAATCCCCAACAGTCAAATGGTTCAATAACAAGAGAATAACTCATAGGCATTTCATTACGTCTAGAGATATTACCAACTCTTTGACATTCATCACAAGATAAAATAAACTTTCTTGCATCTTTAAAGAGGGTAGGCCAATAAAAACCTGATTGTAGAACCTTTTGTGCGGTTCTATCTCCAGCATGATGTCCTCCATAAGCACTACCATGGCACTTTCTCAATATCTCTCGTTGTTCATGTTCTGGAATACATCTTCGCATAATGCCATCTACTCCTTCTTTATATAAATGTGGGTCATCCCAAAAATAATGCCTCAAGTCATAAAAGAATTTCCTTCTTTGCTGAGCTGAAAAGGTTGGAGGCAAGTACTTGGAAACAATAAAGTTAGCATAATCAGCATACCAAGGACTATCTCGCGAACTTACCCTTATTGCAGCCAACTGTTCATTTGGAAAACTATCATTAACAGGAATAGGATCATAAGCAATATTTTCCAATCTAGACAAATTATCAGCAACAGGATTTTCAGCACCTTTCCTATCTACAATATGTAAATCAAACTCTTGCAAAAGAAGCACCCATCTAATAAGCCTAGGCTTAGCATCTTTCTTTTCCATAAGGTACCTAATAGCAGCATGATCAGTATGAATAATGACTTTTGAATCAACAATATAAGGTCTAAATTTGTCACAAGCAAAAACTACAGCTAGGAACTCTTTTTCAGTAGTTGCATAATTCTTTTGAGCAGAATCAAGAGTCTTACTAGCATGAATAACATTCAACTTCTTATCTATCCGCTGTCCAAGAACAGCACCAACAGCAAAATCACTAGCATCACACATAATTTCAAAAGGTAAAGTCCAATCAGGTGGTTGAACAATAGGAGCAGTAATTAAAGCCTTCTTCAGAGTTTCAAAAGCTTCCTTACAATCATCATCAAAAACAAAAGGTACATCTTTTTGGAGAAGATTAGTAAGGGGCTTTGAAATTTTAGAGAAATCTTTAATAAACCTCCTATAGAAACCAGCATGACCAAGAATACTACGAATACCTTTGACATCTCTGGGGCAAGGCATTTTCTCTATTGCCTCAACTTTAGCTCGATCAACTTCAATGCCTCTTTCAGAGATTTTATGTCCAAGAACAATTCCTTCATTGACCATAAAGTGGCATTTCTCCCAATTAAGAACAAGATTAGTTTCTTCACATCTCTGCAAAACTTTATCAAGATTGTGCAAACAATTATCAAAAGAAGTTCCATAGACGGAAAAATCGTCCATGAAGACTTCCACAATTTCCTCACAAAAACCATGAAAAATAGCAGACATGCATCTTTGAAAAGTAGCAGGAGCATTACACAAACCAAAAGGCATACGTCTATAAGCATAGGTTCCATAAGGACAAGTAAAAGTAGTTTTCTCTTGATCTTGCTTTCTCACAGCAATTTGAGAAAACCCAGAATAACCATCAAGGAAACAAAAATGAGTCTTCTTAGACAACCTCTCTAACATTTGATCAATAAAGGTAAAGGATAATGATCCTTCTTAGTAACTTTGTTAACCTTTCTAAAATCAATGCACATTCTATAACCAACTACTACTCTTTGAGGAATAAGTTCATCATTTTCATTAGGCACAACAGTAATTCCTCCTTTCTTAGGAACACAATGCACAGGACTTACCCATCTACTATCAGCAATAGGATAAATAATACCAGCTTCAAGAAGTTTCAATACCTCATTTCTTACCACTTCCTTCATCTTGGGTATTAAACGACGTTGATGTTCAACAACTGGCTTTGCATCAGGTTCCATATTAATAGCATGTTGACAAATAGCAGGGAGATCCCTTTCAAATCATCAAGAGTATAGCCCATAGCTCCACGGTGTTTCTTCAATACCTCCAATAACCTTTCCTCTTCTCCACCTGAAAGTTTAGAACTAATAATAACAGGATATATTTTCTTATCATCAATATAAGCATATTTAAGATTATCAGGTAAAGGTTTTAAATAAAAACGGGATCCTCCTTTGGTGGTAGAGTGGTACCCAAATCTTCCACCGGTAAGTTATGTTTAAGTATAGGTTGACGAAGGAATATTTCGTCAAGCTCATTCCTTTCTTCCATAAAGACCTCACTTTCGTGGTCCTCCATATGTTGCTGCAAAGCATTGTTAGGAGCAAGAGCAATAGAGGCAAGCTGAGCAACTTTAAAATCTTCATTAGGCAATTCGGTTTCATAAGGAATTTAGCAAATTTAGAGAAATTAAACTCATAAGATTCACCAGCAAATTTAGTAAAGATTTTCTCTTTTTACAATCTATAACAGCACCACAAGTATTCAGAAAGGTCTACCAAAAATGATAGGACAAGTCTTACTAGCAGCTGAACCAAGTACTAGAAAATCAGCAGGATATTTAGTCTTACCACATAAAACTTCCACATCTCTAACAATACCAATTGGAGAGATAGTTTCTCTATTAGCAAGCTGAATAACCACATCATTTCCTCAAGTTCACAAGAACCAATTTCATGCATAATTTCCCTGTAAAGCTCATAAGGAATGGCACTTGAACTTGCACCAATATCACATAAACCATAATAGCAATGATCACCTATCCTAACAGAAAGCACAGGAACACTAGTTTTCCTAGAGCTTTTAGGATGTGAAACAATATTAGAAGCATCTTCACAAAAGATAATATGACCATCTTCTATATTTTGACAAGGTCCTTAACCATTGCTACAGCAGGTTCAACAGTTATTTGTTCATCAGGTTCTATAGCTTTCTTTGTACTTTTGTTAACAACGCTAGCTATAATAGAGTGTTCCTTTATTTTAGCAGGAAAAGGAACTTTTTGATATAAGGTTCAGGAATAATGTGATCAACGGTGTTAACCTCAATAGTTCTAGCCACAGAGAAACAGTTTTATCTTTATAAGGTTCATGATAATTCTTAAAACCCTCCTTAGGCATACCGAAATAGGAGGCAAAAGCTTTATAAAAATTTGCAACAACTTGAGAGTCAAGGCCATAAGCAGTACTAACATTTCGAAAATCATCAGTATTCATGAAAGTTTTAATGCATTCGAAATCATATTTTATACCTGACTCTCTACCTTTGTCGTTCTCCCATCCTTCAGTGTTCTCCTGAATCCGATCAAGAAGGTCCCATTTAAACTCTTCTTTATTACGAGTGAATGATCCAGAACAAGCAGTATCCAATAGAGTTTTATCCTGAAAGGAGAGCCTTGCATAGAAGTTATCAATAACAACATTACCAGGAAGCTCATGAATGGGGCATTTGAGCATTAATGACTTCAATCTCCCCCACGCTTGGGCTATACTTTCTCCATCATGAGGCCAAAAATTATATATGAGGTTCCGGTCTTTGTGAATCTCACTTGGAGGATAGAATTTAGAATAAAAGAGAGGTGCAATTTCCTCCCAGCCAAGAGAACGCCCATTCTTCAACAGTTTATACCAATGTGCTGCTTTACCAGACAGCGATAAAGAGAATAGTTTCTTCCTAACTTCATCCATTGAAATATCTACACTCCTAACTCCATCCCCTTCATAGCGGTTATTCGTAAAACGTTCAACAATTTTCATAGGTATTTTGAATGGGATCACCTGCTCAGGTGGCGCCTCCTCTACTACCTTAGCAGTGGTAGTGGTTTTCCAAATAGGAATTGAAGACCTCTCCATAATGAAATATAGCACCGGCAAAAATAAAAACATCACGTACAGTAAGAGTTTTCCTTACCAATTCCACTTACTAATAGCGTTTCACTCCCCGGCAACGGCGCCAGAAAATAGTCTTGATGACCCACAAGTATAGGGGGTGTATTGTAGTACTTTCGATAAATAAGAGTGTCGAACCCAACGAGGAGCAGAAGGTGTTGACAAGCAGTTTTGATATGGAATTCACTGTAAATACTAGCAGACAAGTTTTTAGTGGTTTTTGATATAGCAGGTAAATAAAGTACAAGTAAATAAAATGCAGTAATAATAATTGCAGCGAGTGGCCCAATCCTTTCTACAGCAAAGGACAAGCCGGTAGGTTTACTTATGATGACCAAACGTTCTTGAGGACACACGGGAATTACGTCAAGTGTTTTCGCTTCATATAGTTGATTAATCTTCATTGTTTTGATAAGTGTTGTGTGGGTGAACCTATGCTAATGCACCGCCCTTTCTAGGACTAACACATACTTGTGATTAAACCCCTTGCAAGCATCCGCAAATACAAGAAAGTAATTAAGATAAATCTAACCACAACCTTAAACTCTGAGATCCTGCTATCCCTCATGCATCGATATACCAACGGGGTTTAGGTTTCTGTCACTCCGGCAACCCCACAATTGGCAACCGAATACACAACGCATTCCCCTAGGCCCATAAAGGTGAAGTATCATGTAGTCGACGTTCACATGACACCACTAGAAGAATAACACCACAACTTAAATATCAAACCATTAAATATTACTCAACATAATTCACTACTAACATCAAGACTTCTCCCATGTCCTCAAGAACTAAATGAACTACTCACAAGACATCACATGGAACATGATCAGAGGTGATATAATGATGAATAACAATCTGGACATAAACCTTAATTCAATGGTTTCACTCAATAGCATCAACCACAAGGAGTAATTAACACCGGGAAAGCTTCCCCTATGAACTAGACAAGATTCAACCCTAGATGTTACAGCGGAACAGAGTGGAGCGGCGGAGATGATGGTGCTGGCGGTGGAGATGATGATCCCAATGAAGTCCAGCTCGATGACGGTGACGATGGCGATGATTTCCCCCCTCCGGGAAGGAATTTCCCCGGCAGATTTCTCCCTGCCGGAGAGCTTTTCTCTCTCTGGTGTTTTCCGCCTCGTGGAGGCGGCGGAATATTTCCTCGACGTCCCCCGTGTCTTAGGGTTTCTGGGAGATGATGTACGCGAAGGGGGGCTGGCAGAGGTGGGCCAGGGGCTCCTCACCACGTGGCGGCGCGGGGGCAAGGTGGGCCGCGCCACCACATGGTGAGGGCCCATGGTGGCCCACCTTGGCCTCCCCTTTTGGCTGCCTTCGTCATCTGATAAAATAGGAGCTTCGGGATGTTTTCCTCGAATTATTGATCTTCAGAAATATAGTATCTTGATGGCCCTTTTCCAGCAGAAATCTGACTCCGGTGTTTAATTCTCCAATAATCATCAAACATGCAAAATAGGTAAATAACATAAGTATCATCTCTAAATATGAAATATATCAATGAATAACAGTAAATTATGATATAAAATAGTGATGCAAAATGGACGTATCAGCAGCGGCCGGCTGAGCTGCAACGGCGGTGGCGTCAACCTCGAGCGTGCCACGCCGCCGTCCATGGCCCAAGCGCCCACGCCGCCGTCCCGAGGTACCCTTCTTCCTCCTATCTCCTTTTCCTCCTCTCACTCCTTCTTTCCCTCCTTCCTCCTTGCCATCTTCTTCCTCCTCCCTTCTCTCCTTCAAGTATGCACCGAAGGTGCTTGTGGAAATGCTCCCTCCATTTTTTAGCTACTGTTGTAGGTTAGTTGTAGGTTAAAAATTAGTTTTAGGTTAGTTGTAGGTTCAACAAATTGCTACTGTCTACAAAATTGCTATTGTCTAGGTTAAAAATTAGGTTAGTTTAGCTACTGATTTAGGTTAGTTGTAGGTTAAAAATGCATAATTTTGATGTTACTAATGTGTTGTTTCGTCGTATATACAACTTCGGTTGGTTTGCTTTGTTTATTTACCTTCAGATTTAATGTGCCATCCCAGCTGACCGTTGTTTACCACAATCGATCATTCCATTGGAATAACTAGCATTTTTTATTTCTCATTACCGTGATGACTGATGATTGCCTCTACAAGCTTTTTGTCCGATGCTAATAGGGCTATTTGATATCCTTTTTCTTTTAAAACTTCCGAAATAATCGGTTCTATCCATAATGTTTGGTCGATAAAAGACCGGGAGCATATGATTCATGTTGTTTCTTGGCCATTGGATCTGAAAACCTTACCTTTCCTGTGTGGATTCTGTCGCACATAGAAGGAATTGAGAACAAGCTGACATGCCTAATTAGTTTGCTAAACTCACGTTTAAGAAATAAAATAACTTGTGGTCTCCACCGTCTCATGTTTCATCACGCCTTAGTCTAATGTTCACACAAAGTATTTTAACTTCTTTTTGTTTGTAGGAAGTTCTATGTGTTCTCACTTGATAATGAACGCATGTGAAATGAATTTGATATGCATAGGCCTTGATCTTGATGTCAAATGAATTTGATACGCATAGGCTTTTTGATGAGTTTGTAGGAAGTTCTATATGGCTGCTCTCTCACACACGCTCTTGCAAACCATATGGTGCTCTCTCTCACGAGGTAGGTGTGTATTTCACTATTTTCATGCGGAAAATCTGGGCATGGATAGCATTTGACGATATGTCTATGAGAATTCTCACTGATTTGGTTCTGCAGTAAAAAAGGATCCATACTGCCTGCCCTGATGAGGACTCTTTGCCGTGACGGAGGCAAAGGTGAATGTTGGGTTTCGCCACGATTATCTATCATGGTGGTGTGTTCTTTCCCCATTTTCACCTATTTCGTCTTTGCATGTTCAGTTCAGTTATGCCGCTCTGCTTCTTAGGTGCGTTGAGGGCTTAAGGCTAGAGGCCATTGGACCAGTACATGCCTTCAACGGTTTATGCAATTTTCCATCATGTTATCTTCACAGATTCCATGAAAATTGTTAAGACCAGAGGTAACAATTTCAAGAAAACTTAAAATTGGCTGCACTGATGAACATCCTAGGCCAGCGCCTTACTTTTGTGTTAGATAGTCCTTTTATCCGGACCTCATCCCTCATTTTATTTTTCTTTGCATTTACCTAATTGGTTGTGTTTTTATATAATTGGCATTCTCCATAACCTTTTTAGCTGGATTCGATATGTTCACTACCTACTAGGCTACTACTGATTCTAAAGTTATGATTCTTCCAGGTTTAAGCGGCATGGCATGTTGGCTCCGTCCACTGGTTGTTAGGAGATTTGACGTTGCTTCTTCCTCACTTCAGGATTATATCTTTTAGGTATCTTATGATGTAGCACTTAATTTTTGGAACAAAAGCTTACTATGTCACATCCTCTATACCATGGAGGTGAACTATAATGTGTCTACTAGGTTTGCCTGATAGGGTTATTATGTTTACTTGCTTACTGGAGTGCCTCTCATTTCAAAGGAAAAAAGGAAAACTTCCTTAAACTCTTTAATATGTTATGATGTCTGTCTAATTTTGTGCATCTGTTTTGGTAACCATTCACGCCCCATCCATGTTAGTATTATTGCTATTCGCGCATTTACATAATCAAAATAGGTAGCATAGGTTCATATTAGCCTCCTACAACAGGTCCATGCCATTTTCTATTATTGTAGGCACCATAATGTGAAGTCAGCTAAGAGAAAATAGCTAAATTGTGTAAACTGCTAATTTAAAAAATACTACTATCTGCAAGAAATGTTTTGATTCTGTTGTAAACTAACATTTGTGTGATTTCTTATATTACTGCTATTTGGAGGAAAATGCTTAATCGACCAGTTTATTGCACTTGATGAGGCGACCAGTCGTATGATCATGTGATAATAGTACACATGATCGTTTATCACCTAACATAGCACTTGATAGCATTATGACAGGTGATAATAGACATATGATCGTTTCTCTGTGTCTCTGCTTTTGTATTATGTACATTTCAGTGTTCATATCTGAGATAAATCTTCTCATTGTTTTGCGATATCTGTGTCGGTGATCCCTGCATCTGTTTTCAGTCCATTGTACATAATACTAGATACATGTTTTGCGATGTCTGCGTCGGTGATCCCTGTATCTGTTTTCTGCTTTCGGTGATCCTTGGTTTCGGGTTATTTTCTTTTGATTCATTAGGAAGGACGCCACTTTGGTTTGTGTGCTGATTAAACGGGTCACTTCTTCCATGATGCAGGTTCAAAGTGTCGGGGGGCTACCCCCGGGTAGGGTCATGATACGGAGTAAAGTATATCAAAGTGTGGATCAAGGTACAGGAAAGGCCGACATAACTAGGTCCGGAGGGACCAGATATATCTTAACCGACATAGTTCGTTCGACATAACGCTACCGACATAGCAGTGTCGGTACTGGCAAGTTTTCTCTTATGTGCAGGCGAGGAGTTTACGCCGAGGCAAGGTATCCGGCATATCCGTGCCGGGTTAACTCAAGGAGGATATCCGGCATAGCCATGCCGGGTTAGTACCAAGGAGCATCCGACATACCCATGCCGGGTTAAAGGAGCTGAGGAGCGTTGTGTCGGCTCAAGAGTCAATGCTGCAGTCACATCCCGTCTGGCACGGAAGCGCCTGACACGGAGCATGTCAGGGGGGCGTGCTGCGGGTACGGCGGGACGGCGCGTACCTAACCGCTGACTCCGGGACATCCGGGGGAAAGGCTACGAGGTTAGGGATGGGCAGGCCACATCTTGTCCCTGGCATAGGGTACATTCTAGCTGTACCGTTGTGCTGCAGGGGATGGGCAGGCCACGTCTTGTCCCTGACAGGAGTGCCATTGATGTCTACGTGTGCTTCTATTCTTGTAGACAGTGTTGGGCCTCCAAGAGCAGAGGTTTGTAAAACAGCAGCAAGTTTCTCTTAAGTGAATCACCCAAGATTTATCGAACTCAGGGAGGTAGAGGTCAAAGATATTCCTCTCAAGCAACCCTGCAATTAAGATACAAGAAGTCTCTTGTGTCCCCAACACACCCAATACACTTGTCAGATGTATAGGTGCACTAGTTCGGCGAAGAGATAGTGAAATACAAGTGATAGGGATGATTATAATTAGTAACTGCAATCTGAAGTAAAGATGGCAGCAAGCAAACATGTAGCAGAACTTGATGTAAACGGTGTTTCAATGCTTAGAAACAAGGCCTAGGGATCATACTTTCACTAGTGGACACTCTCAACAATGATCTCATAATTGAATAAATAAAAGCTACTCTTAAACACTCTCTTGTTGGATAACAAACACCATTCATTGTGTAGGGCTACAAAAGCACACCTCAAGCCGGAGTAAACAAGCGCCACAACGTCATAAAGGAGTCACACACGATGCACACACTGTCACCTTTATACCGTGGAGAGTACCGGAGTTCATATTAAATTAACCTCTAGAGTGCATAACAGATAAAGAGTAACATCTACATATTCAACTAGATTAGCACAACTGAACACAAGTAAATACTGCTCGGGATCATTCTCCTTCTTGATGAAGCAAGAGTACTATGCGTAGGGCTGCAAGAGCACACCTCAAAGTCTGAGTAAACAAACACCACAATTCCCAAGAATAAGCCATGATAAATGTCTAAATTATTCATAGAGTCACACAAGTACCCACACTGTCACCTTGATACCGTGTTGTCACAATGACTCCAGAAACTAGACAAAATCACTTGAGTAGCATAAACATTATTAATGTATTCAGCGATACTAGCAATACACATGATCACATAAAGATCACACCATGGAGAGAGAGATGAACCACATAGCTACCGGTAGAGCCCTCAGCCTCGGGGGAGAACTACTCCCTCCTCATCATGGGAGTCAGCAGCGGCGATGAAGATGGCGGTGGTGTCGATGGAGATGACTCCGGGGCAATTCCCCGTCCCGGCGGCGTGCCGGAACAGAGATTATGTCCCCCGAAACTTGTCGTCGATGGAGGCGGCGCTGCGGAACTGTTCGTGGAAATTGGCTTCGTATTTTAGGGTTTTCGCGTCTGAGGCAATATATAGGCGAAGGGGCGATGTCGGCGGAGGTCCTGGGCTCCCTCCTCACCTCCCGACGCGCCTGTGGGCCCAGCCGCGCGAGCATGTGGTTTGGAGGCCGTGGGCCTCCCCTGGCTTGCCCTTCTGGCTCCGTGTGTCCCTCGGAAAAATAGGAGGTTTGGTTTTTGTTTCGTCGAATTCCGAGAATATTGCCCGAACAGCTTTTCTGGAACCAAAAACAGCAGAAAACGGGAACTGGCACTGTGGCATCTTGTTAATAGGTTAGTTCCAGAAAATGTATAATAATCTTATATTTACTAATTGGAGGCACCATACGATGCTCCACGTTAATCCTTGAGTTTAGAAAATTTTGTCCGTCCGATCCATCCATAATATGTCTACCGTCGTTCGATATTTTCGTCCATAATTAATTATGTCGTTTGCGAAAAAGCTGGCTGTTACGTCTCGAGTTCGAATCGGTTATCCTCCATATTTTCGTCCATAATTAATTAGTCACAGACAGAAACTTCCGCGTGGCCAATCTGCATGTACAGAGCGTCTCGCACCATGCACCGTCGCCGACGGCCGGACGCGCCCATGTACGGACGGCCGGACGCGAGGCCGCCCTATGGCTAGCTCCAGCAGCACTGTATTTTTCCGTTAGATGTGTCAATTCATTGACATGTAAAATTCAAGGTTCTATTTGTTCATGGAGGAATCGGTCTGATCCTCTCGATGCATACACGGAATCACTAGCCAATGCTGCAGTTTGGACTTGCCTCCCTATGCAAGTTGCAGGTAATATTTCTCAGCTCTCAATTAAATTACCGTTTGCTTAGCTTTTTTCAGAATCTAATATGGTTGTCAGAATCTAATAAAGCAAATTCCCAATCTCTTCTATGTTGCACAATATTTAACCATCCACAGTAGTAGCAACACCATCTTTGTTAATCGTATTCTTTAGACTTGATGTTCCTAATTTAATTATATGTAAAAGTAGCTTCAGGTTCTCATCAGACATGCGACTTCTTTACAAGTTAAACTTGGTCTCCGTGTATTCTACTGGTATTTTTTAATTCTGGAAGTGTATTAACTATTTTTAGTCGTGTTTTTTTATTTGCACTTAACTGAATGAACAAAATCCTTAGTCAATTTTTTAACTGATGAGAATGCAGTATGCACGTGAGATGGATGCACGTTATCTACAAGAAGAGTGTTATTGATGTCGCTAGAGCTGTGTGTAAGTTTGTAAGACGATCTTTTAAATTTTTATACTTATTATCTTAAAAAGAGTGAACTCGCCCGCAGCCTGCAGAATAGATTTGTTTTGTTAGATAGAAGGCTCGAGCGAATAGATTTGTTTTTTAGCTTAAACTGTTAGTTGAATACTTTTTTTCTTAAAGCTCCGTCACACCAAACCATCTGGACGTGTCATCCTGAACTTTCGTGCACCCTCGATGATGCATATATAAAATCTAAAAAAAGGCAACAATTGATTTCAGTTTCTCTCACCGATCAGAAGTTCGATCTCTTTACTTTTAAAAAACTTACCAACTTCTCAATTTAGGCTCTCCATTTAATCTGATAATTTCCCATGATGATTGATGGAGTGGTGGAGCGGATATATGTTGTCATCGAAGAACTATAACATACCTACATACTCTCGCCTCATTGTACACAGGCAGTATGGCTAGAAGTCTAGCGGCCAGCGATGCGTGGCCATGCTAAAGGAAGAATCATCTTTTGTTGAGCAATGCCCAAAAAGGTAGTTTATTCCAAACTAACCATCTATATAACGTGGTAGTACTACCTAGAATGGACTTGATTCCCACCTTTTCTTTCTTGGAAAATCTCTATAATCTTTTCCACCGGTGATAAATTAATTACTCGCTCCGTCTATAAAGGATGTTTCAACTTTATCAAATTAAGTGGTAGTTGAGACCTAAATCGGTGGAAAAGGTTTAGGGTCCCACTAAAATAAATTTAGCTACACACTAAAATATGTGTACATTCCTTAACCTTGGGGCCTAAATCATGAGTGACATTCCTATAATGTGATGCCAAAAATAAATTTTTGAATAGTATATGATCCAATCCGTTAAGTTACGAAGTTGGCAAATCCACAGTACAAACTGGCATATGCATGAATATTTGAATAGTCATTTTATATTCGGTGAAGTGTATTAAGTTTCTCCAACTTTCTAATGAAAAAGTTACTATTGGTTTATAAAAAAATAATATTCAGGAGTTTCAATATAGCTAGCCCGTGCAGCCGCACGGGTTAACGACTAGTGATATATAATGCATATAAAACATGTGACAATGATACATAAAACAAGCATGAAACATCAGAAATTATGGATACGTTTGAGACGTATCAAGCATCCCCAAGCTTAGTTCCTACTCGTCCTCGAGTAGGTAAACGATAAAAACAAAATAATTTCTGAGGTGACATGCTACCAACATAATCTTGATCCAATAATAATGTAAGGCATGTGATCTGAGATCAAATCATTCAAAGCAAATGTCTATAGTTGATATAAGAGATAATAAAGCAAGAGTCAAACAAGCTAAAAGTTTTCATGAACTATTGCTTTAAAGACATGAAACCGTACAAGGTTCATTAAAGATGGTTTAAGTATCCAGCATAGGAGTTCTATCCTTCAATCCAAGCATCAAGCAAATTTTCATAACATAGAAGGATTCAGCCAAGTAAACATAAACATGAACGTCATGAATCAACTGTTTCGAAGTCTACTCAACCGGTGAGCGCAAGCATTTGGTATTGGCACCAGGATGTTATGGCAAAGAGAACATTAATGGGGGTTTGGAAGGCCAATGGAAGAAAGTCTCACAAAGCTATAAGTGATCATTAGACAAGAGGAAGTCTTATAATCGAAGCTATGTAAGGAGTAGTGATTGCCATGCAACGGATGCACATAGAGCTATATGTGTATGAAAGCTCTCCAATGGAACTAGTGGGGGTGCATCCAACTTGGTTGCTCATGAAGACCTAGAGCACTTTTGAGGAAGCTCATCATTGGAATATACAACCCAAGTTCTATAGTGTAAATTCCCCACATAGTTATACTAGTAGAACATGAAAACTCTCTCACATGGAGTATAGGTGCTAAACATGAGCACAAATGATGACTATGAATACTGCAGGTGCTATAACATGAGCACAAGTGTGGATAAAGGATAGTAATGTTGCCCCCTTTTTCTTTATTCTTTTTTTTTCTTTTTTTCTTTTTTTTTTTTTTTCTTTTTCTGTTTCTCTTTTCGATGGCCCATGGCTCTTTTCACTTTCAGGGGCAACATCTAATATGACAACACACTTTTTGGTACAATAACTCATAATGAACAAAACATGATGTATAAACTGTATGCCTCTGCCAGTGTAGCAGGATATGCAATGATCTAGCGTAACATGGGTAAACCACACATCAGCTGTATAGAATCATGCAAAGCAAATATATGTGATAAATGACAACAAGTCATGTAATGTAAGATGGAAGTTGCATGGCAATATATCTCGGAACAGCTATGGAAATGCTGTGGTAGGTAGGTATGGTGGCTGTTTTGAGGAAGATGTATGGGCTTATGTGTAGGAGAACAAGAGGAAGTCCTCCCACGGGGTTGGATGTACTGGCGAAGTATGCACAACTCTCAATGTGAGCAGAAGGCAATGCACAGCACCGAAGAGGCTAGCAAATATGGATGGTGGAAGTGCCAAAAACCGTAGCTTAACATTAGTCAAAAAGAACTCACAAGCTTATTGCAAACAACTAGCAGGTTCAACATTAAGAGCATGATTAAAATTCACTCCAAGAAGGGCCGTTCACGGCGGTACAAGTACCCCGTTAGATCCCTCGACCTTCAGCACAACTTAGTTATTACAATGAACTTTCAGACATGGAAAGCTATCAAGTCCAACTACACCTTCAACAATTTTAGAGTTTGTAGTACGGTACAAGCTTAAAGACAACAATCCACTAATGATTTTAACTTAATTAACCAGCAAGCTTTACCATCTAAATATCTCAAAACATTTGCAAAGAATCAAGTTATCAAAGTTTCAATGATCTACAAGATTATGCAAGTTTTCATACCACTACCACATGCAGCATTTTCTTTCTTCCAAGCAAACACCAAACAACTTACTTAAACATAAACTCTCCAAATGATAATATAATGCAGCAAGAGAGTATTTATAAACACGTGCTAACAGCTCAAAGAGATGCATGAAAAACAGGAGCTAAAAGCACTGCAGTAGCTAGTTAAGAATACTCAACAAATATAAGTGAAGAACATGAGTATTCACATGAAAAAGCGGAGCGTGTCTCTCTCCACACAAGGATTGCTAGGATCCGAATTTATTCAAACAAAAAAAAAAAAAAGCACACAGACGCTCCAAGTAAAGCACATAAGATGTGAAAGAATTAAAATATAGTTTCACTAGAGATGACCTGATAAGTTGTTGATGAAGAAGGGGATGCCTTGGGCATCCCCAAGCTTAGACGCTTGAGTCTCTCTGAATATGGTTGGGGATGAACCACGGGGGCATCCCCAAGCTTAGCTTTTCACTCTTCTTGATCACATAATATCACCCTTCTCGCTTGATCCTTGAAAACTTCCTTCACACCAAACTCAAGACAGTTCTCATTAGAGGGTTAGTGCATAATCAAAAATTCTCATATTCTGTAATGATACAATCATTCCCAAAGCTTCTGGACATTAGCTACAGCCACCAATGCTTTGTGGAGCAAAGAAATCCACACAAACATCGTAAAAGAGCGAATGCAAAACAAAAGGCAGAATCTGTCAAAAACAGAACAGTCTGTGAAGACGAATTTTTTCGAGGCACTTAAGTTCTCAGATGGATCTGGCCCAAAATAATGAAAGTTGCGTACATATCTCAGGAAGATGCGTGATTTTTCGTAGAATTTTTCGAATTTTCTACAGGGAGAAAAGCTCAAATTCGTGACAGCCAAAAATCTGTTACTGCGCAGAAATCCAAATCTTGCATCAACTTTCAATATAGAACTTTACTTGGCACAACAATGCGATAAAATAAAGATACAAAGGAGTTGCTACAGAAGTGACAAAACTCCTTGACTCAAAGAAAATAAAAATAACAGCAAATAAAAACGATGGGTTGTCTCCCATAAGCGCTTTTCTTTAAAGCCTTTTAGCTAGGCATAGTGATTTTTATGATGCCCACATAAAGATGAGAGTTGAAACATAAAAGAGAGCATCAAGAAGCATATATAAAACATGTTTAAATCTAACACTCTTTCTATGCATAGGAGTCTTGTAAGAAAACAAGTCAATGAAGAACAAAGTGACTAGCATAGAAATGCAAAACAAGTGTAACTTCAAAAATTTCAACATAAAGAGAGAAGACTTAATATTATTGTGATATATGAAATCGTGTCTCCCTCTCTCATAAGGACCAGTAGGTCTTAAAGTACCCAGCAAATAAAAGCAAATCAAGAGAAAGCTCAAAACATTCATCATAAAGAGAAGAAATTTAGTAACATGAAGATTTCTATAACCATACTTTCCTCTCTCAAAATAATTTTCAGCGGCATCATGAATAAACTCAACAATATAGCTATCACATAAAGCATTCTTATCATGATCCACATGCATAAAGTATCATTACTCTCCACATAAGCATGAACATTATCATTAGTAATAGTGAGAGTAAAAGTATCACATCCATCATTGTAATCATCATAAATAGGAGGCATAGAATAATCAAAATGATTTTATCCTCAATAGTAGATGGACTGAGAATATCATATTCATCATTGTAAACATCATATATAGGAGGCATATCATAATCAACATAAACTATATCCTCAATAGTAGGTGGACTGAAAATATCACAATGATTATAATCATCATATATTGGAGGCAAAGTATCATCAAAGCAAATTTCCTCCTTAAAGCTTGGGGGACTAAAAATATCATATTCATCACAACTAGCTTCCCCAAGCTTAGACTTTTCCATAGCATTAGCAATAATGGTGTTCAAAGAATTTATAGTAATACCATTGCTACCATCATGCAAACAAGCCTCCATAGGTTTTTTAATTTTCTCTTCAAAAGCATCATGTCCTAATTCAATATAAAGTTCATAAAGATCTCTAATTTTTTGTTGTTTTCCATTAAGCCTAACTAGTGAAAATAAAAACAAGAAACAAAAAGAAATAATTGCAGAATCTAAAGGAGATACCTTCCAAGCTTACCTCCCCGGCAACGGCGCCAGAAAATAGCTTGATGTCTACGTGTGCTTCTATTCTTGTAGACAGTGTTGGGCCTCCAAGAGCAGAGGTTTGTAGAACAGCAGCAAGTTTCCCTTAAGTGAATCACCCAAGGTTTATCGAACTCAGGGAGGTAGAGGTCAAAGATATTCCTCTCAAGCAACCCTGCAATTAAGATACAAGAAGTCTCTTGTGTCCCCAACACACCCAATACACTTGTCAGATGTATAGGTGCACTAGTTCGGCGAAGAGATAGTGAAATACAAGTGATAGGATGATTATAAGTAGTAACTGCAATCTGAAATAAAGATGGCAGCAAGCAAACATGTAGCAGAACTTGTTGTAAACGGTGTTTCAATGCTTAGAAACAAGGCCTAGGGATCATACTTTCACTAGTGGACACTCTCAACAATGATCTCATAACTGAATAAATAAAAGCTACTCTTAAACACTCTCTTGTTGGATAACAAACACCATTCATTGTGTAGGGCTACAAAAGCACACCTCAAGCCGGAGTAAACAAGCGCCACAACGTCATAAAGGAATCACACACGGTGCACACACTGTCACCTTTACACCGTGGAGAGTACCGGAGTTCATATTAAAGTAACCTATAGAGTGCATAATAGATAAAGAGTAACATCTACATATTCAACTAGATTAGCACAACTGAACACAAGTAAATACTGCTCGGGATTATTCTCCTTCTTGATGAAGCAAGAGTACTATGCGTAGGGCTGCAAAGCACACCTCAAAGTCTGAGTAAACAAACACCACAATTCCCAAGAATAAGCCATGATAAATGTCTAAATTATTCATAGAGTCACACAAGTACCCACACTGTCACCTTGATACCGTGTTGTCACAATGACTCCAGAAACTAGACAAAATCACTTGAGTAGCATAAACATTATTAATGTATTCAGCGATACTAGCAATACACATGATCACATAAAGATCACACCATGGGAGAGAGAGATGAACCACATAGCTACCGGTAGAGCCCTCAGCCTCGGGGGAGAACTACTCCCTCCTCATCATGGGAGTCAGCAGCGGCGATGAAGATGGCGGTGGTGTCGATGGAGATGACTCCGGGGGCAATTCCCGTCCCGTCGGCGTGCCGGAACAGAGATTCTGTCCCCCGAAACTTGTCGTCGATGGCGGCGGCGCTGCGGAACTCTTCGTGGAAATTGGCTTCGTATTTTAGGGTTTTCGCGTCTGAGGCAATATATAGGCGAAGGGGCGATGTCGGCGGAGGTCCTGGGCTCCCTCCTCACCTCCCGGCGCGCCTGTGGGCCCAGCCGCGCGAGCATGTGGTTTGGAGGCCGTGGGCCTCCCCCTGGCTTGCCCTTCTGGCTCCGTGTGTCCCTCGGAAAAATAGGAGGTTTGGCTTTTGTTTCGTCGAATTCCGAGAATATTGCCCGAACAGCTTTTCTGGAACAAAAAACAGCAGAAAACAGGAACTGGCACTGTGGCATCTTGTTAATAGGTTAGTCCCAGAAAATGTATAATAATGATATATAATGCATATAAAACATGTGACAATGATACATAAAACAAGCATGAAACATCAGAAATTATGGATACGTTTGAGACGTATCAGCCATCATGACATACCGTTGGCATGGCAACAGTGCACCGAGAGGGGCATTTCGGTAACTCGGTTAGCCTATACATAGGGCATCACCCCCTCCTGCGTGAGGGACGATGCCCTGATATTCGTTTTCCCCCCCTTGCTTCATCTTCTACCTTGCGCTCATCCCCATTGTTGGGATCATACAGCTCGAGGAGCAGCTTGTACCTGTGCCACCGAGATATATTGTGAGAGATAGGCAGGAGTAGGGGTGTTACCTCCCCACGAGGGCCCCGAACCTGGGTAGATCCTTGTGTGTTTGTGAGTTTGTTTGTTCTTCTGTGCACGCTATCTAGCGTGCTAGCCCTCCCCGGATCCACCAGCGTCCATCGGCCCCCACCTTAAGCCATCCCATGGCATCTGTCGTGATACCACCACGGCACAAAGGTTTTCTTATTTTTCTCGGTTGTTTGTTTCTTCTAGACAAAGATTGTCAGGTGAGCATCAAATTTTGTTTTCTGTGTATGTCGGACAGGGTGGTCGGGTTGGGTTAAGGTTACAGAAACACTACACATCATACATACTAGATGCTCTTGCCCATTCTCATTCAGGCTCCATGCTTTCATTAATAAATATTTAATCTCCTTTATAACGATTGGAACTGAATGGAGTGGCATGGCTAAAACTTGCGGACTTCTTGGTTATAGCACAAACAATAAATCAATAATCCATGTCCACTTGCATAGTTGGTCGTAGTGCTTCCTGACTGCACAAACTGGAAATATGGATAAAAGGGACATGTTCCAGTCACCATGCCACCTTTATGGAATGGATAATGGGTTCCTCCATAGATGTTGTAGACCTGTGGTGCTTCTAATTAACAGAAGGTTGAGAAATGCAAGTGATTCTTACTCCTATGATGCTAAAACTCCAACATTTAACACATTTAACTCAATATCTAACAAAGGCATTTGCGTTGCAAAGTAGTTTAGGTAGAGAACCCAAGGTCTTCCAGATTTAGGTAATAATTATATTTGTCCAACAAGTGGTCGAATCCAGCATTGGGTCAATAGTACAAGGGTGTTTCAACCCCTTGCCCTCCTTACCTAATCAAACTCAAAGATGGTAGGCATTATCCTTTATTGTTTCTTACTGGTTACTGGGTCACATGAAGCAGCAGATGTTTTGCTGGCAATTGATGACATATCACAAGGATTTTTTTTCTTATTATCCTTCAGGTATTTTGGAGCTAATTCGATGTGCTATTCTAGAACAATTTGGGATAAGTAGCATTATCAATTTGGTGTTTACTTTGTTTTGGATGCTGTCGAGGGTTAGTAATATTTACCTTCCATTACCTTGCCCATGAGCGAGACTAACAAAATAATGATGTACCTTTCATTAGCTTGCTACTCAAATTTAATAGATTCACCTCAGAATCTTTAAATGTCCAGCTTCAATTCGTTATTAAGAATTAATGATTTTTTATAAACATTGTATGTGCAGGTCCGAAGAAAGAAGAATATGGGGGCAGTTTTGTGAAGAAGGCCAAGGTCATTTTTTTCAAGTCAAATCTTAAACTATTATTGTTGTACATTCTCTCTGGATTTTTTATAATAAGCATGTGGATTCAGTATTTTGCCTTCGGACATGTAGTAGTGATAGAAGTGGAACTCTACTTTTCTTTGTTCTTTGGTGCACACAACTTTGAATTATGTTTACGTGGGAGAACTAAATCACCCATTTCGTGTAATATGGAGTTTCTCCAAATGCTATGTTTAAATGCACATGGGCTCCATTCAAATGATCTTCGTGGGTTTATCTGTCCAGCACACAAAAATATGAGTAATATATCACAAAAAATAAATGCCAATTACTTATGGCAAAATACCTCCATATATAAAGATTAAAAAATCATTAAGGGCGCGGCGTGACGCCGCACTAAATTCAACTAGTATATACAAAAGAATAAGAAAAACACGTTCTCTCAACTCTCCCCCGGAAAGAGGATCCACTGGCTGCAATTTTCCTTGGATCCCGTTTGACCGCGACTTGGTAAGCAGCAACACATTTTATTTTATTTGACCCAAGACTTCCATCCTCGTGTTTTCTCATGATTACGCACGAGTGGAAGCATCCTCGGTAGTTTGATCGAAGCAACCGCCGCTACTGCACGACAACCGCGTCCCTGCCGTCCAACCACGTCCTCATCCAGTTCAGGAATGGCATGGACTTGTTTTCTGAAGGCGGGCAGACAGACAGTGGGTAGCAGCGACAAAACAACAACTTGGTGCAGTATCAAATTACGAAATGTTCCATTATCCAACCGGTTTTCCGTTTGCCATCACTCATCAGCATGCTCTGCAGGACTCAGTTTGCCGTTTTCTATACTAGATCGATAGATCGAGTAAAAACATGTCGAGGTGTTTCCGAGAAGGAGAATTTGCATGCATAGCGAAGCAAAAAAAAAAAAACGATTCGCTCGCTCGTTCCGCTCGTCCCCCGCGGGCGACGGGACGAGCCGCCGGGAGCGCCTCCTCCAGCCCTCCTTCTCCCCTTCTCCCTCACCGCCGCCGCCGGCGAGGGCTGCCGGCGTTTGCCCGCGCGGTGCCGGCGGCCTGCTCCTACCCGCGTGCTTGGAGGAGCTGCTTGTGGAGTCGCGGGGATTCGCGGGCAGCGTCCGCCGACGGCGGTGCGGCTCGGCCGGCGGCGTTCCAGTACAGCCCGAATGGCGGCGAGGTGGTGGCGTTGCTGCTTGGCAACGGTGGCGGCTAGTGCGGGCTTGGCCGGCGGCGCCCTCTAGGCCCAGATCCGGGCCCTTTGGGCCCGATCTGGGTAAGAGTGGGCCGGCTCGGGCTTCGCTCTGTTGCCTTCGGTTGGGCTGAAGACCACTTCATGATAGGGATGACGACTACGGCGGCCATGTCTGCTGCAGCGCGGCGGCGGGGGCTTCACGGGCCCAATCTGGGCTCGGCCGGCAGTGTGGCTCGGTGTGCTCCTGCTGCTGCGTCCGGTCTGCTACTGCCTTTTGGCGGTGGAGGTTGTGCCCTCCCACGAGACTGCGGTGTTGTCGTCCACTATCTACGGCTTGTTCTTTCTGTTCCGACCGGCCTCACATCGTTTGCCATGGTGAGACGGCGTGGATGACTCCAAGACTGTTGGCGTATGTTCGTGGACGGCGAGCTAGGTGGAGCTGACGGTTTGGCCACGGTGTGGTGTCAGGGGTGGGGAGACATCCCTGTCGGCTTTACCGGCACCGACGTGGTGACGCCTCCGGGCGCTGCCATCCTTCTTGAAGGGCGTCGGGTGTACTCCTGCCCCACTCCCATCCGTGTACCAGGAGAAATCCTAGGATCAGTCCGGGCAACAGCGTCGTAATCGTCGCACACGGCAATCTGGCGGCACGGGAGCGTGGTGGAATTCTTCGGTGGGCGCAGCAATTGCGGTTCATTTTCGTTTTCCTCGATCCAGCGTTGTTGACATTTTGTTCTCTTTTATTTCTTTTGTTTTCGTTTTGGACATGATTGTGCTGTTTGCCCCAGCGATCTCAGTTATATTGGGTGGTTGATATACTTATATAGCGGGGCGCAAACCTATTTCGAGGAGGAGAAGAAAAAAAAGAGAGGAGAGTTTGGCTTGGAAACTACGACGACCGAGTACGTGGTGGACGGTTCAAGTCTTCAGGACCAACGCTGACCACTCTCCTTTTTTCCAGCGTCGACCTGCCATGGCATGAGATGAGATTGAGGGTGTGAACGCCTCAGCGGCGAGTCCCTTTCCCCCTAGTGCTCCTTTCCTTTGGATATATAGTGTACGTCCCACTCGCACCATCCGCTCGACGCGGTAATACCACGAATTAATGCACGGTTCCGTTTACACGGACACACACCTGTGCATTTTTCAAGAGTAGCGAACACGAAAGCTAAATGCAAAGGACATTGATGTTTCTGGCGAAATATATTCTTTAATGGGAGTTCGTGTGTAATGAGTTCGTCAACTTCAAGATCTGATCCGCCGGCTCACTCTTTCGAAACTTCTCGTAGGGATTGGTTATGCATGCATGCGTGAGTTCATATGACTGAATGTATCCACGTATATATGAGTGTTTGCATTTATAGTGTGTTTAAAAAAAAACGAAGAGAAAAATGTGCCAGCGACGTCATGGACCGACCTCCAGAGCAACGATAAAAGTCCCTCAAATCGGTAAAAAAAACACCCTAAATCAACAAGAGGATTACCATGAGTATATTCATGCGGTGAACATTCAGATTCACATGTAAGTAAAGTGAAACTACAAATGAAAATAGTGGTCATCTTTGATATATTAGTTTCTTCTGTAATTACCAACCAAGGATGAAAACATCATTTCCCTAAAAAAAACTTCATATTATCTATACAAGTATGAATTACAGTTTTCCAGCAAATCAAAAAGATAATGGAGGTTTGATAAAAAAAATCCTAGACATTTAAGGAGAAGATTAGTTCAATATAGGTAAAATAAAGATAAAATCTTACACATTGATTACATATGATTTCGATTATATGGCTTAGTGTGGGCACATCAATAACTTGAAAATGAAGCTGTCTTCACCACCAAGCTCGGGGCACACAATTATGTTTCTGCAAATTAACTAATAAGATTTACAAAAAAATCCAAGTTGAAACTAATATTGTTTTTGCAATGTGCAATACCTTCACCACCAAGTTTGGGGAACATAAATATGTTCATATTTAATATTCTAACAGAAAAATTAGACTCACGATTTATTCTCTACATGCTTGATATACATTTGGATGGGCAGGGAAACGACAATCGACCGGCTTGTAACATTATATGTGCTTGTATTACTATATGATGACTAGCTAATTTATGCATATCTACTCATTATTATATGTACTAGTTTAAGCCATTAGTTTTGTGTGATATCTACTCTTTATTATATGTGCTAGTCAAAGCCATTAGTCTTGTGTGATATTTTTAGTTTTCCCGTTATGTATTCATGCTATCTCTTTTTTTCAACATATAAGTAGTATTTTTCTTAAGTCAACCTTGCTTGAGTTTAAAGAATTCATGGGAAAATATTATCATGTGACATCCATATCCCTAATCAATATCATCAAATTTTATAATGAGGTATGTTTGTGTACCATATTAATTATTTATTTGATATTATAGGTATTCATATTTTTGTAAAGTCGATCAAACTATACTAACTTCGACTCAGTTCAAAATAAAAATATAAGAGTATAGCACAGTACCCTGTCAAATGAGTGATAGGCGAGGAGCCGCGTTGCTTTATCCATTTTCATCTCCCCGGTGAAAATCACTTTCTTGACTTCAACACTCGGATTAAATGGTTGTTCGTACCTCACGAAAACATAGAGCTGGCCGCTACTATGATTTAGACAGCACAAAATTGCACAAATCAAGGTTGATGACAATATAAATCCACTCACCTAACCTACCTTTTCCTTTACTACCAGTTCCCCTCATCACTCTCCAAAAAGCTTTAGCCAAAGTCCTCTCCACCATTAAACAAAAGCCACGTACTACCAGCTAAAGAAATAAACAAAAAACACAACAAACAAGCAGGAAGAAAACGAGACAAGACGGCAACGGCGAGCACAAGCAAAGGGAAGAGGGGAGAAGAAAAAGAACCAAAAATATACAAAGGAGGAAGAGGAGAAAAAAAAAGCAAGGCGAGACTAGAGAGATCTTTGACCAGCAGCCCCCGGCCGGTCTGTTTCTCCCTCGCCCGTCTCCTTCTTCCTCCTCCTCCTCCTCCTCCTCGTTGGCACTGGCGGATTCCCACACGCACAAACGCACGCCGCCACCGCTGACCGCGTCTACACCAAATCCCCCTCCTCGCAATTTAACCACCCCACTCCCCCGTCTCCACCTCTCCGTCTCTCTCTCTCTCGGTCTCTCCACACACCAAACGCACCATTTTCTTGATCCGGCCCGTTCCCCTCTCTGCTCCGCCCGCAGATCTCCTCCTGTCGGGCCAGTCCGGGCGGTTCCTCCTCCCTGATTCGGGAACCAGTAGTTCGGATTATATTGTCGCGAGATGGGCAACTGCTGCGTGACGCCGGGGGAGGTCGGCGGCAGCGGCAGGAAGCAGCAGCAGCAGCCCAAGCAGAAGCAGCAGAAGAAGAAGGGCAAGAAGCCCAACCCCTTCTCCATCGAGTACAACCGCCCCGCGCCGCCCTCCCGGCTCCTCGTCGTGCTGCGGGAGCCCACGGGGCGGGACATCGCGGAGCGGTACGAGCTGGGCGGGGAGCTCGGCCGCGGCGAGTTCGGGGTCACCTACCTCTGCACCGACCGCGCCACCCGGGAGGCCCTCGCCTGCAAGTCCATCTCCAAGAAGAAGCTCCGCACCGCGGTGGACATCGAGGACGTGAGGCGCGAGGTGGAGATCATGCGCAACCTCCCCAAGCACCCCAACATCGTCACACTCAGGGACACCTACGAGGACGACAATGCCGTGCACCTCGTCATGGAGCTCTGCGAGGGCGGGGAGCTCTTCGACCGGATCGTCGCACGGGGACACTACACCGAGCGCGCCGCCGCGGTGGTCACCAAGACCATCGTAGAGGTCGTGCAGGTAACGATATCATCCACCCCTTGATTCCTTGGTTATTCTAGGGTTCACACCACGCGTGTTAGATTGCTTTTACTAGTTAAGGTTGTTCCCACACTGTGATTTCATGGTTCCAAGCAAGTGATTCAGTCAATGGTAGAAATAGCAACTGCTACTATGTATGGGAACATTTAGAAATAGCTGTAACTACTACTATATATGCTTTTGTTCCTCCCACATTGTTGGGATCAACTTATTTGGCTATCTCTCACATGATGAGTCTGCTGTCTATAGGTTCGATTGAATAGGTTATGATTATTTGATATGTTCATTCTTGTTATTAATTTATATCCATGCTTGCATCTTTGAATTGGTAGTTCCTTTTCTTGTCTGTCTAGTGACTAACATGTCCCGTCCTGTACAATATCAGATGTGCCATAAGCATGGGGTGATGCACCGGGACCTCAAACCAGAGAATTTCTTGTTTGCAAACAAGAAAGAAACCGCGGCATTGAAAGCAATTGATTTCGGCCTGTCTGTTTTTTTCACTCCAGGTGCATTCATCATATCCTAGTCGATCTAGCTATTGCTCTAGTTTTCTGTTTTTGTTCATCCGTTACTTGTCTGATGATGTGATCAGAGGACATAACTGATAGACTAGCCTGTCTTATGCTGTCTGTTTTACTTCATCCTAATGTGCTGATTGTTCATTATGTTTAGGTGAACGGTTCACTGAAATTGTTGGAAGTCCTTATTACATGGCTCCAGAGGTGTTAAAGAGAAATTATGGCCAAGAGGTTGATGTTTGGAGTGCAGGAGTGATTCTTTACATTCTTCTATGTGGTGTCCCTCCATTCTGGGCAGGTCAGTTCTGTAAAAGTGTTTTCTTACTTGCTCTATAAATTTTAAATTACTACCACTAAATGGTCAACTGTTCAAGTGGGATATCTCAACTAATTTGAAAATTTAAGATAGTTAAAGAGCAATGTGCTGTGATTTCCTGTCTGCGCAAAGAGGCCATGTGTCATGTTCTACATTTATCTATTTTTTCTCTCGTTATTTTGGCTTTGGTATGATTGGTATGTGGACTGTGGTTGAGAAAAATATACTCCCTCCAATCCGTTTTAAATGTCGTGGAAAAACAACTGAGTAGATACAACTCACAGTATAACTTGCGACAGTTATTTGGGATCAGAGGGAGTACTTGTCTTGTGCTATTGAATGTTCTTTCTGAATAATATGTTTGTTGTTTCCATTCTACAATGCAGAAACTGAACAAGGTGTTGCTCAAGCAATTATCCGTTCTGTCATTGACTTTAAAAGAGATCCATGGCCAAGGGTCTCAGATAATGCAAAAGACCTTGTCAGGGGAATGCTTAACCCAGACCCAAAGCGGCGATTAACTGCCCAACAAGTACTTGGTACTAATCAAATTCCCCACTCTCTTTTTTTACACTAGTTAATTATACAATATTTGATTCCTGCTGTCCTTAAACCGACATGGAGGCTTCCCAACCTACAAATTGATTGTTTGGAGTTGCAAAGATGTACAACTTATATTCCAAGTTGGGAAACCTTGCAACTTGAATTGAGTAGAGATGGACTTCTGAAGATTCCTCTATAACTTGGATTTTCTTCCAGATCATCCCTGGTTGCAGAATATTAAGAAGGCCCCAAATGTAAATTTGGGTGAAACTGTTAAGGCCAGACTTCAACAGTTCTCTGTGATGAACAAGTTCAAGAAGCATGCACTTAGGGTATACCTCACTCTTACTTGAACCTCAATAGTCTTCTTTCTACATTAGACTTGCTTTCTGGGAATTTTCTCATGTAACTCTTTTTTACTACAGGTCATAGCTGAGCATCTTTCGGTAGAAGAGGTGGCTGGCATAAAGGATACGTTTGAAAAGATGGACCTTAACAAAGATAGTATGATTAATTTTGATGAGCTGAAGCTTGGTCTGCATAAGCTTGGGCACCAAATGTCTGATGCAGATGTCAAAATACTAATGGATGCTGTGAGTAATCATTATTTTTCTTCATTCCTGGAAACTTCCGTACCTCTTTGTTACAAGACTGGAGTCTTTTGTTTTTAATTAGAAACACCCTTTCTGCACTGCTCAACTAGATTTTACAAGTTTACATCAGATATCAGAATCTACTGCTCATACCTATTAAATTGAATATAATGGAACTGTTAGCATACTTTAGTGGCAGTAATTTTGGAAACACCTAAAATTTCAAATGAGAAACATGCAAGGCAGTATGTAGAACAAATGATCTTCACTAATAGTAATTTCACAAGATCCTTTAGCTCTAGATGCATACTTTTACATCAGAGTATTTACCAGCCATGCATGTTATGTCAGGCGGATGCTGATGGGAACGGATGCTTAGACTATGGAGAATTTGTTACCCTGTCTGTTCACCTGAGAAAAATCGGCAATGACGAGCATCTGCATAAGGCATTTGGATACTTTGATCGGAACCAGAGTGGATATATTGAAATTGATGAGCTCAGTGAGTCATTAGCTGATGACCTGGGACAAAATCATGAAGAGGTTATCACTGCCATCATGCGTGATGTAGACACTGATAAGGTTAGTGTTTCCTCACAGACTAGTTGGCAAAGCATTGCTTGTTTTGTTTCCCGTCTTCTCGATGGCTATCATTTGACTGTTTGACTGAAATAACGAACATGGTGATTTCACAAAATGTAGGATGGCAAGATAAGCTTTGAGGAGTTCGTGGCAATGATGAAGGCTGGAACTGACTGGAGAAAAGCCTCCAGACAATATTCCAGGGAACGGTTCACGAGCCTCAGCTTAAAGCTGCAGAAGGATGGGTCGTTGCAGGTAACATTGTAACAAGTACCCAATAGCAGATGATAACGCAATAGACAAGTTGTGAATTCCAGATGGAAACCTTGTGTAGCTTCCTGGTTCTTTTGTTGACAACTACCTCTTCTGTGCATCTGGGTATTCTGTTGCGCTCTAATTTTCGCTTGGTATCCTGATGAAGCATTAGTTGATTGTTGAAGATTTATTTTGTACGTAGATTGTGTGATCAACGGCATCATGAATTGTAAGCTTTGATGAAATGTACTGTACAAGAGAAAGAGTTGATAGGTGGATGATAGGTGGATGTTGTAGAGACCATGTGTCGAATGTTACTGGGTTTGATTCCCGTGTAATGAGAGAGAAACATTATTATCTAATTTCAAGTACATTGGAAACATAAAAGTACACTCTTTTGAGAAAAATTCAAATGCTAAACGTCCACTTATCTGAGGGCAGAGGAAGATCAAGACCAAAGTTGACCAGTCGTATTTCGGCTGTCGTTCACACACGCCTTGTGAAATTTATTTTCGCTCTAATTGTAAGCATTAGTTGATAGGTGGATGTATCATTTATTCTCTGTTGTCCATTTTCTGTTCTTTTCATCTGATTGGTTAGTATACGCTGAAGCTGAAAGGCTAAAACTAATCTTATAGATAGCTTATTTGCAAAGTAAATGTTATGCATATTTGGCAACTCGAACGCACGAGCAGAAGTCCAGACATGCAGCACATGTAATGTGAGTGTGCCGAATTTAATTCTAGGGATTACATATAGCATGTAGAAGTTCTATGCAGAGATTCATCAATCATCAAAAGTTCACAATTTAATGCCTAATTACGTGATGATAGTCGAGCGTATTGAATATAATTTTGGGGTGCACAATACATGTTTCATCTCTACCCAGAAAATTGTTTGTCACTTGTGAGTGTGATGTCTGATGGATGGACAAGTGGTTTGAACGCTTTAAGTTAAGACTTGTTAGCTGGTCAAGAATTTGTGGCATAAAACAAAGGATGACCCATTAAATGTTGCCCAAAAATTGTTGGATCTGGTCGGCACAAGTTGCAGCCTGGTTAGTTGGCACGGCTATTAGCGACCGAAAGGGGGTTGCCGTCCTCTAGCAGACACCACACCAGCAGTCAAAGAAGCAGGGTTACAACATCTCCAATAGATGATGAAAAATAGGGCTCGTGTAAAAAACTAACTTTTACATCAGCAAACAGAAAAAACACAGCTCTAAAAGATGATATATCTCTGTATCTCTAAATATACATCAGCAATAGGGCTGCCAAAAAACAAAAAACACAGTTCACTGCCGCGCGCATGCCAACCGCCGATGAGCCACCCACCGCCGCCGGCGACCAAACTCCACTGCCGCCACTTCGCCGCGCCGCCCACGCTGTACCCCCACCCCCGCCGTCCTCCGCTGCCGATTTTCGCCGCGGCAACACCGCCCGCAGTCGGGATCGACCACGGCCATCCGCTCGATTCGAGCTGCCCACCCATTCGTCGGGAACCCGTCGACCTCTCTGGCGTCTTCCTCATGCTTGCCGCCCCGCCCCTGCTCATTTTTGTTGGGAGAGACCGTCACCGAGCCGCGAATCAGCCGCACCCCGCCTTGCCCCGACCGGCTCAAATCAACCTCTCCGACCTCCCCTCGGCGCCATCTCCGGCCCCACTCGGCCTCACATCACCTCTCCGGCCTCCCTTGCACCTTTCCACCACTGCCGCTGCCCGGTTCGGCCCCGACGCTGCCGGCCGCAACCTTCCTCAACCGTGCACACAAGGTGTCCAAAAGCCTATAAGGTAAAAACATCAATTCTCGATTTATGTTTGCGCATTTTAGAGCTAGTTTTGAATACTACCTCCGGCCCGAAATGGTTGGCGTGGAAACAAAACTACGGATGTATAAATTCCTTCAATACTCACGCCAATCAATACCGATCGGAGGGAGTACAACTTTAGGTGTTTGTAGATGAGTTCATATGATGATTTTTCGTGGGATTTGGAAAAGGATGAGGTAATTGCTTTGGTGTTGATGCTGCACGAAAACAAGAGGTTGAAAAATATGAAAACATATTTTCGTGCCCTATTTTATATCATCGGCTGGAGTTCACCATTTTTTGGGTGCCCTAAAAAATCATCTGCCAGAGCAAAACAATTTTTAGTGCCCTGTAACCAAATATGTGGTGCCCAAAACCAAAATCTGGTGCCTTATCATATATATGGATATGCTTTTGGGCCCAATCTACTCAGGTTCTCTTGCCTGTGCGTTTTCCCCTTCGACGTCGCACGGTACCTTCACCTGGGCTGGAGCTCTGGAGTTTCCGAGCAAACATCCCATCGCATATTCCGCAAAGGAAAACAGCCCCGCTCAAAACAAAACAAAAAGAAGGAAAAGAAACATCCCTCGTAGGGGAGAAAAAAACTACTCGCTCGCCACTCGGCCTCCCCCGGCCTTTCTTATCCTCTCCCCCTCGCGACGGCGGTCGCGGCGAGGGCATCCAGGATTCCAGGCGTCGTTCAACCTTAGCACCCAGGCTCGAAGGATCGCTGCCATCCTCCGCCTCCTCCCTTCCGTTGGTGACGAACCCTAACTTTCCTGGAATGTTCCACGAATTCTGTCCTCGTCTTTTCATTTACCATGAGCAACCTAATCCAAGCATTTCCTATTGGGATCATACTTCAGTCCAACCAATTTGTTGCGGAATCGCTTATTGCGTGGCGGAATACGGATAGCAGTTTATCTTCAGAAAGAGAAATGTGATGTCTCATCGAGTAAACCACATTCTCCACACCACGACCACCCTTGCATGACGAAGGAAATTGCTTTTGTTTTAGTATAGTAATTTCCCCTTCTTGATTGGAATTTAGTATGGCGCCCAGTTGTGTCGAGAAAACGAATAAATTGTTTCTTTAAAGAACGAAGGAATTACTTGATGTGATTAATAGCTCCGTAATTGTGCAAGTTCAGTGCTGTAGTGATAACTTCCTTTACATGCCTGTCCAGGTAATTGTGCAAGGCCGAGTTTATACAAAATGGCTCTCTGTCAAGGCTTATCTGCTGGGCATGCCCAGCTGCTTGCTTTTCCTGCTGCTAAGCCTTCTCTCGTAAGAAGATCATGCCTTCATATTCCAGCAGGATCATCAAGTCTGAAGAGTTCTCGGCTTTTAGCCGCGAGGAAGAATTTTTCAGTACAAGCTGTACGAGGTATGCATATAACGAGTTAATTTTATTTTCGCTAAGTTTACTGCCATTATGACGTATATGCCTTTAGAACATATATGATAGATCTTCCATAATCCTTAGCCCCCAAAATCAAAGTCATACTGCTGTTTGTCGGATCAAAACATGGAGGGTTATATAGAAGAAACATGGGTTTCTTTGCTGTTCTGTTATACAGTATGTTGTCATTCTCGAACCTCATTATACAAATATGAGGATTAGGTCTAATCATACAGTAGAGAAGAACACAAATAAAGAATCAGTTGGCAATATTAAATGTCTGCAAAGGTACATCTTAGAACTTGCTAGCATCTGTTCTTAAATCTGTGCATGTCCAGGTAAAAGATAAAGTGTGTTAGTCTAGCATGGTTCAAAATATTCTAAACATTGCAAGCATCACTGTTTTTAATTTTACAAAACAGCGACATTCTTGTACTAACTGCGGGTATGATATGCATATATATTGTCACAGATATGTTTTATGTGCTGATAACTTGTTACATCTTAAACCGTGTGGTTTCTGCTGAAGGAGTATTTTACATATTACCTTACATTCGTACAATGGCTAACACTAAAATGCAGTTGAAGAATTACAGCTGCATGTAATTACAGTCTCATGGAATTTGAAGCTAAAACTCAATTTATGTACTATTGAGTTTATTTTCATAAATATTTGCAGAAGATTCAGGATTATATGTTGGCATTATAGATGTAGAATTGTCTAGCACAATAAATCGATAGAATAACTTCTTCAAAACTCCATTTAAATGGCTAGTAGCCTAGTACAGCATGGCTGAAAATTGAGATTTAAAAGTACTGAAATACCATTTAGAACCTGTAAGGTTACCACTTCTTTCTTGAACATAATGGTAATCTTCGCAATTCAATCCTGGTTTCTCCAGGAGGCTGCTAGCACTGAATTACCATTTCTTTTCTATTGCTGGCATATTCATTTCATATTATTGATATCTGTGATCTCTAGCAATATCTTGTATGTGCTATGACCAGTTACATTGGATAGTAGAATATCTGCTCATGCTATTCTTGAGCTGACAGTCCAAAAGTTGTTTGTTGTCCTAAGTTCTTTTGCAGTTTTGAAATTTCTGACCACTTGATTACTTGTGCGGGCCAATGTTATGTAGGAAGTTTACTGTATAAAATACATTATATAATAGAAAGTTCATGATTTTGGTATTTTTGTCCCATTTGTTACCTGTGACTTGTGAGAACCAGTGTGTTTGCAGACAGTTTTCTTTATAAAACAGAGGTATAAGTAGAAAGTTCATGGTTGTGCCAATGTAATGAAGTAAATATGAAAGTTGATTCTTTACTTGGTAAATCAGTCTAATGAAAACCATGAGTGAACTTATGATACATGGAGGAGAGCTTATATTTTACTTTGATATTGGAAGTGACACAGTTTTACATGTTTAGTATGTACGTCTCAGTTCGTGTCTTATTTGTTAGGTAATTTTCCTTGCATTTCATTTCATTACCTTCCTGGATTCTGACACTTAAATCTATCTTTTGATACTGAATACTTAACTCTTGGAATGCATTTCACTGTAATTATCACCTATATATTGCAGCCGGAACTGATTTTCTTCGCCATGACATGCTCACATCATTTTCGAAGGAGGGTTCCATCAAGGGCATTCCATCGTTATTGACCCGGCACAATCAGCGTCAAAGATCTGAAGTTGGTTGTCGAGCTTCCTCTCTAGCATCATTTAGCTACCCTGAGCTGACAGCCAAACCAAGATGGTGGTGGAGAACTCTAGCATGTGTGCCGTACTTGCTTCCACTTCACAACATGTGGTCTTATGCCGATGCCATCTACCAGTTGCACACGTATCTGCAGGGGTTTTCATTGGTTTACACCTTCATCGACACAATGACACTGCTTCCAGGGTGGCTGTTTCTGGTGATATTTATGACTGTGTACTTCTTCGTCGTGAGACGGAAGTGGTCACCCCACTTCATGAGGTTCCATGTGATCTTGGCTATCCTCCTGGACACCGGCTCCCAAGCAGTGGCAACGATGTGCACCTGGATGCCCAGCATCGTGTACCAGGGGAAGCCCATGCAGTTCTTCTGGATGTCCATTGCCTTCATACAGATCTTCACGGTGCTCGAGTGCATGCGGTGTGCTCTTGCTGGGATGTATCCGAACGTTCCTTTCATATCCCACACGGCGTTTATCCATTCTGATCTGAATCTCTTCAGGTAGCCAACTGTTCATGGTATCAGGTATTTGATATCGGAAGGATGGAAAGGGAGATGGAGGTGAAAATAGGGTAGTATATCTTGCAATAGCTACTTATAGTTCTGTAGACGGTTTTGTTTATATTGAAACTTTGAAGTCTCATTGCAATTGCAAGCACATGACCTTTTTCTGTTATGGCGAAATCCGAAGTGACGCGATTAATTATCACATCTGTTGAATTGCTTAGGTATTTTAGTTTTCTGCAGTTTTCTTTCTAGAAAAGTGTGAATATATGTTTCTTCGCGTGCCTTGAATTGAACCTTTTTCATCAAGGGATGTACAGCGGTGTAGGTCTGGCACCTTTCGTCCTGTCACCTTTTCTTTCTGAACATGGCTTTGAGTGCGAGACTCTGAACATATGAGATGACAACTATCTCTGCCAACTTTCTGTTCTCGTCTCCAGTGTCGTTTTTTCTTCTGCGACATACCTATCTCTACCATTATATTACTAGAGTAGATGTGTTTAGTGCTTGTTTACAACACTGATTCTACCTCTGCACATGGCTCTAAGGCTCAAGAAGATATCACGGTCAATAGTTAACACCTCAAATAATACATAACATGTTTTTTTTTTTTTTGAAATTTTCCACCACATATATTAGGTCAGCAAGCCGCCTCAGTAAAAACCCTCCAGTCCCTTTCGGTAGCCTGGTAGGGAAAAGAGCGCGTCTGAAACTTGCCGCCTCTCAACGTTCAAACAAACTTACATCATCAGCTAGAAGACCCAGAATGCAATCTGGTGGATCCTCGTGCCACACGACGGATTGTTATGTTACTCATAACATGTTGTTATGTTACTTGAATAATGCTCATTGGTCGTAACACCCGTGCAGTTAAGGCGTCAAGTAAAATTGGGGGAGTTTTCAGTTTTCCCTAGCGTGTACGACATATGTATCACGTGTGTGAATGTGGATTGTGCCCGTCGCCTCGTACAGCTAGAAGATGAGCTGCCAAAAAGCGAAATCTAAACTACATGGAGATCTATGCATATTGGTGGTTGTCATATTTGTAAATTACCTAAAATTCAAGTTTCATCCATGTTTCATATACAAAACTTAGAAATGATGGATTGCGAATCGACTTCGATAAATACAACGTTCTTTCTGCAAATATGAGTGTCGGGGGCTACCCCGGGTAGGGTAAGTTGTGGTATAAAGAGCTATAAAAAGTGGACCGGGTCATGGTCAAACTGGGTCAACCAAGACCCGGAGGGACCGAGACATGGTGTGACTGCAAACGGGCTCATGGCCACCAGGTCATTTACTCCGGATCATCTTAACCGACATACCAATGTCGGTCTGCTCTTGTTCTTTCTTAGGTGCAGGAAAGGAACGAGGAGAATCCGGCATATCCATGCCGGGTTAAGGAAGAGAAGAAAACTTATCTCGGTTAAGAAGTCAATGACTTTTGTCTTCTGGCCTGGCAGAGGAGCACGCCTGGCCGGGGAACCCGGAGCCTGACAGACCGACATCCCGGGATGGGACAGCCCGGATAAGCTGGGACAAGACAGGAGGAGTCCTGTCATGACAGAGCTGACCCGAGAACCCGGAGGCGCGGATCTCCTGCAGGAATCCCGGAGGTCTCTGCAGGAGCTCGTGCTGCCAGCGTGGAGGAGAGAGCCGTTGGCTCCTGGACTGCTATAAGTACCCCTGTGCCTCCTCCTACGTGAGGGACGGAAGAAGAAAGAGCTCACTTGCCCCCTTTGTGTTTAGCTTCATCTTCTACCTCGTGCCACTGTTCATAGTTTAGGAATACAGCTCAAGGAGCAGATCTTGTACTTGTGCTTGTGCTTCACCCATATACATTGAGAGGCAGGCAGGAGTAGGGGTGTTACCTCCTCACGAGGGCCCCGAACCTGGGTAAATCGCGTGTGTGTTCTTGTGTGTTCTTGGTTCGATGTTTGTCCGTGCGCGCTTCTCAGCGTGCAAGCCCTCCCCGGATACCTCCAGCGTCCTTACGGCCCCACACTTAGCCATACCTATGGCATCTGCCGTGACACCACCACGACAGTTGGCGCCCACCGTGGGGCCAGCAGCGGCGCTGGCTGGAGTCTTCATCCGGACGGGTTCCATCACCACCTCCGGCGAGCGTGTGCTCAGCGGGTTGGTGTGCAAGTTCGGCGACATGCACTTCGTCAGCGACAACGCAGGTTGCTTCGGCGGCAGGCCTCTCCCGGTCAATGGCTGCCTCATCGCCTTCGGCTCCCTCCACACCTACGTCGCCACCGAGCTCATCCGCAAGTACCCGCGCGGGTGCTGGAGGCAGAAGATCCTCCTGCTCTTTGTGCGGTTCGCGGTCGGCGTATCACTCGCCCCGGGAGCTGCGCAGAGGTCATGATGACCGGGACCGCGACTGGAGCTGGTCTGGAGGATGATGCCGAGACTCCAGAGAAATCGTTCAGGACGGCCAGGCCACCTCTGGAGAGGGTGACCCACGAGCAGGGCGGCCCGTCCGAGTCCAGGCCTCTTCCTCTGGATAAGGTGATCGAAAGGCTGGCTGTTCCCATAATTCCTGGTACGGGTGTAGCCTTGACCGAGGAAGAGCTGGAGCAGCAGCGCAAGGACCTGCATGCTGAGGCCATGGAGATGGCCAAGACTAGGGAAGAGTTCGATAGATCGATGCGTGAGTATAACAAGGCTCATGGCCTTGATGCTATTCGCATGGCTGATGTTCGAAAGAGAGGCAAAGGCCTCAACGTAGAGATGGCTAGGGACGGTAGATCCGCGTCAAGCGCGACCCGGGTAACGGCAGCGAAGCCGAATTATAGCTCCCCAGCCAAGACCCTTAGAGCTGCTGAGGCAGCAAGGGCTGAGCTAGCCGGATTAACCGGCGAAGCTTACCAGAAGCAACAAGCAAGAGTGAATGAGTTGGTGGCAATGGCCAACCGACAGAATGAGGCATATTTGAAAGGCAACACCATGGCTGGGGGTTCCCAGATTGTGCACTCGGCTAAGGCCGGTAGTCAGAGGTCCAAAGGGCAAGCTTCCTCGCCGCATGCGAGTAGAGATCGTAACCCGAGTGTAAACTCGGGAAGGAACAAGCAGATTCAGACCTACAACCCGGACTATGCTAAAGAGCAGATGGCCGGGCAGAACGGTGCAGGCCGGGCTAGGAGTAACCCGGCTCAGGGAAATCCGGGTCAGGGGAATCCCAATCCAGCTGGCCGGGGTCAACCACCTCGGTATCCGAATCAACACCATGCTCAGCAACACCCGAGGGCTGCGCATGTTCAGGAACCACAAGATGTTGACCAGAGGAACAACCGCTATGATGATGGCAATTCGGCTCTGGAGAGAGCCGGATATCAGAGATATGACAATGCACTAGGAGACAGATTGGGACCGCGCATGTTGGCGCCGGGTGATGCACGCATCAAGTTGGACAGGCTCCATTGGTCCAAGATACTGGAAGAGCAGGGCCCACCTGGACCTAAATGCTTTGGGCCCCGAATCATGGGGGAACCGTCAGTGCCGCACTTCCAGTTGCCCCGAGGTTCAAAGACCTATGATGGTAACTCCAAGCCAGAAGACTGGCTGTCGGATTATCTCTCGGCAGTAAATGTAGCCGGAGGAAACCGCCGGTGGGCGGTGAGGTACATACCTCAGATGTTGGAAGGGCCAGCCCGAATTTGGCTGAACAATTTGAGTGAGGGCAGTGTCAATTGCAGGCTGGATTTTGAGGAAGCCTTTGTGAGTAACTTCTCTAGCACATACAAGAGGCCGAATCGGCCACAGCAGTTGGCTATGTGTGTGTAGAGGCAAAATGAAACTGACCGAGACTACTTGACTCGGTGGAGTACAGTACGCAATTCCTGCGAAGGAGTTGTGGAGGCGCAGGCCATTTCGTGGTTTGCCCAGGGATGCCGACATGGCTCCATGATGTGGCAAAGGTTGCAAAGGGAAATGCCGGCCACTTTGGCCGAGACAATTCGGATTGCAGACAGTTATGCACTTGGAGATCCAAAGGCCGAAGATCAATGGCCCACCTTGGAGCCAGAACCAAGAGGGAAAGAAGCCCTGGGGCCAAGATACACAATTGCCTGCCACTTATGAGGCAATGCTGGATGGACCATGCAGATACCACACCAATGATAAGCGTGGGCCAGCACATCACTCGACGCGGCAATGCAGTTGGTACCATAGGACCTTGAGGGAAGGAGCTGGATCCGGAGCAAACCAGAGGGTAGGTCCTCCGAGGCCGCCACTGCCGAAACCTCAGCAGCGTGTTGCGCTAACCGGAGGAAACAACACTCCGGTGAACCGGCCGAATCAACAGCAGCAACAGAGACCGAATGATAACAGGAGGGAACCGAATGATGTGAATCAGGTGAACCACGGAGGCAACTATGGCAATGCTGGCCCTAATCGCCAGAATGAGTACCATGAAGCCCATCATAGTTATGTGGTGTTCGTCACCGAGGCAACTGACAAAAAGAGTCGGGCGCGGCGCCAGATGGAAGTCAATGCTGTTATGCCGGCTGTGCCAAAATATATGCACTGGTCGGATCAAGAGATTACCTGGGGGATAAAAGATCACCCCCCGAATCATGCCAACCCCAGGAGGCTATGCTCTGGTGGTGGACCCAACATTCATTGGGCCCAACCAGAATGTCAGATTCAGCAAAGTTCTGATTGACAATGGCAGCAGTATCAACATCATGTACCGAGATACAATGGTGAAATTGGGTATCACTGCCAACATGTTGTTACCAACCGACACAACCTTTCATGGTATAGTGCCTGGTGTCTCATGTGCACCAATGGGTAAAATGTGGATTGATGTATGTATCGGCACCAAAGAGAACTCCAGGACCGAGACTGTCCTGTTCGAGATAGTGGACCTTGAGAGTCCATACCATGCACTGCTCGGCAGGCCAACTCTGGCCAAGTTCATGATATCCACCCACATGGCTTACCTGAAGATGAAGCTGCCGGGACCAAATGGTATCATTACCGTTGCGGGTAACTACAAGAGCTCCATCGAATGTGCCTCGGCTGGCTCTAGCTTGGCCGAGTCTCTGATAATAGCTGCTGAGAAGAAAAAGATGAAGCAAGTGGTGGCCATGGCTCAAGCTGCGCAACTCGGCATGCCGGGAATGGCACACACGGAGCAAAATGCGGCGTTTGAAGCGCCCAAGGAGACCAAGAAGATCGTTGTTGACCCGGAGCACCCTGAGCGCAAGGCTATCATAGGGAGCGGGTTAACGGAGAAATAGGAAGGCGAGCTCATCCAATTCCTCCGTGAGAACCGAGACATCTTCGCATGGTCGAATCATGACCTGGAAGGTGTTCCGAGGGAATTGGCTGAGCACTCATTATTTGTAAGGCCCGAGATGAAGCCCGTGAAGCAGCCGATGCGGCGACTTTCAGACGAGAGAAGACAAGTGATACAGGATGAGTTAACCCGGCTACTGGCAGCGGGATTCATCATGGAGGTACTGCACCGGACTGGTTGTCTAACCCGGTCCAGGTAGAGAAGAAAAAAGATGACCCAAATGTAGCCAAAGTGTGGCGTATGTGTATTGATTACACGAACCTGAACAAAGCGTGTCCTAAGGATCCATTCCCGCTGCCTCGGATAGATCAAGTGATCGATTCCACAGCCGGGTGTGAGCTGTTATCCTTTGTAGATGCTTACTCTGGTTTTCACCAGATACCGTTAAATCCGGACGATCAAATGAAAACTGCATTTATCACCCCGTATGGGGCTTATTGCTACCGTGTCATGACATTCGGTTTGAGAAATGCCGGTGCTACTTATCAAAGGTGTATGCAGAAATGTTTGCAGAATCAAATAGGAAAAAATGTGCAGGTGTATGTCGATGACATAGTTATAAAAACTAAAGAGAAATCAACCCTGATCGATGATCTAAGAGAAACATTCGCAAATTTGAGAAAATACCGGATGAAACTTAACCCGGATAAATGTACATTCGGTGTACCCGCAAGAAAAATTGCTCGGTTTCCTTGTATCTAGCCGAGGTATCGAAGCTAATCCGGTAAAGATTCGAGCTATTGAAAATATGAAGTTGCCTCAAAATCTTAAAGATGTGCAAAAATTTACTGGTTGTCTTGCGTCCCTAAGCCGGTTTGTAAGCCGGTTAGGAGAAAAGGCCTTGCCCTTGTACCAATTGATGAAAAGAACCAATAACTTTGTGTGGACTCCACAGGCAAATGCGGCTTTCGCCGAATTAAAAAAGATGTTGGTCACTGCTCTGATACTTGCTTCCCCACTGCCCAAAGAGCCGATGTTGCTCTATATTGCAGCCACAAACCGAGTTGTGAGTGCTGTAGTAGTGGTGGAGTGGGAAGAAGATGGCAAAACTGTGCAGAGGCCAGTGTATTATCTGAGTCAGGTGATATCGACATCCAAGCAAAATTACCCTCATTACGAGAAGATGGTGTATGGTGTCTATATGGCAGCCAAGAAATTGAAACGCTACTTTCAAGAGCATCCAATAAGGGTGGTATGTGAAGCTCCTATCTCGGAGATCATCGGATGCAAAGATGCCAATGGCCGGGTTGCCAAATGGGCAATCGAGTTATCCCCTTATACCCCCACAATATGAAAGAAGAGATGCCATCAAGTCTCAGGCACTGCCGGATTTCCTTGTAGATTGGGCCGAGATGCAATATGAACCACCAGCCCATGACCCGAATTACTGGACAATGCATTTTGATGGATCCAAGACAAAAATCGGGTTGGGTGCCGGAGTAGTTCTTACCTCACCAAAGAAAGATCAACTGAGATATGTGCTGCAAATTCACTTCACCGCATCCAATAATGTAGCCGAGTATGAGGCACTCATCCATGGGCTTAATGTGGCCAAGGAAGTGGGGATTCGCCGAATTGAATGCTTCGGTGATTCGGCTCTAGTTGTACATCAAACCTCGGGAAATTGGGATGCAGTGGATGCCAATATGGCATCATATCGGTTTCATGTACAGAAAATTTCGGGATTTTTCGAAGGATGCGAGTACACACATATACCTCGGGCAGAGAATGAAGCTGCTGATGTACTATCCAAACTCGGTTCATCCAGAGATCCAATTCCACCCGGAATAGCTTTGGAGCATTTGAGAAAACCATCCATTAAGCCATCGCCAGAATCCGAATCAATTTATATCCCACCAACGCCAAAGTCGGATGCAGTTCCAATGGATGTTGATGTTGGTTATGTCGGGGATAACTCGGGAACTGCCATGCAGAACCCAGGGACTGACGAGGAAATGTCGGATAAGCCGATAGATGCTGAGCCAATGGATGTGGATATGCCAGGGTTTCCTGTGAGACCTGTCCTGAAGTGGGCACAGCCTATAATGACATATCTTGTTGATGGGAGCCTGCCGGATGATAGAACCGAGTCTAGGCAAGTATTGAGAAGAGCAAAAGCATACACCATCATCAATAAGGAGTTGTACAAGAGAAGCACAACCACAGTGCTGCAGAGATGTGTTGACCCGGCAGAAGGAGAAGAGATGCTCTTAGAGATTCATCAAGGACAGTGTGGACATCATGCCTGCTCAAGAGCCTTGGTGGCCAAAGTATTTCGGCATGGGTTCTACTGGCCCACTGCTTTGCAACAAGCTGAAGATATAGTAAGAAAGTGTGAAGGATGTCAAAGGTTTGCGAAAAAGATTCACATGCCAGCCTCGGCACTCAAGACAATTCCAATCACTTGGCCATTTGCTGTTTGGTGCCTTGATATGGTGATGGTGGACAAATTCACCAAATGGATAGAAGTAAAGCCAATCCAGAAATGTGATGGACATACAGCAGTGACTTTCCTAAAGGACATAATTATGAGATATGGGTATCCACACAGTATCATCACAGATAATGGAACCAACTTTGCTGTGGGAGAGTTTGCTCGATTTTGTGCCGATAAGAGAATTAAGCTGGATGTAGCCGCAGTGGCACACCCACAGGCCAATGGGATGGTAGAAAGATCAAATGCATTGGTGCTAGATGGCATCAAGGCTCGGTTAATTGCACCATTGTTACGCACTCCGGGTTGCTGGATAGATGAGCTCCCAGCAGTGTTATGGGGTCTCAGGACCACACCGAATCGATCGACTGGATATACACCATTCTTCTTGGTTTATGGAGCAGAAGCTGTTCTGCCAACCGATATACAATATGATGCACCAAGGGTGACAATGTACACTGAAACCGAGGCAAAAGAAGCCCGGGAAGATGGTGTTGACCTACTTGAAGAGGCACGAGAGCTGGCCTTATCTCGGTCAGCAATATACCAGCAAAATCTCCGACGCTATCATAGCCGGAAGATCAGCCCTCGTGTGTTCCAAGAGGGAGATTTGGTACTGAGGCTGGTGCAACGCACCGTAGGCCGACATAAGTTGACACCTCCATGGGAGGGACCGTTCATCGTGAGCAAGGCTCTGCACAATGATTCATATTATCTTATAGATGCACAGGAACCGATGAAGCACAGGATGGACAAATCCGGAGAGGAAACCAAACGTCCATGGAATATAGCTCTACTCCGACCCTTTTACTCATAAAGGGTGCAGTGTATGTATCTCGGTTTCTATATGAATGAAATGTCGGCACCCGAATCAAAAACTCGGGGACTGCCTCGTCTATATGCTTGTGTCATCTGTTGTTTTTTCATTTGTGTTTTTCCTATGCCGAATGATTTGAAGCCTTGCCTCAAAGTTCAAAGTACTGTATGCTATCTTATTGTGATCTTGTGACTCGACTGACAAACGCCAAGAAAGGCAGTCAAGAGCTGAGGTGATGTTCGTAGTGAACATGAAAATGAACTCGGAGACTCGGCCAAAGATGATTCGGCATAGCTTGTTTACTAACCCTGTTTTTTATATTTGTTTATGTCGGATGACTTTAAACCTTAACTCGAATGTTATGAAGTATTGTATGCTATAATTCCTATCTTGTGACTCGACTGTCGAACGCCTAAATGGTAGACAAGAGCAAAGATTGACAAGTATAGTGGACAAGAAAATAAACTCGGGGACTCGGTTTAAATTGATCCAACATAAACCTCGTCTTGTTCGAATTAAGCAAAATAAAAATAGTCTCAGAGGAACTTAAAATGTATATTACATCTGCACCTGGCATTCTGGCGATTTAACAGTTTGAATTCATGTAAATTAAGCAGCGGCTTCGGAGGAAGGAACAGCCTTCGTTGCAGGAGCAGACCCGGTTGACGCAGGAGCCTCGGTGGAAGGAGGAACCTCGGTCGAAGGAGCAGCCTCGGTTTCAGGGACAGACCCAGATGAGGGAGCGACCTTGGTTGAAGGCGGAACCTCTGTTGTAGGAGTAACTTTGGTCGGAGGGTAGCAGATTCGGGGGCAGTTGGGGTAATCTTGCTGCTTGCCGATGCATCGATAAGATTAGACATTGTCTTCAAGGAGACATCAATAGCACTTTGCTTGGCCGGGTCAACCGCTGGCTCTTTGGAAATCTCGGCAGCAGACGGTTTCGCAGTCTTAGCCGAGTCGTCGGGAGTGGAAGACTCGGAGTCAGAGTCACCATATTCTTGCTCAGAGTCATCTTCAGCGTTGACTTCTTCTTCTACTTCTTCCTCCTCATCGTCCGAGTAAACCACACCAGGTTCAACTGACCGAGTGTTGGCAAACCTGGCCATGAAGGTAGCAGCTTCTCCACGCCTCGCAATTAAAGCCGGGTCAGTAGCCCATAGGGAGCCATCGCGCAGAGTACGCAGGCCGTCAAGGTTTATTTTCTCATACCAAGACATCACAAAGAGCAAAGCTGCATCGGCCCCGGCACGAGCAGAGGAAGACCTCCATTCCCTTAACCGAGACTCGGTTTGCTGCAAGCATGCGGATAATTCGGCAATGGTCTTGACACTGGGAGATTCGGGCCACAAGACATTGTAGGCTCGGATACTGGCATTAAGGAGCTCGACACCGATGCTCTTCAAAGGAGAAATGCGAGCTTGGAGTGCAATCAAATGATCCTCAATGTCCCAAGCCTCGGGTAGCGGAGCTCCAGATGCCTCGGCCCTCTTAGCTCGGGCCTTCTTCACAGTATTGGCTGCTGCAGCTTGGCAGTGCTCAAAGTGTTCTGAGAGCAAATAGGCTGACACCGAATCAAATGAGACACCGACACAAAGATTCATGTAAAGAATATAAACAAAAAGGATATGATTCGGAGAACTTACTGTCCATTTCGGCATTAAGCCTGGTGAGCTCAGCCAGCCACTTGGCAGCATTTGTTTTGAGGGCATCCGACTCTTCTGAAGCTTTGGTAGCCTTAGCCTCGCATGCAGTAATATGCGCCTGAATCTTCTGGTCATTAGCGGCACGCTTCTCCAGAGCTGCCTTCAGCGTGTTCCTCTCCTTCTTTAGCTCCGTCTTCTCCTTCTCGACCCGGTCAAGATCCCGCTTGAGCCGAGTCACCTCGGATTGTTCTTCCTTGAGAGCACGCTTGTGCTCAGATTCCATCTTCTTCATTTCCTCCTGCTGGTTCTGGAAGGAGAGCTTGAGCGATCGGTGCTCCAAGGCTAGGTTCTTGAAGATCCGGCTCCGAGTATTGGTGCAATCCTGCCAAAGGAAAGATGTTAGCGATGGGTAAAAAGAATCTCGGGGACTGAAGCCCGAGATTGGTCAAAGGTCATACCGAGTCAGCTAGACATGAAACTCGGGGACTGCTTGTCCGAGTTTATGTAAGCTCATGCCGGGTAAACTCGACATGAGACTCGGGGACTGGGCATCCAAGTATTTTCAACAAGTTAAGATTGAAATGATCAAGTTTTTAAAGATTCGCGCCGAGTTACCTACTACTCGGACGAGTATCAGTTACTCAGCCCGAATCTCGGGGACTGTGGATGGTGTGACTATTGATCATTTTAGAGCAAGTGCTAAGTTCCGAAAGATTTACCTCGACAACCCTGCTAGCCTGAAGGGCCGAGACCTGCATGGAGTGTAGGGATTGTGCAACCAGGCCGGGGCCAACCGGGTGTGGATTTGCCGGGGTAGAAGAAACTTCACTCGGGTCCGCGGCGTTCCAATCCATCACGTACTGTCCGACCGAGCCGAGGCTCTTATCACTCGGAGTGCGGAGACTTGGAAGAACATGACTATTGACCCGGGGGCGGGAGATCATCTCGGAAAGGTCTTGGTACGCCCGGTTGGCTGTTGGAGTCACAGTAATTTGTTTGCTCTGGGCAGTTGAAGGTTAGCCAGAGGCTTGTTGAGTTGGCACACTTGGAGGCGGTGGTACCGGAGTCTGGACCGGTGCTGGGGGCTGCTGCTGCTTCCGAGACTTGTCTTGCTGCAACTTCTGCTGCTTCTCCTGCTGTAGCTTTTGCTGTTTTTCCTGTTGCTGTTGCTGGCCCTTCTCCTTCTGCTGCTGCGGCTTCTCCTTTTGCTGTTGCTGCTGCTATTTCTGCTGGTGCTTCTGCTGTTGTTTCAACTGTGGCTGTTGCTTGGTGTACTTCTGGGGTGAGGGTCGAGGCTCCAACTTAGACGAGGTCTCAATTGGAGTCTTACCTCGCGTTGTCTCCAAATCCTTAAGAGGAGAGAGGGGAGTTTGGTCTTGACCCGGAGCCGTGGTTTGCTCGGGACCTTGGTCTCCTCCCAAATCCGAATCAAGATTCGGTGGCGGAATGTCGGTTAAGCTGGCGCGCACCGGGGAAAGGATTGCTTCTCCGGAACTGCTAATCCCGGCATTGTCCGCCCGGGGTGGCGATGAAGGAATAGGAGAAAGAATGGACGTATGGGTTTGCTCTGTGGTGATGGGATCGCTGCATAAACCAAGGAAAAAAGTTAATTCGGATGAGATTAACATCGGTCAAAGGAAATAAGGAAAGAAGGAAAGCAAGAAAAGTTATACGAAGTTTATCTTACCCCTTGCTGGTTGGTAGGACCTTGGCCTTGCGCTTGATAACGACCTTCTTGGCTTTCTTAGCCGGAGGAGCCGCTGACCCGGACGCACCGGCGCGTTTCCGAGATGTGCCTTGCGCACCCGGTTGGCTGTAGCACGAGGTGCAGACCATGAAATAGGAATAGCATCAATGGGATCTAGGATTTGACAATCATCATCTTCGTCGTCGGACAAGTCTTGAACGAAGACACGGGCGGATGGCTTACCCGAGGTAGAAGCCTTGGCTCGAGGAACCGGCATATAATCCTCGTTGTCCGGGTCTTCAGTCTCTTCAGGTCGCGGGCGGCGATCTTTTGTCCATTTCCTGGTCTTCAAGTCCCCATCTTCGGTGGCTTGTCGAATAAACAACTGCGAGAAAAGCAAAAGTAGATTCGGATTAGAGTTAAGGTGCATTACCGAGATAAAAGTAGCCTCGGGAGGCAGAACTATGTCGATTCAAAGGTGACAAACTAACCGGAGGAGGAAGCCGGGATCGCTCAAATGGCTCTACACCCCATTGCCAGTCGTCCTCCATGTCGGTCTGGGCGATGGCCTTAACCCGTCTCCTAACCTGAGGATGGGTGAGTTCATGGGTGCTGACCCGGGTAGGGTCCAGCACGCCACTCATGTGGCAAATCTTGTGCACACGATACTGAAGAGGGTTGACTCGGCGAATGGTGAAAGTCCTCAAGAGGTCGTCTGCACAGAACTTCTTTTCCAGTAGACCCTCGAGGGTTTGATGGATCAGTTGGACCTCGGGGATGCTGTCCTGCGGGTCATAATTCCAGTTTAACTCGGCTGTGGGGGGAGCGATGTTGAACTCCGGCAGATTGAGGACATCCCACCCTTCTGGGCTCTTGACATAGAAAAAGGACCTTTGCCACTTCCGGCAAGATTCTAAGCCAGTGATCCGGGGAAAGGGGGAGTGTTTCCTCGGAGTAATGCTAGCCGCTCCGCATGCAGTCATCTCCTTCACGATCTCCTCCTTATTCAGGATGGTTTGTTTCCGGAGGCGGAAGTACTTGGCCCAGGCGGCAACAGTGGGCCAGAGGCCGAGGTACCCCTCCATGAAGGAAGTAAAAGCTGAGAGAGATGTGATGGCGTTGGCGGGGAGATGGTGAGGTTGTAGACCGAAGTAGTTGAGAAAGTCCCGGAAGAAGGGGCTAGCTGGGAGCCCAAACCCGCGCTGAAAGTGCGCAAGAAAAACCACCCGTTCACCCTTTTCAAGGACCGGTTCGAGTTCCTATCTAGGACGCCGACATGTGACCTCGGCCGTAATACGCCGGGTCTTGAGCAGCCAGTCGAGGTCATCTTGCTCTACATCAGATCCCTCCCAGCCACCTCGTGCAGCCGATGACTCGGCCGGGTCGGGAGTACTGCGGCCTGACATCTCAGGATCAGAACCTACAAAAAAGTACAATTACAACCGAGATAAGTAATTCGGAATTATGAATCCAGAGTCGGAACAATTAACTCGGAGAGACGATGCAAATTACTCGGAAACCGAGACTTACGACCCGGAACAGCCGTGCAAGTGCCTAAAGAATAGAGCACGGGAACCGAGTTATTTAATTCGGAAACCAAGGTATAGTCACCCGGAAGGATGATTCGGAAAGATAAGTGTTAAGTGATTTGGAGAGCCGAGTTAAGTGATTTGGTAAAAAGTTACAAACATGAATTTGCATGGATCTGTGAACAAGAAAGATCTACCGAGCGAGTAAAAAAGGAAGTAAAAATCATGAGTCTAGGGCAGAAAAGGAGGAAACCATCAGGAGCTATGTCCGCATGACAATGCGAGAAAGATCTAGAAACAAATCTGAGTAGTTTTATCTATGAGCAAACAAGGCCAACCCTAGCAAGGTTAGTTTGGAGATCTAGAGCACTCTAATGATGAACTGCGAAGAACACGTGAGGAAGAACACTTGAGATGGCGCAAGAAAAGGATGGAGGTTGGAGATCCATACCGGAGTGCAGATCCCGCAGGAAGGGGTTCGGCGGCGGCGGTGCGGACGAGTCCGGTCGTCGGCAATGGCGAAAGGTCTTCAAGGTCGCGCCAGGGCGGAGTGCTCTTCGCGGCGGCGGTGACGAAAGTGCTAGCGCGGTGGAGAGGGAAGCGGAGGAAGAGGAAGGAGTTCCTCGTGCTCTCCTCCTCCTATTTATAGGCGTGGAGGTGTACGGTTCCTGAAGCGGTGGGAGCAGTTCCCCCAAATCGCGCCCAAAACTGAAGGCGCGCGATCTGGACGTGGTAACTGTCCATTAATGGACGTAGTGGTGGGTCCGCCATCATTGGCGCGGTTACCCAGGCGTCGCGCGAGGTGGTCAAGTACAGTCAAAGGCTGTGCCTGATGTGACCGAACACAACACGTGTGACGTGTGCAACGTGCGGTGTGCGGCGCGCGCAGAGGCGCGGTCGGTCGTACGCACAGATCGAGGCAAACCGAGATAAGAAAACCGAGACTAAAATTCGGTGGAGTCGAAAAGAGTCACGTAGTTCCGGTTGGACCGAGTCAAAGATGAAATTCGGATAGTATTGGTTGAGTTGACTCGGTAAAACTCGGCCAGACCGAGGCATACTTGAGCCGGAAAGGCAGCTAATCTGGTTCGTTTTGTTAAACCTGGCGTGGCCCTCCATCCGAGGCTGTAGGACCGCACCAGCTTCGGGGACTAATGTCGGGGGGCTACCCCCGGGTAGGGTAAGTTGTGGTATAAAGAGCTATAAAAAGTGGACCGGGTCATGGTCAAACCGGGTCAACCAAGACCCGGAGGGACCGAGACATGGTGTGACTGCAAACGGGCTCATGGCCACCAGGTCATTTACTCCGGATCATCTTAACCGACATACCAATGTCGGTCTGCTCTTGTTCTTTCTTAGGTGCAGGAAAGGAACGAGGAGAATCCGGCATATCCATGCCGGGTTAAGGAAGAGAAGAAAACTTACCTCGGTTAAGAAGTCAATGACTTTTGTCTTCTGGCCTGGCAGAGGAGCACGCCTGGCCGGGGAACCCGGAGCCTGACAGACCGACATCCCGGGATGGGACAGCCCGGATAAGCTGGGACAAGACAGGAGGAGTCCTGTCATGACAGAGCTAACCCGAGAACCCGGAGGCGCGGATCTCCTGCAGAAATCCCGGAGGTCTCTGCAGGAGCTCGTGCTGCCAGCGTGGAGGAGAGAGCCGTTGGCTCCTGGACTGCTATAAGTACCCCTGTGCCTCCTCCTGCGTGAGGGACGGAAGAAGAAAGAGCTCACTTGCCCCCTTTGTGTTTAGCTTCATCTTCTACCTCGTGCCACTGTTCATAGTTTAGGAATACAGCTCAAGGAGCAGATCTTGTACTTGTGCTTGTGCTTCACCCATATACATCGAGAGGCAGGCAGGAGTAGGGGTGTTACCTCCTCACGAGGGCCCCGAACCTGGGTAAATCGCGTGTGTGTTCTTGTGTGTTCTTGGTTCGATGTTTGTCCGTGCGCGCTTCTCAGCGTGCAAGCCCTCCCCGGATACCTCCAGCGTCCTTACGGCCCCACACTTAGCCATACCTATGGCATCTGCCGTGACACCACCACGACAGTATATGACGATCATGTTCCATATACGGAACTTGACGGGTGTATTGTGGGTCGATTTGATAAAATACAAGATTGTTTTTACGAAATAATAACAGAACGGTTTGTATATGTGCAACTTGGGCAGCTCACTGAAGATGATTGCTTTCATTGACGAACTACATGATGAAGATGGACACACTTAAATCCAACATGATCGTTGTCGAGGTATTGGTAACGCGGAACTACTATATGGATTCATACGTACCGTAGAGGAGGTGGGGAAGAACGTAGAGGGTTCCAGTGACGGGATTGCACACACGATCTTACCCAGCTTCGGATCTCACAACGGTGGCGAGATCCTACGTGCTGCTATAATTCACTCAAGGAGAATATGTGTACAGGTTACAATGAGATTGTATGCGTGCCCTAAGGCTGCTGGAAGGCTGGCTTATAAAGGCGCCAAGCCTTCCCCTACAAGGAAAGCCTTAACCGACCTAGATCATGAGTCCTAGACTAACACGGTAACAAACCCTAACTTGCTCCCTAAGGCGAACGCAGCCAGGCCTTCGTCTTGGACTTCACTAAGCCAGCCCAGAGCTTATCCTTGCGCCTAAGCCCATGAGGCCTTCTCCATTAAGCCCTCCGGCTTTATCTGATGGGCCTCCTTGGTGGGCCAGGTTTTATCCACCGTGGCAGGTATACCCGTTCGGCATAACCTCCACAGTAGTCCCCGGAAAGGTTTAAGTTCTTCGTTTGCCGTCTTTGTGAAACACGGGCTTTCGCCTTTGCGAAGGCGGACAGAAGAGCTTGGAGCATTCCAAAATGAGACATTCAGTCTGCCTTAAGGATTAAGCCGAACTCTCCTGCACTTTGAACAATCTGGCAGAAAGATTCTGTCAGCGTCGAGTCTTGTCATGACGTCACCGCAGTCAAAGCCAGTCCACGACAGTTGGACAAGCAAAGAGACGTTGTGACGCCATTACTGCTATTTTTCCGCACACGATCTCCGAGGCGTGCGGGAGAAGATGCCCACTATCTGACCGTTGCGGGACGCGTGGCGAAAATCGCGCGGCGTTATCTCACCGCACTAATCGCGGCGCGCGGCCCCCATAAAAGGGGAACTGATTTTCTCCATCGGGTCATTTCCCTGTTCATCGTCCTCCTCGCGCCCATCCCCTCCGAACTCCGGCGAGCTCCACCACCACCACCTGCGCACCCACCCATGGAGAGCTCCGATGCAACCGCGGGAGCGGCAACGGCAGCGGCGTCGGCGGCGGCGGAGGGACAAGATCTGGCCATGAGGGGATCGAGCACCGCGGATGCATCTGCATCTCGCGCGGCAGCGGCGACAAGTTCTGCGGCCACCTCCATCGAAGCAGAGAAGAATGCCCAGCCCTCCGACGAGGGCGATGCGGCGGAGGCAGAGGAGGAGGGAGAGGAAGCATCATCCCGCAACTGGGCAGCTTCCACCATCACCGACGCGGACCTCACGCAGCTGGAAAAGGAGGGCATCCTCCCACCAAAGGAGAACTGCCACTGGCGGTCAGCGTACGGCCACCCTGCTCCAGATCCCGCCGGCGATGAACGAGTGCTCCTCGTCTCACATCTCCTCCGCGGTTTGTCTTTGCCTCCGCATCCTTTTTTCCAATCAGTCTTAGACTACTATGGCCTTCAGCCTCATAGCGTAGGCCCCAATAGTATCTTGTACATAGCTGGCTTTATGGCTTTATTCGAAGGATACTAGGCATAGAGCCCAGCTTAGAATTCTTCAAGTACTGCTTTACTGCAAGCGCCAAACAGAGAAGGAAGAACTGCTTTCCTTAGGAACAGTTAGCATCAACCTTCGTAGAGGCAGAGACTGGTATCCTAAGGCGCCAAAAATAGATTCCATTAAAGGCTGGAATAGCTCCTTCTTCTACTGCAAAGACATGGCGCCAGTAGGCAAAGACATAGGACTTCCTCGCTTTTCTCCTTTGCCTGCGGAGCCCCGCCTTCTTGGGGCGAAAACCGCTGAAGGTCCTTCCTGACAACCTCCGTCGCATGCAAAGGCGGATTGAGTACTTAACAAAGACTGCTGTGCCCAAACTCACGGGCGCAGACACCATCCTATGTTGGTTGTCAAGGCGAATCCAGCCTTTGAAAGATCGCAAAGGCCTCATGTGCCACTACACGGACCAGAAGAAAGATCCCCTCCGTGTTAGTGAGAGTGACCTTACGCAAGACGCCCTTGTGTATCGCTTTAAGAGGATTGCCAAGGAAAGGATCCAGCTCACAGAGCAGCGTCCTATGTACACAGCCGCCAACCCGCTCCAAGGTAAGGCATTTACCATTACTGTTTTTACTTCCACAATGTTTGCCTTACTAACACCACTTTTGATTTCAGCTCGCCCTTTTGCCGGATAATCTGCTGGCTCCTTTGTTTTACGTGCCTGAAGCGGCACCCGAGCCCCCAAAGACTCGGAAACGAAAGGCTTCAGGAGCTACTGCAGCAACTTCAGCAGCAGAAAGGCGGAAGCGTGAGAAAGCCATCCCTGCTAACGCCGAAGTGCTCGACATTGAGGACGATGAAGATGCGGCCTTTAATGCTCCAGTACAGAAGTAAGCCGAACCTCAATTTCTTTAGTAAGGCGAACAATGTCTATGAATGTTATCTTATTTTGTATGTGATTTGCAGGATCAAACCAACTGCACCTCTCAAGAGGAAGAAAGTAATTTCTTCCAGGCAAAGGAAGACTGAGCCTTCTCCGGCCATCGCTCCCCCCACTCCCTCCGTTCAACAAGAGACATCCCCAGGCCCATCTGAGATCATCATATAGATTTGGACTCAGCCGTCTTTCCTGATAAGACGGAAACTGAAAAGTTGGCCAGGGCTGCCGCTGCTGGGAAGGCGGCGGTTCAGTCAGAGAGCCGAACGAGCCCATTACTCGTGAAGCTATCCGCAACATGGTGAAGCAAGAGCTCTTTGACGACGAGGGGTACATCTTACCCAACATCGCCGCCATGCTTGCCGATGAGAAGGAGCGCAACGAGCCGCCTCCGAAGCTAAGGCCAGTTGGCCAAACATTGACCATTGAACCTGGAAGATAATTGTGACGAGCTGTACGTCACAATGAAGCAGAGCTACAAAGCCTTGAAGGCCATGATGCAGGTAAATATTCCGTCTTTATGTACATACTAGTCCCCGGGCATTACGTTGCGCTTTGACTAAGCCGACGTAATGGCCTTTCTTTAATGTTGATAAAGACTCAGTCCCCAAGCCCTTGTAGCTATACTTTATTGTCTTTACCTTTGTTACTTACTACTGCCCTTGCCTTAGCAGAGCAGCGAGCAGCTTACGTGCGATCTGTGGTACTCCTGAGTAACCAAAGGCAAGTGCTCAAGCAAGCCGTCGCCAAAAATAAGGCGAACGAAGGTAAATGTTTTTTCACATGCATTGTGTTTAATTCATTTTAAGGCATAAGATGCTCAACACATGCAATGTGTCTTTCAGCTGTTGTGGCGAAGGCAAAACAGATCGTCAGCGAGACTGGCGATATAGAAGTTGTGAGGCGGGAAAATGCCGCCTTGTTTAAGCAACTGGAGGAGAACCGAAAGACGGCCGAGGCCAATCTTAAAGCCGTCCAAGACAGCGCTGCTGAAGGGCAAGACAAACTGAAGGCAGAACTTCTGAAACTGCAGCGACAGGCTGAAAAGGATGGGCTCCTAATCCAGAGCTTACAAGGTCGTCTTGAACGCCAAGCTGATGAGAGCACCGCCATTGACGAGAAACTGCTAAGTAAGCTCTCTTCTTTTACTTCTCGCACTTTCTGTCACTTTTCGCCTTTGTTCCAACACTTCAGTACGCCTTAACTTTTTTCATTCCTCCTTTCCACAGTTCCAGCTGGGTTTGGGGAAAGGCTTACCTCTGAGACGCGCCTGGAGCTTATCTTGGAGTGTGGCGAAATTGTGTCAGGGCTGTACACTGGAAGAGACGTTGTCGCCAACATCTTCCCAAAACAGCTGCCCCAAGTGACAAACACCAGCAACTTGCTGCCACTTCTTCAGAACTGCGTCCCAGAGGTGGTGGAGCGTCTTCGCTCAGCAGCTAGAGGCGGAGCAAAACTTGCTCTAGGACTTGTTCGCGGCCACTACCCCGAAGTCAACATGTGGCGCGTTATCAAGTGTTTCCCAGCCAGGACAGAGACGGCAACGAGCTCATCAAAGAAAAGGTCTATGCCTCTGTCTCTGGCTTTGCCTCAGCCGTTGCGGAGATGGTAGACTTGGCTATCTTCTTCTCCAAGAAGCCTGTGCCTCCCCGTCCTGACGACGTGTCTGATGACGAAGCCGAAGCACCCACCACTGGCAATGGCGATGAGTCAGAAGACGGAAATGAAGAAGAAGAAGAAGGCGAGTCTGAAGCTACGCTGGATCCATCCAAGTCCCCTGCGTCTTCGCCTCCTCAGTCCCCTGCATAAGATGCAGGAAAAACTTTGCATTAAGCGTGTCATGAAAGATGGCACAAAAGACTTGTTAAGTTATGTTTTGTAATGGCAGGAGCCTTTTATCTGTTGAACATGTTTGTTTTGCAACGCATGCACTTATTTTTAAAAGGCTTGCAAACTATGCTCCTTATCCGTCTTCAAGTTTTCTGGCTTATATGCTTTAGCCTTTTCGTATGCTGGCAGAAGGCACGGAACACTTCGCTGGCAACAGGGTTAGTAACCAAACTGTTTAAACACAGAAACGGCGCCGGCTTTTGGTGCGTAAAGCATCTACTAAGACAAGCCAGCATATACGCGATCAGATAAATACCTTAGACGGATGCAATTTTAATTTTTGTAAGGCCTTAAGGCAAAAGCATCATGTGAGTAACCACAAGCACGGAGCCAATTCGGGTTAACATTGATATTTTTATCGAAATATATGATCAAATGGAAATAAAAGACGGCGAGAACTCATGCATAAAAATAATTGAGGGAACCAAAGACTTTTATTTCATAATCATATATGGTGTGATTACAATAGAATTGCTAAGTGTAAAAAGGACGTAGCTGCTCAATGTTCCAAGGACGTTTCGTCTCCTTGAGCACTGCTTCTTCGTTCCTTTTCCTTTTGCGGCCTCTTTTCTTCTTTTCTCATATCACGGAGGTCCACAAGATAATATGCCCCGTTCTTAAGCGCTTTGCTGATAACGAAGGGTCCTTCCCATATGGGAGATAGTTTGTGCTCCTTTTGCTGAACAAGGCGAAGCACCAAATCGCCTTCTCGAAACGATCTCCGTCTTACCTTGCGACTGTGGTAACGCCGCATGTTCTGCTGATAAATGGCGGAGCGCTGAAGCGCTATCTCACGCTCTTCTTCGAGAAGGTCTAAGCCGTCCTGTCGGGCTTCTTCTGCGTCTGCTTCGACGTAGGCTGTTACACGAGGGTGTCGTGCAGGACATCGGTTGGGAGTACCGCTTCAGCGCCATATATGAGAAAGAAAGGGGTGTAGCCTGTTGCACTGCTTGGAGTTGTGCGTATGCTCCATAAGACAGCAGGTAATTCTTCTACCCATGCTCCAGCTGCTCTATGCAAAGGCACCTCTAATCTTGGCTTTATTCCCTGTAGAATTATACTGTTGGTTCGCTCAACTTGGCCATTCGATTGTGGATGAGCCACAGATGCTAAGTCCAACGAATACCAACTTCACCACAGTACTTTGCCAGCTCTCCTACGGCGAAGTTTGTCCCATTGTCCGTAATGATACTGTGGGGGACGCCAAATCTCGTTATAACCTCAATGACGAACTTCTTGGCTGTTGCCCCATCAAGCTTTTTTATGGGCTTAGCTTCAACCCACTTGGTGTATTTATCCACCGCAACTAAGAGATGTTTGACGCCGCCTCGCGCAGTCCTGAATGGACCTACCATGTCCAGTCCCCAGACCGCAAATGGCCACGTGATTGGAATGGTGCGCAGTTCCTGGGCTGGCATCTTTGGCTGTCTTGCATACTTTTGGCATCCAACGCATTCTTGACGAGTTCTTCTGCGTCTTGCTTTGCTGTGAGCCAGTAGAATCCATGTCTAAAAGCTTTGGCGACAATTGCTCGGGCAGAGGCATGATGACCGCAACATCCACCATGGATCTCTTCTAGTATCTCTGTCCTTCTTCCGGCGAAACGCATCGTTGATATACACCTGTGGTACTCCGCTTGTATAGCTCTCCATTTATTATTGTGTATGCCTTAGCTCTGCGCACAACTTGCCGCCTTAATACTTCATCCTCTGGCTCTTCCTTGTTAAGGAGGAAATTTATGTAGGGCTGTGTCCAGTCTGGCTTCACCAGCATGACGGAAACAGACTGCGAAGCCATGGGGTCATCCTCATCTCCGCCTTTAATAGACGGCACGTACAGGTGCTCCAAAAATATATCGGAGGGCACCTTCGATCTTTTCGAGCCCATTCTGGCTAAGGCGTCCGCTGCTTCATTTTCCTCCCTTTTGATATGCTTGACTTCTAAGCCGATAAAACACCGACCAAACTCGTCTACCGTGCGTCGGTATTCAGCCATTGTAGGGCTCTTCGCGTCCCATGCCCCTTCTAATTGTTGAACAACGAGGTCTGAATCGCCATAGCACAAAAGACGGCTAATGCCCAAATCCTTTGCGACGTGCAATCCATGCAACAGAGCCTCGTATTCTGCAACATTATTAGTGGCATTGAAGTGTATCTGCAAGACATAGCACATCTTGTCTCCTTTAGGGTTCTTCAGTACCACGCCAGCTCCCGATCCCTGCAACATTTTGGAGCCGTCAAAGTGCATAACCCAATATTCTCGTCAGGGAGGGGAAGTTCATCCATTGCTTCTGTCCAGTCTGCGATGAAATCAGCTAAGGACTGGGATTTGATGGCTGTACGTGGCTTGTACTGGATGTCGAAGGCTGCCAATTCAATTCCCCACTTAGCCACACGTCCAGTGGCATCGGTGTTGTTTATAATGTCACCCAATGGCGCCTTACTGACTACCGTGATTGGGTGCTCTTGGAAATAATGGCGTAATTTTCTGGCTGCGAAGAAAACTCCATAAGCCAGCTTCTGATAGTGAGGGTATCGTTGTTTGGATTCGGAGAAGACTTCGCTGATATAATATACCGGCCTTTGTTCCGGTAGCTCCTTGCCCTCTTCCTTTCGCTCAACAACAACCACTGCACTAATAACTAGTTGGTAGCCGCCATGTAAAGTAGCATCGGCTCTTGTGGTAGAGGAGACGCTAATATTGGTGCTGAAACTAAGGCGTCTTTTAACTGTGCTAAGGCTGCATCTGCCTCTTCAGTCCAGACGAACGTCTTAGTTTTCTTCAACAACCTGTATAGGGGTAAAGCTTTATCCCCAAGCCTACTAATAAATCGGCTTACAGCTGCTGCAGATCCTGTGAGCCTTTGGACATCTTTAAGACAAGTAGGCTTTTTGATGTCCATGATAGCTCGAATCTTTTCTGGGTTAACCTCAAGACCTCTTTCTGAAACAATGAAGCCTAAAAGTTTTCCTGCTGGGACGCCAAAAAAGCATTTTCCCGGATTTAGCTTCATGTTATATTTTCTTAAGTTATCAAAGGTTTCTTGAAGGTCAACGATGAGATCGCCGCGTTTTCGCGACATAACGGCAATGTCATCGACATAAGCGTGAACATTGCGGCCTATTTGATCGTGTAGGCAACGTTGTATGCACCGTTGGTACGTTGAGCCAGCGTTTTTAAGCCCGAAAGGCATAGTTATGTAGCAAAACGTTCCGAAAGGTGTGATGAAGGAAGTCTTAATTTGATCAGACTCCTTCATCTTAATTTGGTGGTAGCCAGAGTAAGCGTCCAAAAAGCATAGTAATTCAGAACCTGATACAGCATCTACGACCTGATCAATTCGCGGCAATGCGAAGGGGTCTTTAGGACAGGCTTTGTTTAAGCCGGTGAAATCTATGCACATGCGCAAGTCTTTCACGTCCTTCTTAGGTACTAATACAGGATTTGCTAGCCAATCTGTGTGGATAACCTCTCTAATGAAATTAGCGGCACTAAGCCGAGCTACCTCTTTTCCTATTGCTTTCTTCTTCTCTGGACCGAAGCGACGAAGACCTTGTTTTACTGGCTTGGCACCTTTGGCGACATTAAGGCTGTGCTCGGCAAGTTCCCGGGGTACTCCTGGCATGTCTGATGGTGACCATGCAAAAATATCCCGTTGCTCACGGAGGAACTTGACGAGCGCGCCTTCCTATGCGTCACTGAGGTCCGCGCCTATGTTCGTCGTCTTGCTTGCATCAGCGTTGTCCAGCACGATCTTCTTCGAGTTTGAGCTGGCCTTGAAGGTAATCCGAAGCGCAAGGAGGCTTTTTACCATCCGGCATTTCATTGGTGTTAACTTCTTTCTTGTACTGCTCCAGCTCTTCCTTGCTGATGACTGCTTCTGCTAAGACGGCGTTTCCTGCTTCGCATTCCTTCGCCTTCTTGAAGTCGCCATTGACCGTGATGACGCCGTTTGGTCCAGGTATTTTGAGCTTGCTGTAGATGTAACACGGGCGTGCCATGAATTTGGCAAAGGCTGGGCGGCCAAAGATTGCGTGATACGCACTTTTGAATTCCACCACTCAAAGGCAACTTCCTCAGTCCTATAGTTTGTTTCGTCACCGAAGGTACGTCTAAGACAATTGTTCCCATAGAACTGGCCTGCCTGCCTGGCACTATGCCGTGAAACTTGACTGTGCTATGTTTTAGCTGTGTCTCAGAAAGGCGCATGCGCTTTAAGGTTTCAAGATAGAGGATGTTGATGCTACTCCCTCCATCCATAAGCACCTTAGAAAGCCTGCATTGCTGCACAATTGGGTTTACAACGAGCGCGTAATTCCCTGGGTTCTGTGGAATATGATCAGGATGATCGTTGCGGTCCCATGTAATGGGGTGCTCGGACCAGTTGAGATACTGGGGAACCGCTGGCATAGTGGCATTGAGTTCCCTCCAGGCTGCCTTTTCCTTTTTGGCCGAAGGAGTGGCAAGGAAGTGACAAGGCTTGTTTCGACCCTTGGAAACTTGTTGCTCCTCTTGTGCTTTGGCTCCTGATCTTCTGGCTCCGAAGCACTTTCCTCGTTGTCCTTCTGTTCTTTCTTGTCTTTACGGTTCTTGCGCTTGAACTGTTTTGCCTTGAAGCCAGCGTCGGATCCTTCTTGATATCATCGTTAAGGCGGCACTGCCTGTTGGTATGGGTGCATTTGCCAAGCTTGCTATGATGGGCACAAGGTTCATCTTTGATGTCGTCATAGGTGATTTTAATGGGTCTTGACCCTTGACTGTCATCGCTCTTCTTCTGCCATCTGCTAGCCCCTCTGGCCACCCTTCTTATTGGCAAAGGCTACCTCCTTTGATGGTCCTGGCGCATCGTTGGCTTCCTTCTTTTTCCGGCTTTGATTGTTGTTTCGCTTTTCCGGGTTAACAGCTATGTCCATGCGCAGATCGCCGTCGTCAGCTCGAGCGTCGTCTTCTGCTGCAGCGTAATTGTTCGCGCTGTCTAAGAGCTCGCCGAGGTGTTTGATGTTTTGGCTGGCCAACATATATCTCATCATGTTGCCTTTCTTCAGGCTGTTCATAAAAGCATGTATGGCCTGGATCTCAGAAACGTCTTCGCATGCATTCTTTGTCTCTGTCCATCGAGCTATGAAAGCTCTGCTTGACTCCCCCTCCACTTGAGCACACTTTAGTAGATCTGAGTAAGCCTTTGGACGTTTGTATGTGCATGAGAAGTGTTGCATGAATGTTTTCTGCATGTCTTGCCAATTGTGGATACTCTTTTCTGGCAAAGTGTCGATCCATAACCGGGCCGTTCCCTCCAACATGAGTGGAAGAAAACGTACAGCTGCATTGTAATCACCGTCATTAATACCAACGGCGTGGATGTAATCAGGCAGCCATATGTCCGGTTTGTCAATGCCATTGTACTTGTCCACAATTTTCTTGACATTGCCTAGCGAGGATGGGAGTTGCACCTTGCGAATCGCCGGTCCAAAGCACACAGGGCCCAGGTAAGACTCCTCTTTGGCCGCTTTAATCTCATCGAGACGGATGCGGGCGTCTGAGATATGAGTGTTTTCCCTGGCTGGCCCTTTGTTGGATTGGCTACGCCTTGGCTCCTCCTGACGGCTTTGGCGATGAGGGGAGCGGGAGCGAGATCGCCTTTGAGGCGGATCTCTGTTGCCCCTATTTCCTTCGTCTCTTGCCCGTGCTGCGGGCGGAGGTGGCATGTTAAGCCGGTCACTCCCACGCCGTGCGTCCTTGTCTTGATCTCTTTCACGGCGAGGCGGATCATTCTTCTTATGGCGTGTGTTATCCTTTTGCCGGTGGTCGTCCTTGCCTTTGTCGCTATGGCGGTTGGACCCAGTCTTTGACTCATCCCTGTGCTTGTCAGGAACTTTGTCCTTCCTGGGTTCCTTACCCTTATTGCCATGGCTACTGGAACCAGCTGGTTCCTCTGGATCCCCACCGCCGGCAACGGCTGTCTTGCAAAGACGCGTATCGTCCGCCAGTTTTGAGTTTGAGTCCGCCTTAGCCTGCTGCTCTACCGCCTTTTCGATGAGCATTTAGAATAATGGTGGCGCTCTTCAATTGGGACTGTTTCGTCTCCCATGATTTCCCTGGCCGCCTCTAGGTTTTTGGCTGGGGTGGAGAAGAATATGACTCCATCAGGGTTAACTTGAAGAGTATTTCTGCCAAGGCTTTAAAGACTTTTGGGCAGAAGGCTTCTCGAAGTTTCCCTGCAGATCCCGATGCAGAAGAGGGTCACGTATACTTCTTATTTGCGGAATTTCTCAACATTGCGCTCACGCTGGTACTCTTCCTCTTCTAGAGCCTTTCCAACTAGGATTAACTCTTTTTCCTTGTTCAGGAGGGACAACTTATACTTGATGTTGACTTCAGTCTCAGCCAGGAGCGCTTTCCGTCTTTCCTCAAGTTCAACCGCGGTTGGATTTGGTCCCAAAGGTGTTTTGAGAAGCTCCAATGCGCGCATGTGTTCCTCCTTTGACCGTTCCAGGTCTTCTTCAATAGGCGTAGCCGGGGGAGGCCTTTAGGGTCCAGCACATCCTCTGGCTTTTCCGCCTTGTCACCAATGTGTTTGATGCTAGAGGAAACTTCAGCCTCGTCTGGCTTAGCCGCGGCCGCACCATCCTCCATAGCTATCTGTGCCGGGAAAGTCATTAAGACTTCGTTTGGATCGGATGAGCCATAGCCTCGCGCGGCAACCTGTGCTGCAAAGTCTTCCTCCTTATGCTCATCGAGATCTGAATCTTCCGCCATTGGAGCGGTGCCATCAGATCCGGCTTCTGAGTCTGCTCCTGTCTGTAAGGCAGGTAATATTGACTCAGGGTCAGATTCGGCCGGCTTAGGGCCAGATGCGTCAATGACACCAACAAACGAGAGGCGGGCTCCATAAGCTCATAAGAGCTGGAGTCAGAATCGCTTTGGGTATCAGAGTCACTCAGATCGCGATAGACAAAGGCCTGATCCGATCTGTGTTGTTGCTCGATTGCATAATCGATGGGGTGGTGGGTGGGCCAAAAGGCGGCGGATCCCCTGGGGAATCCATACGCCTCAGCCGTAAAACCCATGAAGATGTTGATGGTGCCGAAGGGGACGACGAAGCTTGACACCAGTGCGTCGTTTGCTGGGACGTAGGACCCGTCGTCTTCGATGCACCCAAAGTTGTTGATGATGCGGGCGCGACCAACCGCCATAGTCTTGCCGATCTCGCCCAATGCTCCCGCCTGAAACAAAACTCCCGACGCCTTGGGCCCCACGGTGGGCGCCAACTGTCGAGGTATTGGTAACGCGGAACTACTATATGGATTCATACGTACCGTAGAGGAGGTGGGGAAGAACGTAGAGGGTTCCAGTGACGGGATTGCACACACGATCTTACCCAGCTTCGGATCTCACGACGGTGGCGAGATCCTACGTGCTGCTATAATTCACTCAAGGAGAATATGTGTACAGGTTACAATGAGATTGTATGCGTGCCCTAAGGCTGCTGGAAGGCTGGCTTATAAAGGCGCCAAGCCTTCCCCTACAAGGAAAGCCTTAACCGACCTAGATCATGAGTCCTAGACTAACACGGTAACAAACCCTAACTTGCTCCCTAAGGCGAACGCAGCCAGGCCTTCGTCTTGGACTTCACTAAGCCAGCCCAGAGCTTATCCTTGCGCCTAAGCCCATGAGGCCTTCTCCATTAAGCCCTCCGGCTTTATCTGATGGGCCTCCTTGGTGGGCCAGGTTTTATCCACCGTGGCAGGTATACCCGTTCGGCATAACCTCCACAATCGTGGCTAATAACTAATCCTGCTAACTTCTACTCCCTCCGTTTCAATTTAATTGACTTGCTATGCACCACATGTGGATGCACATCCACATGTGGTGCATAGCAAGTCAATTAAATTGAAACGGAGAGAGTACATGACATCTCAGAGTCAAACTGCCAAAGTCAATGATTGTCCAAGCACGTAGTCATAGTCAAATGAGACATAAAAAGGAAATAACAAATAAATAGAAACAAGTCAAAGGTGAAAGCCCAAGTGAAATAAACTCGAGATAGTGGAAGGATGACCACTTCCTCATCCTTGGTTCATCATAGACTAATGGACAAACAATTACTTCGTGCCATTGGTTTCTCTCCTCCAAGGTAGGCATGGTTATTTATCGAGAACTCTAACCTATAAATAGCCCTCTGTAGCCATACAACTCTTTCATTCTGATTTGAATCAACTCTAGAGGTGAGGCTTAGAGCCACAAGACTCGATCAGGGAGCCTAGGGTTGAGTCCGAGGATCTCGACGGACTCGGATCAACATCGAGAATGATTGAGTGTTGAGGTGAAAATGGGGACGATAGAACGACCCAATTCTCTAGTCGAGCTTGTTCCTCCTAACATAGGATTAAGTCACGTTCTAATAAGATGATCTGATCTTATTAAAAACATTGACATGTTAAACTTGTCTATATATGACGACAATCCTCATACACACTCTTACTAGCATATTATGTCATAACAACTAACCATTGACACCCCCTAATCTCTAGTTGTCTCTAGTACGATAACAATGATTGTCCTCACCATATCCAAATTATTCGCGACGTTTTTGGCGTAGTCAGCAATTATCTAAGTCTCTCATTCAAATAAAACATACCGCGGAGGCATCATCTCCTCTAACCCCACGAGGCAGCGGTTCCAGATCCAGTCCCCCGTCAGCGTTTCCGCTGCTCCCCTTCCCTTTCTATCTCTGTCCTGGCATCGCAAGGGGGGAGAGGAGCTCTTGTTCTCGTTTGTGTGTTTGTTTTAGTCCTATATTTCTGTAGGTTTTCGAGTTTCCCTATTGGCGTCATGCATGGTGGGTCGGATGCCGATGGTGTTAGTAGTAATAATGATCTCTCAGCCCCTGCTCCTGCTCATCGGAGGTGCTGTTGACGTTGACGAAAGGCTTGTGGAGTCCAAACTGTTGGAGCGACTTCGATCTAGCGTTGCATCTTGGCATGGAGGCGGAGATGGTTTGCTCTTAGAGTGTGGCGGTGTTAACTGATGCGGATCTGCGGAAGACAGTGGGGGATCCAGATACCTGATGAAGGGCTGGGTGGCGTTGGCCCGAATCCGGTGTTGAAGAGGCTCGGAGGGCTCTTCCACTGATGTTTTTTATCAGGCGAGATCTAGTTTTACGAGGTTGGTGTCTATGACGGCTCGTTAGCGCATACTGGGTTTCTTTAGCTCCAAGGTGTGAACTAGTTGCTGGTGCTTTTCTTCTCCGACGACGGCGAAGGACGTGGGTACTTGTAGTTGCGGACAGAGTGGTATGCAGCAGTATAATCGTTTGTATCCTCCTAGGTTTATGTTACTTGTATGCATATCATTATATCAGGAAAAGATTCGCCAACCTAAACATAGCAGGGATTATCAATTTTTTTCTTGTTATGAAACAAAAATATAAATAGACCTATCTGTGCAGAAAGAAACGTAAATGTGACACACGTGAAAGACGTACGTAGTAAGGAAAATCTCATATAAACATGATAAATAAGCTATTTACCCAACGCTAAACGATCGAAGTAAAAAAAAACGTGACAGGAACTCTTTTATTAATCTTGGAGAAGACAGCGACTGAATCGGAGAAGCCCTAGTGCGCTAAATCGTCTCCTACCTTTTTTGCTCCCGGCTTTCGCGTTGCAGCCGGCATAGCATATTCTGCCGTTGTGTGTGCGTGCCCTCCTCCCCTCACGATCGGAAGCTCAAATCGCCACGGATTCCTTGGCCTCCACGCAGCGATTTCCCCCCTGGGTTCGCGCGCCGTCTAGGGATCCCGGCTCCTCCTCCGCGGCGACCGATGGCTGCTCTTCTGGCGCCCGCCATCTCCGGCGAGGTACGCACCTCCAGCCCAACGCTGTCTCGTACGGAAAACCTAGATCGCATGAGCCGCGTGAGAAATCTCGCTCCGTTTAGTTCGTAGGAGGCTGTGGGGTGTCGCCGTTGGCGCGGTTACACCTTGTTCGTGCTTGATTTCGCCCGGTTTTCGGTTGGCGGGACGATTGGGGGATCAGGGGATGTGCACGCGCCGAATCATGCTTTGATTTTGCTCCAGGAGGATGTGTTAGATGGCTAATAAGTGCAGCTATTTTTGCTCCATGATTGTAGCGTTCCCATGCCATTGAATTGCCGTAGGACAAGGTTTCCAACGCCAATCCTAGTTGTTGGATGCTAAATCCTCATCGTTGTATCTCCAATGAACAATGAGCTTTAATTTAGGTGAAAAAGCTTTGTGTTTGGCTGACATTATGATTTCCCTGGTGTTTGCAATACGTTCAAATTTTATTTGGATCTGATAGATTCAGGATATGGCCGGATTCAGCTTTAAAATAACCGTTCTGTTCCACTGCATACTCATTATTGACAAAATTAATTGTGTTGTGCCTCAATCTTGTTTGGCGTGCTTGGGAAGTTGGTCGTTCTGGTAGTTTGTTTTTGACGATCCAAATAGTTGAATTGAAACACATAATAGTACTGTTTGCAGTGGCTTTGCGTTTGGTATTGAGGTGGATTATGATAATCCAGCTTTTTAAACCAGCATTTGCCTATTTTGTTCAGGCAACCAACTTTTGCTTGTTTTCATGGTTACTTTTTCACATCATATTATGAAATAATATAAGCACGACACAGTTCAGCAACCGCAAACTCAGCCTAAGTGTGGCACTTAGATTTTGAATTTTAGAGAGTTAAACTGTTACATCGAATTTCTGGTGAGGTATTGATTGTAACTGCATATTGTATTACTGTCTGATAACTTGTGTATACCTCGTAAGCATTCTGGATGGATTCTCACTTCTTACGAAATTTTATGATCTCCGATGCAGTCTCTACTTGCAAGTGAAAGTTATGCTTTGTGCTGAAATCCTGAAATCGCATCTCTTGTCACAGGTGGGTTTACGGCTTTTACTGGCCCCACTAAGCTCTAATGTTGTTGTCCGCACAGCCAGGTATACTTCAAATGTAGTACATTGTTTTCATCTGTGTTTTCTCATCTTTTGCTTTTTAAGTTGAATTTCTTTGTCAAGTATCTCTATTAAGTGGTTAGATTATTATGATTTTTGAGCAATTGCATAGAGCATGTTAATGAAGTTATTATAGAACTGTTTTTAATTCATCACATTTTTAGTTTATATCTTGCTACAAGCTGTCAAACTGTTATTATCGTAAATACATATTTCTTTCATAGTAGAAACAGCTAGCTATTTTGTGTTTGCTGAAAGCAAGTGTCACATCTCATAGTCATATACACATCTCCTACATTCTTTCTACGAAAGACTAGCATATCAGTATTATGCACATTATTCTTATAAGCTGTTAGGTGAGAAGATGCTAATGTGAAGTTATGGTCTAGCTGGATGCGACTTATACTTATTCTAGCAAGTAGCAACCATGTTAATAGATTTGGATTAGAAATCCATCATTGTTTATGATCCTCAATTTGTGCTGGTGCAGTTGTGCAGTGGGCATTGGTCTGCCTGTCTACTCCACTTACAGAGCTATAGAAAAGAAAGATCAAGCTGAGAAAGAACGGTTACTCCTTTACTGGGCAGGTCTGTAATAAATGGATTTATAGTGCATTTATACCGTTGAGGCAACTTCTTTCGGTGGACATTCTCTGCGACATATTGCTGTGTTTATTTCACTAAGATAAAAATAAAATTACCTTTTAAAATTAGTTATGTGGTATCTGTATTCATCAAATAAAATTCTTCTAGATGCAATTGGCATTACTCAAATAAAATTCTTCTAGATGCTACCAGTCGTCAAAACCATCACCTTGTCATCTTTACATGTTTGCACATAGTTGAGGAAGTACCAATATGATATGGATGTTGGTAGAAAGACATCAATGATGTGATTATTTATTATGTGACCGGTCTGGTAATTTCTATACAATAGGAAATGAATGAGAAAGTTTAGTGTTACATGAACTCAAATGAATAACTGAAGCACAAGTATTCTCACTCTATTTTATTTTATTTTATTTCGTGGCCAAGATTTTTTAAATTCGTTGTTGCTTGTAACATTTATATCCCTATGTTTTGCAGCGTATGGATCTTTTAGCATTGTGGAAGTCTTTACCGATAAGCTTATTTCAAGGTATAAACATTTGGTGTCATGATTGAAGGGTACTTTCTCGTTATTTGCAGCATGAGTAGGAATTGCAATGCATCGTGAAGAACACTTTCTTGTTATCTGTTAAGAATGAGACTGCAACATGGCATCCTTCATAACCTTTTGGAGTTGCTCCTTGCATTTTGGTATCAGATTCCATGTAAACATGCTTCACACAAATATGCATACTGAACATGTCTCTTATATGGAAAGCAGTTAATTCTTGTAGGACGTGTAGCATCAATGCTGCGCTGCTGCTTGATGATTTCATCAAATTTATTTATGTTATTTTTCAACTGGAATCTTCTGATGAGAGCATTAACACAGAATGCACCGCAGTCCTTGCTGAATTCCTCGATTAAGTTAGCATACTTGCATGGAGGTGGCAGCTTCCTTACTTTAGCGAATAATCATTTTCAATACCAAGTTTACGGGAGTGGCCAGGTTACTGTTTTTGTATATTTACTTATTAGAACCTAACTCTGCTTCCATGAATCAGATCTTGAAAATTTTGAAATTCAAAGCTACTTTGTCAAACCATACCCTTTTTTAGTGTCATAAATTTGTCAGGTTTATGGGAGAAAACCTGAACCGTAGAGGTGTAACCATTCCTGATCGTGATTGGATAGAGAAGTTGAATTGGAAACTTGTAACATTTGCTGGAGAAGAAATAAGATCGCGAGTATTACCCATGCGGACTGAATAACATAATAACAAATGAAGCATTCCGATATTAATCTGAAAATTTGAAGCGGCACTGCAGACTATTTAATTCAAATGATTCTCAGTGTTTCGTAGGGTGTTTTTACTCCAGAACTGTTTATAGAAGTTTTTTCGCGAAAACGCAAAAGACTTTGCGTTTCTTTTTATTGAAAAGGTAGAGTTTGTGTTACAATCCTCTTAGGAGGTGATCAGAGTCCCGAAAAAGGAATCAGTGTACATCCCAAGTCTGGGGAATGCCAGCACACAGGCCCAACGCTCCAGCGCTAGCCCACAGGGCCGCCTCTTCCTTGATCTTCGTCATCAGGGCAGGAATTGAGGGGTGTCCTCTGTCGAAGACACAATCATTCCTGTGCTTCCAGATCATTCAAGGCACCAGCAGTGTCGCGGAGGCGAGTCCTTTGTGCAAAGGCTTGGGGACGGCCTGTCTCGCGGTAAGCCACCAGGTGTTGAGCGATGCATCGCCGTCAGGTGGTTGACAAGGCATCCTCAACCATGCAAGGATCTCATGCCAAATTTGCCTCGAGAAGGGGCAGGCAAGGAGTAGATGGTGCATGGTCTCGGGCTCCTGGTCACAGAGAGGGCAGCGCGCAGGGTGTTGCAAGCCACGGCGAGCGAGGCGATCCGCGGTCCAGCACCGGTCGAGGTGGGCGAGCCAGTGGAAGAATCGGACGCGCGGCGGCGCCCAGTTCTTCCAGATGAGTTTCCAAGCGTCGCTGGTGGCTGATCCCTGGAAGGTGGCCTGGTAAGCCGATTGTGCGGAGTAGGTGCTGCTCGCGTTCCATCTCCAGCGAAGGCGATCCGGCTTGGCGGTGAGCGTCGTGTGCTCAATCGTGCGCCAAAGCAGGAGGTACTGTCCGAGCTCCTGTATGCCGATGGTGCCCTGTATGTCTCTCGCCCATAGGTGAGCGCGGAGTCCCTCCGCCACCGTCCTTCGCTTGCGATGCCGCTTGGGGACACATGCGTGCAGGAGGGGTGCGATCTCGTGGATGGAGCGCCCCTCGATCCTGTTTATAGAAGTAGCCCACTGGTCCTGTATGATGTATACTAGTAATTGTTATTATTATGTTATAGCTATTTTAAGTGAGTTATTTCAGTTTTACCTGCCGTAGAAACTACTTGATTATTTTGTACTCGGTTGCTGTTTCTGCAGTGTTCCTCTCTATTACCACGTGAAATTTGCTATCCTTGTGTGGCTTCAGTTTCCTTCAAATGGTGTAAGTCATGAACGAATTCTTTGTCCAAAAATGTTACTATTATATATATTCCTGCATGTATGTCCAAAAGCTGTACACTGTAATAGTTATATAAACAAATCATATGTTTTTTTAGATGTTGATCTGTTATTGGTTTAAAGTACTAACAAACAAGACAACAAGTTATGAAAAGGATAAGTGTGTTATACATGGTTTTTAAGGCGTCCCTATTTTCAATGCACTCCTTGGCCCCTAAGATATCTGCTGGTTTTCAGCCAGATGATGACAACCCTTGAACCCTAAACATACTGTTTTTTTCTTATTAGAAGATGATAACATATTGTTGACTAGAAACTCAATCTGATAACATATGTGTTCTTTTTTTCCTTTCAGGGATCAAAGCATGTGTACAAAAGATACTTGCGCCCATTTTTCCGGAAGCATCAAGCAAAAATTGATAGAATTCTGAATATTTTGTCCAAGGAAGTTGTAAGTGTGTTTTAGTATGCTTGTCAGTGTACATGTGTTAGTTAATGTATTGCTAACGGATCATATTGTTCCTAACAAAACCAGACGAAGTTTGTGAGCAACCATGAGGATGAAATTCGTTTTGTAGAGAACATGGCTATCAGGGGTGCTACAACAGGTATAGTAGAACCTCTACCATTGATAAAAACAGCATATGCTTGTGCGGATAATGCTTAAGATTAGATGTATATGACAAACTAAAGTATCCTAAGCCCCTAACCTATTTCTCAATCAGTATAATTGCGGTCATTTTGACCATTGGCCTAGTCTTTTGAACTAAAGACATTCCTCAACTTAAAACTATATAGTACAATGTTTTTTCTGTGCTATGTTTCTTCTTAGAGACATTTTCACTAGTATTTGTATTCCTCTGCCTAGTACCTGCAAGGGCACCATGTTGCTTTATGTTTTTTACAATAAGAACTCCAAACTTCAAGGTAAAGTAAGTCATTTTGTTTCTATTTGGAACAGCAAGTTATATAGTAAATGGCGTTGACCAACCTGGACAATCAGAAGAAGTTAACGTGACTGAAGACCAGGATTCGACTCCGACGGAAGAGGCTGACACCCCTAGAGGCGAAACTCGAGCTTGACTGCCAGTCTCTCCGTCAAATGTGTCTGCAGGAAGTAATATCTTGTTTGATATGCCGCAGAAATGGCCCTTTCATTCAGCTTGCTAGTCCAATGTGAATATGTTTTTACCGGAAAATGACTCGAACTATGTTTGAAGCTTTAGGAGTAGATACTATTATGGTGCTACAGAAATTTGCAGTACCACTTTGTGAGTCACCGTTTGGAACTGATTGGAATATGAGATATGGTTTGTCACATTGTCAGGTTGTCTGTACATTTTGTCTTTATAGGTATTCCTTCACCTGCAAGTCAAGTTGTTGGAATTTGCAGCCATGAACCAACGTTTATTTAGCATTAAACTTTTGTATGGTTCGCCATTCTATGTTCTTCATGTGTAAGCAAAATCAAAGATACGCTGTCTGTTGCTGATCATCGTTGACATCGATGACAGTATCCTAGCTCCATCCAATACCATCTTAAGGAGTCATCTTCATCTTGTTTTTATGATATATCAGAATATGTTTGTTCCGCGTTCCAAGCTGCCAATCGATAGTATTTTCTGTTAGCGAGTTCCAACTACTTTATGTTAAGTACCATCTTCTGGGGTAGTACTTTAACATAAAGTAGCTTTGAGTTTTCTAGAGTAAATAAAAAAGTTTAGAATTTGCCGAAGCGAGGCCATGTCATGGTAGTTGGAACTAGCTTTGGAGTTTGGACCAGAACTGTTCGTTGAAGTTGCCTTTGACTGGACAGGCCTCACGTTTTCTTGTTGGAAGGAGGCTACTTTATTCGTCATCTCTGAGACTCCGACCAAAATGGTGGTTGAACATGAAGATGGAGCAACTATGGTACGCACTGTGTACGAAAATGCCGACGAGCGAATAATCAATTTGAACCACTGTTTCCTTTTCGATTCTTGAACCAGTGAATTGACAAACGAAAGGTAGAACTTTTTGTTAGAATATATAGATATCATGTATGTGTATAGTTAAGCCCATAGTAGAGTAAGCCCATGAAGCCCATGTAATCTGGAGTATCTCCCCCATCGTTGCAATAGAGAAATTGATTTGGCTATTTCAGTTTTATTGACATGGTATCAGAGATAGGGTTGCCAAATCCCTAACCCTAGCCGCCACCTACCTCACCACTGGCGAGCTGCCGGCGACCATCCTCCTGGCGCACGTGTGCCTATGTTTCTTCTCATCTCTTTCCTGTTGGTGGCTGTCGTCCGGTCGGATGCGCAGGCCCTGCCTTCTCAACTTGTTCGTGAGCTGCAGTTTTGTTGGTTGCTGAGCTGCTGGTCTGCTGGTTGCTGTTCGAGGCTGCTCTCACCAGTCCGTAGCTTGTTGTTTGTGGCTGTTTTCTCCTGATTGTAGCTGCTGTTGTTTGACTACAAGGTACTAGTTCTTGCCTCTGTTTTGGATTTGTGTTGCTTCAACGTGGCTGCTCTGAACTAGTGCTAGCTGTGGAAATATTGGTCATGGCTAAGGACAATTCCATCTTCTCAATTGATATTAAGTTGGATGGTCCGAATTACAGAGAATGGGCATTCTCAGTTAGAACAGTTGTGAGGGCTGCTGGTTTTTATGAGCATTTGACTGATGATCCTCCTGGTGAAAAGGAGGATGAAGCCACCAAGAAAGCTTGGAAAAGGGCAGATCCAAAAGTTATGGGTACTTTAATCCTCAATGTTGCTCCCTCACTTCGGATGAGTCTTGAGCATTACTCTACTGCAAAAGAAGTATTTGGAGCAATGGTACCTTCAGCCCAGTGGTGCACTTCAGTATTCTTTGTTGCAAAATCTTTAGAACCTTCAACAACAGATAATGTCCATAGAGGACTATTATGCAGCCTTTACTCGAATCTCTAGCCAACTTCTCTCAATGACTCCAAAGAGTCGCTCTGGATGTGAATGTTGTGTGGCCAAGGAGAATTATGAAGCTCAGTCCTTCATGTTTCAGTTTGTGATGAGGCTGCGGCAGGATTTTGAAAACAATCGCACACAGCTGCTTGGTCGCATCTCGCTTCCTACTATGGATGAGGCACTTGCTAGCTTGATTGCGGAAGAGACTCGTCTTCGCTCTCTTGGATCATCATCCGCCCCTCACAGCAGTGTTCTTGCAGCTCCTCGATTTTCTTCTTTAGGGAATTTCTGTCCTCTTTGCAAGAAAACTGGACATAGAGCTGATAACTGTTTTTCTCTGAAGACTTGTTCCCACTGCAAGAAGTCTGGACATACAGCTGATGGTTGTTTTGCTCTTCATCAAGAATTGCTGTCTGAATATCGTAGAAAATACCCTGCCCAGCAGCAGCAGTGTCGTCCACCTGTTAAGGGACTTTCTGTTGGAGTGATTAGTGAACCACAACATCCAGCTATGAGTGCATCCGTTTCTGCCGCCTCTCAGTCTAATTCTCGTGTCACTCAGCCATGTGTGCTTGATTCTGGAGCCTCTTTTCACGTGACCTCTGATCGCTCGCAGCTTGTTTCATGCCAGCCAGTGAAGGATGGTGCCTCTGTTCATACCGCTGAGGGTACACCTTGTTCTATTACTCATAAGGGTGCTCTAGTCACATCTGAATTTTCAGTTCCTGACATTTCTTTTGCCCCCAAATTGTCCATGAATCTCATGTCTGTTGGTCAAATAACTGATATGGACTACTTTGTCGGTTTTGGCAAAACCTCTTGTTATGTGCAGGATCTTCAGAGCAAGAGGATCATTGGAACTGGCCGTCGCCGTAGAGGATCCACATCTCTCTACGAACTTGACACCCTACATCTTCCTTCAGCTTCCGCGTCGCTTTCTTTTGCCTCAACCTCGAGATCTACTTCGTCGCTTTCCTTTGCCCAGTGGCATCATCGTTTAGGTCATATATGTGGTTCTCGTTTATCTAGTCTTGTCCAGCAGGGTGTTTTGGGTCGTGTTTCTGTCAATGCTGGATTTCATTGTAAGGGTTGTAAGTTAGGGAAACAGATACAACTTCCATATCCTTCCAGTACTACTCATTCTAGCCGCCTTTTCGATTTAGTGCACTCTGATGTATGGGGTCCCTCCCCTTTTGCCTCAAAGGGTGGTCACAAACATTATGTTATATTTGTTGATGATCACTCTCGATATACTTGGGTTTATTTTATGAAACATTGTTCCCAGTTGATTTCTATATATCAGTCTTTTGTGCGCATGGTTCATACTCAGTTTTCCAGTGCTATTCGTGTTTTTCGCTCTGATTCAGGGGGAGGTATCTATCTACAACTTTTCATGAGTTTCTTTCTTCTGAGGGTACCCTTCCTCAACTCTCGTGTCCTGGTGCTCATGCTCAAAATGGTGTTGCTGAGCGCAAACATCGCCATATAATCGAGACTGCTTGTACTCTGATGATTTCTTCTTTTGTCCCTACCCACTTTTGGGGTGAAGCCATTTCTACTGCTGTGTATCTCATAAACTTGCAGCCCTCATCTCGTCTTCAGGGAAAATGTCCCGGTGCGCTCTTGTTTGGTTCTCCTCCCACATATGATCATCTTCGTATTTTTGGCTGCACATGCTATGTATTGCTAGCCCCTAGTGAGCGTACTAAGTTAACTGCGCAGTCTGTTCAATGTGTTTTTCTTGGATATAGTCTTGAGCATAAGGGTTATCGTTGTTATGATCCTTTAGCTCGTCGTATTCGTTTTTCTCGTGATGTCAGTTTTATTGAGGATCAACCATTCTTCTATTCACCTTCTACTACATCATCATCCTCCACTTCCTTAGAGTCCACCTCTTTTCTTTCTCTTCCACCTATCTTTTCTTCAGACGAGTCGGATCAATCAGACCCACCTTCACCACGTGACCCACCTTTGCACTCTCCTCCCTCACCGCCTCCATAAGCTCCTCCATGTTTAGATCCGTTCCCTTTTGTATACAGTCGTCGTCCTAAAATCTCATCTGATGTTCAATTATCCATTCCTCTGTCTTCTACTCCTCCGGCCAGTACTACTGATCCTTGCACTGAAGAATCCTCTCAAACAAGCAGGTATGGTCTCCGTGATCGCTCCACACTTGAGATTCCAACTAAATATAAAAATGATTTTTGTATTGGAGCAGTACGTGAGCCTACTAATTATCAGGAGGCAGTCGTGTTACCTGAGTGGCAGCTGGCCATGTCTGAGGAGCTTGCAGCCCTAGAAGGTACTGGTACATGGGATCTTGTACCGTTACCCCCTCGAACAGTTCCTATCACCTGCAAATGGGTATACAAGGTCAAATCCAAATCAGATGGTTATGTGGAACGCTATAAGGCTAGACTTGTTGCTCGAGGTTTTCAGCAAACTCATGGCAGAGACTATGATGAGACTTTTGCCCCTGTTGCTCATATGACCTCTGTTCGCACTCTGATTGCTATGGCTGCAGCTCGATCGTGGAACATATCTCAAATGGATGTGAAAAATGCTTTCCTTCATGGTGATCTACATGAGGAAGTCTATATGGAACCACCTCTTGGTGTTGAGGCTCCATCTGGCTATGTTTGTCGTTTTCGAAAGGCTCTCTATGGACTCAAACAAGCCCCTCGTGCTTGGTTCGAGCGATTTCGTTCTGTGGTTCAAGCTGCTGGTTTTTCTTCTAGTGAACATGACCCTGCTCTTTTCACTCACACATCTGATCGCGGCCGCACCTTGCTTTTGCTCTATGTGGATGATATGTTGATTACGGGGATGATCAAAAGTACATTGCCTTTGTTAAGAAAAAGCTGAGTGAGCAATTCAAGATGTCAGATTTGGGGTCTCTCAGTTATTTTCTAGGAATTGAGATTGATCGCACTGATGATGGTTACTATCTCTCTCAACAGCGCTATACTCAAGATTTGATTATGCGCTCAGGTCTTACTGACACACAAACTGCTGCTACACCCATGGAGGTGCAGCTGCAATTGCGCCCCACTGATGGTATCCCTCTTGAGGATCCCTCTCGCTATCGTCATCTTGTAGGCAGTCTTGTATACCTTACTGTGACAAGACCTGACATTGCTCATGTTGTGCACATTCTCAGTCAGTTTGTTAGTGCTCCTACTGCAGTCCATTACAGTCACTTGCTTCGTGTGCTTCGGTACTTGCGGGGGACAACATGTCGACGTCTATTCTATGCTCGCAATAATCAGCATCAGCTTCATGCTTACTCTGACTCTACTTGGGCGAGTGATCCTCTTGACCGTCGTTCCGTCACGGGCTACTGCCTCTTTCTTGGCAGCTCTCTCATTGCATGGAAGTCCAAGAAACAAACAGCCGTGTCTCGTTCTAGTGCTGAGGCTGAGCTTCGAGCACTGGCTACTACTACATCAGAAATTATTTGGCTGCGTTGGTTATTGGCTAAACTTGGTGTCTCATGTGATGCACCCACATCCATTCTCTGTGACAGCATAGCCGCTATTCAAATTGCAAATGATCCAGTCAAGCATAAACTGACAAAGCATATTGGAGTGGATGCATTCTTCACCCGCTCTCACTGCCAACAGTCAACTATTCAGCTGAAATATGTTCCTTCAGAGATTCAACTCGTTGATTTCTTCACAAAAGCTCAGTCCAGATAACAACATAATCTTCATATTCTCAAACTCAATGTGTCTGATCCACCTTGAGTTTGAAGGGGGTGTTAGAATATATAGATATCATGTATGTGTATAGTTAGGCCCATAGTAGAGTAAGCCCATGAGACCCATGTAATCTGGAGTATAACTCCCCCATCGTTGCAATAGAGAAATTGATTTGGCTATTTCAGTTTTATTGACACTTTTAACAATGCAAAGGAGCTAAATGCTGCTTTCAGATTTGTGCCTTAGGAGGTGCCGTGGGTAGTAGTTGGGAAATGATGTGCTCGTTCTGTCAACTACAAAATCAAACATCGTATGAACGCCTGGTGAGTGAAATATTGAACAACCTCGTGGTCAAGATTGTTCCTCCTCCTCCACCTCTTCTCTCTTCCATCAACTCTCTCCGTCACCAGCCCTCCATCACTGCCGCCACTTGCTCCTCCTTTCCTTCCATCACCTCCTTACTCCTCCATGGCCGCCCGCCCCTGCTCCATGCTCTCTCGAAGCTTGGTTAACCAACTTGCAAACCACGCTCGATATGGCCGATTTTGAAGTGAGAGCTGTGGGATCATGACTCCATTCAGTTCAAATATTGGTAAGAACCTAGTGAGACAAGCGGATTTATAATACAAACATATATGCTTTTGTGTTTCTGCAATGATGTGTGTTCGTGGGTGTGTCATCTTCGAAATCGAAGACTGGGCTGAATTGATTCAACGACACAAAAGATATTCATACGTTCACACGAGTTAAGGAATAATAACACGGACATTCCCACAATTGATGGATGGTTCAGCCAGATATTAATGTAAACAAAGAATATTTAGTTCAAATTTTAACTAAAATCATGACAAGAATTATGAAACGGAGGTAGTATGAAATAACTGCAATCTGTTCAGGCAGAGTACTCTTTAACTTTTTCTCTCCTCTATATATCAATGAAAGCAGCGTGCTGCATTCGTCAAAAAAAAAAAATCTATAGCAGCAAGACACAAGAGTAGGATCATACAACATAGGACTAGCAGCACCAGATGAATGCATTGAACTGAGCGAAAAAATAGACTTTGGAATTAACAATGGTATCACAAAATCATTCATATTGATGAAGAATGGACAATTCTAATCTCTTTTCCGAAGCTTGAACACAAGGAAATGAAGAAATAAAAGACCCGTCTCAACTAATCAAAAGAATACTAGTTAGGACGCTGATGATGTAAATGAAGTTGTTTACTGAATATCCTGAAACTGCTTTCGGCTACCAATCTGTCTGTCAACGGATGCTTTGCTGAACACCACCGTCTCTGACTTTGCCACCAAAAATTCAAGAATAAAAAAGAATAATTATTATTTACTAGGACCAACAACTATTCTTTGGTAAAAATAACCTTGCAAAACGATGGTTTCATCAGTTGTGGACTTCGCAGCCTCTTTCACACTCACTTCTGATCCGAGTGCAGCCGCCGCTCAAGCCAAGCACCAATTTCTGTCTGATCCAACAGATCAGACTGGCTGTTCCAGTCAGGCCTGTTTGTCGATCCAGAAGCTACACCGCCGACCCTGCCCGGCATTTCACCCCTCCTGCTATTCGGTGACTGCCCCCATGACACATCTGGCTCCTTCTCTGCAAAACCTGATTGCTCAGGGCATCTCAAGCGGTTGAGCTCCTCACCATCGACACCCCAGTCAGCCTTGCCCATTGGGGAACCCACATTGCCCCATGTTGAAGCATTAGAATTCCTTGGCGATCCCACGGATGGCAGCTGATGCTTGTTCAGGGAAGAAAACTGCTCATACATATCACGCGTCGTGACAGTGGCTCCGAAACGGGCACTTATGGGCGATGTTGGCTCCATAACCCGAGGCGACCGAGGAGACATGCCGCCAATCGGAGACTGGACAAGCGCTGAAGGATCAAGAGACCTCGGTGAGTACATCCTGTTGGTGTTGACAGGTGCAAGGAGACCCTTCTGCTGATGAAGCTTGTTAAGGATGGCTGATTTGTGAGCTGGAGAGTAGACTGGGTGACCTTGGTCAGTGAACCTTGGCGACATTGCCATGTCAGATGCATACATGTCTTCGAGACTGAGACTGGTGGGGGTAATTGCTGTTGGTCTGATGCTGAGGCCAGTAGAGAGGCGTGGCTGGGGACGGCTGTTGTTTTGGAGGCAGAGTGCCCCAAGGTACTGCGATTCCCAATCAAGGAGCAAGCCAAGGTCATCAGCGGTCGCATCCCTTGCATTGAAAGAAGAACGCAGCCTGCTACCTTGGAACCAACCACCGTTGCTCCCAGCAGATGGTGACCCAGGAGGTGGCGCAAAGTGCCTGGGAGATCCAGGAAGAAGCCCAAACGCAGCAGCAGCAGTCATATCAAAGGATGAAGTTGCACGGGGAGATGACAGACCAGCACCAGTATTGTGCGGCACATGGCGGAGCTCATCTTCATCGTGTGCGAAGAAGCAGATGCGGCGGGCGCAAGCTGCTCCCTCCTTGCAGAGCCTGGTGCGGTACTGTGTCGGGTGGAGCCAGCTCTCAAACACGCCATGCGAGAACTCACAGTTGTCGCCACTAGGACAGCCACCTGGGCGCCGGAAATTGGGGCAAGGCACCGCGGTGTACGGATGCTTGCTGGGGTCACGGCGGCGAGCGTTTTCCCCGGGGTGCACGAAGGGGCACTCCGTCCAGTCATGCGAGTAAGCACGGGAGCAAGGGCGCACCTTGAAAGCGAACATGCGGAACTCGTCCGAGGCATAGACGCTGCTCTTGATGTCCGGCAGCGTCGGATCCACGGGGTACTCCTTCTTGCCACGATCCACGGTGATAGGAGACAGCGACGACGAGCGCGACGACGGCGACCTGTTGGCGTCGTCATCCGGCGAGGACGAGAGCGGCGGGGATGACCCTCCAGAGGGCGCCGAAGTAGCGACGGCGAGGGCCCGGCGACGGCCGAGAAGCATCTCAAGCTCGCCCAGGGCGTCTGCAGAAGCCGGAGGTGCCCGGAGGACGTGAGCCGCGAAGCGGCCGGCGGAGTCAGGGGTAGCCGGGTCGGCGCCGGCAGCCAGAAGCATCTTGACGACCTGGACGGCGTTGGAGGAGCCGCCGGAGGCGGCACAGTGAAGCGCGGTGAAGCCGTCGACGCCGGGCCGACGGGCCACGTCGACGCAGCCGCCGGTCGGGTCGAGCAGCAGCGAGACCACCCGCGCGCTGCCGTACGTGGCCGCCACCATGAGCGGCGTGCGCGGCTCGTACGCCTTGGTTCGGCCATACCACAGCCCGACCTCGTCGGCCAGCTCCTCGCCCGCCCCCGCGAGCGCCTCCTTCATCCCGTCGACATCATCCGCCGCGGCGAGCTCGAGCAGCGCCGCCAGCTTGTCCCGCCGCCCGGCGACGGCGACCTGCGCAGGCGCGAGATCGGGAAGGTCTCCCATTGCTGCAGTACTCGTACTCGGGAGGATAAGCTCAACGCATCTGGAAAAGGGGCAACACCAGGAGGGGTTATATAGATTCAGCAGCGGCAGGAGATGAGATAGCCACGGAATCGAGATCAGGAATCGTGGAATAAGGAAGGCGCGAGAAAGGAAAGATCCCAGCTCGACGAATCGGAGGAGCTTAGTTTGGAAGGGAACCAATCAACCCGATCAGGAGAGCAGAGCAGCCGGCGATCCGAACACCGGGATCGACGGGGTGAAGGGATTATTAGGAAAGCAATAAATGAGCAGTAGTATCAAATTACCTCCCGTCGCGGGATGATCCAATCCAATCGTATCGAATCCAGTCCGGTTGGATCCACCGGGAGGCTCCCTTCTTCCTCCCGCCAGGCGGCGGGCTCCCGTTGCCGGAGAGCAGGAGCCAAAACCGCTTTGGGGGAACGGAGCGGAGAAAGACAGCGGGGACTGGGTGGGAGGAGGAGGACTCGCAGTTTACTGGTGGTGGTGCCGAGGAGTTAAATTGTCCCATTCCTCGGGGACCGCAGCCCGCGCCTTCAGCCGAAGCTAGCCCACGAACACTGACATGTGGACCCACCAGTGGGTGGACCGGCAGTGTCAGAGGGACGGTTAAAATATGTAAGGGGGCGGCGCGGTTCGGGAATTATTTACTGCGTGGTGGGGCCGGCGAGGTATTCAAACAGGCGGGTGCCGGTGCGCGGTCTGCTCGCGTCGCGGTGGGGTCTGGGCGGCTGCCGCCCGCTCTCGCCTCCGACACGCGGGCGCGCATCCGACCGTTGGTGGGGAGCTCGGACGGCCAGGATCGCGCAGGGCAGGTGGCTTGTATCTCCGTCGCCCAGTACGGAAAGGTCGGCTCGCTGCTGGGGGTGGAGAAAGGTCGTCGGCGGCCCCATGCCTCGTGGTCCCGGTGCATGGACCACCGTCACCGGCACCCGGGCGTGACAAACGTGGGGTGGTGGGCTCGATCCAGGAGGGGTGCGGGCGGATGCGCCGAGGGGACCGCAGAGGTGGATTGGAGATGGGCTGGTGGAGCGGGAGGCAGTCAAAGTTCGTGGGCTCCGACGTGGGACACCCCTGTCAGTGGAAGGAGCGGCAGAGACAAGACGGTGTGTATTTTTTACCAAATATGTCCGTTCACGGATGACCAAACTATTTTCAAATCTGACTCTCAGATCGGTGGAAACTGACATGGAGGTGAACTCGTCCAGGTCGATGCCATTGTATCTCGACGTCGAAGATCTCAAATGGGGCCAGCTAGGAGGTGACGTGGCATGGTCGGTGTTAAAGGCAGCCCGATTGGCACCAACATCTTGGAGTTATTACAGGCGCGCCAGTTACCCCCATCCAGATCTCGCATATCTCGTGTTTTTACGATCCACCCGTCGCTGCCATCCTCCTCACCGTTGCCGCTTGTCCCCCTCGCCGCCATCCCTATCACCGCCGCTGCCATCCCTTTCACCCTCTTCCTTCCCCAACCCAGCCTCACTCGCCCGCGTTCGACCACACCCAACTTTCCCATCGGCGGCCGTCTAGCCACCTCGTCCTTCCCCGTCGCCGGAGACGAGCCAACGCAACCTTCCCCGCCGCCGACGTCGGCCTAGAGCCCATCGGCGGCCTACCGCACCGTTTGCGAGGTATACATCGTGCTCTCTTCCTCCCCTTTAAAAATTCATTTTCACTAATTTTTAAAATCATGTGTATGTGCCAATTATGTATTGTTGGCAAATGATTAATTGCAAATGTGCATTATTTGGATGCGCATGGAGGATGTATACGGATATAATTGATGGTTATGCAATATTGGCAATTTAGTGTCAATTTAGTATTTTGCAAATGTGTATGTGTATGTGCATATATGCAAATGTGTAGTTGTGGAAATGCTAATTTGTAGTATAGTTGGTTATAGCTAATATGTTTAATTGGTTATAGATAGTGCCCTCGATCAAAGTATCATTATATTTTTGGTACCGACTATTATTGATTTTTGTCACATAAGTCATGTGCTAATGGTTAGTGATTTATCTTTTGGTCCGAATATATATGCCGTACTCAAAAGTTCTACATGTTCATCGTGGAGGCCGTGTGAGGCCGTATTGTGACCTCGAGTTGTGGTGTTGAGTTTGTGGACATGAAAAGTCATGTCTTGTTCTTTCTACAAAGTTCTAGTCTCAATGAGGTAGTTGTGAAGGTTAGAGGGCCGCTTGGTTGTTCCGATATAGGGATGTCGTTGTTTTGAAAGGAACATACAGTGTCGGTGGCTCTAGGTCTTTTACTCATATGATACCTATCCCCGGCAACGATGAGTGAAATTTATACAAAGAGCTTGTTTACAACTCTAAAATCAAGTCACTCGTTGTTTTTTTTCCGGGTAAAACCAGATCTTTATTGAGTAGTAGGGCTTACATTCTGTTCTAGTTCAAGTTCCTGAAGAACAACATCAGGCTCTGAACCAAACATTACCAAAGTTTGATATTCTGTCCTCGCCCAATTGGCGAGACAGTGGCTAACCCTAACTTGCCCACGATCTACTTTTACAAATAAACAGTCTCTACCAGAACTAGCTAACCTCTTAATATCATATATAATATGTAGATACGGTGATCGATCTTGAGAAGCATCTTGGATCGCCGCCACCAGCTACGAGCAATCCGAGTCAACGATGATAGGGAGTGAACTATGCTGAATAGCAAGGTCCAAACCTTCAGAACAAGCCAACAGTTCTGCTTCCAGCGCTTCTTCACATGCTGACAAGAATCTACAAGCCGAGAAGATGACCTTGCCATGCTCATCGCGAAGGACCATACCAGTTCCTGCTGTGCCATCCTCCTTGCGGAACGAACCATCAACCGATAATTTGACCCAGCCAGGTGGAGGTTTCAGCCATGGCTTGTCCGAGGGTTTATCTTTCACCGTAACTTGCATTGTTTTAGTCCCCACTTCCAAGATTGGTGCCTTGCCCTTTAATAGTTGTTCTGTGGGAACACATCTGATGTCGTGAAGGGTTTTGATATAGCTGCACAAGAATCTTTTCGACCCCTTGGGAGCAGGGAGGGATTTATCATGGGTAACTTCATTCCTTGCGTACCAAATTCTCCATGCCACTAGAAGGGTGTTCTCCACCATTTGACTAGGAATACTCATCAATACAATACGGAACCATCTCGGCGACGTGATGCAGAAGTCAGACGCCGAGGGAACATGCCAACATTCCCGCATCATCTCCCACAACTGATGTGCATGGGGACAGCGTACCAGCGCATGCGCTGTATCTTCAGGTTCCCGGCAGCAGATTTTGCACACGCCTGTGACTTTGATTTTCCGTCTCTTCTTATTATCCTCTGTAGCAAGGGCATCAGAGGCTGCCTTCCAAGCAAAAAAATTAACCTTCGGTGGTACAGTTGAATTCCAAATTTTCTTCTAGCACGGATCGTCACCTTGCGGATGGGAACTAGACGTTCCGTACACACATTGTTCAGGAAGCTCACAAAATGCCAGCTTATATGCAGAACGGACAGTAAAAATCCCGGATTTTTCAGGTTGCCATGCAAGAATATCATCTAGGCCATGTTTCGATGGTTTAATCTTTATATAAGATAGCAGCCGCGTCTATAGGAAGGAAAGTGTCGTGGATCAGTTGCACCTTCCAGTCTCCCTGCTCATCTAGCAATTCAGAAACCTGACGTAACCTTTTGTTGCCCTTTGGTGTCAAGGTTTTGCCGATTGCCTCGGCAGCCAACTATCTCTCCAAATCTTAATAAGATTTCCATTACCCACGCGCCAGACCAACCCTTTCTTCAACAGTTCAAGGCCATAAGAGATCGCTGACCATGTCGATGATGGGTTACCAGTGAACACTGTATCTATCAGGTTGCCATTTGGGTAGTAGTGAGCCTTCAAAACAGCTAGATTTGGGATATAATGATGACCGTTGTGAGGATGTGTATGATGCGGGTCCACGCTAGCCTTCCGTGTTGGAGACCGAAAATGTTCACAATAAAGTTAACGTGTCTAGTTGATTAGGGATTAGAAACTAAAGGGTGCATCCCTATGGAGTGAAGAAGCTAGCATGACATGAAACTCGTGTTGTGTTATCCGCTTTAACTGATAGGGAAGCGATAATTGAGGAGAAATTTAGTGTTGCATACTTGGAGGCGATGGATGAAGCGTATGATGTATCTCCCCAATAAACAATCCTATCCCACCATTTGTACCTCAGGTGGCATCCTCTGAACTTGATAGAGATCCATACACTTATGGAGATCCCAATTACGAAGCTGAGGGTTATGAGCAAGCTTATGTGGCTGACTCTGATGAGAATAGTCAGGAGGCCCGGTTTCCTGTCAAGGAGACCAATTCCTTCATCAAGCTATGGGGCAGCCATTTTTATCTGCAAATTCTACGCCAACCTGACCAACGCTGAACGTGTTGAGCAAGATTCAGAAAAAACCTGTAGCTTTGGCGCCAAGGCACATGGCACCAACCTTCCACGTCGGCTTTTAGCTTCCCCAGCAGAGAATTTCGGCGACAAGGAAAATTGGCGCCGACCTACACGACTTCGGCTCCATGTCAGGTGGCGCCGTCCCGAGGGGCCAGATCTAGAAATTGTTTTCAGGAGCAGCCATATCTAACATTAGTTCATGAAAACAGCTAGATTTGGCCAACAAAAACAGACGGCGCAAACCCTATATACCGCCCGTTAGCGGCGCGGTAGGCTCGTACCACCTCAAGGGAGTGTGCTGATGGGCCGGGCCGTCTAGTTTTTTTCCTTCTCTGATTCTTTTTTCGTTTTATTTATGTTTTTCTTTTCCTTTTTCTTATTTTATGATTTGAAAAAAAATCGTATTTAATTTTTTTAGATTCGAGTTGTTTAGATTTCATAAATATTCATAGTTGGAAAAAGATCACAATTTGAAAATATCTGTCATATTTTGAAAATGTTCAAATTCAAAAATGTTTAACTCAAAATGCTTAGATTTCAAAAATCTTCATAATCAGAAACGATCAAAATTTTAAAAATAATAAAATATTCAGTGGAAGTCCATTTTAAACCTTGAACTCATAGAGGTCAGGCGAAACGAACCCTAAAGTTGAAATCCCTGTCGTTTGCACCCTAAACTATTTAATCCCGGTCTAAATCGAACCCTAGAGCTGTTTGGGGCACCGGGAAAAAGGGCATCTCAACCGGGAATATCAATTGTGTCACTGACTAGACGGTCTCACATGTCATATTTATCTTATATCCCAATCCCTCTCTCTCCTGTCTCAAATCATGTCGCCCGCACCGACGGTGTGGACAGTTAGGGCGACATTGAAGCTCACCGGGGCGGTGGCAGACGAGCTGCGGCACTGCCACGTGCGCCATGGACGCAGCCACGGCTAGCGCAGCGTATGGCGAGGTCGGCGCGGCGACGAGTGAGGCAAGCGTGACGGGGAGGTTGGGGTCGGAGGCACGGCCACGTGCGGCATGGACGTGGCCTCGGCTAGCGCGACAGACTGCGAGGTCAGGGCAGGGACGAGTGAGGCGAGCGTGATGGAGAGGCAGGGGCGGAGGCACGGCCACGGACAACGAGGTTGGGACAGCCGACATCAGCGAGGGAGAGCAGGAGGCCCGTCTTCGGTTTAGCGGACGGCGAGGTGGGGACGGCCAAGCGGCAAGGTCAGGGCGGCCAACGCAGCGGACATCGAGGTCGGGGCTGCAGGGGTCGGCGAGGTCGGGGCGGCCAGCGCGGCGGACGGCGAGGTCGGGTCGGCAGGGCTGTTGGATTAGACATAGGGAGTAGAGATTAGAGAGAGAATTTTGGGTGGGAATAGGTTGAAGATGAATATGACCAGTGGGCCATCGATGTCGGTGAGAGTACAAATTATCTAAGTTTTACTTTTTTTCTCTACTAGAAAACTGGTCCAGGGCTCGATGTAGACCGGGATACAGTAGTTTTCGGTGCAAACGACAGGGAGTTCGACTTCAGGGTTTGTTTCGCCCGACCTCTATGAGTTTACGGTTTAAAATGGACTATTTCCACTTTTATATATAAAAACCCGAAAAGGAAAGTACCTTATGGGCCGACCAGCAGAGCGTTTTTTTACTTGACCAGTAGAGCGCTCAGCATGGGCGCGCATGTGCAGCACGGACAAGGCCTTTGTCCGTTTGGGTTGCCAAACGGACATGCTATGTCCGCGCGTGTCCGCCCTGCGTGCCAGTGCGTCCAACGGCCCGACGCAACACAATTTTTTATAGAACGATTTAATTAAAAGGCCATATATGGGCATTTTTCTCTAATACATAGGGGGTGGGCCACAAACGGCCTTTTTACGTACATATTTTTAAAACAAAAATAAATAAAACTAAATTTGCCCTCGCGGGTTTCCACTCGTCATTCTCGGAGAGGACGATGTACTCCGGCACTTTCCAGAGGTGTCGGTGGAACGCTGGCTGGCGACGTGGGCAGCTGCTCCTGCTCCGTCAAAGGCGACCCCCGTGGCACCGTCCAGGTGCCTCCGTTCCAACACGAGGCCTAGCCGAGCAGCCCTTCGGGGAGGGGAGGCGCCTGATGCTGATCCACGTCCATGGCCTCCCACCATGGCCTCAGGCCATGGCCACCTGCTGCGCCTCCATCGCCTCCTGCTGTTGTCGGCCGACCTCCTCCAGCACCGGCTCCCACTGTCTGGCCTCATACTCCACCATGGACTTATTTGAAGCCGCAAACTCGAGCTCGGGGTCCTCCTCCTCCTCGTTGGCGGCCACCTCCTGCTTCACATCCGGCGGCGTTGGTGGTGGTGGTGCGCCACGCCGCAGCGTGTGTGGCGGCGGTGACCAATGGCCGCTTGCCGGCGTGGGAGCCCGCATGTAGAGCGCCTGCCGCCGCAGGCCGTTCTTGTCGCGGAACCAGGTCCGCCAGTGGCAGGGCGTGGCCGAGAACGCTGAGCCGTTCCGGTACTCCGCCGGCAGGCGCGCGCGGCGGCGCTCAATCTCCCGCTTCCGTGCTGATGCATGTAAAATGCATACATGAACTTTACATTTTATTACATGTTATTCCATGATATTTGCATCATATAAGGGTTATATTCATGATTTATATTGAGTTTTGGGGATAATTAACAACTTCCCCATTTTTCTGGAATTAACCCTGCGCTGTCAGAAAACCCCTTTTTCTATATTTTGATGTTTCAGTGACCCAAACGACGTCCAAATGACCTGAAACTTTACGGGGATCACTTTTTTGGAAGGAACGAAACGTAGGCGCAAAGGAATCAAAGAAACGGAGACCAGAAGGCAGAAAGGGGTGGGCCCACGTGGCCAGATTCCCTGACCGCGTGGGGTCCCCCATCCTGGCCCTCGGGACTCCGCTGCCGTCGATCTTTCTTCCCGAAGCTTCGTCTTGACCTAAAAACGACTATATATAGACCCCCCAGGGCTTTCGCGAAAGGGAGCGCCGCCGAAACACAAAAACCACGAAACAGAGATCTGGAGCTGAAGATTGGAGGGGGAAAACTCCGGCGGGGCGCTGCCGGTGTGGTCTCCTTCCCCTCCAACAACATCTCCACCGACACCATGATGAAGAGGGAGTAGTCCACCCCTGGACTATGGGTTTGTGGAAGTAACTTATGTATCTCTCCTCTCTATGAGCTTCACTAATTAGTACCGTATGAGCTGCTGAACATGATTACGGTCATCTATGTAATTCCTTTGTGGTGGATCTTTATTATGAGTTAATACATGTTTGAGATTGCAATGGTTTTGTTTCAGTTATGAAAGTAGATGCATATTATGTACCCCGTTCTTATTTACTTGTCATGATCAAGCATGTTTATGAGAGCATGTGAGGGGGAACGTGTGCATTAGTTGGAGTAACGGGGGGTGGCTAGTGCAGTGAACGTGAGAGAAAGTTCTGCGATCCACTTGGGTTTTCTACCTTACTTTGTTGCCTCACTAGGGATAAACAAAAATAACATGCTACCGGAGAGTGGATGTGACCTTGGCCACTACCTCCATGACTAGATCTAGCATGTTCTTATTTTAACTTCATGTCATTGAACTTATTGCTATGCTCTGATTTATCTTAATTACTAAGGTGTTATGATTTAGTTCGCATCTTGGTGGAGCATAAGAGAGAGAACAACTTATACTTGAGATCTCTATGTTAGGACGTGATGCCCATATTATTAATAACTTGTCAAACCATGTCTTGCCATCTTACATGTTAATTTTAGTGTTCCATTGTCTACCACGTTATCAAGAGAGAGTTCATTTGTGAAACCATGAACCCCGGTCCATTTTTAAATCATAAGAAACACCTTTCCAACACTTTTATCATCACTTTTGTTTGCTGCCATTATTAAATCTGAAAATACAAAAACACTTTTACATCTTGCATTCATCATAAAAAAACCCAAAAATATCATTTATCATTACTACCATCATCCTTGCATATTTATTTTACCATCATTGCATATTTACTATTGTTTGCATATTTATTTTATTATCATTCTCACACCTTGTGCTTGACAACCACTTGGTGAGGTTGAGGGCACAAAACAATTTATTTTGTTGCAGGTTCTCAAGAGAAGGATAAGGAGATAACACCTGAAATACTGGTTCCCCGAGAGTTCGATATTAAACCCTCGAGTCACCCCTCGTGGGGAAAACTGTCTTCCACTACTACATACACTCTGCACTTGGAGTCTCAACCTAACCCATTTACTTTTCACGCAGGTACCACGCGAAGGGGCTAGCAACTGTTTTCTGTCGCCGTTGTGGGGTAACTACGTGAAGGGCCATCAAGACGTTTTCTGGTGCCGTTGCCGGGGAACCATAGCTGAAAGGTTTATCCAAGGATCACTCACATCAAGTCAACTTCATCACCAACTTGTGTAACAACCTAAGCTTGGGGAAGTTGCACCTACGTGAGCATCATCTTATCCATCTTTACCTTCAATCATTTTATTTTGTTTTGTTCTTGTCTTGCATATCATCTTTATATTTCGGTTTGCATATTTATATTCAGTTTTGCATTTTTGTGTTGCATTTGTTATTTCGAGTTGCATTAGTGTCATTTTACTTTCAGTTTTGCATAAAAAATTAAAAACACATAAAAACTTGTTGAAATGGGAGATAGAACTAAATTGTGTGACTACACAAACACTCCTAATGATCAATTTATTGCTAACACTAGTAGGAAAAAGCTTTTCTATGGATCCCTATTCTGTGGCGCACGAAACAAGCCGTGCGCCACAAAACAAATTCTGTGGCGCATCTGTCACAGTGCGCCACAGAAATGTCACAATTTTGTGGCGCACTGCAAGCATGGTGCGCCACAGAATTTCCCTATTCTGTGGCGCACCAATAGGGGTGCGCCACAGAAAGTGTGCGGGCCCCACACCCACCCACGGGTCAGCCACTTTTGGGCCCATTCTGTGGCGCACGCGTCAGATGCGCCACAGAATATGCAAATTCTGTGGCGCACCCCTGCCCATGCGCCACAGAATTAGCATATTCTGTGGCGCATTCGTGCGGGTGCGCCACAGAATTACTTGCGCTGGCCCCACCAATAATTGGGGGAGAGACATTCTGTGGTGCACTAGCTGCGGTGCGCCACAGAATAGTGACATTCTGTGGCGCACCAGGAAAGGGTGCGCCACAGAATGTGCGTTCCAGATATTTTAAAAGGGGCATCTCCCCACTTTACCCAACCCATTTCCCATTTGCTCTTCTTCTTCCTCTCCTCCACCCACCTCCCAACTCGTGGTGCTCCTCCCTCCCATCCAATTTTGACCATAGATTTCTCCATTTTTGTAGTTAAACCTATTTTGGTTGATAGACTCCCCCATATATACTCTCCTCCTCTCTCCCCATCTTTTTTTTCCACTATCACGTCTCGGGATCGAATCTACAAGGTGAGGAAAGTTGGATGGACATGCATGAATGAAGCTTGTGTGTTGTGTGCATGAATTGGTCCGGAAAAAACATTTTGTTGTTGCTTGTGTCGGCGTGGTGCATGGATGTTTGCCGAAATGTTGATTAATTTCCATTTCGGCAAATTTTTGCACCACCCATATGTCATACTTTTAAGAGAGGTCATGCCGAATTTTTTCGTCGACCTTGCATGCATGTGTGTGTTTGTGTGTGCATGTTGCGGTTCTAATTAACATATGTACTCTCGTTTCTGCTCTATGTATAGCGCGTAGTCAACCATGGTCATAATGATGAACTCCGGTCGAATCAGAACATACAAGGAAGAAGCGAAGGCGGACATGATTCGGTCCAACGGGAGCCAGATAAGATGTCCATGTCGAAAATGCAAACTTGAGAGGTGGATGAACCCTGATTCTGGATTATTGGAGGAGCACCTGCTCAGGCACGGTTTCATGCTGGAACAAGCCGAACAAGATCATCATCATGACGAAGGAGATGCCGTCGGCGGACAAGATGATGACGAAGGAGATGCCGGCGGCGGACAAGATCATCATCATCATGACGAAGGAGATGCCGGCGGCGGACAAGATCATCATCATCATGACGAAGGAGATGCCGGCGGCGGACAAGATCATCATCATGACGAAGGAGATGAGCAGACCCCGCTAAGTTTGGCCTTGCAGGAAGCTCATTTTCAAGAACTGCTTCTCAGTCAGACGAGCAACGACAGAGAGAAAGCCAAGCTAGCGCAAATGGGGATAGACGGGATCACTCCGTTGTATCCTGGGTGCCGGCCCCAGGATACGCGCTTGCAAGTAACGCTTGATGCTATGGAGATGAAGTCGGGAAACAAATGGACGACAAGAGCTTCGACATGAACCTGAAATTCATGCATGATATTCTCCCCAAGGGTAACACATTGCCAACTAGTATCGAGGAGGCCAAGAAAGTCCTGTGCCCTCTTGACCTACCGCACGTCAGATACCACGCCTGCATCAATGATTGCGTAATTTATCGGGGCGATTACGAGGACTTGACCAAATGTCCGGTGTGCGGCCACGGACGGTACAAGAGTGGAAACAAGAAAAATCCTCGAAAAGTGGTATGGTACTTTCCTATCACTCCCCGTCTTCAGCGGTGGTTCGTGGACCCTAAGGAAGCAAAGCTCATGCAATGGCACGCGGAAAGGGAGAAGCCCGCAGAAGATCCGGAGAAGGGCACCATCCTGACACACCCTGCAGACGCTAGCAATTGGCAAGCATTGGACATCGCCTTCGAAGATTTTGGGCGCGACGCAAGGAACGTCAGGCTGGGTATGAGCACAGATGGAATGAATCCGTTCGGCAACCAGAGTAGCGCACATAGCACCTGGCCCGTGTTTGTATGGCCTTACAACCTTCCCCCGTGGCTGTGCACGAAGCAAAAGTACATACACATGAGTATGCTTATTCAGGGGCCGAAACAACCAGGTATCGACATACATCTGTATTTCGAGCTGTTGAAAGAGGAGTTAGAAACGTTATGGAAGACGCAAGTCCGTACGTGGGACGCCTACACTAAAGATTATTTCAATATGAGAGCCGCGTTGCTCACGACGGTGCAGGACTATCCTGGAATCTCGTATGTATCGGCCCAGGTGGGACACGGATTCTGCGCATGTGTCAGGTGCATGGATGACACCCCGCATATCCAGCTACCAAGAGATCAAGGGTCTTCGAAAACCGTGTACCCAGGGGCTCGAAGGTGGCTTCGCATGGACCACCCTTGGAGAAAACGCGGTGATTTGTTCGATGGTCAAGAAGAGCTCGGAACAGAACCGCGCCCGAGGAGCGGCATAGAAATTGATGAGCTTTTGAGAAATTGGGAGGAGTGCCCTGCGCCGGGAAAGAAGCGACCGAGGGTAGATCCGCTGCTGGGTGTATGGAAAGCGAGGTGTGCTTTCCATGACTTGGAGTACTGGAAGGTCCTCCACACGCCCCATAGCCTCGATGTAATGCACATTACGAAGAATGTTACCGAGGCTGTTCTTGGCACTCTTTCGAACATGCCGGAAAAGACCAAGGATGGGAAGAAAGCAAGATACGATCTGAAATGGCTTGGCATCAAGAAAGATATTCAGGCCCCCGATAGTGATGATGATGATAATGATGACCAGACGGAAGGGACTCAAGGTCGCCGCAAAAGGAGGAAGAAGAACGCGGTGGTGCTTCCCCTACCTGCTTCACTATGAGTCCGGAGGAGCTCAAGCAGTTCTACATGTGCCTCCTAGGAGTCAAATTTCCTTACGGTTACGCGGGAAAGATAAGCAGATATCTGGACGAAACAAAGAAGAGGTTCAGCGGGATGAAGTCTCACGATTGTCATGTGCTTATGACGCAGATAATTCCCGTTGCGATCCGAGGGATAATGGACGAGCACGTCCGTGATACGCTGTCTGCACTTTGCAACTTTTTCGACGTCATCAACCGGAAGTCGATCGGCGTGAGGCAGCTCCACAAGATACAGGATGAGGTCGTGGGGATACTATGCGAGCTCGAGATTTACTTCCCGCCCGCGTTCTTTGACATCTGCGTGCATCTCCTTCTCCATGTCGTTGATGACATTCTGAAGCTCGGGCCGACGTTCCTGCACTACATGATGCCGTTCGAAAGGCAGAACGGTGTCATCAAAGGATACGTTCGCAACAGGGCCCGTCCAGACGCAAGCATTGCCAAGGGCTTTCTGACCAAAGAGTGCATCTCCTTCTGCCAGAGTTATCTAAGCACCGAGAACGAGGATGTTGGTCTGCCCACTAGGACGCACCTCGGTAGGCTCGCTGGTTTTGGTCACGCGAGGGCTACCGCTCACTCCCTGTCTTCATTGATGGTCGACGCGACGACTTCGAAAGGGCTCACCGGGTCGCGCTACAACACTTAGAATTGATCGAACCTTGGGTGGAAGAGCACAGAAGCTTAATCGAGAAGAATTACATCGACCTGGGCCGGCCGAGGAAGAACGGAGATGTAACCAGAGAGCACAACTCCAGCTTCACGAGATGGTTCAAGAAAAGGCAACTGTCTGAATCACGGGTCAGAAAGCCATGTACGAAAGATGAAAAACTCATATTCTCCATATCACAGGGCCCCGGGCAGAACGTGAAGACCTATCAGTCGTACGACATCAGTGGTTACAGATTCTGCACCGAGGAAAAGGACAGGAGTAGCGAATATCAAAACTCAGGAGTAACTATGCTATCCTACGCCGATGACGAGGCTACCGTCAAGCAAAGATACTTCGGAAGGATAGAGGAGATATGGGAGCTCAACTACTGTGGAGAGTCGGTGCCAATGTTCCGTGTGAGATGGGCCAAGAACGTCGAAAAAGAAGGCCGGTATTTCACCACCATGGTTATACCCGAAGCCAAATCGAAGAACGCCTCCGCGAAAAATGAGCCATGGGTACTCGCTAGCCAAGTCGACCAATGCTTCTTCATTACCGACCCGTCAAAGCCTAGCCGTGTTGTCGTGAGGAGGGGCAAGAGGAGCATCATCGGAATGGAAGGAGACGCCAACGAGGAGGACTTGGACAAGAACGGCGATCCGAAGATCGAGGAGGAATTCGACAAGTACTTCGACATGCCTACTACTTGTAAAGAAAAAAGGAAGACCTCCCTACCTACGAAAGGTTGTCCGTTCACGCGAAGAAATCTCAAGGTGACCGGCCTAAAGTATTCAACCGCCAAGAAGGGAAAGAAGAGATGCTAGCTCGGAACCGGACGGGAAGAAGAAGACTTTTTTGTGTATTATATATAATTTGTTTGTGTGCGTGAGACAAGAATATCTATGTATTTTGATATATGGCACAAGTTCAATATTTTGATATATGGCACAAGTCAATATTTGTATTAATTTGTGTGTGTGAAACTTTTTTTGTGTATTAATTAATATAAGACAAACACAAAATTTAACAAAAAAAAAAAATATGGGTGACAGCCAGGATTCGAACCTGGCTGCCCCAGGTTACAGAACAGCTAACCAGTGGGCTATTGAGATGGTTCTGTCAAGATCAGGGACCAGAGGCTTATGATATTTCTAGCGAAGGAATTCTGTGGCGCACCACCTAGTGGATGCGCCACAAAATATCAAAATTCTGTGGCGCATCCACTAGGGGGTGCGCCACAGAATTCCAACACTTAGGCATATTTCGCGTCCCCGCCGCCGGTTTTCTTTCTCTTCTTCTTCCTCGCTTCTCTGTACGTGCTCTCGACCCACTCGTCGCCGTCGACCTCGAGCCGCCGCCGACGCCCCCGCCTCGGCCTCGCCCACCTCGCGCCCGTGCCGCCTCGGCCTCGCCCACCTCGCGCCCGTGCCGCCTCGGCCTCGCCCACCTCGCGCCCGTGCCACCGACGACCTCGCCCGCCCCAATTCGTCGCCGTCGACCTCGAGCCGCCGCTGACGCCCCTGCCTCGGCCTCGCCCACCTCGCGCCCGTGCCGCCTCGGCCTCGCCCACCTCGCGCCCGTGCCGCCTCGGCCTCGCCCACCTCGCGCCCGTGCCACCGACGACCTCGCCGCCACCGCCTGGACACGGCGCACCGCCCTCGACACCGCCGCCGACCACCTCCTCTCCCTCCTAGCACCGAAGGTGACCCCTCCTCCTCCCCTGGTCTCCTCTCCCTCCTAGCACCGATGGTGTTTGTCAAAATGCCTACACTAAAATTCTTGTACGAATTTGATAATTTCAGTTGCTATTAGGTTAGTTGTTAGTTTAGGTTAGTTTGTTGCTTGCTTGCTTGTGCTTTGGGTTAGTTTAGGCTGTTAGGTTAGTTGTTAGTTTAGCTTAGTTAGTTGATAATTTTACTTGTTAGTTTAGGTTAGTTTAGTTGCTGTTAGGTGTGTTGCTGTTAGTTGCTGCTTGCTGTTAGGTTAGTGTTAGGTTAGTTGCTACTAGCTAGGTTAGTGCTTGCTAGTTGTTAGTTGCTACTAGCTAGGTTAGTGTTAGGTTAGTGCTAAGTTTTTGCTAGTTGTTAGTGCTTGCTGTTAATTAGTTGCTGCTTGCTAGTTGATGTTAGTTGATGTTAGTTGTTGCTGCTAGTGCTAGCTAGGTTAGTTTCTAGTTGTGTTGCTAGGTTAGTGCTGCTGCTGTTAGGTTAGTTTTACTTGTATTTTTGAAATGCATTTCATTTGTAAACTAATATATTGTATTTCCGTATGCAGGAAGTTGGGAAGAAGCACCGCGTTCTTTCAGGTGAGATGTGGGATGTGGCGATGCCGGCCGGACATGTGGATTTTTTTTTGGAGATGTGGATGTGGCTCCGACCATCGTGTCGTGGAGTTGGGTGTTTGTGCTTGTGCTCCGACCATCGTGTCGTGGAGATGCCGGCCGGAGATGTGTTTTTTTTTGTGAAATATATGCAGGTACCCCGAGACCCTTGAGATTGCCGGAACGTCGATTAACTTCCGTTCCGGCAAATTCGGGTACTCCATATGTCCCTTTTTTAGCAAAGGTCATGCTGATTTTTTTCGTGAAATTTGGCATGACTTTGCTAAAAAAAGGACATATGGTGTATTGTGCTTGTGCTCCGACCATCGTGTCGTGGAGATGCCGGCCAGAGATGTGTTTTTTTTGTTGGAAATGCTTGCAGGTACCCCGAGAGGCCCTTGAGATTGCCGGAACGTCGATTAACTTCCGTTCCGGCAAATTCGGGTACTCCATATGTCCCTTTTTTAACAAAGGTCATGCCGAATTTTTTCGTGAAATTTGGCATGACTTTGCTAAAAATAGGACGTATGGGGTATTGCGACTAATGCATGGGCCGAGGTATCTTAGTACTAATTAGTTCGGTGATTTTTTTATCTTAAATTTGTTATACTAATTTTTTGCCTCTTTTTAATGCAGTGCAAACATGGCCGACAATGACGAGGCCGGGGTTTCTCGAACAAGAGGCGAGGAACCGATAGAGGAAAATAGTATCATTCCGACGTTCATCGCAGAGGCGGTGACAAAGACGCTCACGTCGCTCTTTACTACCATATGTGAGTCTGTCAGGGTTTGGACTGAGGGAGGGAAAAAAGGGCCTCCCCCAGTGATCAGCTTCGGCTCCAGACAGTACTCAATACTGCCTCCGGAAGATACACCAGAGAAGAAGAAGCACAGGAAGAGAAGTAAGCCAGCTCCGAAGCCGAAACCTATCTTGGGGTATGAACCCATGATACCACTCCGTGCGGGTGGCTTGTCGTCCCGATTGCACGAAGCTGGTCAACCGATACTGCCTCCGGAGCTGCTCCACCTCGCAGATGGATGCATGGTCCCTTTGCAACATGCTATCTTGAAGCTAGAGGACAACCTTCTTAAAGACGAGAATCCAAACTACCCGGTGTTCACTGTCAAGGTGTCAAAGGACTTGGTTGACTTCGTCGATGAATCCCCCGCGGATCTGTTCTTCATATCGTGCGAGGACGTCTTCAACTTGTTTCACTATAAACGGCTGGACTATAACTTGGTCCGCCTATACGCGCTCAACCAGGCGATGAAGATCAGGAGAGAACAAACCCCTTACGTCAAGGTAGTGGATCCCTACTACATGCGGGACAGCCAGCTGGAGGAAGGATCAACGACACGGGCCAGGGCCACAGAGTACCTCCAGAGAATCATGCTGAACATGAACACGAAGAACAGCCTTCTTGTGCCTTTCTTTTTCAAGTAAGTCCGCATCTAGTCGCCGCTATCGTATCTTATGCTTTCTTATAGATTTCTTCTGTTGTGTTGATCCTTTCCAATATTCCGTTTCAATTGTGTTGAGCAGTGACAAGTACTCAGTACTCATCGTCGTAAGCCCGAAGTGGTCAGTTGCCACATATTTTGACTCAGGGAATTTGGACGTGCCGAAAGACTACACTAGAATTAAGGGTGTTTTCGATGAGGCTCTCGAGGGCTACGCCCAAAACGGAGGTCCCTTCGAGAAGAAAGGGGAACGTGTAATGGACAACACACACAAGTTTCACCATGGGACTGGGTTCCATTGCCTCAAGCAAAAGTCTGGCAGCGTGGATGCCTTCTACGTCCTCTTTCACATGAAAGGGTTTGTCCGGGATGCAGTGATAACGAGGTTGCCATTTAGTCTCCAAGAATGGACCAAATATGATGAGGATCTCACCGATGATGAGCTTAGAGAAGACTTCCATCGCATCCAGTTACAGTTATCGAAAATCATCCTGGAAGATGTCAAGACAGTAGGGGGGTCCTTACACAACGCCAGAGGTAGAATGTATTATAAAAGAAAACCTTGCCTCACTCGCAAGAAGTGCTTATTTCTTTTCTATATTAGATGAATAAATCATACTCTAGTTATATCATTAACCAAATATATATCCCAATCGATTTTCAGGGTTGTCTAAGTGGGAGATCGAAGAACGCCTAGATATGCAGAATGACACGAGGACGTGGATGACTAAAGACGGCTATAATCCGTTTCCGGAGCGGATCAGGAAGAAGGATCCATCATACGGGTGGTTCTCTATTTGATCTTAGTTGTGTGAACTATTGTGTGACATTAAGACTTGTGTGACATTGTGTGAACTTTTGTACCAATTGTCACTATATATGTATGTATCTCGGGATATAAGTAATGCGATGACATTGTAATGTGTTTGTTTTAATATACATGTGAAAATATATTTCTGTTTCTGTTATATCTGTGGAAATATGAAATATATATTTCTGTTTCTGTTATATCTGTGTAAATATGAAATATACATGTATTCTGGTATTATACGGATATTTGTATTCTGGTATACGTACGGGTAGAATACTGCACAGGAATTCTGTGGCGCACCCAAAATATTTCTGTGGCGCACCCTATTCTGTGGCGCACGGTTAGGGGGTGCGCCACAGAAAGTAATTCTGTGGCGCACCGGCCGGGGTGCGCCACAGAATTGTGGCGCACAGGGTGGTGCGCCACAGAATTTACAATTTAGTGGCGAGTATTCTGTGGCGCACCCCCATGCGCCACAGAATAGCTTTAGGGGTGCGCCACAGAATGGCTTTTTCCTACTAGTGTAAGCCTATCACCACACCTGAGATTACTGCTGAGAGCTATGAAGTTAGTCCTAGTTTGTTAAACTTGATAACTAGGGAACAATTTGGTGGTAGTGCTGTTGAGGATGCCTCTATGCATCTTCATGATTTTATTGAAATCCGTGACATGCAAAAGTTTAAAAATGTTGAAAGTAATGTCTTAAAACTGAAGTTATTTTCTTTCTCACTTAGAGGAAAAGCTAAAGAGTGGCTACATTCATTACCTACTGGTAGTATTAATTCTTGGGATGATTTAAAAGAAGCTTTCATTAAGAAATATTATCCCCCTGTTAAAATATTGCAAAATAGAAATAATATCCTCTCTTTTAGACAAAATGAAAATGAACATGTTGCCATGGCTTGGGATAGGATTAAACTCATTCTTAGAACTTGTCCATCACATGGGGTTAATGAATGGACCATTTTACACTCTTTTTACAATGGTCTAAATTACATGTCCAGAAATATACTTGATTCAGCTGCTGGAGGTGCTTTCATGGGAAAAACTGTTTTAGAAGCTAAGAACATTTTGGAAACAACAAACAACAACAACAAAGCCTTTTTTCCCAAACAAGTTGGGGTAGGCTAGAGTTGAAACCCATAAGATCTCGAAACTAGGTCATGGTTCTGGCACATGGATAGCTAACTTCCACGCAGCCCTATCCATGGCTAGTTCTTTGGTGATATTCCAATCCTTCAGATCTCTCTTAACAGACTCCTCCCATATCAAGTTTGGCCTACCACGACCCCTCTTAACATTCTCATCCCGCTTTATCCGTCCGGTATGCAATGGCGCTTCCGGAGGCCTACGTTCTATATGACCAAACCATCTTAGACGGTGTTGGACAACCTTCTCTTCAATTGGTGCTACCCCAACTCTCTCACGTATATCATCATTCCTAACCCGGTCCTTTCTTGTGTGGCCACATATCCATCTCAACATGCGCATCTCCGCTACACCTAACTGTTGGATATGTCGTCTCTTGGTCGGCCAACATTCTGCGCCATACAACATCGCAGGTCGAATCGCCGTCCTATAGAACTTGCCTTTTAGCTTTTGTGGCACTTTCCTATCACAGAGGACGCCAGAAGCTTGGCGCCACTTCATCCAACCAGCTTTGATTCGATGACTCACATCTTCATCGATATCACCATCCTTCTGGAGCATAGACCCCAAATATCGGAAGGTGTCTTTCTCAGGTACCACCTGTCCATCAAGCCTAACCTCTTCCTCCTCGTGCCTAGTAGTACTGAAACTGCACCTCATGTACTCAGTTTTGGTTCTACTAAGCCTAAAACCTTTCGATTTTAGAGTCCGCCTCCACAGCTCTAACTTTCTATTAACCCCCGCCCGACTATCATCAATTAGCACCACATCATCCGCAAAGAGCATACACCATGGGATATCTCCTTGTATATCCCCTGTGACCTCATCCATCACCAAAGTAAAGAGATAAGGGCTCAAAGCTGACCCCTGGTGCAGTCCTATTTTAATTGGAAAGTCATCGGTGTCGCCATCACTTGTTCGAACACTTGTCACAACATTATCATACATATCCTTAATGAGGGTAATGTACTTTGTTGGGACTTTGTGTTTCTCCAAGGCCCAGCACATGACATTCCGTGGTATCTTATCATACGCCTTCTCCAAGTCAATGAACACCATATGAAGATCCTTCTTCTTCTCCCTATATCTCTCCATAAGTTGTCGTACCAAGAAGATGGCTTCCATGGTAGACCTCCCAGGCATGAAACCAAATTGATTTTTGGTCACGCTTGTCAATCTTCTTAAACGGTGCTCAATGACTCTCTCCTATAGCTTCATTGTATGGCTCATCAACTTGATTCCACGGTAATTAGTGCAACTTTGAACATCCCCCTTGTTCTTGAAGATTGGCACTAATGTACCCCGCCTCCATTCTTCGGGCATCTTGTTTGACCGAAAAATGAGGTTGAAAAGTTTAGTTAGCCATACTATCGCTATGTCTCCAAGGCCTCTCCACACCTCGATGGGGATACCATCAGGGCCCATTGCCTTGCCTCCTTTCATCCTCTTCAAAGTCTCCCTAACCTCAGCCTCCTGGATACGCCGCACAAAGCGTCGGCTGGTATAATCGGAGGAATCGTCTAGCTCAATGGTAGAGCTCTCATTCTCTTCATTGAACAGGTCGTCGAAGTACCCTCGCCATCTACGCTTGATATCTTCGTCCTTCACGAGGAGTTGATCCGCTCCGTCCTTTATGCATTTGACTTGGTTGACATCCCTCGTCTTCCTTTCTCTCGTCTTCGCCATCTTATAGATGTCTCTTTCGCCTTCCTTCGTGTTTAGACGCTGGTAGAGGTCCTCATACGCCCGACCCCTTGCCTCGCTCACCGCTCGCTTTGCGGCCTTCTTTGCCCCCTTGTATATCTCCATGTTGGTTGCGCTCCTGTCCAGGTGTAGGCGTCTGAAACAATCCTTCTTCTCCTTAATAGCCTTCTGGACCTCAACGTTCCACCACCAGGTATCCTTAGCATCCCTTCTACTTCCCCTGGTCACCCCAAATTCCTCTGATGCAATCTTCCGAATGCAAGTCGCCATCCTCATCCACATACTGTTTGCATCGCCTCCTTCCTCCCAAGGGCCCTCCTTAAAAACCCTCTCCTTAAAAGCTTGAGCTGCCTCTCCCTTTAACTTCCACCGCTTTGTTCTAGCAACTTTTGGGCGCTTATCCCGCTGGACACGAATCCAAAAACGGAAGTCAGCCACCACCAGCTTATGTTGATGGACAACACTCTCTCCAGGTATCGCCTTACAATCAAGGCAAGCGCGTCTATCTTCTCTTCGAGAGAGGACAAAATCGATCTGGCTAGAGTGTTGGCCACTACTGAAAATCACTAGGTGGGATTCTCTCTTTCTAAACAGGGTGTTAGCTACGACCATGTCGTAGGCTAGGGCGAAGCTTAAGACATCCTCCCCTTCTTGGTTCCTGATGCCATAGCCAAAGCCCCCATGCACCCCTTCAAAACCTGTGTTAGATGTACCCACATGGCCATTGAGGTCTCCTCCTATGAAGAGCTTCTCACCAGTAGGTACTCTCCTAACCAAGTCCTCGAGACCTTCCCAGAACTCTCTCTTGGTGCTCTCGTTGTGGCCTACTTGCGGGGCATACGCGCTGATAACATTGAGAACCAAGTCCCCAACAACCAGCTTGACTAGGATAATCCGGTCTCCTTGCCTCTTGACATCCACTACTCCATCCCTGAGGCTCTTGTTGATCAAGATGCCTACCCCATTTTTGTTTGAGGTTGTCCCCGTGTACCACAGCTTAAAGCCGGTATCCTCCACCTCCTTCGCCTTCTGTCCCTCCCATTTGGTCTCTTGGACACATAGGACATCAACACGCCTCCTTATCGCCGTATCAACTAACTCCCGTAACTTGCCCGTCAGGGACCCTACGTTCCAGCTACCTAAGCGGATCCTGCTAGGCTCGGCTAACTTCCTTACCCTCCGCACTCGTCGAGTCAAATGCGAAGACCCTTGCTCATTTTTCACTACACCCGGGCGTCGATGCAGCGCGCCACTAAGGATGCGACGACCCGATCCTTGCTCACTTATCACCGTATCCAGATCAAGATACGGCGCGCCACCAAGGGGGTGGCGGCCCGGCCCTTGCCCATTTGACACCACACCCGGGTTCCGATATGGCGCGTCGCTAAGAGGGTTACGCCCGAACGAAGTTCTTTTGGGTTTCATCTCCATAAGAGTGGCTGGGTTTTTTCCGCTGGCTTGCCAAGCCTATCACAACCCTCCTCCTTTATCCGGGCTTGGGACCGGCTATGTTGAGACAACATAGGCGGAGTTTAAGAACATTTTGGAAAGTATCTTGCAAAATTATAGTCAATGGCATACTGATAGAGCACCTAGTTCATCTAAGAAAGTGAACTCTATAGAAGAAACAAATGATTTGTCATCTAAAATGGACACCATTCTTGCTTTTATTAATAAACAAAATTTTGAAAATATGCCTTTGCAAGAACTAGTTGGTAATAATCCAGAAAATGTTGATGTCAACTTCATTAGGAACTATGGTAATAATGGGTATGGTAACAACAATTATAACTCTTATAATAAACCCCCATATGTTCCTAGCAACCGTCCTTTAGTGCCATATCCTAATGCTAATGATAAATGGAAGCCTATGCCATCAAGCAATGATAATTTCGAAACAAATAAAATTCTTATTGAACAAGTTGCTAGTCATAATACCATGATACAAGAGTTGAATAAATCTGTTGCTTCTATTAGTTCTGATATTAGAGGTTTACAACTCCAAGCTGCACGACTAGACAAAGCCTTGTCAAAACTAGCTGATAATCAAGCCACTTTATTGAGTATGTCTGTAGGGAAACCACAAGCACCACGCACGGTTGGGATGAATTCTATTAATATTGCTGAAAGTATCCCTTCTACTTTGGAGGGAACTCTTAATGAACTGCTTGAATATCCTGAATATTTGTTGCCATTTATGTCTCAACTGGTTGGTTTAAAGGAAGAAGTTAATGAAACTAAAAATGATGAATCTCTTATATTAGTTATGTTAGAGAAAAAAGTTGAGGAAGTTAAAATGCTTAGTGAAGTTAAGGAACCATTTGTTGATTTAGAGAAGTGTAGCTTGCATGAATTAATTTCTATCTTACAAAAATTTGCAAGTGATCCTTCTGTTAATATTAACCAGGCTGGTTTTGGTTCCTATATTGCTAATCATGTCTTAAAAGAAAAGATTGCTAGGTACAATCAAGAAGCTATGATACCACCTAAGCTTGGGATTATGGATCCCAAAGTCCTAGTAACCATTGGAAAAGAGACACACCATGCTATACTTGATCTAGGATCTAGTGTCTCTATATTATCTAAAGAACTATATGAAGTCCTTGAACTTAAAAATATTGAGAAATGCTCTATTGAACTTGCACTTGCTGATGATTCCATTAGACATGCTCTAGGAAAAGTAAGTGATGTTATGGTAGAGTTACACATGACTTTTGTGCCTGTTGATTTTCTAATCATGGACATGGGGAATAAAACCTCTAGTCCTATTATTTTGGGAAGACCTTTTCTTCGTACTACAGGTGCCATTATTGATTCAAAGGAAGGGAATGTGAAGTTTCAGTTTCCACAAGAAGAGCATGGAACACTTCCCAAGGAAGAGGGACACACCAAGGTTCAAGCTCCCTCATGAGCTACGTCCCCTTTGATTATCAAGTAAGTAAGCCTAGCTATATGGCTATAAAGAAAGCGCTTTACGGGAGGCAACCCGGTTGTTTTTGTTTGAGATTTTCTTTGAGTCCTCTTGCTGTAACAAGAGAGTAGTTTGTTAGTTTTGTTTCTGGGATTTTTAATAAAGAACCAAGTTTTACCTATTTTGGGTTTGAAAAGTTGCTATTCATTTTCGGAGAGTTTTCTGCCTGCACGAAGTCTGTGCACGGTTTGATTTTTCATTTTTTATCTGTAACTCCGATTGAGCTGTAATTTGAACGTGATTTTTTAAAGATTTTTCTGACGAGTTTAAGTAGGGTAAAAAATGCGTTTTGCTGCTGCTGTTTTTCTGGACAGATTCTGTCTTGATATTGTTTGATGCATTCTTTGAGCTTTTTGCTTGAATCTTTTTGATTCAATTGAGTTTATGAGTAGGCATACAACATTATATACTCTCTGGACATTCATATGAATTTTTGCCTAAGGATTTTATGCAGCAAGGAACCTATTTGTTTATCACTACTAATATCACCCCACAGAAAAGAAATGGGAGAAACGGTGTTTTGAAGTTTTTTCACAGGGATTAGAGGAGCTGCACCAAGAGCTATCCAAGGATGGTGAAGACCATAAGCTTGGGGATGTCAAGACAACCCCACTGGACCAACACACTCTCGGTTTGCACACGTCTAACTTCTGTTTTTCGATCAAAGCACTTTATCGTATAAACTTGGAGCGTCTGTTTTTTTTGCTTTTGTTATTTCGGTTTGATTTTTATAAGACCACCACTATCATTTATATATGAGAGAGCTACTGGAAGTTTGGGTTGAATTATGTTGGATGCTATTAAATATATTGGGATAGGGATGTTTGAGTTGATTTTAAAAGATACATATAGTTGCATAATTCATGTGCTTTGAATGAATGTTAATTTGCAAGAGTGTTGTTAAGAGCTATCTTTTACCATGTTTAGATGTTGAATTTTAACTTTACTTGGTTTAACATGGATTGATTAGTTCTATGGACACTTATGCATGCATTTAGATGGTCAACTTTCTCCCTATTGCTAGCCCAAAAATTACAACAAGTAAAAAGCTTGTTTCCCAACACCTTCAACCAAAGTTTTTCCAGTGAGTCCACCATATCTACCTATTAGCTTTATGCTATTCCAAGTATGTTTATCATGTTATATTGTGTTATCTACATTTCTGAATTTAAATGCTTATGTTATTGATTGTCATGGGAAAAATTGGTTAAAAGCTCTCACGAACTTGATGCACAATTTACTTTTATTGCATTTAATAAGCATGAACCATTGTGATTAAAATTATGAAGTTGTGGGCTTGACAATTGTTTTGGTTGGGAGTTAGCCCATATGTGCTGTCACATGGCAAGCTTTCAACATTGCACTTATTTATATTTAGTTGATGTCATGTACTTTTGTTTATGGATGCCTATCATGGGTGAAATGAATGTGGATACTTAGTAAGTTCAAAGAGTTTGTATAAATGGTTAGAGAAATGCCTGGGCCGCTAATCTAAGCCATGCATCATTCATGGTGGAAATTTACAGCATAACCATAATGTTCATTCAGTGATGCACCTCATAATAAAAAGCTATACCCATAGTAAATAAAAGAGTGCTGAGATTGTTCATTGTCTGTTTGTCTTGTTGTTTTGACATGGGCTTGTTCATGTCAAGGGGCAAGAGGTACCCCAGTGCAGTTCTTGATGATACTATTATTACTTGCAATGACCTTTATTTGAATTTACTTTGTGGACCAAAGTGAGTAACACATGGTGTAGGTACTTGTATTCAAGGGACATGAGACATTCAACCAATACATTGTCAAGCACACCACTCATATTTGCTTTCACTTTAAACATTAATCATTCAAGATGCTATGATAGGGGTAATGAGAGCTCCACACCAATGACTACCACATTGCAAGCATTAACTTAAGTAGAAGTGTTTGGAAGTTAGATGAAACTTATTCATGCTTTACCTCTACTTATTTATCTATCCAAAGTGTCCACCTTTTATATTCAGTTTTCATAAGAAGTACTCTATGACCACCATAGGATGTTTTTACTTTTCATTATGCATACATTTGGTCCATAGTACTTTCTTCTATATTACACTTTGTGAATTTATCATTGAACATCTTTACATTGAGTATTTGATATCACTTCATAATTTATCTTGCATATTGTTATTCCTTTGAAGAATGAATCATTTGACTCTATGTAGCAATAGTAATCACCTTTGATATCCATTGATAGTATTAAAATGCAAAGTCCATGTTAGTTTTATCACCTTCATACTCGGGACGAGCATGGGTTAAGCTTGGGGATGTTGATGCATGTAAAATGCATACATGAACTTTACATTTTATTACATGTTATTCCATGTTATTTGCATCATATAAGGGTTATATTCATGATTTATATTGAGTTTTGGGGATAATTAACAACTTCCCCATTTTTCTGGAATTAACCCTGCGCTGTCAGAAAACCCCTTTTTCTATATTTTGATGTTTCAGGGACCCAAACGACGTCCAAATGACCTGAAACTTTACGGGGATCACTTTTTTGGAAGGAACGAAACGTAGGCGCAAAGGAATCGAAGAAACGGAGACCAGAAGGCCAAAGGGGTGGGCCCACGCGGCCAGATTCCCTGACCGCGTGGGTCCCCCATCCTGGCCCTCGGGCCTCCGCTGCCGTCGATCTTTCTTCCCGAAGCTTCGTCTTGACCTAAAAACGACTATATATAGACCCCCCAGGGCTTTCGCGAAAGGGAGCGCCGCCGAAACACAGAAACCACGAAACAGAGACCTGGAGCTGAAGATTGGAGGGGGAAAACTCCGGCGGGGCGCTGCCGGTGTGGTCTCCTTCCCCTCCAACAACATCTCCACCGACACCATGATGAAGAGGGAGTAGTCCACCCCTGGACTATGGGTTTGTGGAAGTAACTTATGTATCTCTCCTCTCTATGAGCTTCACTAATTAGTACCGTATGAGCTGCTGAACATGATTACGGTCATCTATGTAATTCCTTTGTGGTGGATCTTTATTATGAGTTAATACATGTTTGAGATTGCAATGGTTTTGTTTCAGTTATGAAAGTAGATGCATATTATGTACCCCGTTCTTATTTACTTGTCATGATCAAGCATGTTTATGAGAGCATGTGAGGGGGAACGTGTGCATTAGTTGGAGTAACGGGGGGTGGCTAGTGCAGTGAACGTGAGAGAAAGTTCTGCGATCCACTTGGGTTTTCTACCTTACTTTGTTGCCTCACTAGGGATAAACAAAAATACCATGCTACCGGAGAGTGGATGTGACCTTGGCCACTACCTCCATGACTAGATCTAGCATGTTCTTATTTTAACTTCATGTCATTGAACTTATTGCTATGCTCTGATTTATCTTAATTACTAAGGTGTTATGATTTAGTTCGCATCTTGGTGGAGCATAAGAGAGAGAACAACTTATACTTGAGATCTCTATGTTAGGACGTGATGCCCATATTATTAATAACTTGTCAAACCATGTCTTGCCATCTTACATGTTAATTTTAGTGTTCCATTGTCTACCACGTTATCAAGAGAGAGTGCATTTGTGAAACCATGAACCCCGGTCCATTTTTAATCATAAGAAACACCTTTCCAACACTTTTATCACCACTTTTGTTTGCTGCCATTATTAAATCCGAAAATACAAAAACACTTTTACATCTTGCATTCATCATAAAAAACCCAAAAATATCATTTATCATTACTACCATCATCCTTGCATATTTATTTTACCATCATTGCATATTTACTACTGTTTGCATATTTATTTTATTATCATTCTCACACCTTGTGCTTGACAACCACTTGGTGAGGTTGAGGGCACAAAACAATTTATTTTGTTGCAGGTTCTCAAGAGAAGGATAAGGAGATAACACCTGAAATACTGGTTCCCCGAGAGTTCGATATTAAACCCTCGAGTCACCCCTCGTGGGGAAAACTGTCTTCCACTACTACATACACTCTGCACTTGGAGTCTCAACCTAACCCATTTACTTTTCACGCAGGTACCATGCGAAGGGGCTAGCAACTGTTTTCTGGCGCCGTTGTGGGGCAACTACGTGAAGGGCCATCACGTGCGCGGCGGCTTGTCGGGATGGGCGGCACCGGGATCCGCTACGCGTTCAGGTGCCAGTGGTCAGGCAGCTTTGCATCTGACCACGACACTGGGACCGCGTGGTTCCAGTACCACCAGCAGTCCTCGACGCGCACGTACACGCTGTTGCGCCACGCTACCTCGGCGTCCGGCGACGCGATGGAGAATGGCGCGGGGAGTGCCTGCGTCGGAGATGGAGGTGGCGATGGGGAAGGAGACGGCGGTGGCAATGGAGTGCGGCCGACGGCTGCTAGAGGACGAGCCTGCATCGCAGTCGTTCTTGGCCGTGCCGAATCCCGGCCATCGGAGCGGCATGGTGGCTAGGGTTAGGTCACCGGGGAGGGAGCGGTGTGGGCCAGAGTGGGGGCGGTGGGTTGGAGTTGGCCGTCCCTATCCCCACGGGTCCTTGCATTAAAAAGGACTACTAGGAGAGTGACCGGCGCCGTGTCGCTGCCAGGTGGGCCTGGGGAGGACACCACGCGGACACGCGGTCAGTCCGCCGCGCGTCCGCCTCGACGCCAGGAATACGTCGAGGCGGACGCGCGACGGACTGAATTTGGACGCGGTGCCGATTTACTTGCCGAGTTGGGCCATGATTTTGGTCCAGGTAGACCCAAACGGACGCGCGCGGACTAATTGCGTCGCGCCGTTGGAGTCATCCTAACAAGCATCTCCCTGGACGGAGGCACGACACAGCAGCAACGATAACGTTTCTCTGTCTGCTTCCGTTTATTGCGCTTTTTCTCGTCTATGTGTGTTAATCATTTTTTTGCTGCTTTCATGCAGTCAGTTTCTACCCACCAAAAAAATAGACGTACAATAAAAAATATTGAGGCTCTGATTGTTCTGTCAAAAAAAAATTGTTTCGAGCTTCGAGACATGGATGTGTGGAGTGGATTTTTCGCCATGTATGTTCTCAAACTCTAACTTACGCTTCGAATGGATTCTTAAAACCGAGTTGCACTGGAATCCATTGCATTTAAGAAATGTTATTGCCACAATATAAGTTTAAAAAATTAAAATATTGGCATTCCCATTTTTATATAGCTTATCAAATTGTCAAGAAAATTAATGAAAATTTACGTAAATCTCAACTCAACATATATAAACGTATGCTTGTTTTAAGAAAAAAGAAACTTTCCAATATGTTTTTGCCAAAATTTTAAAAAGTGGTTGCCCCATAACATAAGGTATATACCACAATGGATTAGCAGTCTAGATTTTTACAAATGTGGATGGGCCAAACTAGCATTAACTACGGATATCGTCTTCTTATCTCGTATTTAAGTACTGCTTCGTTTAGAAGAAGAATACACTCTTTTATTAGAAACACCTCAAGTGCCGCTTTATTTTATGATGTATTAATTATTTGATCCTCGTTAAGATAAAATACTTTGGGCATTTTCTATGATGTGGTGCTTCATTAATGTATTGAAATTTTCTTTTCTCTATGTTAGTTTTGTATGACTTGTGTTTCCCATTTTTTGCTTGGTGGCGTACATGTTACGCTTCCCCCCCCCCGCACCAAAAGGTAGGACACTTACTCGTTTAAAGGGGCCTAACAAGCCGTGTTTGATACTACTTCTTGTCTCCCTCTCTACACAGGTGTGTTTCCATATGGGTAGTTCTACGGATCTAATGGACCGGCGTCGACGTTTGCGGATCTTTCTAGTGGTCGCTATCGTGTTTGTGGCTGTTAGATTCGGAGTTGCCGTCTCTAATCACCATCGGACGATCCATGGAGTGAGTTTTAATGGAACATGCTCTTTTCTAGATTTTATCTTCCTTTTTGGATCCTAACTTTTCTTCTCAACGACATGGTTATGAAAGCTACCAAATGCATCATGGTTGATGGTGACTCTGCCTAGATCCGGTGGATCACAATTGTCATCAACATCTTATGGAGGTCGTCAGGAACTCCTTCTATGGTGCCACATCTGTGGTAGATCACTGTTGTCGATCTTACAAGACAATGTTTTCATTCGACGAGATAGATGGAAACAACATCAATTATTGTCTGCGCCGACACAATCTAGATCTAACAGTATGTTGGTAAGCCAAGAGATGGCACGTCTAGCTAGACGTGCACAGCTTAAGCAATTTCAACATATGATCCAAAGAGCAAACCAAGTGTCTAGAGGGTCTCAAACAAGATATAGAACCCATTTGTATCCTTGTTGTGACCGTCCATCGGTTTTCTTTGTCTTTGGTTCCGCTAGGCACCATCGACGAAATTTCGTAATCAGGCTGATGCATGATATATTGCGGTACTTACATCGATATGTAGTACTTGTAATTCTTCGAGTGATTTGGCATATGTAAACAAGTCGAGTACATGATGTACTAAGCAGAACCGAATAAAATCTCCAAGAATATTGCTTTGTTGTGTCGTGTTTAATCCGTCATATCTTGTTTTGTATGGATTTGGGGCTTGGTTAGAAGTGGCCTGGTTGTGTGGCTTCATGGATACAAATATATAGTCGTAGGTGATACTACAACTTGAAAAGATTTAGAAAGTGGCTGCACCATAAGCTATGTTTATACTGCAAAGTGGATCAGCAGTCTAGATTTTTAGAACAAACATGGATGGTAACATCGAGTGTGAAAACTGCCCTGGATGATGCGAAAACTACCTGGGCCAATTTAATTCTAGGCTAGAATTTTATGAGATCCACCAAAGGGGATAATATTGAAGCCTTGCCTAAAATAAAGATGAGAAAATAAATGAATGTAAACACGGCATTTTTATTTCTTTGCGCATGATAAAAGCCATCCTGCTGAACCAAAGGCAGGACAATTACTCCTTTAAAGGGGCATACCATGTTGTGTTTGGTACTTTTTCTTCTCTCCTTCTCTACAGATGTGTGTTTTCATATGGGTCGTTATACAGATCGAATATACCAGCGTCAATCTTTGTGGATCTTTCTGGTGGTGGTGGTCGTGTTTGTGGCTGCTAGATTCGGAGTTGTCGTCTCTAACCATCGAGCGATCCATGGAGTGAGTTTTAATAGAATATCCTCTTTTCTAGATCTTGTCTTCCTATTCAGATCCTAACATTTTTTTCTCAATGACATTGTTAGAAGCTAAAAAATGCATCGTGGGTGATGGTGACTCTGCCTAGATCTAGTGGATCACAATTGCCATCAAAGTCTTATGGAGATCATCGGCAACTCATTCTATGGTGTTGCATATGCGGTAGATCACTGTTGTCAACCTTACAAGATAGAGTTTTCATTAGATGAGATAGATGGCAAGAACATCCATTAATGTTGTCAGTGACACAATCTAAATCCAACAATATGGGGGTAAGTGTCACAGCCCAAATTTTGGTAAGCCTTCTTTGACATTCCTCTAAACAACTAAATTTTTGAACCAACAAAAACTTTTACTCAAAGTGGTGTTCTGTTTGATTTTGGTGTTTTCATTCTTGCTTGATCTTGTGATCTTGTTAATAGTGGTATAGGTGTGGGACGCGGATTTGTTGAGCTCGGGCTCGTTTCCTCCTGGTAACGTGTCTAGGCCCAATTGGTTGCAGGTCTGAGCAATTAAATGACCAGGTGACATACGATTTGAAATTACTCTGGGACACGTCGGCACCGCGTCTTCTACAAGCAACAGGATATGTTGTACCATCAGCTCATAACTCATAAGAATCAAAGAGGTGATACCTTTCTTTTTCTTGCGGGGATCAACAGGTGAATTTAGACTACTATTAAAAGAGCAAACTTGTTGGGATACATTAAATCTGAGCCATTTAATATCCGATCGTCCCAATGTTTGACAACTCAACAATGTCCGTTTTGGACTGTTTTGCCCTCCCACCAAATCACATAATACGACTAAATTGCCACCGTACCCTTTCGTTTCTTTTAAAGGCCGAGGCGGTAGCCGCTGCCGGACCATGCGATCGCGCCGGCGGCCGAGGCGCGAGTCAGCGGCGACCGCGCCAACGAGCGGCAGCAGCAGCACGGTCCGGACCATGCACTCGCGCCGGCGGCCTACCGACTACCGAGGCGCGAGTCCGCCGCGACTATGTCCACGAGCGGTACCAGCAGCCCGATCTGTTGAGAGACGTGATCCTCGGCGGAGACCGCGCCCACGAGCGGCAGAAGCAGCACAATTGAGACGACGCGTTTGTGCCGGTGGACGCGGCCGCGGTTGACATGCCTAGCGGGCCGGACAGGTACACAATTAGGTTGCCCTCCGCGCGTGCGCAGTGCGCTCGACGAAGCCCACGACTCCATCAATCGGCAGGATTACCGACGATGAAGAGCGCGGCGCACCAGCCAACCCGGCCGTCGGGTGGGTCTGAACGTGGGAGTAGCAGTAGCCTGCTGGACTTCATGGTTTCGCACCCTGGAATTCGCCTCCGCCTGAGAGAGGTGATGCCGGTGCATGATCTGTTCACTAGAGCTTACAGCTCTCCCCATTTTCTCTCCCGGCCTTGGAGGTTCGCACGGACTCTGTCCCCTGTGGCGTTTTCGACCTTGTGTCGCCTCTCCTTTGCCCTTGACTCCAGATCTCCCTGCCGGCCTCTCTCCTGCTCGCTGCCGGCGGCCATGGTGGCCGGCGATGGGTCGGAGGGTGGTCTGGCTTTTCTTTTCTAGCTTCTCTCCGGCAAATAACGAGGCGGCCAGATCCAGATCCGCCCCTGTCCTGTTTTTTTCTCCTCTCCCTCAAGCTCATGGTGATGGCAGCGAGGCGGAGGGATGGACTAGGATAGAGGGTGGCTCTTATGCTGGCACCTCTTGGCCAAGTAGGTTTAGATCTTTGGTTGTTGCTTCTTCTTTTCGAGTTTTCGTGCTGTTTGTCTGGTTCCTTTGCTTCCTTCTTCTTCTTGGTGGTCCTCCGGCGACTCGCAGCGGCGCCGGAGACGGGCTGCTCCCCTTCTGCTTCTCAGATCCATGGAGGATCTTGTGCAGAGATGGAGTTGGTCCAAGCCTTCCCAATAAAACCGCTTGCCGTATCCTCTGTTTTGCAGATCGAGAGAAGGCGCAGTGCTGTCTTTTTCTGGCTGGCCGCTGTGGCGAGAAGAAGAGATGGTGCTACTGCTCTTATTCAAGATTTGTGAAGCAGCTTCTGCTGCAGCTAAGAGCTCCACACGCGGTGGTTCTATTTGCCGCTGCGATCTTCGGTCAAGAAGGTGACCAGCTTGCAACCTCCATGGCGGAGGCTTCTTCAACCCAGCGCCAGTGCTCGGTGGTTCGATGCGTCCAAGTGGTTTGTCCCCGGCCGTATCGAGCTTGCTGGCGGCTGTGGTTGCTCGCCGGAAGGGAGAGTCCGAGCTCCTGGTGCTCCGATGATCTCGGTGCCTTGTGCGTCTGGAGATCGCCGGCGAGAGGTGGTGGAGGCTCCCTAGGACCCAATTGCGTTCACATTTTTTGTTCTAGGGTGCTCTGTGTAATTGTTCTGGCCCTTTCTTCGAATTTCTGGTCTTTTAGGGCAATAGATGCAAAGGGTTCAGATGTAATTTGTACCTACCACTGGGTTTTATGAATATGCAGCAGCGGGATCTTCGGATCCCACCCCTTGTACAAAAAATAAAAAAAGAGCTTACAGCTGAACTTGGAGGAGTATTTACTACTAGCACGTGCCTTGTTTGATCGAGACGGGACCTGTATAGATCGAGTTAACGACGACACTATTCAAAGTGCTACATGTTCCTCAAGTGATCTAAGAGATGCAGATTTTCCTTTGAACTTGTATATCATGTTCCTAGGAGTTTTAGTTGAGAACTGTTTTAGCTGTTTGCACGTCAGGTTGGTATTTTCCCATTGCTTTTTAAATTTTTTACGGTCCTACTATGTGGCTCAGAACTGTATTTGGCTGTTTGCACGTCAGGTTGGTATTTTCCTATTGATTATTCAGCAGTATTTTAAACAGTATCTGGCCAATGCAGATAAGTGGGAGAGAGAGTAGCGCAAAGGATGAGGTTCCTACAAGAATTAGTCCATGTGAAAACAAGGTATACTTGTAGATGTATGAGATTTGGGGAGCCTCTAAACATGAAACTTCGTTTGATTAATGTGATTATTTCTCTATTTTTTGCATGCTATCTTTTTTTTTGCTAAATGGTTCTAAATTTTGAAAGTTCTTGTAAACTATGCCATGAATTTCCCTTTTTCAGTTTACCTGCATGTTGTTGGCATGGAATCCAAATACTACTTTCATCTAAAGACTCAACTGCTATGCAATCATTGTGTTCTTTTTGGAGAAACAAGTAATGAATTATTTTGCATCCGGAAAGCATCCTCGATCTGGGAGAGAAAAGATGAAGAACACCTTGGACGTAGTATAACATAAATGCTAGCGTTATGCTTTATTGGTGTTACGACAATTGACCTTGGATGCACCTGAAACGGGTTTTGTTTCCAGCCAGTTGGTGAATATATATTTGATTGTGAAGTCAAGAAAACATGCGGTCTAGCCTTTTCTCAATCTACAAATCTAATTGGCGATGCATCTTAACTTTTGATATAAGCTCGCTTCATGCACACGATGTATACTGCGTTGTTATGATACGAAGTTATTGAGATATAATAAAAGAAATAATCCAATCCACGTAGAACTTGGTCTTTTTCACCTGTAAATTGTCCCATTTAATTATAAATACGTGCGTTGCACGTACATACCAACTAGTTTAATAAATCAGGGTCGCGTGGAGGACAACGTATATGTTGATTTTTGTTTTTCGTGAATGTATATGTTGCCTTCATATACCCGCAGTATAAGTCGAAGCCTCCTTTTAAATATTTTTTACTTACTTCATTTGCATAAAAGTGCATTGGCAAATTTAAGTTTCAACCAACTAACTAGAAGGAGGTCTAGTTGGCAAGAGAAAAGGTTCTTCCAGTAGAGATCACATGTTCCATGAGTGCGGCGAATTCGCGATATGGAGGCCTAGCTCCACAAAGAACGATACTTAAAAAAAACAAAATCGACATATTTGAGTTTTAGAAAATTCGTAAATCTTTTCCTAGTTGTAGATATGTCGAGATCTATCACCGTGCAAATCTTCATGAAAAAATCGTTATATTTTGTCCTGGGCAAAAACTTCAAATATGTAAATCTCGATCGGTGAATAGTGCACAATTTCAAAATTTCGAATTTTGCTAGATTGTCATACTTCTGTAGCCTATAATAATACGACTTTTGCATTAAAATTTTGATCAGTTATAGATCTTGAGATTATCTACACTTAGGATTTTTGTTCCTATTTTTTAAAGATAAAAAAGAAGATTTAGAATTTTTTAAAATACTGAAATATGTGTAGCCCGGGCTCCATTTTAACTTTCCGCCCGTTCCATCCACAATATTAAATACATACATGAACACAAACGTCATAGTAAGATCTCATTGGGGAATGTATATACATGAACAAGAAGGCAGATTTGGTGCACATGAGCACGGGTGAGAGCTCGATTTAGATTTTTGTCACCTCAAATTTTATCAGATTCTGTTTAGTCTCGAATACAAAGTATTTGAAATTCATATTTTGCATATTTGTGGGATACATTATTGACTACATCTTGATTTTCTTCAATTGTTTTTGAAACTTATACTTATTTTTTTTGATTTTTTATACAGCGGGAGCCTGTAGCTCGGAAGAGATACAAATCTCCACTCAAAACCGTGTCCTTGGTACGACGTTCAGACTACGCACAATGTCGTATCATAGGTTGTATCATACATTCCATGCATGCAAAAATCTGACGTGGCACTATAATTAATGATGAGAGAAGAGGTAGTGGTATCATAGGTAGATATCGTAACATAACGCATTCCAATGCAAATTGAGTCTATAAACCTAATAATTGCACCATTACATGATACTAGAATTATTATGATACTACCCACTGTGGAGTTAGTAACATAGAGTAGTATCATGTGCATGATACCACTATATGATACTTCCCACTGTGAGGAGTATATGTTACTCCCCACTATGACTAGGGTCTTAAATGGCCACGCGTTGGAACCTACTTTCGTATAGGTACAACCGTACAGGTATTTGATACACACAGCAAACATATGTACATTCACTAATACATGGTGCATTTAATGATCCTAGCAGGTTGGCGTAGTACAATTTCTGGGTCCAAACGAGCTCGGGAGCTCTTCTGAGTTTTCGTATAGGTGTGACTCTTGTTTGCTTGTTTGAAATGTAAACCAAACTAAAATTGACCTCAACTCTTAAGAAAAAAATTCCTAAAAGCTTAAACCCTATAATAAGACTCTGTAAAATCCCTCTCTTTGATTCAGTTTTTGGAGTCTTAATTTTTGGACCAAAGTTGTTATTTAATTCTGGCTTCTTCCATGGTATTGGAGTAATATGTTAGTACTTCATAGTAAAGCCAAGAGTTTTCATTTTGGGAGTTGTCTACGATTTAAAATCATGCTCCCAAGTTGCTATGAAAAACTCAGGACTGGAAAACCAGTATTAACATACCCTTTTACCCCAATTAATTCTCCAAGCTAAACTTGTTTTCTGGATGATTATTTTGTTTTTCATCCATGCCTGTGGTGTATACTGATTTATAAAAATCATTGCACCCATATTTGAGTTGCCTAAGGCCTTAATTCAATCAGGTTTATAAGGCTAGTTGTTAACAGAAATTTAGGACTTAGAAATTTTCACCAAGTCTGGAACTCTGAATTTTTCTGAATTTGCTTTTCGGCCGAATTCGAATTTGGTTCAAATTGTGGTTCAAACCTCACTCAAAACCCCACCTAACCCTACCCTTTTGCTCACCCATCTACTCTAGTGCACTTGGTGCACTTGTGGCGTGCCAGGAGGGCGTGCACGGGCGTGCCAGCCCGACGTCCACCGTGAACACCTCCCACTCAACTCGCACACACACACGACCACGAACTTGTTCACCTTGTCACGGTGCACCACACCCACGCCTGCACCGTATCCCCGAAATCCCGCGCACGCGAGGAGGCTGGAAACGGCCGAGACCAGCACGGCCAACCCGAGCGCGCGCAAGGGCATGATTGCCTCAAACCCGTCGCTCTCCCCCTCGTTTCTACCCCAGCCCATCATCACACCACCCTCCACTCGGCAGAGCACGCAGACGGCGTCAATACCGCCCCGGTTGCCCAACGAGCGAGCGGCAGAGCCACCCGCTGTCTGCTCCCTCTCTCTCCTGTTGCACCCGACCCCTTTTAGACCAAACCCCAGTGCGTCACTGCGCCATTCCACACCCCCACCCTTGCCTCTCCACCTCCCATAGCCTGCTCTGCTCCTCCCGCTCTCTGTGAGCGAGGAGAGGCGTGAACTCACCGTCGACCACCGCATCGGGCAGAGAAGGGTTGACGTCGATTCCCTGCACCTTTCTCCGCCATTGTTGGCCCGACTGCTAGCCCTGCTCGAGGAACACCTTGTTTACACTTGTGTTCTTCCTCTCGTGTCCACAGATCGACGTGACCGTCCCGGACCCGAGCAAAGCATCCGCAGCCACCACGACGGAGCACACAACGCCGGCAAGATCTGCGACTTTCCTTGGCCCCGGCGACCTTCCGCAACCCCTTCCAACCCTCGTCGTCTCTCTTCATCGCCCCTAGGTGAGCTACCGTGGATCCACCATCTCCAAGTGTCGGATCCCGCCATTGCTAGGGTTCATCCCGAGCTCGTGCAGGGTCGACGATGGGCGGCTCATCTTGCGATGGACGGCCACGTACCTGTTCGCTTAAGTGACACAGACGCGTGGGCCGAATCTTGCTGCTGGGCCGTGTACAGTAGCAGATCTGGCCCATCTAATGTTTTTCTCTGTTATTTTTCCTTTTTCTGTGAATAGCTATTTCTGTCCTGTAGATTTAATTCAAATAAAAATAGTTAAGCTTCATATTTGTGCAAAACAAAATTTACAGTGGTAACCCAATGAGTTTAGAACCATATGCAACTTGCAGAAATGAAAAATAAATTGTTGTGTAACTTTGATAAATGTTGTTCTGTCACTGGTCAGAATCACTGTTTTGTGCACAACTTGAGATGCTTTTAACCAAAATTTGTGAATCAAATTGTTTTGGGTAGCCCTTGGCAGTAACTTCCACTAGAAATTTGTCTCATATGATTTGGATGTCTAGGACAAAAGTTGTATGCATTTCTAGATTCAGCCAGTGAGCACTTTGAACATTTTTCATAATTTCTGTAAGTAAAATTTTGGACCAAACCCAATTGGATTAGTTTCTAATAATAACAGAGAACCCAAATCCAACTTTGCATGATTGTTTGACAAACAGAACATTTTAGATGTAATATTTGGTAGAAGTGCTGTTTCTGCCTCTAATAAAAGAAAAAAAATTAAATGCCTTTATTATGAAAATGTCGTTTGTGTTATTTGCTGAATGTTTTGGCACTGTTACATGCTTGTTACTGTTGTTTAGATTGTTAGTATATGTTAGTACTGTTAGTGTCTTGTGCTAAGTTTGAATTGTGTAAAGCTTGTGTGGTTAAGTGATGCTTAAAAATTTCAAAAATTGTTTAATTATGCTTGTGTTGCTTGATAATGTATATGAGCTAAATAACCATCTTCAACAACAAAAATTGCCTCTGGTTTTTTAAGTTTGTAGTAGTGCTTAGCCTTGCAAGTTAGTTGTAATCCCTAAAAGTTGGTTAATCACTACTTTAACCCTAATTGTAGAAAAATAAATAGTGTTGTGATTGCCAAACTTGTTTGATAAATATTAGTCTTGCACCATGATTGTTGCTTGTTAGATTTGCTTGATTTTTTTTGGTGTGTCTTGCTGTATGTTGATTGTGTTCTTTTCATTTTCGTGACGCTAGAAAATCACGAGGAAGAGATTGCAGCTGAGGGATTTTGTGGAGATTGTATTGACCATCAGAACCAGGGACAAACCACTGAGCAAGGCAAGACATCTTAAAAGCTTGCAACTTATCTACTTATTTTGTTTTACCTATTTATATATATATTATTGCATTCTTTATACCTACTTATATAGACACCCCAAATTCTGGTATATTCCAGACCAGTAGCAAAAATTGTAGGACACCCTACCCCAACCCCCTTATTACTAGTTTAACAACAACAACAACAACAAAGCCTTTTTTTCCCAAACAAGTTGGGGTAGGCTAGAGTTGAAACCCATAAGATCTCGAAACCAGGTCATGGTTCTGTCACATGGATAGCTAACTTCCACGCAGCCCTATCCATGGCTAGTTCTTTGGTGATATTCCAATCCTTCAGATATCTTTTAACAGACTCCTCCCATGTCAAGTTTGGCCTACCATGACCCCTCTTAACATTCTCATCCCGCTTTATCCGTTCGGTATGCAATGGCGCTTCTGGAGGCCTACGTTCTATATGACCAAACCATCTTAGACGGTGTTGGACAACCTTCTCTTCAATTGGTGCTACCCCAACTCTCTCACGTATATCATCATTCCTAACCAGGTCCTTTCTTGTGTGGCCACATATCCATCTCAACACGCGCATCTCCGCTACACCTAACTGTTGGATATGTCGTCTCTTGGTCGGCCAACATTCTGCGCCATACAACATCGCAGGTCGAATCGCCGTCCTATAGAACTTGCCTTTTAGCTTTTGTGGCACTTTCCTATCACAGAGGACGCTAGAAGCTTGGCGCCACTTCATCCAACCAGCTTTGATTCGATGACTCACATCTTCATCGATATCACCATCCTTCTGGAGCATAGACCCCAAATATCGAAAGGTGTCTTTCTCAGGTACCACCTGTCCATCAAGCCTAACCTCTTCCTCCTCGTGCCTAGTAGTACTGAAACTGCACCTCATGTACTCAGTTTTGGTTCTACTAAGCCTAAAACTTTCGATTCTAGAGTCCGCCTCCACAGCTCTAACTTTCTATTAACCCCCGCCCGACTATCGTCAATTAGCACCACATCATCCGCAAAGAGCATACACCATGGGATATCTCCTGTATATCCCCTGTGACCTCATCCATCACCAAAGTAAAGAGATAAGGGCTCAAAGCTGACCCCTGGTGCAGTCCTATTTTAATTGGAAAGTCATCGGTGTCGCCATCACTTGTTCGAACACTTGTCACAACATTATCATACATATCCTTAATGAGGGTAATGTACTTTGTTGGGACTTTGTGTTTCTCCAAGGCCACCACATGACATTCTGTGGTATCTTATCATACGCCTTCTCCAAGTCAATGAACACCATATGAAGATCCTTCTTCTTCTCCCTGTAACTCTCCATAAGTTGTCGTACCAAGAAGATGGCTTCCATGGTAGACCTCTAGGCATGAAACCAAATTGATTTTTGGTCACGCTTGTCAATCTTCTTAAACGGTGCTCAATGACTCTCTCCCATAGCTTTATTGTATGGCTCATCAACTTGATTCCACGGTAATTAGTGTAACTTTGAACATCCCCCTTGTTCTTGAAGATTGGCACTAATGTACTCTGCCTCCATTCTTCGGGCATCTTGTTTGACCGAAAAATGAGGTTGAAAAGTTTAGTTAGCCATACTATCGCTATGTCTCCAAGGCCTCTCCACACCTCGATGGGGATACCATCAGGGCCCATTGCCTTGCCTCCTTTCATCCTCTTCAAAGTCTCCCTAACCTCAGCCTCCTGGATACGCCGCACAAAGCGTCGGCTGGTATCATCGGAGGAATCGTCTAGCTCAATGGTAGAGCTCTCATTCTCTCCATTGAACAGGTCGTCGAAGTACTTTCGCCATCTACGCTTGATCTCTTCGTCCTTCACGAGGAGTTGATCCGCTCCGTCCTTTATGCATTTGACTTGTTGACATCCCTCGTCTTCCTTTCTCTCGTCTTCGCCATCTTATAGATGCATCTTTCGCCTTCAATGAGGTTCACTCTGAACTTCTGCCAGAAGACAAAGTGAGAATTGTTGATGAGCTGAAGGCAAAAGATGGACCTACACTGATGATTGGTGATGGCATGAATGATGCCCCGGCATTGGCTAAGGCTGATGTCGGAATATCCATGGGTGTATCCGGTTCAGCCGTTGCAATGGAGACGAGCCACATTACTCTGATGTCGAATGACATCCGCAGGATTCCCAAGGCTATCAAGTTGGCAAAGCAGACACGCCGTACTATCATCAGGAACATTGTAACCTCGGTGCTTACAAAGCTTGCAATCGTTGCCCTTGCATTTGCCGGTCATCCACTTATTTGGGCAGCAGTCCTTGCTGATGTTGGTACATGCTTGCTGGTGATCATGCACAGCATGCTGTTGCTGAGAGAGAAAGACAGTGGAAAGGGCAGCAGTCATGATCATCACCATGAGAATGGATCTCATTCAAAGAAATGTTGCACTTCGCATCATGGATCTCATTCAAAGAAGCATGACACTACCCACCACTGTTCAGATGACCATCACCATGAGCATAAATCAGCAGGAAGTTGCGTAGATTCTTCGTGTTTAGACACTGGTAGAGGTCCTCATACGCCCGACCCCTTGCCTTGCTCAGCGCTCGCTTTGCGGCCTTCTTTGCCCCCTTGTATATCTCCACGTTGGTTGCACTCCTGTCCAGGTATAGGCGTCTAAAACAGTCCTTCTTCTCCTTAATAGCCTTCTGGACCTCAACGTTCCACCACCAGGTATCCTTAGCATCCCTTCTACTTCCCCTGGTCACCCCAAACTCCTCTGATGCAATCTTCCGAATGCAAGTCGCCATCCTCATCCACATACTATTTGCATCGCCTCCTTCCTCCCAAGGGCCCTCCTTAAAAACCCTCTACTTAAAAGCTTGAGCTGCCTCTCCCTTTAACTTCCACCACTTTGTTCTAGCAACTTTTGGGCGCTTATCCCGCTGGACACGAATCCAAAAACGGAAGTCAGCCACCACCAGCTTATGTTGATGGACAACACTCTCTCCAGGTATCGCCTTACAATCAAGGCAAGCGCGTCTATCTTCTCTTCGAGAGAGGACAAAATCAATCTGGCTAGAGTGTTGGCCACTACTGAAAGTCACTAGGTGTGATTCTCTCTTTCTAAAGAGGGTGTTAGCTACGACCATGTCGTAGGCTAGGGCGAAGCTTAAGACATCCTCCCCTTCTTGGTTCCTGATGCCATATCCAAACCCCCATGCACCCCTTCAAAACCTGTGTTAGATGTACCCACATGGCCATTGAGGTCTCCTCCTATGAAGAGCTTCTCACCAGTAGGTACTCTCCTAACCAAGTCCTCGAGACCTTCCCAGAACTCTCTCTTGGTGCTCTCATTGTGGCCTACTTGCGGGGCATACGCGCTGATAACATTGAGAACTAAGTCCCCAATAACCAGCTTGACTAGGATAATCCGGTCTCCTTGCCTCTTGACGTCCACTACTCCATCCTTGAGGCTCTTGTTGATCAAGATGCCTACCCCATTTTTGTTTGAGGTTGTCCCCGTGTACCACAGCTTAAAGCCGGTATCCTCCACCTCCTTCGCCTTCTGTCCCTTCCATTTGGTCTCTTGGACGCATAGGACATCAACACGCCTCCTTATCGCCGTATCAACTAACTCCCGTAACTTGCCCGTCAGGGACCCTACGTTCCAGCTACCTAAGCGGATCCTCCTAGGCTCGGCTAACTTCCTTACCCTCCGCACTCGTCAAGTCAAATGCGAAGACCCTTGCTCATTTTTCACTACACCCGGCGTCGATGCAGCGCGCCACTAAGGATGCGACGACCGATCCTTGCTCACTTATCACCGTATCCAGATCAAGATACGGCGCACCACCAAGGGGGTGGCGGCCCGGCCCTTGCCCATTTGACACCACACCCGGGTTCCGATATGGCGCGTCGCTAAGAGGGTTACGCCCCAACGAGGTTCTTTTGGGTTTCATCTCCATAAGAGTGGCTGGGTTTTTTTCGTTGGCTTGCCAAGCCTATCACAACCCTCCTCCTTTATCCGGGCTTGGGACCGGCTATGTTTAGACAACATAGGCAGAGTTAAATGGGCAAGAAAGATGAAAATTTTAGGATGGGCACCCTTGTGTTGTTTTTGGAAAAACAAAAATGATTTATGAAAAACCCCTTGGGAAGGTGGGACCTTGCCTAAGTGGTGGTATGGATATGAAGGAATATTGGAAGAGCGTTTTTTTTTCTAAAAACGACACATAACCTAGTCTTTGCTGGAAAACCTTACCGTACAACCACATTACTCCAAATGGGCACGGGGCTTAATTGAAGCTTGTTTGTGTTAGTATGTGATTATTACCTCAATTGGCTATAAGGGTTAGAGTCCCTTGAACCGAAATGTCGCCAGGAGAGTGAGACGGGACATACCAAGAGGGGGATTAAGTTTACCCCCCGGTTGCAACAGTTGGGTCTCCTGCCATGGCGGTGTGTTGTTGGGGATAACCGGATCGATACGGCCAACTCACTCGGTGCCGGGGAGAACAAACCCAATCGCAGAGGTAGTCATATACTAGCATAGACATAGTGGACGTTAGGACAGGTCATCTGATGTGTACATGCTGTCTCGGACAGTCCGTGAATGAATCACGCAGATGTACTTGATCTTGTGGTGAAAGTGTACAAGCTCTGCAGAGTCAAAACTATTCGAATAGCCGCGTCCGCGGTCAAGGACAGTTGAAAGGCCATGTAGCTGGCATTGTGTCGGATGTTTTAAAAAATGGAGTGTGTTGAAAAGAAACTGAGTACTTGGAAGTACTGTATGGACCGGGAATGATCGTACCTTGGAGGTAAAGTGTTTTGAAGGAAAAACTTCGGAGGGGCCTTAGTCCCAAGAAGTTCTGCAAAGAAAATCTTTCCTTTAAATGTTTTTACTAAAACCTCGATGATACGTGTTATCTACGAGAGAAAAACTATACTATATATCTTTTGAAGTATCTTTTTCAACAAAGATATAGAGATATTGAGCAACCATGGTGAATCTTCCATCCACCATGGGTAGTGAGCCCTAACTATAGCCTACCTACCACAGCCGCAAAAATCATACTTGCATATAGTAGCTTGTTTTTGGATAGAGCTTTGCAAGTACATTCAAATGTACTCATATGGTTTCGCCCCTGGCTATTGTCCTAGCCAGAACACTACTACGAGGAGCCTCAGGAGGAGGAGGCTGGAGAAGATGAAGGCTTCATCGACGACTATTCAAACTAGGACGTCTCCTGGTCAGCAGCCTGTAGGTTTTTATGGCGTTGACATGGGCTTTATCGCGTTTGGTTAAGACTTCCACCGTGTTATGTTATTCCTACCCTGCGTGGCAGCTATTTGAGACTTGGTCATGTGATCATTTATTGTAAGACTTGTGAGACGTGTAATGGATGTGGAACTTCTGTTTTACCAACTTCTGTAATGTGTTGTTCACGACTGGATGATCTGGGATCATGAATGTATGCACATTGGAGGTCTCGGACTGCTAGTTCGGGGTCCCCATAGTAAGCCAAGAGATGGCACGTCTAGCTATATGTGCGTGACTTAAGCGGTTTCAACATATATTCCAAAGAAGAAATCAACTGTCTAGTGGGTCTCTGGCAAGATATAGAACCCCTCTGCATCCTTGCTGTGACCATGTGCCGGTATTCTTTATCTTTGATTCCACTAGTCACAGTCGACGAACTTCCGAACTCAGGTGGATGTGTGATATATTGCCCTACTTACATCGATATCCAGTACCTGTAATTTTTAGTCATTTGGCATATGTAAACAAGTCAAGTAGCTGATGTACTAAGTAGTTTCCACTGAATAAAATCTTCAAGAATATTGCTTTGTTGTTCCGTGTTTTATCCATTTTATCTTGTTTTTTTATGGCTTTGGGGCTTGGTTAGAAGTCGCCTGCTTGTGTAGCTTCATGGATACAAATATGTAGTCATTGGTGATACTAGAACCTGCAAAGATTTAGAAAGTGGCTGCACCATAAGCTAGGTTTATACTGCAAAGTGGTTCAGCAGTCTAGATTTATAGAACAAACGTGGATGGTAACATCGAGTGTGAAAACTGCCCTGGATGATGCGAAAACTAGCTCGGCCAATTTGATTCTAGGCCAGGCTTTTATGAGATCCACCAAAGGGGATAGTATTTAAACCTTGCCTAAAATAAAGATGAGAAAATAAATGAATGTAAACACGACATTTTTATTTCTTTGCGCATGATAAAACCCATCCTCCTGAACCAAAGGTGGGACAATTAATTACTCCTTTAAAGGGGCATACCATGTTGTGTTTGATACTTTTTCTTTTCTCCTTCTCTACAGATGTGTGTTTTCATATGGGTCGTTATACGGATCGAGTGTACCAGCGTCAATCTTTGTGGATCTTTCTGGTGGTGGTGGTCGTGTTTGTGGCTACTAAATTCAGAGTTGTCGTCTCTAACCATCGAGCGATCCATGGAGTGAGTTTTAATAGAACTAGATGATGCCCCGCGCATTGCTGCGGATACTTTTGTCAATAAACATTTTATCTCAAATACAAAGTAATACTTTGAGTAGGCTTACCAAAATAACTAAACTTATAACCAGCAACCAAGAATGGTATTAGAATACATTGTGGTTGCATATTACTGGAGTCCTTAAAAAGGTGTCAATGTTTATCAAAGATTAGGAAGCTTCTTCATAGCTAGCTTATCTTTTCGGGTTTGAAATAGCACATTGCATAATGTACTTGCAGAAACAATCTTGGTTCTATTGCTAATCAATTGAAATGGAGGGAACAAAGAAGATATAATTAAATGTGAGATGCAATTGACATATTGAAAGTGACTTCTATTTTTTTTCCTTGGTGAGTAAACTACAACTATATATTTGCCATCCCATAATTTTTTCCTTGTGTTTTTGAATGTCTTGCTAATGTTTCGGAAATGACCTGACAGGAAATGTAAAAAGAACAGTTGAACAAAAAATAAACACGGATGTAAAACGTGGTCTTTGGAGTACCTTATTAATATTACAAATTAAATTGAGAGAAATGTCAACATAACATAGCAGGAACAAAGTTAGTGAAGATGAAATATCAGCAGACGATAACACACAGCCGGTTGAATAGCATAGACGTAAAGAAGTTGAAGCAAGAGTTAACCACAATTAAATTGGCACCAGACCAATGAAAACCTTGCTGCAACCTGCAACCCGTCAACGTACCTTGTGTGGACTCCAGGCCACCACGTGAGTGTCTGGCATTTCTTTAAGCAGTGCTGGAGCACCAGAACGTCCCACGGATAGTGTGTAGTTCACCAATAAGCACGACTATGATATGGCGATGAAGAAATTGACGGAGAGGCCGCAAGAACCACATCGATCAGAGCAGGGATGTCGACAGCGAACGGTCATGGAGGCGATCAAAAAACATGGCAGCTCCGCAAGCACGAAACATAGAAGAAGCTAGCCAAATATGTAAAATCTCATCTACAGATGTCCTTGTACCCGCTAAGGCAGTCCTGCGCGGCGAAAAATCAATATCATAAACTCAACTCTATAAGGAAAAGAGGGATGAAGCTCCGAATCAGCCGTTCCGCTTGTCGCCCTTCAGACTGCTCGAGACCTCTTTGGGAGAAGAAGGTATAGAATTCAGCGTATATGACGCCCTTCAATCTTCCCTCATCTCCATCTGTCGCCATGGCAACAGTGGTCGTCTGGTTGAGTCACTGGATCGCTGATGTATTCAGAAATTGAGATGTTATATTTATATTAGAAAGTAGAGCAATAGGAACAGACGATGTTTAAAGTGGATGGATTGCTCGTAGGACTCGAGGAGTCAGAGTGCTAAAGTGTGAATTGATTTTGAAGGACCGAGGGAAGCATAATATACGACATTAAGGACAGCACAAATTGAGAGGCCGTTTCCCTCAATAACACTCGCTCTCGCTGCATGTGAAACGGCAAAGTGAGACGATCTGCTTATAGTTATATAGGATGCGACGCTTGGTGATTAGTATACTCGGGGGAGGGAATCCAACGTGGATGGTTGGATGACATGGACCAATTAGAGACTTGCTGATGTGTATGGCTTGCATGTTGAGAGAAATCTAGTAGTGGGTCATTCCTATTTAGATATAGAAGATATCCACTTTTCTAGATCTTGTCTTCCTGTTCAGATCCTAACTTTTTTTTCTCAACGACATTGTTATGGAAGCTAAAAAATGCATCCCGGGTGATGGTGACTCTGCCTAGATCTAGTGGATCACAATTGCCATCAAAGTCTTATGAGATCATCGACAACTCATTCTATGTTGTTGCATATGCGGTAGATCACTGTTGTGAACCTTACAAGATAGGGTTTTCATTCGACGAGATAGATGGCAAGAACATCCATTAATGTTGTCACTAACACAATCTAAATCCAACAATATGGGGGTAAGCCAAGAGATGACACGTCTAGCTATATGTGTGTGGCTTAAGCAGTTTCGACATATATTCCAAAGAACAAATCAACTGTCTAGTGGGTCTCTGGCATGATATACAACCCCTCTGCATCCTTGTTGTGACCATGTGCCGGTATTCTTTATCTTTGGTTCAACTAGTCACAGTCTTCCAAACTCAGGTGGATGTGTGATATATTGCGCTACTTACATCGATATCCAGTGCCTGTAATTTTTTTGTGATTTGGCATATGTAAACAAGTCAAGTAGCTCATGTACTAAGTAGTTTCAACTGAATAAAATCTCCAAGAATATTACTTTGTTGTTCCGTGTCTTATCCATCTTATCTTGTTTTGTATGGGATTGGGGCTTTGTTAGAAGTCACCTGGTCGTGTAGCTTCATGGGTACAAACATGTAGTTGTAGGTGATCTTATAACTTGCAAAGATATAGAAAGTGGTTGCACCATAAGCTAGGCTTATACTGCAAAGTGGATCAGTAGTCTAGATTCTTAGAACAAATGTGGATGGGCCAAACTAGCATTAACTATGGATATCATCTTCTTATCTCGTATTTAAGTACTGCTTGGTTTAGAAGAAGAAATGTTCCCTCTTTTTTTAGAAACACATCAAGTGCCGCTTTATTTTTATGATGTATTAATTCGTTGATGTTGGTTTATGATAAAATAACTTTGGCATTTTCAATGACATCGTACTTCATTTATGTTTTGAGATTTTCTTTACTCTATGTGAGTTGTGTGTGACTTGTGTTTGGCGTATATGTTTCACTTCCCCTGGCACCAAAAGATAGGACATTTACTCTTTTTAAAGGGGCATGTCATGTCATGTTTTTTTTAAACGAATGCGGTAGGGGAAGCCCCTACAGCGGATTTTGTTTTTGATTAGTAAGAACCCAAAGCTGCGTCTGTTAGGACTTGAATTTGGGTGTCTGGATTGTACATCCACTTCCCTAACCAAGTGAGCTATGCTCACTTCTTATACCATGTCGTGTTTGATACTCCTTCTTGTCTCCCTCTCTACACAAGTGTGTTTTCATATGGGTCGTTCTACGGATCTAATGGACTGGCGTCGCCGTCGTGTTTGTGGCTGCTATATTCGGGGTTGTCTCTCTAACCATTGGGCGATCCATGGACTGATTTTAATAAAATTTCCTCTTTTCTATATCTTTTCTTCCTTTTTAGATCCTAACATTTGTTCTTAACGACATGGTTATGGAAGTTAACAAATACATCACTGTTGATGGTGACTCTGCCTAGATCTAGTGGATCGCAATTGTCATCAAAGTCTTATGCAGATCATCGGCAACTCATTATGTTGTCAACCTTACAATATAGTGTTTTCATTATTCCACGAGATAGAAATCAACAACATCCATTATTGTTGTTGCCGACACTATCTAGATCCAACAGTATGGGCGTAAGCCAAGAGATGGCACGTCTAGCTAGACGTGCGTGGCTTAAGAAATTTCAACATATGTCCCAAAGAACAAATCAAGTCCCGCTTTATTAACAATAAAATAACTTTGGCATTTTCAATGATGTTTTGTTTCATTAATGTATTGAGATTTTCTTTACTCTATGTTAGTTTTGTGTGACATGTGTTTTGTATTTTTTGCTTGATGGTGTATATGTTACGCTTCTCCTGGCACCAAAAGGTAGGACAATTACTCCTTTTAAAGGAACATTCCATGTCGTGTTTGATACTCTTTCTTGTCTCCCTCTCTGCACATGTGTATTTTCATATGGGCCGTTCTATGGATCTAATGGACCAGCGTCGATGTTGCGGATCTTTCTAGTGGTTGCCGTCATGTTTGTGGCTGCTAGGTTCGGAGTTGTTGTCTCTAACCATCGGGCGATACATGGATCTTGTCTTCCTTTTTATATTCTAACATTGCTTCTCAGCGACATGGTTATGGAAGCTAACAAGTGCATCACGGTTGATGGTGACTCTGGCCTAGATCTAGTGGATCACAGTTGACATCAAAGTCTTATGTAGATCGTCGGCAACTCATTCTATGGTGTTTTATATGCAGTAGATCACTGTTGTCAACCTTACAAGACATTGTTTTCATTCGACGAGATAGATGGCAACAACATCCATTATTGTTGTCGCTGACACAATCTAGATCCAAAAGTATGGGGGTACGCAAAGAGATGGCACATCTAGCTAGACGTGTGCGGCTTAAGCAATTTCAACATATGTTTCAAAGAACAAATCAACTGTCCGACAAGATATATAACCCATGTGCATCCTTGTTGTGATCATGTGCCTTTTTTGTCTTTGGTTCCACTAGTCACCATCGACAAACTTCCGGACTCGGGTTTATGTGTGATATAATGCGCTACTTACATCGATATGTCGTACCTACAATTTTTAGACTGATTTCGCATATGTAAACAAGTTGAGTACCTATTGTACTAAGCAGTTTCCACTGAATAAATCTCCAAGAATATTGCTTGTTGTTCCGTGTTTCATCCGTCTTATCTTCTTTTGCATGGCCTCGGGGCTTCGTCGTCTGGTTGTGCAGCTTCATGGGTACAAACATAGAGTCAAAGGTGATCTTATAACTTGCAATGATTATGTTTACTAGATTTAGGGGTGCGCCTTGGCGCACGACCCCCCGAGCCCTGTTTTGACGACATGCCATACGCAATGCTAATAATCAACGGGTAAAAATAATTATATCCATATGTAAGATCGAAGACCAAATTAGACAAATAATCTAAAGACTATCGACAACACGTCATACACGATGCTACTGATCAACGGTTAGAAATTGCAATTTCCATGCAGCATCGCTGACTCATACGATCGGCATAAAGATCCCTCATGTAGAATGGAAGAAACCTAACTATAAACATCACCAACAGTCTATGTAAAACAACAGATGGACACCCATATCTGCTCCGGAATGTCGAGCCGCCCGACCGAAGAAAGAAGCAAACGTCCTGATGGTACAAAACACTAGCTCAAAGAAAGAGCGAAGCACACGAGGAGGACGAACCGTGAACAACACGGCTCGACCGCAGCCCGAAAAAAAAAAAGCTAATCGAAAAAGCGAGAAAACGAAAACGGAAACAGCGATAAGAAAAATAAGCAGCGAGAATAAAACACCGAGAATCAAAACAAAACGGAGAATACATGAATAAAAAGGGAGCACATGGGTTATATGGTGGTAATCGTCGTCTTTTAAGGCACAACTCTTTTGTAAGAATCCAAAAAAGTTAACGGGACGAAATTATCAATCTTGACGTCATGGTCACACTTTTTGTGCCGATAGACCAACTTATTAGAAGTTGTCGGCTTAATATTTTTGAACTCACGGTCCATGCATTAACTGATGGCAAGGCACCGGGACGTCCAAGGCGTGTGTAAGCAGGCAGACGTGTAACCGCAATTGAACAGTGACATGCCGCAGTCGGTCAAACACGGCATCTATTCCTAACTTTAAATCACGGTCTGCTCATGTGCCGCCGAGTCCAACTCGTCTCACAGATTGCATCGGTGCGCACACCTCGGTAAAGAAACATCGAGAACACCCACACGCTGCGTTAAGACGGCACAGGACGCTCGAAGCGTCGGACACATCACCTACCCACACCTGCGTCTAATAACTACATCTCCTGGTCACTCACACAGTCACCCACCCGCCTCCCACACCGCTCTTTGCCACAGACACAGTCACACACCCACCACCAGCGATAGAGCGGACAAGAGGAACAGACGATGCCATGGCAGATAAGTTGCAGGAGAAGAGTGCCGTCGCTGTAGTTGCGGCTACTAATGGCCGTGCGAGTGCTACTGCGGCCGTCGTCACCGCGGTGGTCAATCCCCTCCAGGGGCAGGTGGAGGAGAATAGTTTCGTCCCTGCCACCGTCGACTACCTGTAGCATCCGGTCGACAAGGGCCCTCATGACCACACCGCAGCTCTCATAGAGACGCCGGCGTTGGAAGGGCATTTCGACGACGAGAAAGAGAAGGTACGTACTAAAACAACCAATCAGTAGTTCACGCAGAAGTATACGTGCTTACCTGATGTGATTTCCTACCGAAACCAAACCGTTTGTCTTATCACCAAACATAAACAATGGACCATATACATACCATTTAGTTTTGGGGTTCTATAATTTTGAATTGCTGATAATATATCTATATATGCTCTCTGCCTTACAACCTGTTACCTTTTTTTTCGTCATGTTCGTGTCATTATGGACCGTGAGGTTAACCTCTCAAGAATCCCTCTCAACAACGGACACCTATCCATCTCATCGTTGTTTAAGTTAAGTAGGCTAGTTGTAAGGATTTAAATAACATACTCTAATGGTATATATACCTTGGTCCTAATTTAGTTTCATAGATTGTATTTACTATTTTATGCTTATTACAAACACTATTGCCGGTTAATTTTTGCGTTCTTCTAATATATAGGAAGCAGATTCTGATGATGATGTTGGAACCGACAAGGAATCGGTGCAAGCAAATAGCCGGCAGGACACTATCGTGAATATTCCCATTGGGGACGATACCCGAAGCATGCCGAGTTCGCTCAATCAATCCAATGCACCAACTCCTACCTTCAATGACATTTTATCCGTGTACTCGGAGAGCGAAAAAAATGGGCACTGCAGCGCAGGAAGATACTTAGAGAAATGAAGATGTGGTCGGAGATGTAGGTTTCTAGGGTTGGTGTTTACTTTAGTATTTCTTTGATGGCCAAGGAGTAAATGAGTAGGAATCTTTGGAGTGCGTGTTAAGACATGTGTCCCGTTGTTTCGTAGGTGTGTGGGAAGACTCCTTCCCTACAACCGGCCGTGCCGGCTTAGTCAGTCTGACTTAATTAATTGACATCCCTTTCTTCCGTGCAAGTCCCTCCCTTCGTCATAGTATCGTTTATCATTGAAAACTTTTCCAACATACAATTTTGTTATCAACGTGTCAACACGCTGCCTGTGTAGCTTCCCGCACGTTCTTCACATAATCATAGTACCACTAACCTCTCACACCAAACCGTCGGTTTTACCCCCTCCGGCTTCGTGAAGCCGTCGTAGGATCCTCACCTAGACCCCTGGCACTGCGACGCCTATATTCCTGACAAATGACTGCACGTAAATGTTTTTTCCCGTTAAGACCCCTTGGTCGTCTCACACCGATTTTACCTTAACGGGAGGCAGCATCGAATCTTCCTGGAGATCATTCGCCAATAGTGTGCATTAAGAGCAAATACAATAGTGGGCTTATAACCCGCCTACGTGGCACTTTTGTCTATGTGGAGGAGAGAGACAAGGAAAAAGAGAAGGAGTGGGCTCTCATGTAAGAGCCAACCTCTACGCGTTCTCCTAGGCAATAACACATACACGATGCTAATAATCAACGGGTATAAATAGTTATATCCATATGTAAAGTCGAGGACAAAATAAGACAAATAATAAACAGATAACAGATTCATGTAACAAAACCCTTACCTTTTAAAAAAGTATAACCTCACGGGCGCAAAACCCATTAAAACCCCTAAACCCTAAGAGCTGAGCAAACACGGAAAACATACAATATTTTTTGGACGGTGAAACGTGGGAAGAAACGGTGGAATGTGTTGGAACCATCGAGGTTGAAAACACATGGTAAAAACTAAACCGTCGCACGTGATAGATTGACCGTGGGGAGGGTAAACTCCTCGGTTTCCACGCATGCAGTAGAGATGGGACGTAGTGGTCGTAGGGGCGAGCATGCTTAGTGGGGAGTGACGACGTGGGGATGAGTTAACTCCTCGGCTTCTCCGCAACCACCACCTATCTCTGTGATTAAATAGAGGGGCAACCAAACGCACCTTCACCTAGTGCCCCCTGACCGCCTGCCTGACCGCCTTCCATCTCTAGCTAGTACATCGATCGCCACCTGCTCCTCCTTCCCCAACAATGGCTGCACAGGAGACGCGCTCTGCTTCCAAGTGATTTCTTACTTCCTTCTCTACTTTCACTTCTTTACATCCGTTTTAAGCTGTTTGCCTTTGGTTTAACTTACTTCCGTTCATCGATCTGATGCAACTACGTATGTACAGGACCGGTGAATCGGAGCCGACGTCAGAGACTGAGGTGATCGCCTCACTGAGAAGGAGGAACCTTGAGATTACTGATGAGTTAGTTGCGGCCCTCAAGCTCGCCAGCAGGAACCTCGACCAGACAATTGAGGCCAGAGAGCTGTTGTTCAAGACGCAGAACACGGCAATGAAACAAGATGAAGAACTGAAGAAGATGATGGCCAGCAATAATGATCTATCAAAGAAGGTTTTGGACCTCGAGATCAAACTCGGGATCGAGCGCAATAAAGTATTGGTCCTGCAAAATGAAGCTTTGACCCACGAACAGGAGAGCCTCGACAAGCAGATAGAAATGGCCAAGCGCGAGTGGGCTTCTTAGATCATCGAGGGCCATATTTCTTGTTTTACGAACTTTCAGGTTTAGTTTATGAAATGCTATCGTCTGTGGTTTTTTACCATGTTGATGATTTGAATGTGAACATTTTGTTGATTGTACGAAGTGTGAAACTGTCTGTGATAAAAATTTTATATCGTACTATCATCCATCTTAATATATTGTATCCACGGTCAACAAAGCACACGATGGCAGTCAGAGCTAATTGGCACAAAATATACATCAGGTGGTCACATTTAACACAATGTAAAACTTAAACCCACGAGCGCCAAACATAACCAAACCCTGAAAAAAAATCGTCACCATCGCGTGGTGCCGCGAGCACCTTGTCTCAACGTCTGCGAGAAGAAGTAACAAAAAACGTGCGCGACAATCCCTAGTTTTGCCGACTCGCTGAGGCCGGAACGATCACAGAACAACGTGAAGCAGCCCGGCGTATCAAATCGAAAGAGTGCAAAACCACAGTACCAGGACAAACACTGGTCAGACGCCCAACGCGTCTACACCAAGTCAACAGATGGTGCATTCGTCACGGGATGGAACAACACGTCTCTCTCTGGACAAACAGACCATGAGCTCACTTTGCTTCATCTAAATTATATTAAGCCGGCGCTCGTACGTGACTCTGGACGCATTCCGCGTGACGCCACATCCGGTCTCACTGGCTCCCTCGAGTCGTTTCCAACAACGTGCGGTTCCAGATCAAGTATTCAATCATTTCCAATCGGAGGGAGTACCTTTCGCCACAAAACGCATGGAGTCGGCGGAATAGATGACGGCCAAGGAACGCGCCGAGTACCCAAGAGGACAAGAAAATCAAGGATCATTATTTTCATCGTTCTATCCTAAAAGGTTACACCAATTTGAATATGCGCCATTAAATGATGCCTCTGGTTAGACATTCCAACACACGACTAGCAAGACGAACAAAGAAAATGGGCAAAGAACATCATCGTGGTTTCTGAACAGCACCTGGTCATAGAAATTTTCACAGGGGCGCACTGTTGAGATAAAACGAAGGATTTATCGAAAGATTCGATGCCGACTCCAGGGAGCCGGCGGGATCAGACATCGATAAAACTAAAATAGGTGTGACACGACCCAGCGCTCTTAAGAGGGGGGAGCATTAACGTGACGTCATCCGCCAGAAACATTGCCGTAGGCAGCGCCATAAATAAAAACAACTTGTGCAGTCGACCATCGGCACTGACCTCGCACCGCTCATTTTCTTCTCAGTTCCTGCTACCCTCAACACCTACACTACCATGACCTCTAAGCCAAACACAGGGCGAATCAAGAAAATCCGGGCAACAACGACAAAGACCACGAAGAAAAAGACGGTACCTCGGCGGTTTTCAAACCATAGCGTGGGCACCCAAAATCTCCATCCGCGACGAACGGCCTCATGAAGAAACGGGTGACAAGATCCGTCAAAGCTGGATTACAATTCCCGGTCGCCCACATTGTCCGGTACCTCAAGGAGGGTCGATATTCAAAACGCGTCGGCAGAGGGGCTCATGTGTACCTCGCCGCCGTCCTCGAGTACCTTTCCTTAGAAGTACTGGAGCTCGCCGGGAACACCTCCAGGGAAAACAAAAAGGTACGCATAACTCCAAGAGACCTAATGATGGCCATTATGACCGACAAGGAACTCACAAAGCTGTTAACCGGAGTCACCATCGCCCAAGGGGGAGTCGTACCGTACATCCACTCGGTGCTCCTCCCGAAGAAGAAACCGAAGAAGACTGCCGTACATCCACTTTCTATCTCAAAGAGTGCCGAGTCGAGCCGAATTTACCCGTGTAATGACCCGTCTGTATCTTCGTTAATGATATCAATGTAATGGTTTGATCTGTAATGGAAACCAAGAAACCATGGTAATGTTTATCGAATCGTGTCAACTCAAGTTCCATTTCGAAGTGAACAATTGTAGCAACTCGTCTACACTTTCATCATTGTAATAGACTTTGAACATCTGGTAATATTAAGACCGTCACCGCGCTACGCCAACAACCAACATTCTTCCAGCCAGCTGTACTCGTTGAGATAGAAAGTGTACTAAGCAAGTGTTCATAGGTAACTACTGACGTGTGCGACATGATGACGTGATCAACGTGGCCACATGGCGTGATTCTCACCGTTTATATTGTCGTACCTGCAAAATATACTGCTTGGATCGTGTCTTTTTGTTCGGCTTTCCTAGGTGACTGATTCTGTGTGGGTTAACCTACTATTGTCTTTTTTGTTGTTACTGTATTTTTTTCCCCGCCTTCTCTTTTTTTCGTTTTATTCTTACTTATTGTAACGTGTCTGACGAGAGCAACCAGTAACTGACAGCTCGGCCGTTCACTAAGATGGCACCGACTACGGTTAATGATCAGGCATGGTGTACCGGTCACGCCGACTCCATGGACCGGCGGGATCAGATGGTGCATTAAGACGGAGAAGCCAAGACCACGGAAAACGTCAGGGAGAGTGGGTGCACGAAGGTTGGTACGGGTAGCGCAGGACTGACCTTCTCCGTCTCACTGCTCGTCGATCCGCCGACTCCCTGGAGTCGGCGTGACCTGCGTTCTTCGGCAACTCAGTGGAAAAGACAACCGAGATGATAGTACGTCTCATTGAACATGAACAAATTAACGGAGAGAGGAGGAGGCGGATTCGAGTGACGGGGAGGGGAGAGAGGAGAAGGAACCACGATCATCAGGACATCAGGGGAGAAAGCACGAGGAGAATTTGTGGAAACACTTCTTTCTACAATCTCCCGTGCCGGTTTCTTCGGTACCAGCTTAATCAGCTTGCATAGTCTTCTTCCGTAATAAGAAACAACCAGCTAAGTGGAAAGATCATAGCGTAACTACGCGGTGTCGTCTGATGCCTAGGAACCAGGTCATTTACTACATGCTGTTACTTGATGACGTGTTCGATTGATAGGGTAGTTGCCTTGATTTTAGAGCTACCTGTTCTAGCTACCTTGCATTTTCTTCTACTTTTCGTCTTATTCTTATTGTTTGTAGCCTGTCTCTTGCTCTCCTGTTTGATATATGCTCGGAGGCTTCCCAACAAAGACACTCGGCGCAAGGCATCGTAAGGAAGGCACATGCACAAAAAAAACGATGTTAGTTAATTAAGACGGAACGGTTAAGCCAGCACGGCGGTTGTAGGGAAGAACTCATAGTGTTGAGATTACGCTATTAAGGCGGCCACTGCACCTATGCGATGTCTCGTGTTCCACAACAAAACTAATATCGTCACCGTTTGGACGTTTCTAAATAGGCGACACCACGTAGGAACAGTATCGGATTCCGACTCGAACATCCCTTCATGGCCTAAAGCCAACATTCACATACATACAACTAAGTGGAAAGGTCGTACTGTAGCTACACGGTGTCGTCTGATGCCTCTTTAATTTGAAGGATTTTCATAGGAACCAGGTCATTTACTACATGCTGTTACGTTGATGATGTGTTCGATTGATAGGGTAGTTGCCTGGTTTTTTTCTAAATGCACCGTGGGATCATACCACTCCTTGGATCAAAGATGCAACGTATATAACCCCTCCGCCAGCACAGTGTACACGACAACCAAATAATAAATGGCACCCATATATGTAACGAAGCGGAACCAGTGGCAAGAAGGCAGCTATGACACGCAAACATGCCTAAAATCGTTCTGCCTACCAGCACAGCGCAATGTACCCACCGAGTTCATTAAGTCGGCAACGATTAAGCCGACACGGCAGTTGTAAGGAAGAAGTCAGAATGATGGGATTACGCTATTAACGCGGCACATAGAGACAAAACAGAGACACCTTCCTAAGGAATCCCTTTGGATTAAAGGAATGACACATCTAAAATTCCTATGGATTACGCTATTAATGCGGCCACTGTACCTACGCAATGTCTCTTTGGACCGCAACGAAATCTAATGTCATCACCGATTTGACATTTCTGATGCACCGTAGTATCAAAGTAGCGACGGATTTGAGTCGACGGGGAGGGGAGAGAGGAGCAGGAACCGGTGAGCCTCCATTAGAGAAAGGTGAGAAGGCACGACGGTTGTTTGTGGGAAGGGAGAGCCTCTGTCGCATCGTCGTTCCGATAACAGGCTGAAATCCAAACAGTGACGTTGTTCCGAACAACGAAGGCAAAATCTACTTGCGATCACCACATAATTAACTGGTCAAAATAGGCTATATTCATATGCAAGGAGGAAGATGATATAGAAAAAATAACAACAACAAAAAAGTCGTGCCACGAAGCAAATAACCTAGGACGCAAACACAAACATCTCGTGATGACGCTCTGTACCCATCAAATGGATCGTTTGACTCCGTTTTTAAACTACCGTCACAATAGTCGGCCAGCAGTATCCACTCGTTGGACCATCTGGCTCCGGGAGCCGTCCAGAAGGACATCACTAAAACCGAGGGGTCACGAAGCTGAGTACAGAGAGTCGACGTACAGATATGTGTGTGGAAAGTTGGGCTTTCGCGGAAAAGCATTTCCTTCCTTCCGTACCGTTTGGTCGTCGGATCCTGGATGAGTTTTCTGTGCACCCCGCCGACTCCAGGTTCCCGTCTTAATGCACAACCCAACTCCGCCGACTCCAGGTTCCGTCTTAATGCACCATCCGATCGGGCTGACTCCAGGAGTCCTGGGGGAGCCAACCATGTTGGCTTCTCCGTCTCGATGCACCGTCCGATCATTACATTAAAAAGTAGTATTATGTGTGATTCAGATTGACAGTTAGGTCGGACAACGAAGTCGGCACCAATGGCGAGACGCCATCTAGGACACGGCCAATCAGGCCTGAATTCAGGGAACGCATTTAATCGCGTAGAAATAACTTCAACCTGCCAACCTACCACGGTCATTACTTCCTCCTTCAACCCCTGACTTTACCTGCCGACTCCAGGGAGCCGGCGGACAGCTAAGCGTCACGTCACTCACCACGGACTCTGGGAACGCATTCAATCTCGTAGAAATAACTTCAACCTATGAACAGTATCAGCAGAAACCATCGGTTGTCAGACACATCATTAACTCCTGACTTTAAATCACGTCTATTCGTGTACCGGCAGAGTATCGCCACACACAACTCGATAAGCAACCATTGAGAGCACTCTGGTTTCACACACGTCGCGTTAAGACGGTACAGGACACACGAAACATTACACGCATCGCCTACCCACGCCCGAGCTAATAAGACCGCTCCCCGGCCGCTCACACAGTGACACACCCCGTCCCAATGCACCATCCGATCACGTCGACTCCCTGAAGTCGGCGCGAACAACCTTCCTCTCCGCATTAATTGCTGCGGCTTCCCTAGACGTACTCGTCGTCCAGTACTATTCCTAAGCTGGCTCATCTCTTATTGACGTTAAGCTGGCTCATCTCTTATAGACGTACTTGACCTTACCTAGGAAGCCTTGGAGGCAAGTTCCTTCGTTTGTAAGTCATGACACCATGGTCTTCCACACGTCAAGTATAGAGGGCACGACATTAAAGAAAGGGTCAGCCAGCTCGCGAAACATTTACAAGACCAAATTTATTGCTACATACATAAGCGTTCGTACACACGTTCTTCAGACGGCTGAACAACTCCAATCTCAACATCGCCGACTCCAACGACGGGGCCGTCCAGTCGGCCACATGCAATAACTAAAACCTCAACGAACAAGTTTTTATTGCACGTAGAGAAACAAAACAGATCCTATCACCAGACACATATACATTTATAAGGATTCGTGGAGAAGAGAACATGATTGCCTTTGGTTACATCATTGATCCGGTGATGAATTGAGAAGAAGAATGGTAACTTCCTCCTGCAATGGATTTTGATAAACATGGTGAGCACCGCGGAAACATCTGCGTCAACTCTTTTGGCCACCGTTGCAATATCTTGGTGGCGCTGCACAAGTTACTATTAACTAAGAAACACAGTGTCCGGCTTAGGACCAGCCTTGGGTTTCACAGGTGCGGCAACAGACCTGCCGGCTTGAGAAGCAACATTCTTTTTTGTTTTTGGATTTGGAGGGACGGGAAATCATTTCTTTGGAACAATATTTTTGCTTTTATGAGATGAGAACGGAGAATTGTTCGCCTCTCATCTCATCCCCGGACGACAAGACTGCTCACTCCCGATTTAAGACCGGGGGAATTTCGTTCAAACCACCCCACATCAATTGTTTAAATGTAGAAAAGGGAATCAGTTAATGCGTTATTAGAGCAACGTCGTCTATTCCAAACAACGTAAATCACACCTACTTACAATAGCGAATATAGTGAATGGATTTACTTGTACAGTGTCACCAAAATAACATCCTTCTCGTAGATCTTAGTCTAGAGTCACATGCAAAACAACTGTTAGATACATCACATGAGAAAAAAGATTTGAGATACCGACACTTCTCCACACGACCGAACCGGGAATGTCGAATCAACGAACCTACTTTTAGTCTCGTAAGAAAATTTATCATCCATCTTAGGAGCATTCAACGGTAAATCACATGAGTAGGTGATACGTCCATTTTGCATCACTATTTTATATCATAATTTACTGCTATTCATCGATATATTTCATATTTAGAAGTGTTACTTATGTTATTTTACCTATTTTGCATGTTTGATGAATAATGGAGAATTGGACACCGGAGTCAGGATTCTGCTGGAAAAAGCACCGTCGAGATGCACTATTTCTGAAGATCAATAAATCGAAGGAGACATATGGAAGTTCCTATTTTACCAGAAGATGGAGGAGGCCAAAAGGGGGAGCTGAGATGGGCCATGGTGGGCCCTCCTCACCCCTTGGCGCGGTGGGGCCCCCTGCCGCGCCGACAGGTGGTTTGGGGGCCCTGGCCCACCTCAGCCGTTCCCCCTTCGCGTACTTGACCCCCTCGAAACCCTAACACACGGAGGAAGGCCATCGAAATATTCCGCCGCCTCCACGAGGCGGAAAACACCAGAGAGGGAAAAGCTCCCCTGCAGGAAGAAATCTGCCGGGGGAAATTCCCTCCCGGAGGGGGAAATCATCGCCATCATCACCGTCATCGAGCTGGACTTCATCGGGATCATCATCATCATCATCTCCACCGCCAACACCATCATCACCACCGCTGCACCCCGTCTCCGTTATAACATCTAGGGCTGAATCTTGTCTATTTCATAGGGGAAACTCTCCCGGTGTTGATTACTCTTGTTATTGATGCTATTGGGTGGAACCATTGGACTAAGGTTTATGTTCAGATTGTTATTCATCATCATATCACCTCTGATCATGTTCCGTATGATGTCTTGTGAGTAGTTCGTTTAGTTCTTGAGGACATGGGAGAAGTCTTGATGTTAGTAGTGAACTATGTTGAGTAATATTTAATGGTTTGATGCTTAAGTTGTGGTGTTATTCTTCTAGTGGTGTCATGTGAACGTCGACTACATGATACTTCACCTTTATGGGCCTAGGGGAATGCATTGTGTATTCGTTTGCCAATTGTGGGGTTGCCGGAGTGACAGAAACCTGAACACCCGTTGGTATATCGATGCATGAGGGATAGCAGGATCTCAAAGTTTAAGGCTGTGGTTAGTTTAACTTAATTACTTTCTTGTATTTGCGGATGCTTGCAAGGGGTATAATCACAAGTATGTATTAGTCCTAGGAAGGGCGGTGCATTAGCATAGGTTCACCCACACAACACTTATCAAAACAATGAAGATTAATCAACTTTATGAAGCGAAAGCACTTGACAATATTCCCGTGTGTCCTCAAGAACATTTGGTCATTATAAGTACAACAACCGGCTTGTCCTTTGCTGTAGAAAGGATTGGGCCACTCGCTGCAACTATTACTACTGCATTTTATTTACTTGTACTTTATTTATCCGTCATATCAAAAACTCCTAAAAACTTGTCTGTGAGCATTTACAGTGAATCCTTCATCAAAACCGCTTGTCAACACCTTCTGCTCCTCGTTGGGTTCGACACTCTTATTTATCGAAAGTACTACGATACACCCCCTATACTTGTGGGTCATCAGCAGGCAGGCCCCACATGTCTTCACGAACAACAGATTTTATCACCAACCACAAACACCGAGCATGCGAGACTGCAAAGCAAAGCAATATGTATCAGAGCCACAGAGCCGGCGAGGCAAAACAAATTCTTTCAGAGACACCGAGGCATCGAGACTGAAAAATAAAACAATACACTATCACAAACATGGAACCCGCGGGAAAAAAATCCTATCGAAGACACGGTGGCCGCATAAGTATCAAACAAAACAACTGTCTATTAGAGACACCGAGCCAGCGAAACTATGAATACGAGAGACACCGAGTCGGCAAGACAACCTGTGAGAAGCCAACAGTAGCAATGACTTCTACCAGGACACGACCTAAAAAAAATCTAACAAAACACAAACAATTAAACACAAACCGAGGCAGTAAAAGGACCAAACAAAACGATTGTCCATTAGACACAACAACCCGAATTTTATTTCCAACTACAAACAAAGATCATGCGAGACTGCAAAACAAACAATTTGTATCAGAGTCACCGAGCCGGCGATGCAAAACAAATTCTATCGGAGACACCAAGCCGGCGAGACTGCAAAACAAAAGAACTCTATCGCAAACACTGAGCCGGGAAGAAAATATCCTATCAAAGACACGGAGTGGTGAAGAAACAGAAAAACACTATTAAGCACGGACGAAAAAATACAGAAACAAATGAAAAATGCAAAAAAATAATAATAATAATAATAAAACCAATTAGGTAGAACAAACAAAGATAACATAGCGACCTCTAAAAAATAAATTAAATAACAAAAAAGAATACGACCACACCAATAAACAAAGTAGGTCGCATCGACGGATATAATAGACGAAAATTAAACAGGAGACAACGGCGACCAACGACCAGGAAAACTCACCACACAGAACTGAACAGCAGCAAGAACAACCACGAGCGAGCCACCCCAAGTAAGACGGCGGCCTGCAACAAATCAGCAGAAAAGAAAACACAAGCAAATAAGAAAATCCGAAAAGAAAAAAGAACTAACAAATATACACACCAAAAAAGCACAACCTAATCTCAGCGGAACTAACCTTCACCGGAAGAACAGCAGACCAATAAGCTGACGAACTGAAAAAAATATATAGAAACCAACAAAGAGAATATATAAGGAAAACCATTAGAATAAATACAAGAAGGAAAAAAAGATACCTCCCCTAAACAAAAGGAAACCCAAAAATAATAAACCAAAAAACACTTCCCCAAACAAAAGGAAACCCGGAAAATACGAAAATAAATAAGAAAACAAACCGTGCAAACCGAACAAAATAAGTAAACGGAAGCATCTCAATAAAACTGACCTGAACAACATGGACAAAGAACGACCAAAACAGAGAGTAAACGATGGTAAGAAAACCCAAACTGACCTCAACAGGAACAAACGTGACCGGAAGAACAGCAAACGGATTCCATGGAAACACGGCAGAGATCGAGAAAAGCACGGCGGAGCAAGAACAGCGAGGAAGAAGAAAAAGGGGGAAATGAGAGCTGCAGTAACCATCCGATCCAGAACGGAACCTATATACCCCGTCCCCCAGCACAGTGTACATGGCAACCCTATTAGGTTGGTTCCGTCTTAATGAACCAATGGCGAGCCGCAAGCGACCGCGAAATCGAGCCCGAATTCGTTCTGACTACCAGCACAATGCAACGTACACGCCGACGAATGGAGGGAGGCTGAATAAATCGGGCCCGAATTCTCCCTGACATCACGAACAGTGCAACGTACCCGACGACGACGCGAAATACCATACATGCCCCGACCTACTGTAGAAAATACGCAGCGATGACACATGCAAGAGAACGATGGGCAACGCAACGTCCCGAGTAACCGACCTGTGTGCCTCGGAAAGGAAGGGTCCAATCGTCAGCAAGAGAGAGGGGGAAGGAACCACGTATGAAGAAAGCTATCCCAGAGGGGCACGCAATGCATTCGATAAAACCCAGTACGGTAAATCACTACTATAGAACCGAGCATTACAGCCGCATCCCGGCCATGGGCCTCAGCCGGTTTTCCCATCCGGCTTGGAGCAACAGTTGAGGATAATCCTTGCGCGAGGAGCCGGTTTTGACGTCCGACTGCAAACCACACCCCTCAGACGGTTATGAAAAAGACCCGACTCTGAATCCTGAGACGGTTGCAGCAAATGACCATCTCAAACGCTAGAGCCGGGCTGGTTGTTCAGCCGCCTCCACCGGCCGAACCGTCTGTATTTGTTCATCAGCTCCGGAAACATTTAGAGCCGGTTCGGAAAAAAAGGGCCTCAGGGGCCACGTGTCGGTCATGTTTTATAACCGGCGGCAAAGTTCGGAGTCATATGTTTACGGTGACCAGCATTTGTTCGGAGGCGTGGGATTTATCCGGATATGCAAACAAAGATCCAGAGGCCAATTATGCCAACTATTTGGGCACGACCAAATATTTAAATTAACCACGAAATTATTACTGGTTGCCTAAACAAGAACTTCTATTCTAAATATGATACATAAGAACCTAATATGTGTACATGCCACCAGGAACATAATACTAGATGGCGAGTCTCCACAACTGTTTGGAATTACATATTTGATCGATGTCACACTGAACTACATGTGATGCGCAGAGAATGATGACCAATTCGCTTCGAAACCAGCTTCTCCAGGTAAAATTTGCCTCGTGCATCTTCAAACCAATTTGCATTTTTGATGAAAACCACTTGTAATTATCATAAAATTTGACAAGAAATATAAATGGCGTTGCAAATAGAACTAAAATATGTGAAATAGCATTTGAATTTGTGGTAGGTAAATACTTATAAGTGTTCTATGGCCGATGTAATTCTGATAGAAGAAATTACATGAAACATCAAATACAAATAAGTTGTTGATCAGATTGTTTATTGTGTTACCTTGTTTGGCGAGCTGATACCGATCGAATCACATTGACTGGGTTCTCTGCATTCAAAGATAGTAGAATATATATCAGCACACAGAAAGCCAATGTGCTATTTTCAATTGGATATAGACATCGAAGTGTACTCCAGAAATATGCTCAAAAAATGGAAATATGTCATTCAGTCCCTTTTAGTGTTTCATGGTGGCCGACAACCTTGATCTTTCACTGTCCCCTTTAGTGTTTCATGTTGGCAACCTCTTATATGCAATAAATGGAGTACGCAGGTTAACCAAAAAAACATGTTGATCTCATAAACATACAGTCATTACAACAGACAATTAAATGATTAATATCAATGCTGTATGAGGTTCTAATTCTGAAAAAGTAATTACGGCAAACATCAATTAGTGTGATAAGATGTTGGTTCTTTATTGTGTTTCGAGAGAATGTACCAATTACCTTACTTCGCGAGCATATATCAACATACAGAAAGCCATCTTCATATCAGTCACAATTTTCTTCTCGCCACAACGGTCATTCCATTTAGCAATTCCCTGTCATTGCAAGGAACATATACTTGCAGTCATTACAACAGTCTTTTTGCTCTTAATCCATGCCAGCTGCTGCCATTCTAAGTTATTTACCTTAATTAGCATTATCTGCCATGGTGTTGAGGTAAAAAATGCAGAAATATGAAGGAATGGTTCTTGAAGGAGCTAGCCTAAAGAAACAAATTACATGGCCTAGTGTGCTTAAATGTGGACAGTAACAAACAACACATATATATGTACCATGGAATCTCGGTACTGCATCCGCTGATGGAAACATGAGCTTCGTCTGTTCCTTCATTCTGTTGCACGCGTGGCTCTTCGATTTTGAGTCACTCTAGGTCAGGTAAGGAGCCTAGAGAAATAAATCACAGATGAAATGAGATCCACCCACATCTATAGTTCATAGATCCGAAGGAACCACACCTACCATTTTCAGGGAAGAAAGGGGACGCCGGCTCGGAGGAGACGGGGGATTGGAGGGGGAGGTGGGAGGAGAGGGGGGTGGGGGTGGAGCCATGGGCCGCTGCTCTGGCGGAAGCGGAGTGGCGGCGCAGTGACAGGGGAGAGGGGGCGGTGCAGAGAGAGCGGGCGGAAAATTCGAAATGTGAGAGTGCCAACTAGGAGTGAGGGAGGCAAATCTATCCCCGACCAAAATTTCCCCGCGTAAAAAATATATCCGTACCCTCCAGATATGTTCGTACGCTCTGGACTAAATTTGCAAATTAGATTTTTTTTTTCCTCATTCCTCCAATAACAGTGCAACTAGAAATTAAACAAATAATGCATTAAACAGGTGTGACCGCCGCATCAGAATCTTCCTCCCGCTCTTCCTCCGAAGGTGTGGCTGCCGTCGCGCAAGTGTGACAGAGATGTGTCGTCGACCTGGCCTGCCCATGTCCTGAACTCATGTAGGTGTCTCGTGCCCGCCTGGTTCGCGACCAAGTCGACGATGTGGATGATAACCTGATAAGCGAAGCAGAGCATGCTCTCTGGTGAGCATGGCGGCGACGGAGGAGATCGATCAAGGTTGTCGGAGTCGGTTGGCACGCTATTGTTAGGCTCCGGGACAAGGACGTGGTGCACCTTTGGGACAGTGCACGGGTCCTTGATCCACGCCGTGACGTCGATGGACCGGCTGTCTGCTGGCAGCTGCACGTCCACCATCTCGCCGCCGATGTTGTTGACGAGCCGTTTCAGCACCTCCGGCTCCCTGGCGTGGAAAGGAATGCCGTCGAAGCTTATCGTGCATATGTAGGTAAGCTACAATTGCGTGCCACCATATCCTCGATGCCAACGCGCGAAACTGATGGTCGCGTCGCCACACCGGAACATTAGCCAGGTAAGAACACTGATGTCTACTACAACTTCTATTCTTGTAGACAGTGTTGGGCCTCCAAGTGCAGAGGTTTGTAGAACAGCAGCAAAATTCCCTTAAGTGAGTAACCCAAGGTATATCGAACTCAGGAAGATAGAGGTCAAAGATATCCCTCTCAAGCAACCCTGCAATTAAGATACAAGAAGTCTCTTGTATCCCAAACACACCCAATACACTTGTCAGATGTATAGGTGCACTAGTTCGGCGAAGAGATAGTAAAATGCAAGTGATGTGCATGATTACAAGTGGTAATTGCAATCTGTAGTAAAAATGGAAGCGAGCAAACATGTGGCAGAACTGGAGATAAACTGTGTTTCAGTGCTTGGAAACAAGGCCTAGGGATCATACTTTCACTAGTGGTCACTCCCAACAATTGTAACATAGTTGAACACTAGAATAAAACTTCCTCTTCAATATGCAACTTAGGTGCTACTCGGAACTATTCTTCTGTTGGATAACGAACATCATTACTACTACGTAGGGCTACAAAAGCACACCTTAAAGTCTGAGTAAACAAACACCATGATTTCACAATGACATCCAACACAAAGAACAACTCATGGAAAATATCCCTCTAATCTATTATCCAGTAGAGTCACACACGGTACGCACACTGTCCTCTTCGCACCATGGGACTAAGGTGACTCCGAAAATTATAATGATAAAACCAATTGAGTAGCATATCCATAACATAATGGCGGTGGAGCTCGTAGTCGTATGTGGGAAAAGTGTTCGGTACTCCGTCGTTTTTAGGTCAGGACTGAATTTATAGGCAAAGAGGCGGCGTGAGGCGGTGGACAGGTGGGCCAAGCGGGCCCACGACGCGGGCTAGGGGTACCCCGTGCCATGATGTCACTTGGTGGCTGTGGGGCCCACCTGCAGCTGATCTTCAGGCTCCGTGGCTTATTTGTGCTGGAAATAAATCATGTAAATTTTCGTTTAATTCCGAGCACTATCATTTTTGGGCATTTTGTGCAATAAACAAACAAAACAGACAGAAACTGGCACTGGGCACTAGGTTAATAGGTTAGTCCAATAAATGTCATAAAATGATATAAACTTTAGAAGAAACATGTGGCATTTGATATAAAACAAGCATGCAACATCAAAAATTATAGATACGTTTGAGACGTATCAAGCATTCCCAAGCTTAGTTCCTACTCGTCCCCGAGTAGGTAAACGATAACAAAAGATAATGTTTGAAGTGACATGCTACCAACATAATCTTGATCAATTTGTAATGTAAAGCACATGAACTGAATGAAGTGATCCAAGTCAATAATCTATAATTGTTGTGAAACAAATAATGAGCAAGCAAGATGCATCATATAAATAAAAACCTTTCATGAATAGTACTTTGGAGACAAGGAGCTATAAGAATTTGACATAAAAGTTAGCTCACCAAGCAATATTTTCCAATCAAAAGTGTTTGACCAACACAAGGGAAGATTTAAGTCTCAGCATTTGCTTCAACTTTCAACATATTTATCTCATGGATATTGTCAACACAAAGTATCATAGTTAGTCATAATGTTAGCATATACCCATTCTTGTACCAAAGTTGACACTAGTGTTTGCTTGTGGAGAAAAGATAGGAGTAGGAAAACTGACTCAACATAAAGTAAAAGAAAGACCCTTCGCAGAGGGAAGCAGGGATTAAATCATGTGCTAGAGCTTTTAGTTTTTGAAATTATATAGAGAATAAAAATATTTTGAGAGGTGCATGTTATGGTCAACGAATGGTAGCAGACAATGCGGTATTACCCTTGCCAACCAAACTTTTTAAGAGCGGCTCCCATTGAGGAACGTTATTTCTGCAGCAAGCAGATCATCCCTCTTTTCTCCTTTGTTTACACATGCAGATGTTTGACCGAATGCTCAGGAATAAAATGTGAGGAGATTTTTCGGTGAATGTTGTAAATTATCTATTAGGGGGTTGGGCACCCCGCTGCCAGCTCTTTTTGCACAATTATAGACAAGCAGATGAAGCATGCAAGTCATGAGTAAAGTTTGTTTGACAAGTGTAATAAAGACCATCTACCACTTCCTCATGAGCTGGAAACAGAGACACAAATAAGAAGTAGTAACAATTTTGAATATTTTAAAGGTAGCACATGACAAATTTACTTGGAGTGGCGCTAAAATACCACATATAGGTAGGTATAGTGGACACAGATGGCATGGATTTTGGATTAAGGTTCTGGATGCACGAGAAGCATTCCTTCTCAGTACAGAGTTTAGGCTAGCAAGGTTTTTTAAGCAAACACGTAATATCAACCGGTACAAACATAACCATATGATAAACATTTAAGAAAAACCATAAGACTCCACACTGTCTTCCTTGTTAACCAAAACAACCTTTTAAAAGAGAAAATATCTAGACTTTGGAACTACCAAGTTTGACAAACCAAACAACTTCAAGCTTTAACGGTAGTTCTTCACTAGTGAGCCTTTACTTACATGATACTCAAGTTTAAACATTACTTACTTGATAACTCAAAACAATTGATAAGTATCAAATTACTCAAGACAAATGATCGACAAGACTATGTAAGTTTTTCTCTTTATACCATTGCCACATGCATACATTTTCTGTTCCAACCAAACACAAATCACCTTACTTTAACCACTCTCCAAACAAATATAAGTGAAGCAAGAGAGTACTTTCTATAAAAGAAACTAATAGCTCTAAACAAGAGACAAATGAAAAACAAGAGCTAGAAGCTAACAGAGTGAAAACTGAATACTCAATAGGTATAAGTGAAGCACAAGAGTATTCAACGAAAAAGCGGAGCGTGTCTTTCTCCCAAACAAGAATGTTGTGATCAAGCATTGTAATTACCAGAGAACAAAACAAAAACAAAACTGAAAATAAAACAAACAAGACGCTCCAAGAATAGCACATAATATGTGAAGAAATAAAAATATAGTCTCACTAAAGATGACCTGATAATTATTGATGAAGAAGGGGATGCCTTGGGCATCCCCAAGCTTAGATGCTTGTGAATTCTTGAAAATTGTAGAGGGGTGCCATGGGCATCCCCAAACTTGAGCTTTTGTCCCTTCTTGATCTTCTTTCATCATCATTCTCTCTTGATACTTGAAAACTTTCTTCACATAAAACTTCTCATAAACTTCATTAGAGGGTCAGTACTGAAAGTGCATGGTGCCCCCATGTGTGGTTTTGGTAATTAATGACAATCCTTATAGACTAATGTTTGCATTGAGATATACTTGTAGATCTTGTCCATAGGAAAAGATTGGAGTTCATGTGTTGGACTCTAGAAGATTACATGATGATCAATGCTCTATTCAAGGGTTTATATGAAGAATGGTCATGTGTAGAGTTGAGCATATTGCAAGTATGTCTTGAAGGATTCAAGACATCATCTTTGTGAAGAGAGAGAACATTATGAAGTGCAAGTTCAATATGATCCATCTCGGAAGAAATCATTTGATTGAAGCTTGCAGTGGATACATGAAGACGGAGCTTAGCGAGGCTCTCCCATAATGGAGTATGGGGAGTATTTGGAGAAGTCTTCATCAAGCATGTGCTAGCAAGCATAATCAAAAAAGGTGTTCCAACTTGAGGGATTCAAGATCGTCATCATCTAGCTCAAGTGGAATGCACAAGGCAAAGGTATGATCTTGATAGGGTTTCTATTTTACCGGTCTCATGGTGTTAGTTGGAGACCGGGTTATTGGATAGACAACGTACTATCAAGAGGGCTCTCAAGTGAGTAACTTGATCGCATCTTCGTGGAGAGCTCAAACCTTTGCATACTTGGCATATCATCTTTCTTGGTTCTTATTTGGCTTTTATCCATGTGAGGATTTAGAGCTTGCGTTCATCTCCATACCAAGCTCTAGTTAATCAAAAACGGATTTCATATGAATATCTTGTTGCGTTTTTGATATTGGAGGTTTTACCAGTTTGTCTTTTCTAAGAGAGGTCAAACTCTCCTCTTGTGGTTTCCTCCTCAAATGATGGACTATGATGTTTCTCTGCATGATCTTGTAGTACTCTTCGTTACGATTCCAACGAGCCCAAGATCATCAAAAACGGAGTCCGGATGTAAAAGTTATTGCAGTTTTCATATCACTGTTTCTGTCAAAATCGGAATTTCCGGGGGGGGGGGGGGGCGCGGAATATTTGAATATTCTGGTTTTTGCAAATGTTTCTCTCGACTCGTTTCGTGCGAGCTCCTGGTTAAGCCAGAAATTTGGGCCGGAACTTTTGGTTCCAGGCCGGAATATTCCGGGATTGTCGAATTTCTGCTAAGGACCAGCTTCCAGAGTTTTGTGCGAGCCTCTGTCAAAACTGGACCTTTGGGCCAGAATATTTATTTCTGGGCCGGATATTCTGGCCCCAGTTTTCCTGCAACGGATATTTTTCGTGGGGACCTATAAAAGGCCCCCTTCTTCCCAAAGTGAGCAAAGCTTCCAAGCACGAAATTGCCCCCCATTGTTGACCTCTTGAAGCTTTGTTTTCTCTCTATTCCTCCATGATTCTTGCCTCAAATTAGAGGGAAAAGAGAGAGGAGATCTAGATCCACATTTCCACCAATCCATCTCTCCTCTAAGTGAGGGGAACCCTTTGGATCTAGATCTTGGAGTTCCATTTGTTGAGTTTTTCTTTGTTCTTCCTCTCTTCTCCCCCACAAGCATTAGTTGCTTTTGGTGGGATTTGGGAGTGAAGGACTTGAACACTTCTTGTGTTCTTGCCATTGCATTTTGGTGCATCGGTTTGTGCTCTCTACGAGGATTCGTGGAAGTTGAAAGTTTGTGAGCTTGTTACTCTTGGGTCTTTGGACCCTAGATGCCTTTGTGGTGGTTGAGACCTTTTGTGGTCACTTGTAGCCATTCGGGAGCCCCCAATCCAGTTGTGGGTTGTGCCCCGGGTTCTTGTTGTTGTAAAGGCTCCGGATTCCGCCTTGAAGGATTCCGATATGGAAGGTGAACCAAACCTTTTGTGGTGCGGTTCATCGGAGAAGAAGGTGAAGCCTTTGTGGCGTTGAGACCAACCTATTGTGGTGGCTCACACCTCTCCAACGAGACGTACTACCCTAAAAAGGAGGAACTCAGGAATACATCCTCGTCTCCACGTGCCTCGGTTATTTCTATACCCGAGCTCTTTACTTATGCACTTTACATTGTGATAGCCTTCGTGCTTGAAGTATCTATATTGCTATCACCTTGTTGCTTGTCTTGCTTAGCATAAGTTGTTGGTGCACATAGGTGAGCCTATTATTTAGTTGTTGGCTTGTTAATTTAAACACCTAGTTTTATTCCGCAATTATCAAGCCTAAACCAGAAAAGTTTTAAATCGCCTATTCACCCCCCTCTAGGCGACATCCTTGTCCTTTCAATTGGTATCAGAGCCTCGCTCTCTTTTTGGGCTTTACCGCCTAGAGAGTAAAGATGTCGTTTAGAGAATTAGTGCACGATCCCACTTTCATATTCGATGGCACAAATTATGATGTTTGGAAAATTTGCATGCTTAATCTTTTTAGGGCCATGGATCCAAATTATACAAGAGTATTGTAGATATGAGTTTTTCTCCTCTATGGATTCCCAAGAATTATCTATAGAGGATGAGGAAAACTCTTATCTCGATACTCTAGTATCTAATGGTCTTATTTTGTTTTGAGCGATGTAGTTCTTGCATCAATCATGCCTTTTCGGAATGCACATGAGTTGTGGACCAAGCTTCAAGATAAATATGAAGTGTCCAACATTATTGAGGATGATTGTTCTCCCTCCACCTCCGGCCGTGATGAGTTCACAACTTCTTCCACTTCACCAACATGTGATTTGTCACAAGGTAATGATATGGTGAGTGGTGATAGAAATTGCTTTGTTGATGGTGAATATTCTACGGACTATACTTCATCTCTATCTCATTGCAATGTTCTATCTCCAAATGCTTTGTTGATGTTTTATTTGAGTCAAGGTTGCTGTTACTTTGGTAATACTACCTTTGTATCCTTTTATTTTCGTTTTTGTGTGCCAAGAATAGCCTCTAATGAGAGGAAAGTAAAATTTCAAGTTTGCTGTCCAGAAACAGATTTCTGTTCGTCACCGTACGAAATTCTAAAAACTCACAGAACGTGATCTGGATCTGTAAATTTTTGACAGAAAGCATCTGGGTTTTGTATACCTTTCGTTAGTTTTGAGTTTTCTGATTCGAGTGTCCTAGTATTTCGAAAAAAATCATCTTTGCGTTCTGTTCTGTTTTTGACAGATTATGTCCAAGTTTTTGCATTGCACCTTTTACGGGCAAAGTGGAGTTCTTCTATCCACGGAACATTACTTAGATCTTTGTGACAGTACCTAATGTTTAGAAACAAGTTTATGCAATTTGTCAAGTGAGAACTGAAGGTGGATTATTCGTTTGAGGACTAACCCCTCTAATAAGTTTGTGATAAGTTTTGTGTGAAGGAAGTTTTCAAGTGTTGAGAGAACGAGGTGATGAAAGAAGATCAAGAAGGGATTAAAGCTCAAGCTTGGGGAGGCTCCCCTGGACCTCCACCAAATATTCAAGAAGTCTCAAGCGTCTAAGCTTAATTGGGGATGCCCAAGTCATCCCCTTCTTCATCGACAATTAATCAGGTCGATCCCATGAAACTATATTTTTATTCCTTTACATATTATGTGCTGTTCTTGGAGCGTCATTTATGTTTGCTTTCATTTTTGTTTTGTTTTATTTGCTGATACTTTTTAATAAATGGATCCTTGCATTCTTGTGTGAGAGAGAGACACGCTCCGCTTTTTCATTAAACACTCATGTTCTTCACTTATATGTGTAGAGTGTTTAGCTTTTTATTATCTTAGCTTCTAGCTCTTTTTTTCGTGTATCTCTTGTTCAGAGCTATTAGTTACTTGTAGTTAGGTTGTACTCTCTTGTGCTACATGCTTATTTGCTTAGAGAGTTGTTTCAAATAAATTGATTGGTGTTTGCTTGAAAGGGAACTATCATGTAGGAAGTGGTAAAAGAAATTCAAATAGCATTGTCTTGAGTAATTTGATGCTTGTCAATTGTTTTGAGATATAAAATAGATGAATGCTTAAACTTGTGGATCATTTGCTTAATAATGGACTAGTGGAGAAATACCGTAAAGCTTAGAATTATGATACTTGTTCTGATTGTTATTCTCAAAGTCTAGATATTCTTTTTGCAAAGCATGTTTGGCTAACAAGGGAGACAGTGTGGAGTCTAATGGTTATGCTTAATGTATATCTTGTAGTCATTCGTGTATTCGGTTGTTAATATGTGTTTGTTTGACACCTTGCTAAGCCTAAAAACTCTGTACTGAGAGGGAATGCTTCTCGTGCATCCAAAACCCTGAGCCAAATATCCATGCCATTCGTGTCCACCATACCTACCTACATGTGGTATTTCCAAGCCACTCCAAGTAAAATTTTCATGTGCTACCTTTAAATATTCAAAATGTTATTACTTCCTTTTTGTGCCTCTACTACTAAGCTCATGAGGAAGTAGTGGGTGGTCTTTATTGCATTTGTTGGACAGACTTATTTCAGGACTTGTATGCTTCGTCTACTTGTCCATTAATTTTGCAAAAAGAGCTGGCAACGGGGTGCCCAACCACATAAAAGATAAATTACAACTTTCACCAAAAACTCTCCTCACATTTTGTTCCTGTGAATTCAGTAAAGGAGATAAAGAGGAATGATCTGCTTGCTGCAGAAATAACGTTCCTCATGGGAGCCGCTCTTAAAAGTCTGTCTAGCAAATGTAGTAATGCATTGTTCACTATCATTCGTTGACCATAGTATGCATCTCTCAAAAATATATTTTTATGTCTCTATATGCTTTCAAAAACTAAAAAGCTCTAGCACACGATTAATCTCTGCTTCCCTCTGCGAAGGGCCTTTCTTTTACTTTTATGTTGAGTCAGTTTTCCTTTCCAATCTTTATCTCTCAAGTAAATGCATAGTATCAATTGAGGTACAAGTTACATGCTATCTTTATGTTTAACTGTGAAAACTTTATATTGACATTATCTTAAGATAAATAAGTTACAAGTTGAAGCTTTTGCTGAAAACTTAAATCTTCCTTTGTGTTGGTTGAGCACCTTTGCCGAAAGTATATTGCTTTGTGAACTATCAAGCTTGACAAGTCTTATAATTTTCATGTCTCCAAAGTACTATCCATGAAAAATTCTTGCTTAGATGTTACAGATGGTTAATCATTATTTGCTTTATGTCAACTATAGGCCATTGCTTTGGATCACTTTATTCAGTTCATATGCCTTACATTACTTGATCGTAATCGTGTTGGTAGCATGTCACTACCAAAAATTATTTTGTTATCATTTACCTACTCGAGGACGAGCAGGAATATAATTTTTGGTTGTTCCATGCATATTATATATCATTGCCACATGCTTTTATAATGTTTTTTATATCATTTTGGCACATTTTATGGAACTAACCTATTAACAAGATGCCTAGTGCCAGTTCCTGTTTTTGCTGTCTTTTTGTTTCAGAAAAGCTAGTCGGGGAATTTTCTCGGAATAAGCTGCCAATTTACCTGAATTATTTTTACATGGAAACAAAGACTGCGCCAGGAGGACGCCTGCAAGGGGGCCCCACAGGGGCCAGACGACCCCCAGGCGAGGCCCAGCCTTGGTCGCGCCTGGGCCCCACCTGGGCGACTCCGAGACCTCCTCGAGTCGCCCTTTCGCCTATAAATTGTCTTCGTCCCGGAAACCCTCGAGACCCGATCATATTTTCCAGAAAAGTTCCGAGGCCGGCGCCATCGCCAACCTTAGATCGGGAGGGTTCTGAAGCTCTTCCCGGCACCCTGCCGGAGGGGGAGATCGTCACCGGAGGCATCTACACCACCATGCCGGCCTCCGGAGTGATGCGTGAGTAGTCCACCACGGGACTACGGGTCCATGGCAGTAGCTAGATGGTTGTCTCTTCTCCCTTGTGCTCCATTGTTTAGATCTTATGAGTTGCCTACATGATTAAGATCATCTTTATGTAATACTATGTGTTGTGTTTGTGGGGATCCGATGAATTATGGAGTCATGACATTTTGGTTCAGTTTATCTATGATATGTTTTATTTATGATCTTGCATGCTCTCCGATGCTTGTGTATGCTTTGGCCGAAGTAATTACTTGTGTCAGTAGAGGGAGTATTTATGCTAGATAGTGGGTTCATGCCTCTCTTGTTCGAGCTCGAGTTGACAGAAACGATTAGAACTTGAGATGTGCTGTTGCTACTAGGGATAAAACAACGGTGTTTATTGCTATATGTTGTACTCATTGCTTACATTACGCAACTTGCTTATTGCAATTATCTGTTGCTTGCAACTTAATACTTTCAGGAGACTTGCTGGATAGCGATCCCGGGGTGGATTATTAGTCATAGATGCAGTTGGATAACGGTCTATGTATTTTGACGTAATGCCCATATTAAATGAAACGGTGAACTTTGTGTCATGATAGTATTGTGTTGCGCCCATGTTTGCCAATTGCCCCGCTGTAATTTGTTTACCCAACACGTTTATCTTTTGGAGAGACACCACTAGTGAACTGTGGACCCGGTCCTATTTTCCTACATTGCTTATAACCGTTTTAATAGCTTTTCCTAGTCATTTGCTCGCTGGTCATATTTGCTCTCATATTATTTTCCACCATACGTTTAATCCTTTGTGTTCAGCAAGCCGGAGGGATTGACAACCTCTCTGTTTCGTTGGGGCAAAGTAGTTTGTTCGTTTGTGCGCAGGTCCACGTCAGTTATCGTAAACGGCGCAGCTGACACCTTTCCGAAGCCTTCTCCAAGTCCTACTGTACTGATAATCTTGGTTTTGTAATCAAGGGAAAACTTGCTGCTACATTACATCATTCCTTACACTTGGGGTCTCCCAGTGAACGTGTCATTCCACGTCATCACCTTACACATGGATATAATTATTTCTAGCCGTTGATTATCATCATTTGTGTATGGCGTGTCGTCAAAACAGGGCTCGGGGGTTGTGCGCCAAGGCGCACCCCTAAATCTAGTTGTATTGCATCATATAGGGTGTTTTAGTTACTTGTTAGGCTCACCTTATTTATCTACATAGCCTAAAACTTGTAGAAACCTATTCACTCCCTCTCTAGGTTACCATCTGTATCCTTTCAAGTGGTATTTATCATATCCAATGACTCGTTTAAGGGCTTTACCTCCTAAAGAGTGAGATGGAAAAACCAAGTGACGAAAATACCAAAAAGTAGTTCGATGCAGACGCCCAATGTATGTTGTCTTAACGCGAAGAGTCCATGATCGATGGAATCTATGGAAGAAAAAATGAGTAAGACCGTGGCCACAGAGGTTGAATGGAGATTTTTCCTCGGACCCCGTCTAACACCAGCGATAGTGTTTTTGGTGATCCGAAGGCTGCCAGCTCTCCTAGTCCTACTAGAAAAGGCGAGCCCTCCTATAGAGTCGTCGACCACGACTATCATTTAGCGCATATCCAAGTGCCACATATGAAACCTTCGGACCGTCCACCTTTATTTTATGGAACTCACTTTTCCTATTGGTAAGCTTCTACGGAATCTTATCTTTGTAGCATGTGCGAGGAGCCTGATATGATGGCGAAGGGGTATGAGCCCATGGATCCAAATAGCTTGAAGCCGTGTGAGCCTGTGTCTCGTCAACTCAACTCCACGGCTCGCGACAAGATCCGCAATGCCCTTCCAAGACCTCTCTACAATCAAGTACACTACATCGAATCCACCAATGATTTATGGGAAAGAATGATCATTCTCCAAGAAGGAACCTCCCTCATTCAAAGAACCAACTATGACTGTGCCAAAAGAGAGATGGGCATGTTCGTGATCCGTGGTCGAGAGTCCCTTGCCATGTTTGCTCCATATACAAGTCAACTTAATGCAATATCCACTGCACAGAAAGTGACGCTTCATGTTCTATCAACACAAGCTCTACTGCGGCAGCGATTTCTGCTTCACGTCCAAGTTTAAGCTAACATAAGACCCACTACTACACCCAATTCCGCTTCATGTTCAAACTAGTTCTTCATCTTCCCACATCGACGCGTAAAAAGATTTCAACTTCCAATGGTATGTTTTTCGTAGATCGTGAATCTAACTGAGCATGCAATCAAGCTCACTTCCGTTCTAAGAGATCAGCCCAATACAGATTTTCCTACGGTTCAAAAGTAAGAAAACTGAAACACCTACTCTAGATCTTATCTCGTGTATCTGTAGTCCCTAGCTCTTCTTTTTTAGCCATCTTCATTTTGATAGTTCATCTTGAGGCTTCAGCTCAGTTCTACATCTTCTCGCTTTTCATCTCGTGAAGTACCATCATCTTCGGCGTCTCAGCATCTTATTCACTTTTTGAGGTCTTCTGCCTCATCTTCAGCGACTGCACACTTATTCTTCTTCTTTGTGTGCTTCTCGCCTCAATTTAACAACTTCATGCTTCCTTTTCTCTTAGGCTTCTTGGCTCAGCTTCGCGACTTCGTGTTTCTGCATGTTTTGAGCATTCATCTCTCATGAATTTTCAACTTGGCGACGACACGTTTTTACATCTCCTGGAGATGGGTCGGCTTTTAGGGTGGCTAAACCAATCAGTTTTGAGGATTGTTCCTGTATACACTACCGCATATGTTAGTCCTTATTAACCATGTGTCATATATCATCTAAAACCAACATAGAGGGGTAGTATGTGTACTTTCACCAACTGTCTCACGCTAAGATAAACTGATTTTTTTTCCTCTGGTTCCGCGACTATGAGGTACCTGGGCCGTTTACCGTGCATTTCTTTACGAGTCGGTGTTTTTTACAGGATTTGGTTAGACACGTTTTTATCAGAAACCTTTAAATAATGATTATTTTAGGATTTGGACTATTTTACGGTTTTGGTAGAGATGTTCAAACACCTCAATTAGATAGAGGTAGTAAAATCAAATTTCTTTTCTGAAATAGTATAATTTTTCCTTTCTGTTCAAAGGGGCTCTCAAATCTGAGGAAAACATAGTCGTATTTCTTTTCTGAAAATAAATCTCCAGTGATGGCATTTCTCTGTCTTTATACCACTTTTAGAAGTGGCAAACTTTCCCCCTCATTAACAAGTGCACAGAATCATTGTCAGGTACGGTTCGTCTCGTCGAGGCAGTAGCACGGATCCGACCAAAATTGTGGCTCGCACCACACGGCCGACGGGAGCGTCCCCGGTCAGCCCGGCCCAGCCCAGCCCGGCCTAGGCCACCTGTACTGTACGGCTCTACGCCTCTACCCCTGCACTGCATCCTCCGTTGGTCTCAACAACGCATCCCTCACACCGTCGTCCTCGCCAGCGCCAGCGCCTCCATGCTTCCACTCCTTCCATTCCATCGAAGCGCACTCGCTGCCTCGTAGGAGCTCGCCGGAGGTAACTGTCGTGTCATACTCCTGCTCTCTGCTGGAGGGCTGTGGGTTGGCGTGGCGTGGCGTGGCGTGGAGATCCATCCGGACCGTGAGATTGGTTTCTCTTCTTGGTAAGTGCGCCTAACTTCGTCTGATGGATTGTTAGCTTCGTGTTAGTACCGTGCCAGCCCGATCCAATCCATCCATGTTTCGATGGATCTTTTCGTTGCTGACTGCGTGCAATCAAATCCAAATCTTATTGTTTATCTCCCCGTTAGTTAGTAACATGGAGATTTGTTAGCTGCGTGGTGCTATACTAATCCGATCCATCCATCCATGGTTGGATTACGTCCTTTAGATTCCAGTGCGCAGAATCGATCTTGGTTGACCCCTATATGACTTGGTACCCAAATTGCGGGTGCACTTTTTCTCCCTTTTTAGGGGTGCTGATCAGCGGATCAAGCATACCATGCGATTGCTGCAAGTGTTGGTGCTGGAGGTGACTGCGAAATGCAGCCATTGTTGAAAAATAGTTTGTTTTTGGTGTTGGCTTCATTGTAGTACCACCTAGATTTGCAATTAGAGTAAGGAATGATTTAATGCAGAAATAGTTTATGCTTTTGTACACATTATATTTGCTGGATGTTTAAACTCTTGTCGTCATTAGTGCTCATTTTGGGGAAGCTGTTATCGGTTTCCTGGCAAATGTGTAATTCGAAACTACATGTTAAGAAAGTAACCATTCGTAAATTAGACATTCAGAAACGATATATTCAAACAACTGGCGGAGCAATATCTACAATAGAGTGTACCACTTGATATTAACCCAGTACTCTATATGTATATGTATAATTTGTTGATGCCCAATTGTTACGGGATCGATTGTCGGGATCTCTTAGAACTGTGAGATATCAATGTGGAAAACATTTCTGGGTTCCTTTTACTGCATTATGGAAATGCAAAATGATGGTCTAATAAGACTTTTTTACGTGATGTCTCTGATGCAACACCTACTTCCTTGTCTATACAATGATCATTGTGACCTCTGTTCCTTGAAATGTGGCTTCTATTCTGTATGTATTTGAGTGTTTGAGCTACGCTGTTACCATCTTAGGGTGGTTGGACTCATGCTTAAATGATGTTTCCTATGCCATCTTTCGATCAGAGAAAACAGTTGAATCGATTGATACTTGTACGGAAGTAGTTTACTTTCTACCTAGCTACAGAATTATAACTGTTAATTTTATGAATAGTTCTAGTAGTACTCAAATCAGTTAGCTCCAGAAACTTCTGTCACTTTTTGAGACTGTGACGAACTCCTGAATTGTTATATGCTCTGCATATGAGACAACAAGGTAACAAATTTAGAATGGGTAGATTTTAGGTACTGTAAGATACTATTCTTGTTCTGTTCAGATGTAGGACTCAAAATCTCAAACACAGTCACAGTCCAAATATGACTATGAGGGAAATGACTGTATTGACCGCCTATAGCTCTGCAGTTGCTAGCTGATGCTGCTATTGTCCAACATGGCACTAGCAGATGGCAGCACTGCAGCAAGTTACAATGGTAAAAAATAAACTTCAAAATGTAGGTTCCAATTTAAAGAGGTCCCCAAGGCAAAACATATTAAAATAAAAACTCCAGTTGAAACGGTAACCGAGTTAGGTGCTACCATATGTGTTCCCAGTTGCACGTTTACCGGATCTCCTCTTCTTTTTTCTTTCCGACGTTCGCCAGATCTGCTACCCCTTCTCTGGCGTCCGGCACGGCGAGCTCTCATCCGCCTCTTCTCTTTCCCTTCCTTCGTTTGCCTGATCTCCTGCCCTCTCCGGCTGCCCGGGGGTGAGCTCCAGCCGGAGATCCCCTGTCAACGTCCTCATGAGGTATAATCCATTCAGTTTGCTGCAAATTTATTTGCGGCACGTGCAGTACAACTTGATAATCTAGTTTTCATATGCATGGTTTGTTAGATTGGAACCCCAACTGTTATGGGAACAATCTGCAAGATTTTGTAGAATCATGAGACATCAGTGAAATTAACACTTTGTTCTTGGCACATGTTTCCATTGACATTTGTTTTTGATGAAAATGCAAAATGATGGTCTGATGAGACTTCATGGATAATATCTGTGGCATATTACCCAATAACAACTTATTTATGCAATGACTCACTCTGACTGTATTCCTTGAATTGCAGCTTTCTGAGTAAGGATTTTCACTCCTGTATGCATCCTCTATTAGCCTGAAAAAGGTACTCTAACATTTCTACCAATCACGAAAAATATATATGTCTACAACTCTATTGAGCAAAATATTGTACTAGGAAAACATTGTGCCAAAATGTGACCATTTATTTTCTGTACGAAAATGCTAATCGATAAATGACTAATATGGGAACTATGCATGTGCATTTTATTATTTAGAGCTCACAGCTCACAAATATTGATATTTTTACTCAGTTTTTGCTTGTAGCCTGGTACACATATGCTCATTAAATGTGCATGAGTGATGGTTTTTACTCAAATTTTAGAAACGTGCAAGTATTTTTTCCCATGTGAGTACGCACACCCTAGAGCGCTTATGTATTTACCATTTATTCACTTATGTATTTTAGTTTGATCTTGGGGTGGTCCTGGTCCATACTCACCTACGCCACATTTTTCTGAGGAAACTAGTTAAAATCGATTGATACTTGTATCAATGTAGTTTGCCTTCTAGGCTTCTAGCTAGGTACAGAATTGGAACTGTTGACATTATTTGTTGGAACAACTACTTCAAATTTCTTTGGCATATTTTCTGCATTTCGTTAATAGGTCTCTCAGTAGTTCAAATAGTACTTGATTCAAATGCTGCAACAAACTACTGAACTGTTATGCGCTTTGCACATGATATCATTCAAACTAACAAACTTATAACAACTTGATTTTAGGTACTGTGAGTTATTCTCTGCTTCTTTTGGCCAGTATATCTGAGAATACTGGGAAGCAAGGTTGTCCTTTGGAATTTTATCTGGCTAAAGCCAATTTTATATTCACCAACTCTCACTGTAAGACTATTCTCCCTTTTATGTTCAAACAAAGTATATTTCAGATTCATCTGGGTTTATATTCAGATGATTTTCATGGTGAACTGAAAAACCATGGACTAATATGGTCCATGCTTTTTACAGATGAATTATCTTGAAATCAAGAGCGAAGAAGAGTATCTGGTAAATATGTTTGTTCATATTTATATCCTGTCGGAGCTATGTGTTCACATACCGGTTTTGTGTGTGTATGTGCAGATGGATCCTATTCAAATCGAGGATAATGAAGGGCAACTGGTAGAGATGCTTGCTGAGCAGCCACATTTTCTGGAGCCCTTATGTCCAGAGGAGGCCAACGAAGATACGCGAGTATACCCTCGTGTTGGGGATGAGTACCAGGTGGCAGTTCCTAATCTAGCAACAGAAGAGGAACACATGAAATTAAGGACGTTGCCAATTGATGACAGCAAAATGTTTGGTTTTGAGTATCCTGTGGTTGTTGGATTAACAATTCCAGTCACATGGAGCCAAAATACAAGTTCCCACATGAAAGAAGAGTCGGGGGAATTGTCAGGACACAATTTGTGCCATTCAGAAGATGAACATAACAACCACAACATTTCAAATATTCCAAGAAATGTATCTCAGCACATCATTTGTTCGGTGTGTCTGGGCTGTAAAGTTGAATATGATGATCAAGACGGGAAAATTTCAAAATCTGCTGGAGATATGCACTGCTCACAGAAAAGTAGCTGTTCTTGTTTAAAGAGGAAAGTCAATGATTATATTCCATTACCTGGAATGCCAAGATACTCCTGGACTGATGTGGAGGCACAAACTTTTCTTCTTGGTCTCTACATTTTTGGCAAAAATCTTGTTCAGGTGATGAAATTTATGAAGAGCAAGACAATGGGAGAAGTTCTATCCTACTACTATGGAGAATTTTATAGGTCTGATGCATATAAACGATGGTCTGCATGTAGAAAAGTAAGAAGCAGGAGATGTATACTTGGGTTGCGTATATTTTCTGGTTCCCGACAGCAGGAACTGTTGTCGCGTTTGCTTGTTGGCGTAGCAAGGGAAGCTCGAGATCCTTTGCTAGAGGTGTGCTTAACTTTAATCTCCTTTGTTTCTTTCCTTACTGAATTAGATCTCTTGAACTAGTGAACATTGGTATGCGCAAAGCTGATGTTTACAGAAAGTTCCATAGCTATATCGTACGTTTTCTAATATCCCAATTACACCCTGGGAGGGAGGTGCTTTCCTTCATTAGCATCGCTGCAATATTATTCTGTTGTATGATCATTACAATCATGTCTTTTCTGTTTTTGAAAAAAAGGCCCAGCATTTGGTGTACTGGTTCGCCTCTATTTATATATGTCTTATTAATATTATTATCACATTTTTACTTATTTCATGTACGATGCTCCTACATTTTCTCATATCATGTCTTTGCATTGATGTTGACCAATACTAGTTTATGCTCCTGCTAGTTATTTCAAGAGCGTGACAGCTATATATGAATGTCTGCAGGTCTTCAAGACATTCAATGAGGGAGCATATGATTTTGAGCAGTTTATTTTATGCTTAAGGTCCACAGTTGGTGCGCAGGTTCTTATAGAAGCAGTTGGAATTGGCAAGGGAAAGTATGATTTGACTGGATTTGCATTAGATCCTAGTAGGAATCATGGTATTTCGGCCCGTGCAGAAATACCTATTGGCAAGGCTTGCTCATCGCTTTCGTCTGGAGATATCATTAAGTATTTGACTGGTGATTTCAGACTAAGCAAGGCAAAATCTAATGATCTATTTTGGGAAGCTGTATGGCCTCGTTTGCTTGCGAGAGGGTGGCACTCGGAGCAGCCTAAAGATTCTTCACTAGCCGGAAAGCATGCTTTAGTCTTCCTCATTCCAGGTGTAAAGAAATTTTCCAGGAAAAAACTTGTCAAAAGAAATCATTATTTTGATTCTGTTAGCGATGTCTTGAGAAAAGTTGCATCTGAACCGACGCTACTTGAGTTTGGAGTTGAAGGTGGTAATAGTGAAGGTGGGGTTAAGCTTGAAAATGGATGGATCCATGACATCGAACCTGACAAAAGCACACATCTTGACAAGAAACCTCCTTGCTATATCCGGCCCAGTGAACCTGGGTCTACCCCAGAGCTTATGAAATTTACTGTGGTGGATACTAGTTTTGTTCAAGGCGAAGCACCATGTAAGGTAAGGTCACTAAGAAACCTACCTACAGATGCTGTTCATGGCTACAATTCTTTGCCACATTCAGGAGATTCTGGGAGTGCCTACTCAGAAGAACAGTCGGGTTCAGAAGACAGCTCTCAGCCTTATGAAGATATAAATATTGATCAAAGCAAAACTGATGCCCATTGTGTTAATGAGGAGAGAAAAGGTAATCTTCCAGCAGGTGATGAGATGGATGCTTATGTGCTTCCGAAGATTTCTTCCTTTCCAGGCACAAGCAATGGTCACATGTCAACCGATCAATGTTTTAGCACAATGAATAATGTCTGCTCTTCGGCTGCAACAGTTCTTCCTGTTGGTAATCAAAGGATCCATGCTACTAATTCTTCAACTGAAATAAACTTTCAGTTAGATCAAAGGCTAAATCCTGAGCCTCAAGTTTTCTCAGCACCCGTGTCAAAGAGAAGAAGGTTAGTTTCTTGCAAGAATGAAAGAACTGGTCGCAAAAGTACCGCCGTCAATAAAAGACATTACTGGAAGCAAGCTGACACCCCGCTGCAACATGTACCTAAAGCAAACGAAGCAAGTGCAGGGGCCAACCCTTTCATATGGAGTGCAATTCCCAACTCATCAACCAACATATCCTTTGACTTCAATAACAATCACACATATTGCAGACCCCTTCACAATGTGCCCCCTAATGTTGAAGTTGTTTACAAGGAAAAGGCCCAACATAAGCATGTTATTGATCTGAATATCCCTCAAATGCCTTCAGATTATGAGTCGACTGCAAGTTATATCTTGCCTCCATCTGACAATAATACACCAATCATGGACAGATCTATACATCCCTCAGAAACCAAGGAGATGGATTACTCTCTTCCAGACATCAATGCCTCTAGTAATGTAGTCTTGAGTGAGCAGTCGAGGAGGCAGAGTACCAGAAGCCGCCCACCAACAACCCGAGCTCTGGAAGCTCTAGCAAGTGGTTTTATGGGGACAAAACAGAAAGGTGGGGAGGGAAATTTCCCATCTTCAAGCAGGAGCAGCAGACCTGTCCGACGACCACGAAGATCACCCGATGTTACAATTCCATTTCCTTCTGATAGTGAGGGAAGTAGTTCTTATTTTACTGATCAAGCCATTGCTGTCAGTGAATGGGGCATGAGTAGCCATCGGTATCAAATACTTCACAGCAACCCCTCAGATAAATCCAGTGAAAAGGGGACCCATGAATTTTTTGTGGCAGACAAGTCTACTGATAAAGGATCTCCTGAAATTGTTTGGCATAACATAGATGACATGACAACGAGTAAAAATCTCCATGCCCAGCAATTCCGCTGAATTATTCAACCTTCATAGAATGGATTCTCTGCTGGTTAAGAGAATGACTTGATCTTATGGCCATAATTCAACCTGCGAAAGCCTGTTTCGAGACATAATTCAACCTGCAGAGATCACAGATGCTACTTCATCAAACTTCTGTTTTGGATTAGGAATCGAATCAGGGAAGCTTATACAGACAATAGCGCATTTCAGCTATAGTTTGGTGCATTTCAATCACCGAATGTTTGGGCTTGATTCTTCTCATGGACATATGAGTCTGAACTACAAATATTTGATGGATGTTTGTCGTCATGCCTTCTCTGATAGCATAAGTGAAGATAAAAAGAGGAAGAAAATGGCGAACCCCTTGTTGTTAAGAAGCCATCTCATGAAGTTTTACTTCATTTTATGTGTGGAGATTTTCCTGATGAGTTATACTTATACTCTTGACCTTTTTTACATATACCATGTGGAGATGCTGGAACAGCTTGTAATGGTGGGCCATATAAGAACTATAATTTAACTAAACTTGGAACTCTAATCTTGTCCAACAGTCCCAGAGTTCAGACACGAGAACACAACATACATATGTTCAATGCATACTTTTTAAATTCTTTTTGCGAGTGTTATGTCCCAGAACTTAAAAAATTGTCATGTTGCCCTTTTAGTTAGAGTAGGTAGCAATAGTATGGGGCTAGATTTGCTGTGATGTTCTTTTGTTCTCCGGGGCTATAGTATTGGATCAGATATACTCCCTTAAGTTCCAAAAGGCCATAGTTTTGGATAGCAGAGGCCGGGTTGGTGGACGTCTTTTTGGACACTGCTATTTGTGTTGCTAAACCTATGTTTTGTAGAACCAATTGTTGATGAAACACTGATTTTTTTTTTGAATCATGATGAGTGGATACCTTGTAAATTCAATAGAGAGAGAGAGTAACAGATATACACAACATATTCTAGTTTTGACTCAGATGTACACCGCAAACTGGATTACAACACAATCGTCCTCGCTTCCTCAAGCAGGAATGTCCGAAAAAATGAACTGATGCTACCTCAACACTTGTCTTAGTTTGCCAAAGAATACATCGAAAGTAGTCCAAAGAATAGTTGCGCCACACATGCATGGCACATTCACCATCGGCATATAGGTATTGAATTAACAGAAATTTTACAGGAAAAAGTGCCTCCTTTTGTCTCCAGGGAAATGCTTTTGTCGCTGCAACAGCCGTGGATCTGCTTCGTGGTCACTGCATGGTCTATGTGGTGTAACCTCTCCATGCCCTCCTCGGCCATTCATGGCTTCACAGTAAACTCAGATTGTGTCTTCAGCAAGCATCACATCCATGAGACCATGGGAATGGATGAGGACACCCCTTCTAAGATCACTGATACGAAGGCGAGTTACCTCGGAAGCGAAGGCACCGTCTGCAAAGGTCCTTTACCCGCGTCTATTCGAGCCGAACCTGATGCAAATTTTGCTGCATCGATCCGGGCTGAGCCTGAGCCAAACATTTTCCTGTCTATGGATAGGTAGCGGTTGGAGCCGAACGTCCCGGTACTCTCCATGGATCTCATGTACTCCGAGGCGTTGTTCTCGATGATGAGAGAGTCCTCCAGCTCCCTGACGATGTCTTCCATGCTCGGCCGGAAGGTCGAGAAAGACTCGGTGCATGCCGATGCAACTTCGAGGACCCTCCACATGGCCTCTGAGCAGTACTGCCCTTTTATACCAGGGTCAACAATTTCTTCAATCCTGAAATCTCTAATGTATGGTTTTGCCTACATAACATAGAACATGGTAAGATTGGATGCACATACACTTTGGAGTTCTGAACTGAAGTTGCCCTTTTTTTTCCGAAAAACCATGACATATACCTAGAACTAGAAGCTGTAGCTAAAGTAGTGCAAGCTTCGGAAGACTAAACAAATGTGGTTTCATTTGATCGGTAAGTTAAATTTTAGGTTGCTGATAGTATGCAACGGAAACTTACCCACTCAACTAAGCTCCATTCACTTCGAGGCCTTTGAACATCAAGAGGTTCTCTTCCTGTTACAATTTCTAGGAGAACCACTCCAAAGCTGAAAACGTCACTTTTGGTTGATAACACCTGAGTGGAATAGTATCTGAAACAGAGGGCGGTTCACAAAATCAGCCAAAAATGCCAAAGCAAATAATACATATGAAGTGTAGCAGAAAAGATTCAGTACATAACGAATTGACATATAGACATGTATGCAATGTACTCAAAATACCATAACATAATGGAATAAATATTTGAAATGGCAGTAGGATGTTTCTAACAAAGTGACTGACAAGTGTTGACTGTCATATGTAATATTGGTCAACACTTAATATACATTCTTATTTAGATAGCCAGTGTATAAACTGGTTAGGAAAAATAAAAATCTCACACTACAAAATGCAGTGATTATTCAACAATAATAAAAAAATCCCATCTACAATTGATTTTAGTTTAATTCCTATTTTTTTACAAAATGGAAGTGTGTATTAAAGAAAAGAAAGGAAGAACTGATTTATTGGTATATAATGTTGATGTCAGTATGATACGAGGGATGTCTGAGTCAACATACATCGGGCAAGAACTTTATAGATGAACCTGCCAGTCATTTAGACAACTTTTTCCAAATATTAAGTTCTAGCCTTCTAGGTTAACGAGTTTTTCACCATACAAAAAGGTCAACTGATTTTTTTACAACCTGACTTCTAATAAACCTCTATCTTTAGTTTTCGGTGTAGTTTTTTGTCTATTCAGTATATTTTGAATCACCATTGTTTCACAGCATTTTGATCTTGCAGCGGAAGTGAATTTGATGCAAGAACTTACTCGGGGTCTAAATATCCAGCCGTTCCTCTCACTTCCATCGATGCATTGCTGTCACCTTCTTGAGGTGCATACTTAGAAAAACCAAAGTCGGCAACCTTGCCACACATGCTGTGATCCAGAAGTATGTTGCTTGACTTAATATCTCTGTGTATGATACATCGGCCAGCAAAGTTGTGAAGATATACTAATCCTGAAGAATAAACAAATTTGTGTAAAGTTAAATTGGAAAATAAGCATTTTCTGTGTTACAATGCTTAAACAGTAAGCATGAAGATAAGTACCATTTAGTGTCCCTAAATTGCATAAGGATCATTTAGTTTTAACCCTACTGTCGATAACATCAACTGGAGTCAGTTTTCTAAACGAAAGAAAACAAATATTTACTCTGCTAACCTCTAGCAGCACCAATGCAAACAGATATTCTGGTGGCCCAATCCAAAACTTTTCTTTTTGACGCCTCCCCTGAAACACAAATTCACATTAGAAACAAAGGATCTTAAGTTTAAAAGTAACAATACCTTCACAAAGATTGATACCGTAGAGGCGATCCTGTAGCGAGCCATTGGACATGAATGGATAAACCAAAATCTGTTGGTCCTTTTCACAGCAATAGCCAATAAGTGGGACCAAATTTTCATGCCACACAGCAGAAAGTAGCCGTAACTGTGCCAATTTGATATATTCAGTGGTCAGAGAAAAATACTGAAAAAGTAAAGTAACTGGAGCAATTCAGCATTGTATAATGCCGGGAAATTATAGATGATCAAATTTTATCCGATAATGACATTGAAAAGCCAAGCATTCCCTCCTTCCTGAATCACTGCTGAGAGAGTGCTAGAATGCAACCTGATCTATGTTTCTTATATATATCAAAAGATAAGAGCGTGCTACCCCTTACACAGATACATGTATGGTAGTACTGGCATAGTTTCCCCTTACCTCATTGTTAAACTCACGCGTTCCCTGTGTCGATGATGGTGAACGGACTTTTACCGCAACCTGTTGACCATGTGCTAAAGTACCTTGATAAACAGATCCAAACCCACCCTCTCCTATCAATGTCTTGAAATGGCCTGTTGCAGTATGGATTGATTTGAGAGATAACTGTTGCACTGCAGGATTTGTAGTTATATCAATGCTGCATTCTTCGTAAACAGGATCTGCACAGACCATCATAAAGAAAAAGCATTTATTTGTCCATTGCACATTTTGCTCATTTCATATGATGGATGGTAAGTATGCAGGTTGATCTAACAGGTCACACAAAGCGCAGAAGTGCTGTTTCTTATACCATATAAAGTTTTATGATAACATGCACATGTACAACAGGAAACTGAAGTTTTTGACAGGACCAAAATAAAGGTGCAGTGCACAGTATCTACTGGATGAATGTGGTAGCAGGGGAACATACTTGTTGTAGAAGCGCAGTCTGTTTTCTGAGGACGCTTTTCGCGTTTGGTGAAACAAACAAAGAACGATCCAAGTGCAAAAGTACATGCCAACGATCCTCCGGCAACACTAGTAATAACAAACATTTTCTGACTGGCAGCTCCAGGTGCACTATGATACTCTTCGGGAGCACAGCCTCCGTAGCTTTTTAATTTCAATAGAGCAATTTAAGTAGAATTATGTTACTGTCAGTAATGACCATATCATGTTGAACATTATAATCGAAATCTCACCTGAAATTCATGCCGGTAGATAGACCATCAGGTAGCTGATTGATCAAAAAAGGGTTGCATTTTACCGATCTGAATAAATGGCCGTGTTTGATTAGAACTTTTTTGGTTAAGGAATACTGTGCATATGACATGAGAAGCATATCGAATGGAACTGAGAAATATCTGAAGTGGAAGGGACATGGATTTGATCCAGACAATGCCATTTTAACATAAGTTTCTTTTTCCTGAAACTATCATAAGATGAAACGGCACAATATAACACATGCTTACAGCTTCAACAGTTGCTTGAGCGCAGAGAAAGATTGTGGAATAGACCCAGTGAAGTTGTTGTCCTGCAGATCACTGCATGCATCCAGGAGTAATAAGAACATAAGATCTAAGATAACATGATCACATTCTAGGAAAGAGGCACTGAACCATACATCTCATTCAGTTCCGTCAGGTTACCGATGGCGGCCGGAATTGGTCCTTGCAGTTCCTTTGAAGAAAAGTTCCTGTTCAAACACTAGTACAGATCAGGTTGGCTGACGAGTAATCGGAGCTGCATAAATGGCGCCAAGAATCAGACAAGAATCCGGGTGACCACTGTCACGATTCCACGGGCACTTACAGCTTAACTACGACATGGCTACCATCTTTTAATTGGCAAGAGAGCCCTTCCCACGCAGATGGGGAACAAGGGTCTGCTCCGTTCCACGACTTGAGCATCGCATGCCCTGGGTTCCTCTCCCATAGCTCCTCCTTCAGTTGCTTCGCCACATCCGCTGCACAAGAAGATCAGCATGAAAATCCCCATCACGTCAGGAACACAAGCATCGATCGGATTCGGAAGTGAACAACAAGATCAAGCACACGAATCACATGCAGAGTAATTTCCCAACTGAACTAACACCAGTTGGGTCAATCGTCCGAACAGAGCAGCAGCACGAGCACACTATTCACTACGTCATGGCGAACTGAAATCTGTTCCGAGATTATAACTGGCCGGGTTAACGTGATCATTTGATCGATAGCGTAACCGGTGCGGGCTGTGCTGCTCTGCTCTACCTTGGGTGAGGCCATCCGGCGACGCGGCGGCGGCGGCTGAGGCGGAGGAGATGATCAGGAGCAGCGCGCAGAGGAGGGGGATGCCGAAGCAAGCGAAGACCATATCTCGGGCCCGGCAACGACCATGCGGGCGGGCGAGGCGGGCGATGGGGTGCTGCCGCTGCCGGCCGGCAGAGGGGGAGGAGAGGGTGGTGGAAAGGGTCAGCACTGGGCGGGCGGCTAGGTGGCGCGTTGTTTTGTAGTTTCGCCGCTTGTCTGCTGGTGCTCGGCAGCCGGAAGGGTGACGCGGCCGTCGACAGCGACCGCGCGCTTGCTCTGCCGTTGCACTCCTGTGTGAGTTCGTCATCTCCGGATATTCTTAGGACATGTACCCGTCTCCGACCTCGGCGCTACGCTACATGATTGACCCAGGAACAACCCGCTCTATCACTATGTTTGTTTACTTTAGTTTTCTGATGATTGCTCATCTTATTTTTCTCTTCCGTCTTTGTTTTTGGGTCCGTTAGACAAGTTAGAGCATCTGCAACCGGGTGAACAAATCCCCTCAAACGTCCGGATGGATAGGCCGGACACAAAACATCCATATGCGCTCCATAGCCGGCGGTTCGAGAAACTCCGCGCGAACACGGCCCAGTCGTTGCTCCTCTGCAGGTTTGTCCCTCCATATCGCCTTTACGGTTGTAGGATCTAGAATATCGTAGTGGTGTTTGTTGGTCAATGCCAGATCCGTAGCACACAAGAGGGGATTGTCTACTCCGCTCATGAGGATGTGTTGTTGCGGCCATTAGCAATTCCGGTTTAAAATTAAGCCTCCTTAAATTTTGGGGAGGATCCATGAAATATTTAGTGAGAACCCGAGAGTAAGGCGCAAAAAGACCTATCTCTCCGCCATATATAGTCATGCATCCAAGCCGGCGTTAACAAGTTTGCCAGATACAATGCCGAAGGTAACGTAAGTCTTGTGTGATTCATTTTGTTGCTCCACTTCACTATTGCATATGTTGATCGATCTTCTATTTGCTAGATGAAGGATGTCATCCAAATGCACAATCACCTTATGGGGAGGATGTCATGGCGGCTCGGTCATTGTTGGGACATTTTGAAGGATGTTCCGATAATTCCGTAGTCCAAGAAGAGGGCCGACAAGCTGAGGGTGTGCCAAGCGGAGAGGTAGGACCGGATGGCACGACACACTAGGCAGAGGCAACGCGAAGCGGCGGCCACCGCATTTGCCGAGATGTAGGACGACCCGATCCCCCCTCCCCACCCGCAGTGAAGCTCCGGTCTGGCTGCATGGCATCCTCCATTCATGAGTATTATCTATGTCTATCCGCTAGTTTCTATGTATGTCCAAATTGATGTCTGTTCGGACTGAATTTGCATCCGCCGAACTAGGTTTTTATCCGTATGATCTACGTTGCATGGGTATTATGGTTTTGAGGTGTTGGATTTGAGGTTCTTGGTTCAAGGACACATCATTTGGTGAGGTTTGTCCGGACTGTCCGCGGACACGTTTGAACATGTCCGCGGATAGTTTTGGGGCAGAATTTGTCCAGTCCGGTTGGAGACGCTCTCAGACGTTGAGAGCATCTTCACGGGCACCCCAAAACACCCTTAAAAGTTCATTGGTGACTAGACACAAAATATGACCACAACAACATCCTCAATCTGTTCGCTTGACCCAGTTTCTATCTAGCACACCCGAGTAGGCCTCCAAATTTGTGGCGGAGCATTTTCAGGTGCACCCCAAAACACCCTTAAAGGTTCATTGGTGACCAAACACGGAAAACGACCACAACGATACCCTGAATCTGTTCGGCCGTCCCAGTTTATGTCCGGCACCACCCGAGCTAGCCTCCAAATTTGGGACGGCCTAAGAGCTGCCGGACAACACCTCCGAGAGGCCGGGCTTGCATGTCACACTCACGCGCTCGGTCAGGCGCGATTAATGGTGCCGTGCAGGCGTCTGTTCCGTCCCTTAATAGCGTGCACTTCACCGCGTGGTTCTCGAGGCGACGCGACGGGAGACGACGAGGGTGCGCCTACAACACACTTTGCATTAACACCAGCGCCTGTACACGCACCGGCCTTAGGGTGTTCCCACACGTTGCATTAACGCTGGCGCACCGCCCACCCCGGCCGATATAAAGCGCTCACCGTGCATCCCAACTCGCCTTCTCACCCGCAATCTTACCGTGCATCCCACCTCACCTCCTCACCGCTATGGCGTACAAATATGTAGCGGCTAACTCGTCATGCCGCGACAGGCGCACCTTCAACCTCGACAAGGTATGAAACTTCTTCGGTGCGGGCTCCTCGTCCCTTTGGATTTCCGCTTGTCCAAGGGGTGGGTCTGCTCCAATGGTGATCTCGCTGTGCCGGGAGTTCCCGAAACGCTAGAGCAGATCCAACGCGCCATCGCCCGACGCAAGAGCTGGATATCGCCGGAGGAGTAAATCCTCCCCGAGAACGATGACAACAACTGGGTGTAGTGGGTCCAACGTTTCCCCTGTGAGTGGAAGGACGCCCTTGCAACCTACGACGGCCTAAGGCCGCCCATGTGCTACAACACCGTGGCGTAGTATGACTAGTGGGCTACGACTGGCCACACGGTTGCCGGCGCCATTGAGTCCGTCCTCCAACACGCCGCAACAGGGAACAACACACCATGCGTCTGTTACCACCGATGCAACGTGGAGGCGACAACAGTTAGACCCGTGCCTGCTGCCAGTGAAAAAGAAGCAGCGCTCGCCACTGCGTCGGGAAGGCGGAGGTCGCAAATCGTTTCATTCGCGACGTCCAGCAAGATCTCCCTGCACCACGATCCCACGAGGTGGTCCGGGGATCCACGATTTCCAAGCGCCCCGTTCCCCACCGCGCGGTCGCCTCTATCTTCGCTAAGTCCTGCCACCACTGCAGGTGAAGTAGGAGCTGCATGAGGTGGTGTTGGCGGGCTATACCATGCCGTCGCCGCTGCGGGACGAGATGCACGACGACGACTCCCCGGCTTCAGCCGGGCTATGGTGGCGTCGGTCACCGAGATCGCGAAGGATTTCCCCTGGCTTCATGGAAGCCATCAAGGCCTCCACCTCCCGTGTTGCCTCCTCTTCCACCGTCGTCTACCTCGACGACGACGATGACGACAACGAGAGCGTCGAATGGGACGCCCGCGGGGACGAGGAGGAGTAGGGTTAGAGTTAGGGGCAACGGCGAGGCCGGCATTTTGCTTAAATTTTATTCAAAATCTTGTAAAATACAACAATTTTTAATGAAATTTTAATCCTTTTGTTTTTTTCCTTTTTTTGGTTTGGGGTGCCGCCACCCGCCCAAAGCTGACACACTGTGTGTGGGGGGGGGGGGGGCGGACAAATTTGGAGGGTGCCAATAAAGATGTTCTGAGATGCTTTTCTAAGGACATATTTGAGCCTCGCATAGTTAAAACTTGCCGAACAGCTCAAAGACCTTGATTCCAGAACTTGATAGAGCTAGTGCCATTGTCTGAGCTAGTACAGAATGTACATGGTCGTTTCTAGAAATTTGAAACCCGGAGCTAAACTAAAAATAGAGCACTAATTTGGAAAATCCACATGAATAATATAAGTAGAGAATCATTTCATTTAATTATATAACTTCGTCACTTTAATTTGACGTTATTTGGTATGCGACAAGACCAGCAATGTTGAATTGCTTTTTTATATGACATCAGGAGAGCTGCTATATTCATGCAATAGGAAGAGTTTTACAAGTTTTTGAAAGAAGGCGTGAGAAGCATTTCAGCCAGATTCAAAATGCACACAGGGTTTACGCAGATTTTGGCCCAGGCAAAGTCCAAGCACGCCCAAAGCTTCTTTCAGCCGACGGCTCTGCTTTTCCCACCTGCATCGCTCAATGCGCAGAAAAAGAAACGAAAACCCCTAGACCCGGCCGCACGGTAGGCCTCCGGTCGCTGCGCGGTGGGTGACTGACCCCATAACGGCACTCCACAGTCCACACCACGACGCCACCACAGCCCCTCCCTCTCCTGCCGCGCCGCCCAGTCGTTCGCTCGCTCGCTCACCGCACGCCCGCAACCCGGAGAAGCTTCCGAGCGAGCTCCGAGGAGTTCGGCAGAGTATGGGGAGGTCGGCGATGGAGAGCAGCAGCGAGGAGGAGCTGGAGGACGACTTCCCGGGCCACGAGTGGATCACCCCGCAGTCCTCCATCCGCGCCGCCTACCAGTCCCAGACGGAGAAGGTGGTCTCCGTCCCCTCCCCTCCCAAACCTCTCCCCCTTTCCATTCTTAGATTTCTTCACTTGTCGCCGCCTTCTTCCCCCAAACATTCCATCCACGTATTGCTGAGATATTTTCTGCCGCTACTGCTGTCTGGTCAGCCTGCTGGCACTTTAGAATTGCGAGTTTGGATCTAGAGCGGCGTTGCTAGTGGCAATCGCTTGTAGAAAATGAACCTACGCGCATTTAATTACCTAGTCCGTCGGTAAAACCTGATGCACCAATCTTGATTCTTGAATATGCGTTTATCTCTAGCACAATATCTGGACCTTGTTGCAGTAATTCGAAGCACAACCTAATCTAGCTTGACCTTATTGCAGTTGAACTAAATGAGAGTGTTGATCCGCCTGCTTCTTTAACTCTTTATCTGTTGAGGCCGGTGGGGACTCTGGTGGTTACCGGAACCATCTCATTAGTGTGGCCACGGTACTCAGTGAGTAATGATGTTGTGTTTAACAGGGTATCAGGAAAATTTGCTCTGAGCTACTGGAGTTGAAGGATGCTATCGAAAACCTGTGCGGGAATCAGCAGTCGAAATATCATGCTTTCCTCAGGTAATACTCATTATTTTGTTCCGTTCTGGAAGTAATGAGAATAGTATCTCTGTGATTACGAATGATATCCATTATGTTGTTGCTCATTGGGTATGTTTTGCTTCCTGTATGTGCCCTGCCAAAATTTTGGCAACCCTATAATATTTTAGCCTTCACTGGTTGGTTGCCTAGGAAAAGTAGCCTATCCACCTTACATTCGCTTCACAATTCTTGCCAAAATATTGGCCAAAAAGGGCCAAGAAATCTCTTTAAACAATTTTTTAGCTAGCCAATGGTTTGTAAAATTGGTAGGGCATATTGCACAAACCAAACATACCCATACTTTCTTCTGTTCTGAGTTTTATCTTGTTTGCTATCTGCTCTACACTGTTTGGTGGTTAGTATGTGCCTAGATTGAAGGTTCCAACATGGTTGTTTGCTCACCTTCTAGTAACATGTAGGTTGCTGCTGTGTGCCAAAAACCTAACTTACAGTTGGTTGTTACACATTTACGCTGATGTCATACATAGCTATTAAAAAACCCCGCATTGCTTAGAATTAGAAAACTATTAGCATCTGTGTTACTTATTGCTGTGACTTCGATATTTATAAAAGGACATCCATGGGGAATGCAGATAAATGATGGTATTTTATTTCCAGTGCAGGTTATGTCAAATGTTGCCTAACTTGAAACAACTTGACTGCGAATGTATGATAACCTGAAAGTCAAAATTTTATCGAAGTGCATAAATGCTCTGCCTGATGTATCAATCTTATTTCAAGTAGTAGAAATTTGATTATGAACTATAGTTTCTTGTGCTTCTATTCTGCACACTTCCTTGCATTCGTTACCAAACAAATTTTTTATTCATGCAGAATATCTGAGGAGGTTGTTGAGGCAGAACAAGAGTTGATTGAGTTACAGAAGCACGTGTCTGCCCAGGGGATGCTTGTGCAAGATCTGATGAGTGGTGTGTGCCGTGAGCTTGAAATGTGGCAAAAATATAGCAAGGAAGAACATGTGGTGGAAAAGGATTTTGAGAGTGAACTTAATGAAATATTATCTGTTGGTACTCAAGACCCCAAAGTTATTTTTCTGGATAGAATGGACATATTGCTAGCAGAGCACAAAATAGAGGAGGCTCTTCTTGCTCTGGAAACTGAAGAGAAGAAATATATGGTTACAGATAATTCAGGCAAAGAATCAGATGCAGAAATTTCTGCCTATAAAGCTGCACTATTAAGAAGGAAATCAACTCTTGAGGGTCAGCTTGTTAGGTATTCAGAACAACCATCTTTATCGATTACTGAGCTAAGAAAATCTTTGTCTGGTCTAATTAAGATTGGTAAAGGTTCTGTAGCCCATCAAGTACTTCTAAAAACCTATGGTTCACGCCTTCAGAAAAATATTGAGGGATTTCTTCCCACCTGTTCAGTCTACAAAGAAACTTACTCTGCAACCTTGTCACAACTTGTTTTCTCAGCTATCTCAAAGGTTTTGAAAGAATCTAGTACACTATTTGGAGAGAGCCCCACGAATACAAACCGGATTATCCAATGGGCTGAATATGAAATAGAAGTTTTTGCGCGTTTGGTTAAAGAAAAATCTCCTTCGCCAGAGAGTGATTCTGCCCTTCGCTCTGCCTGCATATGCATACAAACTACTCTTGCTCACTGCTCTTGTCTAGAATCATATGGGCTGAAGTTCTCAAAGTTACTTATGGTATTATTGCGCCCTTATATCGAAGAAGTGCTTGATCTGAATTTTAGAAGGGTGAGAAGAAAGATTATTGATTCAGCAAGGAATGATGATATTCTGCTTCTCACTCCTCAAGAAGGATCGCCGCCATCTGGTGCAGTTGCACCTAAGATGATGCTTACAAGCAGTGGAAAGAATTTCATGTCCATTGTCAATGTGAGCTCTCTTTTTATTGAATTGATTTGTTGATATTTTTATTCTGGATTTTCCTTATGACCATCACATGTGTTACTATGTATGAGAAGTCATTTTCACGTCATGGTAGATTGCACTTTTTTTAGCATTTGACTAGCCCTGTCTGTAATTTTTACATGTATTAGATCCAATCAATTCTATCTGCGGTTAAAAATCTGCACCTAATTAAAGCAAGGCATTTCTGTAAACTGCAAAGTGTCTAACATCCCATGAAACTCTTGTTTAACCTTGCTCGATGTGGATGATCTCTGTTGGTCTCACTTATTTCATGCTAGTAGTCAGCACAGTCTCGATGGATGCTAGATAACTGACACAAGAGATAGGCACAACTGTAATAACACCCTATGTGCGCCTATGCAGAATTATTAAGCGCAATGTATTTGCACGACTTTGTGAAGGGATTAATTAGTTCAGACACCAAACCAAGGACATTTTTACTGGCTATGCACCTTTGTTGAACTTTGGATATAATAGTCTTTTGTTGGAATAATTGTAAAGTGCAATGTTGTGAAGTTAATTTCGTTTTCCCACAATTTTCTGTACTTGACTGGATATCTGATAATCTGATGCAGCTGACTTTGCATTGTGCTTCTTACAGGATGTTTTGGATCAAGTTACCCCAATGACCATAGTTCACTTTGGTGGAACGATTTTGAACAGATTTCTCCAGCTATTTGATAGATATGTTGAAACACTTATCGAAGTCTTGCCAGGACCTTCTGAAGATGATAATGTAGTTGAGTCAAAAGAACCCGTGGAATTTAAAGCTGAAAGTGATGCGCAGCAGCTTGCACTAATTGGAACGGCATATACCATAGCAGATGAATTATTGCCAGCAGCTGTATCCAAGTTTTTTGATATGCAAACCGAGAAGAAAGGAACTAGTGGGCCGAGTCAAGGCCTTGGTCCTGGGTCCATATACTCCACAGAATACAAAGAGTGGAAACGTCATCTACAACATTCATTGGACAAACTGAGGGATCACTTTTGCCGACAGTATGTCTTATCATTTATTTACTTGGAAGGGAAATCACGATTGGATGCTAAAATGTACTTGGAGGGGAACAGGGATGATCTTATTTGGGATTCGGATCCCTTACCGTCACTATCATTCCAGGTGATTCCATTTTAACGATTTGAATTTGCATCTAATTCTGAACTGTAAATTTTTCTTTGATTCTTATGGAAAGTCTAGTGTTATATTCCCATATTACAAAAATACAGACTGGATCCTTGTTTGGGGTGAGGTACTGGGTGTGGTTAATTTAAACTTGATGCATGCTCCAACTAGGTATTACTTGGGCCGTTCATGCTCTATAGATAATGTAGCTGCTTGGAAAGTTCCGTATTTTGTGTTTATTATATCATATAGATGGCCATGTTGAGACTTACACAATTCTTTCCACGATCATCTTTATTCGGTAAATTTTTGTGTAGTCTGAGGGATATAATTTTAGAAGACAAAGACAATGTATACATAAGTATTGGGCCCATTCTAATCAGGCCTTGCACAAAACATACCTGTCTCACATAATTTTCCTTCAGGCGCTATTTGGAAGATTGCAGCAGCTAGCTAGTGTTGCCGGTGATGTTTTACTAGGCAAAGAGAAGGTACAGAAGGTCTTGCTTTCGAGGCTAACTGAAACGGTCGTCATTTGGCTTTCCAATGAACAAGAATTTTGGGATGTCTTTGAGGACAAGTCCATCCAACTCCAGCCTTCTGGACTTCAGCAGGTATTCCATATCAAATTTCGTGTTACTTTGACTACAAAATACTAAAAATAACAATCTTTTGCCCCTTTCAGCTTATCCTTGACATGCATTTCCTCGTTGAGATTGCTGTATGTGGACGTTACCCACACAGACCAGTTCAGCAGCTTGTGTCAGTAATAATTACTAGAGCAATTGCAGCATTCTCAGCAAGGGATGTTGACCCACAAAGGTCTGTAATCATTTTTGTTTGTTGTTGTTTCAGTCTGTTGGTTGTCTGTTTGTCTACTGCTGAACATCATCTTGTTCCCCACACTAAAAATATTTTCAGCGCTCTTCCGGAGGATGAATGGTTTCTTGAGTCAGCCAAGGCTGCAATCCACAAACTCATGTTGGGGACTTCTGGATCTGAGTCCGACCTCGAAGTACCAGTTGATCCACATGATGAAATATCAGATTCTGAAGAGAGCACTTCAACTGCGTCAACTGTAGGGTCTGAAGATTCATTCGCTTCTGCAAACAATGATGACCTAGAAAGCCCTGTTTACTTCACAGATCCTGAGGCGTAAAGAGTTTCCCCAATCTTGTAGATGTGAGTATGACTCTTTCAGGTTTCGTTAGCCTGTATACTTGTCGGAGATGTCATCAGTAATTATATTATTATGGTAATTATCAAGTTTATTTGTATCGTTGTTTTGCCTTCGCAACTATTACATGGTGCATGATGATTCCTTATGAGGTTCGTACAAGGTGCATAAGTACAGACCTTATGCCAACATAATAGTAGAATAGAAGGCGCAACTGGTACTGAACCTAAAGTTGTCTAGTTACAAATGGACTCTCCCTTACAATTCCAAAACTGGTGTGTAAGCAAGCACTACAATTAACTGCAAAGAAACGGTTTCGTATACAGGTATACTTCTGCTCTCTGTATCCTCAGAAGCACATGTCGAGGAGGCAACAGCAGCAGATGGCCGCGCAGCTGAAAAGCACACAGATAACATGATGAGTATCCCGGTGTATCATTGTTTACCTCGTTTCCTTTTGCAGGTTTCAGAGTATGATGGATATGGATGAATGGTTTGTAGATACAGTATAAAACAACACATATCACATCATCACAGCTTGGATAGTGATTACTATGTTATGTGGAACCGTAGCAATTTGAGAGTATATGTGTGCATATATTGTCATTCTTTTGCACAGAATTTACAGGTGCACGTATATAATGAGGTGAGGCGAGACCATGAGCTCACCATCCTTCTAAGAAGGCCTTGTCGCCGCGGCTCTGTGTCTGTGCGGGCTGCGGAGCACCCATGGCCACGGCGTAGCTGCCTGGGTAGCCCGGCGGCGGCGGTGGCGCGGTCGGCAGGTACACCGCCTGCCCCGCCGGAGGCGCGACCACCACGTAGTTGGCCTGCGGCGGTGGGTACGCTGCTCGATCGTCACGCCGGCGAAACAAAAAAAGAACAGAACAACTGATCAGCTCGGGCGAAGGTCGGGCAGAGAGCGCGAGTAAGAACCGTTCGAGTTCTCGGGGTTACCGGTGATGGGTGCCTTCTGCTGGTTGAAGTAGCTCATGGTCGGGCGCTAGCAGGGCTTGGCTCTGGAAATGGTGGGAATTGGCGGATTCGGCAATGCTGCTAGCTCCTGCGTGTTGCAGGTTATGTAGGATGCGTGTGGGCGGAGCAAGAGCGGTCGAAGCTGACAGCATCTTTGGGTACTTTCGAGGTAGAACGAGCTAGGACATTAGAACCTCCCACAGCATCTTTAGGAGACATTAGAACCTCCCACCCCCGAGGTGGCGCCGCCGCCGCCCCCGGGGTGCCCCTACTCGCCGACTCCAGGCCCTCCTCGCGCCCCACTCCCTCGCGCCGCCGCCGCCATAGGCGTCACCGGGCATAGGCCCGCGGGCGCAGCGGCGGTGGCGGCGGTTTTCCCTCTGGCCGGCGGCTGGTAGAGGTGGCGGCGGCCCCTCCTCTCCCTCTCCAACGGCGGTTGTGCGGGTGGCGGCGACCAGGACCTCAACGGCCGGCGGCAGGGCTGGTAGGGGCGGCGAGGATCCAGGCCTGATCTAGATCGGCCATGGCATCTGCGCAACTTCTGCTGCCTGTCGACGATGACGGTCCCTAGGCTACTTTCGCATGACTGAGGGTGTCCGGGGCAGCGGTTCCGGACATGGTGGTGGTGGTTGTCTCCTTCGCCGGAGATGGTCAGGTGGCCGCCCCCTGCAGACGCGGCGGTGTGCGACGGCCAGCTCGGGTATTTTGACCTCGGGCGACGGCCAGCTCGGGTCTATTGGTCTCGGGCAAGCCTCCCTTCGACAGCAGGATGGTGCGGGGCGCCTAGTGTTTCCGGCTGCTGGGCACCGAGGTGGTGCCGGCGGCCGGCAAGACGGCGGTGGGCTGGATCTCCTCCGTTCAGCCCCTGTTTTCGGGTGCTCAAGCTGAATAAGGAGATGGTCCTAGGGTTCTTCTCGCATCAAGGTTGCAATCTGCCGGATGCCTATCCCCATTGATCTGGCTGGACAATCGTGTTTCGGAAGGCTCCGCCGGCGAACTCCACTGGACGCTTCATGCCTGGAGATTGCTGGATCGGATGGTATTCGATCGTGCGCCCCCGTGTTTTTTTCTCTGACCGTTTGGTTTCAGAGGGAGCGTTTCGAAGCTCTGCTGGCTGTTAATATCATGGAGCACGCTTTCTCGTTCCATGGTGCTGGCGGAGAATGACATGGAAGGCGAGATCTGAGGACTGGCAATGGTGGTTTGATTCCTTGTGCGGCTGAGGAATTGGCTTGGTGTTTCATGACTTGGAGCAGTGGCATGTAAGTGGGGGCGACAACATACGTGGAGTCCTAAGTCCTACCTTTCAGGGTGAAAATCCAAGGTCTGGCCTTAATTGGTTGTGCCTGACAGTGCTCTTGCTGAAGAGATTGTTTTGAGAGTGAGGACTATCTTCAGGGTGAAAACCCAAGGCCTGGCCTTAATTGGCTGTGCCTGGCAATGTTCTTCTTGAAGATGTTGCTTTTGAAGAATTGGACATCAGGTGTTGTTTTGGTGGTGGTTGTGCGGCTGCTGCAAGGACTGTAACTCTTTAGCGGGACTTTTCTTTTTATTTCTTCTTCTTATTGTCTTTTGGCTGTGTGCATCCGTAATGGCTTCGGTTATTGCGTTGTTGCAGAGGCTGGGTGCATGTTGTATCTTCTCGATATCAATAAACACTCTTTATCTAAAAAAAAAGAACGAGCTAGGACTATGAAGGACGGCCGGCCGTTGGGTTATGAACAAATCCTGGCGGAGCGCCACATGCAGCGTGGAGAAATTACCATACGCGATCTCGGCCGGCATCAAGAAGAAGAAACTTACTCTTGAAGGGCGCTAAACAGTTCAGGTTTTGGTTATAGGCCTACGGGTTAACAAGAGAGCTTGATGGCCCAAATCCATTTGTATCGAACGGGCCGAGCTCCCAAATTTGTGAGGCCATTGCCGGTGGTTTTTCTTCTGGGTTAGTGCAAACATTTATTTGTGTGTTCATTCTAATTGCATCAAAGGTGAGTTTGCTATTTATTTCAGAAAAGGGGAAGATTAAGTTAATCCCAAAAAAAAGAGTCGAAAATGACTTGAATGTAGGTGAGCTGGCTTGCCGCCTACCATGGTCCTTTTTTATACACCAATCTCGCTCCCTTTTATGACAGACCAGAGAGAACACTTAGCCCTTGTTAGCAGAAGTCACTTCTTCCACCGCCGTTTATTTCAAAATGTGACATTCTCCCGCTTAGCCTGAAACAAAATCCCAGTGACATAACCCAATTCTATTGATGTCCCAGGGTTGACACCAGGAAGCTCGTGATGTTTCCGTCACATGGACCGTCGACTCTACATCTTGGTGGTGATGGTGATGTGGTGTCAAACTAGTTTTGGTAAGTGGTTCCTATGTTGTTGTTCTTTTGAGGTCGCAAATTTCTTTCCACATAGTGGGGATCAACAGTTCGAAGGTCTATCTTGCAAGGATGAAGGATGTGTCCCGGATCACATCACATCGACCATCTTAGGTTCTCATCGATTGGGACACACAAATGAAGAGGCTCTTCGGATGGAAGTTAGTCTAACTTATGCAGGTTTGGTCTCGTGTTTTTTAATGATATTTGGAGGTGGGGCTTGTGGAATTTGTTCTTCCATGTAACTTTTAGTTTTACTAGGGACTTTTTCTGGCGTAGTTTCGGAACCAAGTGCTGCCTTGGCGGCTAGAACTCACGGTTGGTGAGCCCGCCCACTAGGGTTTGAATCACAGGTGAAACATTTCGAACTAAGTGGGGTGCTATCCGCCTGAAATAATCGCTCCAGATGTCTAATCGATCTAACAACGTATAGCCAAGTTAGGGATCCTTCCCCGCTGGTCAACGTTCTTTTCTAGCGTAGTTTTACAGAATCATTTGCTAAAAAGATGGGTGTGCTGAAACAGAGAAATTCAGGGTATTCGATCATGCATTTCTGCTTGCTCGTGATCTCTACAATGCAAGTACGTTAAAACCTAACATTAAGCTTACCATGGGCTTGTACAAAAAAAAAAAGCTTACCATGGGAGCACCCTCTCGAGAACGGACGAGCTTTACCTCAATTCCCGCGGAATCCTCCCTTGTCGTACGCGTCGCGGGTATGTGCCAAACCATCGCCATGAAAGGCAACGTTGCGCGCGCGTACGTGCAAGCAGTCACTATCTCGTATCGGTAACTTCTCAGAAGCCGTTACACAAAGAGACAACTGACATGTAATCTGCAGAGTGTAGAGATGCAGAACGAGAGCGCTGAACGGGTAAGCTGTCTCTACTATTGTCCTCATCAAGCTGTCACTCTCGCATATCGGACGATGATGCTTACTCTAACAATATTTTTCTTTTATTAGATGATGCTTACTCTAACATTAACTTAACAGAAACGAGCCGTCAATTAAAATGAACCTCTTCTGTCAGCTCACCTCCCTATCCGAAACTCCATATCCGCCTCTGGCACCAATTTAGTCTCCGATTAAGCTGTAGCCAGATGCATGCATGTGCACATCGCATTTCTCGTTCGATATTAATATATTCTCTTTGTCGAAAAAATCACATTTCTCGCTCTCAGAAGTGAGCTGGGAAGCGTGTTGAAATCGAATATTAAGTCTGAACCTGAAGAGGGAACGAATGCTTGACATTTTCTCCAAAAACGAATGATCGATGAAGCCTATATGATTATATCACAAGCTTAATTACGAGCAAGAGAAGAAAGGGATAGTGACCAAGAAGAAGCAGCGAAAATGGGGCAATTGAACTTCCTATGTTGTAATCAAGAACCATCGGCTTCGTGGCACGCAGCCGCGACGAGGTCGTCGTCGTCCGCTGTCGGCTCCCACGACGACGCGGTGAGCAGGGAGAGGTCCTTCCACCCGAGCTTGAGGCACCCGTCCTCCTCCACCAGCGTGTAGCCCTTCCACGGGTACATGCCGAGGAGCAGCCTGGCCTGCGCGGCGGGGCTCCCGGCCAGGGACACGGGCCTGAACCCGGCGCGCCGCAGCTCGTCGCCCCACCGCTCCACCCGCACCTCGCCCGTCCGCTTGGGCCCCCCGACGGCCACGATGTTCCGTATCTCCGCGCCCAGGAGCAGCCTTTCCACCACGTGCCGCTCCTCCTCGGCGGCGCCCGTGCTCGCGCCGTCGCCCAGCGCGTCGAACAGCGCCGAGTAGTAGTGCAGCGCCTCGACGAACCGGCCGAGGAAGTCGCCGCTGTGGCCCAGGTCCTGCTCCACGATCGTGATCAGCTTGGGCCGCAGGGTCTTGAGCAGCCGCACCGTGCCGACGTCGGAGCCCGTCACGTCGTAGAGACAGTGATGCATCCAGTACACGACGGTGGCTTCCCGGTGGTGATGGTGGCGCGCGCCGAGGAGGGCGGCGGTGTCGGAGACGTGGCCGATCTTCCCCTCGATGGGCTGGAACTCGAACGGCAGGCCAAGCGAGGCCGCGAAGTCGGCGAGGCGGCGGCCGGTGGCCTCGAGGACGTCGAGCGAGGCGCCGAGCCCGGTGACCCGGAGCGAGAGCGGCCTGCAGGGGCGGGACGCGAGCATGTGGAACAGCCCCGGCCACTGCAGCCCCTGCATGATGTCGAGGTCGATCACGTGGACGCGGTCCTCGCCGTCGAGCGCCTGCAGGATGGCCTTGTTGGCGGTGAAGTGGGAGAACTTGACGAGCGGCGAGAGCGCGTTGTACGCCTGGAACGCCGAGGAGATGCGGCGGCTCTGCGCGGCCGCGAGCGGGCTGATCGCGAGCGGCGAGTAGGCGCCCAGGTAGGAGCTGAGCACGCGCGCGCACAGCGCGTCCCCGAAGTAGGCCGCGACGCGCTCCGGCGACGACCCGAACGGGGACGCCAGCTCCGCGATCTCCTGCAGCATGTCCCGCGCCTCGGGAAGCTGGTCCGCGGCCACCGCCTCCGCGCACCTGAGCAGCAGCCTCAGAAGCCGCAGGCCGCGTGTCTCCGCTGCCTCCGCCCCCACCACCGGCTGACTATCCTCTCCCGCGGCCACCGACAACCCGAGCCCTGCTCGGCGGCCGAGTCATGCAGCTGCAGCCGCTTCCCGCGCGCGCTTTCTTCCTCATCGGGGATCGACGCCGCCCGCTTGGCCTTCATCGCTGCCGCCGCGTCGGTGGCGGGCGCGCGTGACAGGACGCCCTGGATCATTCTCACGGTCGAGGCCAATAATTTCGGGTAAGGAAGGCCGAGCGAGCGGGCGGGCGGGCAGAGTCGGTCAGCGGCAACTGGAAGCGAGGGGATAACCCATGACACGCGTGGGCAAGCAGTGCAGCGAAGTGGTCGCCCGCCGTTAGCATTGGAGCTGCGTGGGAGTGAGTGAAGCGGCCGTCTGTTCTTGTCTGGTTGCTGGTATTTGCTGGCGTCCCGTAGCGGGCGGCGCCCAGGCAGAGGGAATCAAATTGCGGGGCCGCGCCAGGGCGACCGGTTGTCTCCATTCCGGCGGGGCCAGGAGAAAAAGAAAGAAATCGGGGGCGTGGCGCGAGCACGAGAGCGAGGCCGGCACCGTCACGGCGCGGGCAGGGCATGGCCGGGGTCAGGGAGAGATCATTTGATGGGGGACGAGACGCCACGCCGTACGCGAACAGGGCGGGGGTTCGAGGGCCGGACAAAAGCTTCCCTCGGATACCAGTGTCGTGGTGGGACGTTTCTGGTTAGCGGCGCAGGCGAGCTTCCTGCTCGTGGACAGGGCGGCGTGTCGGCGTCGGGACAGGTGAGTCTGCAGTGCAAAGAGCAGCAGCTCCACCCAGCACTCAGCAGAGTAGTTGCACCCGTGTGGTGACAGCACTAGCAGCCTCGGACGGTAGAAGACGGGCATCCGCCGACACGCCTACCTTTGATTGCGAGGTTGAAATTTTGCAGGTGTTCGACATTTTGCATATTAGAGCGTCTCCACTCGTGGCGCCCAAACGGCCGCTCAAACGCGTTTGGGGCGTGCCGGACAGAAAATCGCCCCCACTCGCGGCGCCCAAATGCGAATTGGGTCCGGCGCGGCCCAATTTTGTGTCCGGCACGTCCAGCCCACGCCCTCAACTTGGGGAGGCTTGGGGCGGCCCCGGACGGAAGAAAACGCGACGCCACGTCGGCTTCCGGCGCGCGGGCCACGGCTGGCAGTGAGACACGGACTATGTCTCGTCGTTTTCTCGCCTGATTTTATCCCCCGTCTTTCATCGTCGCCCCAGTCGCCCCACTTTGCTCGACGCCGCCGCCCCCCGCCCACCAGCTCCACCCAAGCCTGGACGCCGGCGCCGCCGTTTGCTTCCTCTCCTCGACGGCCTTCGGTTCCGGGCACCGACGATCTCTCCGCCGCTGTATTCGATACAGCCGTCCCCGGCGGTCTCTCCGCGACCCGCCCTGCCTGCAGGGTGTTCGGCGGAAGGTTCGCCTGGTTTTTGACTAAATTATTGATGCTAGCCGGCGACCTGTCGTTGATCAATGGCCGCGTTGTATTGCAGATGGATAGCGACGACGAGATGATGGCCGCGATGCTGTTGGAAGAAGAAGACGCCATCGCCGCGGAGGAAGATGAGAATATAGCAATTCTCAGTTGTCTTCTCCAACTTCAAGCCGACGAGGAAGCCAATGCCGCCCCAAAACGGGGAGGCTCGTCGTTCGGAAGGAAGAAGAGCAAGCCGAGGCAGAGAATGGAAGGCCATTGCATGTTAGTCTCTGACTACTTTGCCGAAGTTCCTGTCGCCACCGTCAAGGATTTCCGTCGACGCTTTCAGATGAACCGTGGATTGTTCAACCAGATCGTGCAAGCTGTGAGGGCGTATGATCCATGGTTCAAGTTGAAAAAGGACGCCGTGGGAACTGTTGGTTTCTCGTCAATCCAGAAGTGCACTGCAGCCATGAGAATGCTTGCATATGGAGCACATGCTGATTCTGTAGATGACTACCTACAGATGTCAGAGTCCACAATCATCAAGTCGATGTACAGGTTCTGCAGGGCGGTGATTGATGTGTTTGGCCCAAACTATTTGAGAGGATCAAATGAAGAAGAAACAGCTCGGATCCTGGAACAGAATGCAGCTAGAGAATTTCCTGAGATGTTTGGAAGCATAGACTGCATGCATTGGAGCTGGAAGAACTGTCCATTTGGTTGGCAAGGATTGTACAAAGGAGGGCACAAAGGATATTGCAGTGTGGTTCTTGAAGCTGTGGCCGATCATAAACTATGGATTTGGCATGCATTTTTCGGCATGGCAGGATCACACAACGACATCAATGTGTTGCAGCGCTCTCCTGTGTTCGCGAAGCTAGTTGAAGGCCATGCCCCACCTGTCAACTATGTGGTCAATGGCCACGAGTACAACAAAGGGTACTACCTAGCCGATGGCATGCATATATCCAAAGTGGGCAACATTTGTGAAGAGCGTCCCCAACCCTCGTGGGAACAAAACTTGTCATTTTGCCGCTGAACAAGAGAGCGCCAGGAAGGATGTCGAGCGGTCATTTGGAGTGCTGCAGCAAAGGTTTGCTATCGTTCGGTATCCTACTCTGACATGGTCGAATGAGCAAATGTGGGAGGTGATGAATTGTTGTGTCATCCTGCACAACATGATCATCGAGAGTGAGCGCTATAATCCAGTGCATGATCATATGCCATATGACTTTGAGGGTCCTCATGCACAGGTTGATCACAACGTGCCGGCAGATTTCGCTGATTATATCTCAATGCATTTGGAAATTCGTGATGAAAATACTCATAATGCACTCCAAGCTGATCTAGCGGAGCATTTGTGGGCAAGCCGGGGCATGGCAGCGGCAGAGGAGGAAGAGGAAGACGTTTGAACTTTATTTTATATATTTAAACTATTAAATATTGTATTTGAACTATTAAATATTTATGTATGTTTGATTTTTCCTTTCACAAAATATTGAAATTCATGTAAAAAACCCTTTTGGGGCGCCCCTTTGGGCGCCGCGAGTGGGGAACGCGGGCGCCCAAATGGCGCACCTTGTCCGGACAGCGCCCAAATGGCACGTCCGGACGGTCTTTGGGCGCCCATTTGGGCGCCGCGAGTGGAGATGCTCTTATTAAGCGATGAATGAACATCCCACTGATTCAAGTAAATAAAGAGAACTTGCCTGTGACAAGATGGTTAGGAGGGTGGTTGTACCCCCAGCCCACCAGAGTTCAAACCACAGGTTTGACACTGGTGTTTCTCATTTAAGGCGGAATATTCTTCAGTGAGAGGCGACGTTCCCGTCGACAGCGAGGCGCCCATGGTGACTTCGTCAATTTCAAGACTCGACCTGCCGACTTGGTTTCTCGGAGGTGCTCATAGGGGTAGGGTGTGCGTGCGTACGTTCATAGGGGTGAGTGTGTGTGCGTGTATATGAGCGCCTGCGTTGTACTGTGTTTCGCAAAAAAAAAAGATTCAAGTAAATAAAAAACATCCCACTGATTCAGCTGAAATCAAAATATAGACAAACGGCACACAAAGTGGAAGTGACGGCCGATGCAATTACAGTGCTGCATTAGTTATTTTTCTCGGTTTGTTGGTTGCTAGGAGATCATACTCTGGTTACGGTTTGCAACAAATTTTAGCGCTTCATGTAAAAATACCTAGAAAATACTCAGCTGATGCCAATCTTATTCAGTTTGGAAGAGACATAGCAGGAAACTATACTTCGGCTTCCTATCATGCGAAGTACTGATGTATCTAAGTCTTTTTTTTTCGAAACCGAGGCAAAAGCTTTGCCTCACTTTTTATTAAGCAGAAGGTGCCCGGTTTATTATGGAAGAAACCGGTCGAAAACCATACAACAACACAACACCCACAACCTCGAGACACCACGACGCCGCACGACACGGCCACCCACAGCCCAAGCTGCACCAGGAAAGCCGCTCGCAGACCACGGACGTCACACCACCATCCGGGGCCGCCGCCCCGGCCTAAAAGACAGCCACAGCTGCCGCCGCCACACCACAACACCGACACCACGGGGGCAAGCCCGGCACAACTCAAAGAACCACCCTCCGGGGAGCTGCGACAGCTCCCCCAACAGCGCAAAGGCAGCGCAGCTCCGACTCCGAAGAAGAGCTAAGAAGGAGAACCAGGCAGGCTGGCGCCGTGGAAACTCGCCGAAAGGAACATCTGCCGCCAGTCATCGTACACCACCGGGAACCCACCGCAGCAGCTTCGACTTCTTAGCAACAAGACACGCCGAGGCAACCCCAAGGACACGCCGGAGAAGAGCTGACTACCGCAGCCACAGCCACGTCTCCGACATCGCTCAAACATCATCATCGTCGCCACAGAAGCCTCCACGCGAACACCTCGGCCTTCCACTGGACCCGACCACAAGTCCCTCCAGCCGGTCACCACTCCAAGAAACCTCAACCTCGCCTCCAAAAGAAGCCGCGAGGCTCTCGGGGCTGCCGCCCCGACATCCACCACTCCAGTATGCCCTGCACACTCATCCGACACCACCTTCCGGGGCCGCCGCCCCGACATAACACCGCTCGTCCTCGAGCTGCGACGCCGCACGGCCCAGATGCCTGTAGCCCGAGCTACACAGGACCACTGCCCGCAGACCACGGCCGCCACACCATGCCCGGGGCCGCCGCCCCGACATACCGTCCAACCATCCCCGCTGAGATGCGCCGACCGAGCCGACAACCCTGCCGCCCCTGCTGCTCAAGGTCACCACTCAAAGCTGTGCCAAGCCGCAACCCCGCCTCATGGAGCTACCACTGCACCGCTGCCCGAGGCCGCCGCCTCGGCGCACATCCGCCATCCCGGGGCCGCTGCCCCGACATCCTCAATCCCAGAAGTGATGGGAACCCCAAACAGCGACAAAAGACTCGCCCTCCAAAGCAACGCCTCAAGAAGGATACGACATAACTGTCGCCGTCGCCCGCTCCGGATGGAGCTTGGGTTTTCACCCGGAGGGCCCAAGTCCGCCGAATGGAGGCGGGAAGAGCTCCACGACAACGCCTTCAACAAGGTCAACGACGCCCGAAGGCGCCGCCGCTGCCGGCACCAACCAAGGTTGGGCAAAGCTTTCACCAGAGCTCTTCCCTTCCATCGAGCGCGCTGCAAGGAAGTCACCGCCACTGTCCGCCACGCACCTCCACTGGACACCAACCACCGCACCATGACACCAGGGGCTGCGCGAGCCACCTTGCCCCGCTCCAGACGCTGCCGCCGCGCGACCTCCTCACCCGCATGGAGAAGGCCAACCTCAGACCTATGAGATTATCTAAGTCTTATGAGATTATAGGATAAAGAAAAGCTCTTGATTCAATAAATCAATGCGCAAACCTGAAAAATAAGTCAATATTGACTATACCACTGAAACATCTTATACTTCACATGTTTTTGGTTGTATAACATGAGAAATATGCTGCGTCTCACCCCAGTCCGATGGTATACTCGGAAAAGCACGGTCAAAATCAACCAACAATTACTCGAATTTAGTTACTGAGTGAGCTGTTTTGCTACCTACAAAAGGTTGGTTTTGTTGATATCCTTTAGGAGCAGGTGTCATTATCTGCACCGGCAAATGATGAGAGTGACGAGGTAGAAGATGTGTATGGTGAGTTGATACTAAAGCAATCTCGGAATTTCTCATCGGATGGCAGTGAAGAGTCTCCTTTGTTACCTATGTGGTAGGATGAATCTCGCCTTATGCTATCAAGGTGGTAGTTTTCATTTAGTTGGATACAACGATGCCGAGGGATCTGCTGATAAAGATGGACCGAAAAAAGGCAAGGGTATATGTTTATCCTTAAAGGAGGCTCAATATTTTGCTAGTGCTGGTCTAGTCTGCCAAGTCAACAATAATTCTAGCCATTTGTTTCAAAAGGGAAATGAAACAGAAAAAAAAAAACTTAGTTTCAGCAAATACTATAACATCCCACATTTTTTATTTGGAATGTTAAATAAAACACATATGCATAATCATGAATTGTGGCTCCATTTTGATTTTTCGTAATCATGAATGAGAGGGGATGAAATGACTTCCATGAAACTTGTGAAGTCATAAATCATCCATGTTGTATAAATATTGTGTAGTTGGATTTTGTAAAATACTATGGGGATTTATTAAAACAATAATGATTTAATAAAAAGTCCATAAACATACTTTTAAATTAAAGATGATTGTCAATACATCAAACAGGGTGTCATCCATTTTTCCGATACCCTATATAATTATTTTGATTTACTCAAATATTTGGATTTTCTAAAATATTTAAGGAACATAAATAAAGCCTAGGCATTTCCTAGGAGGCTACGATTATTTTTATTCAGAAAATGACATTTAAATAATTTTCCTTTTCTATTTATCTAGAACAACCCCTTAATCTCAGCAGTTGGATCAAGATCCAATTGTCTAGATCAAAACCTACCCCTATCCACTTAATCACAAACTAATCTCAGTCGTTTGATCAAATCAGACACACCGAAACAAACCCGCACAACACACCCCTATCCCTTTATCTCGTTGCTATGACGCAGTTGCTCCACTGCTGCAAAACAAGCCGTCGCGTGCTCCAAAGCCATGCCCGCAGTGACATTGCCACCGTCGTGATAGCTACTATTGGAAGCGTCCACTGCTGATGTTCGTTGCGCTACAAAGCCACATTTCCTCTCATGCAAAGCACGACGCACACCATTGTTGCAAAACCGGCCGTAACGAGCTGCAAAGTCATACCACCATTGTTGCGAGGTTCGTCGATGGTGATGCGAAACCATACCACTACTGGCCATCGGTGCAACGAAAGGTGGTCGCGATGCTACAAACCCGTACCACCACTTCAGCATCGACCAGTGTCTACTGAGCCTATGTCTAGCGTCGACCAATGTTTTTATCGTGCGTTTGCAGGGTCAGTGTTGCAACAAAACGCGTTGGGGCGGATCCGATGGCAAGCAGCATCCCAATCCAACGGGGCGCGAGACGGACGGTCGTTTCAAACAATCATCCGGACGACGCCCCAACCCTTTTTAATATAATTCTTGAGGAATTGAAGGAAAGGTTAGTTATTGTCAAAAAAAAAAGGAAAGGTTAGTTTTGTTTTTTGAATTTAAAGGAAAGGATAGTTGGTTGGCCTATTTCTCAGAACATGGAAACCCGTTGGGCTGGCCTGTTGTGAGCCTCTGGGCGAGCTCATGGGCTGATCCATAGATTTCTCAGGCCTACCCGAAACACTGTCGGACAGGGTGACCGCCGGCGGGACGGGATGTCGGTCGCTCGTGAATCGTGACCGCTAGTCGGAGTCGGAGACCAGCAACAAATCCACCCAACAGTTCAAAAAAAATAAAATCCACCCAGTTTTATAAAGAAAAAAAAGCAACAAATCCACGAGCGACGGGGGAGATCCCCCACCGATTCCCATGAGCAGGAGCGGCGGCGGCGGCGGGACGCGACAACCCGACCCCGACTCTGCGGCCGTGCCCGTCCCGGGGCCCTGCGCCTCGATCCATCGGGCGCTCGCCGAGTGCCACCGCCGCGCCGCCCGCGGCCCGCTCCAACCGGAGGTGCTCTGCCGGCACCTCAACCGGGCCTTGGCAGAGTGCGTGGTGACCATGTGCTGCCCCGGCCAGACCGAGGCCGTGCGCACGCTCTGTGGCAGCTCCGGCACGGCGCTCAAGCGCACGCAGTGCGAGCGCGCGCGCATCGACCTCTCCCTCTGCCTCGAGGCCCATCAAGAGAAGTGACCTACACAAACCCACAACCAATGTGATAATTTCTGTCAATTTTTTGATATGTGACCTATTTCGGAACATTTCTTCCTGTATAGTGTGTGCACAGAGTGTGTATATCATGATAAGAAAAGGAGATCTGCATTTTCTGATGTTCATGATCATGATTTACTAACTATCAGATTACAGCGAATAATCATCGCCTCGCAAAAGAAAAAGGATTTCATGGAATAATAGATTGATATGGATCTATCTCTTTGCCACTTCTAAACGATGAATCTGTACTTCAGTTGCCCTTCTACCTATCTTAATTGCTATTACCCACGCATTAGTTATAGCTAATATTCCCCAAGTATTGCTGATTAGTTATTACAGCTTGTGATTTAAAGGTTGAATCATGATTTCTTGGTAAAGTTTACATGATTTGTTCCACACTTCTACCTTCCACATAACTTTGTTGCTACGAAACCTTGTACATTGAAGCCTCCATCTTCATAACATGCAACCTCATATAAAGCTATGACAACAGGTGTTAACAATGATAGATTTCATTGTTGGTAAAGAAGGTTTACTTAACTTCTGATCTGATGTATGTTTTGAAGCTAAATCTGTCAAATCGTCAATTGGCTCCTAAAAGGAAAGAAAATGGGAAAGTGTTTATGGCAGTTCAACTGTCAAAAGAGAGCAGTTTGGACATAAGCTTACTATACCCTTTGAGAACTAGTTAACTAGTTGTTTCTCGATTAGCAATGTAAGTTTTTACCAAGTCCGTATTCTCAGTTCTCAACATCTTGTTTAATCGGTTGTTTTGACATTCTGTATAATCCAATTCCACATTTAGACAAGGTAGAGCAATTGTAATAAATGGCATGAACTATCGGCATAATTCTATCGCTCTTAGTTTGTTCTTGAAAAAATGCCATCACCCATACTAGGCACTATCTTGTTTTTGTAGCTTCTTGCACTTGAGATTGTTTGGTCCATCGTGAGGTAGTGATATTCAGTTACCTAGAAAAATTGGTACCAATGCAGCACAAACTGGATTGTTTGATGCAGCAATTGTGTCTCTGAGACAGAAAACTGGGAATTTTGCATTTGCTACTCGTTTGATGAGTTCATTAGCTATGTCAATTTCTTCTTTACCTGACATTGGGTGAACGTGCGCACACGGCCACTGTGGCGCATCAGTGTCCCAATATCGCTCTGAACTCTGATTCTGAAATGAAGAATTCAGAAGCCAAGTATCCCGAGCAAATAGAAGCAACAAGCTCACTAAAATGATGTCAGTCAATTCATTGGTTTAAGCAAGACTTTTTTCTTCGCAGAAGTTTACAAGGTAATTTTGATACGAAGACTGTACATGTTTCAGCTCTGTTTCAGCTTTTATGCCTTGTACTATATACTTTGTATTGATGTCATGGATGTACTTGAAACCAACTTTGTGTGTTGTTTTCGTGTTGTTGATGTACGTCTATCTGTTTAAGCCAAGTTCAAGTTCTGCTGCCTATCCATCCATTTGTTGCCCATGTTCATACTGGCCTTTCATTGTCCAAGCCATTTTGCTTGAAATCTGGATCGCCCATATTAGCGACCTTCATGCGATAATTTTTTAGCCAATTGTTAACGGGTGCACATATAAGAATCAAGTTGTTAGAGAGATATTTGTATATTGTAGTTTCCCTATTAGATAGGGGGCTCCCTGCATATTTACACCTGTACATGTATATATTGTGGCCTTTGGCCCCCGTGGAATACAAGTTGCTTATTCCTAACATGGTATCAGAGCTAGTTTAGGGTTTTGCCCACGCACGCGCAACTCGTGCCTTCTCTCTCCCGATTGGATCTCCGGTCCCCGCGTCGTACAGGTCGAACACGACCTCTGCTGTGACCGCCCCGCTCGAGCCCGTCTCTGCTCGTGCGTTCCCTGCCTCCAAGTCCCGGCCGCCGGCTCCCCGTCTTCGCCGTCTCCCAAGGCCGCACGCCGCTGCCGGTTCCCGAGTCCCGGCCGCCACTCCACCGCCCGCTGCCGGTTCCCCGTCTTCGCCGTCTCCCATTCCGTCTCCCTTGGATCGATCGATTCCGTGTTGTCCTCACAGCGCCCGCCCCCGTCCACGCGCGCCGGCCTGATCGATCCACGCGCGCCGGCCTGATCGATCCACGCGCGCCGGCCTGATCGATCGATTCGATCGGCACGCTCCCGCGCTAGCCCGGCAGCTCCGTCCCTCCCCTCGTCGCCAACTGCGTCTCCATCTCAGCAGGCAAGCGAGAAGTCAATCCCGCGCTAGCCCGCCAGCTCCGTCCCTCCCCTCGTCGCCAACTGCCTCTCCATCTCAGCAGGCAGCGAGAAGATCCCGCGCAGGGCCTGGTTGTTTCCGTCGGGGCTGGTTGACTTCATCCGTTCCGTCGGGGCTGCTTGATTCGATCGATTCGGTCGAAGGCTGATCGATCTCTGTTGTTCAGATTCGTTCTCGTAAAAAAAAATCGAAAAAAAGGTGGAGATGTCTGCATCGTCGGGCTATGTCGCGATTCCTCCTGCTCGGTGATCTTTGATGGCACGAATTATCCTGATTTCGCTGCCTTTATGCGCATTCATATGCGTGGTCTTCGTCTCTGGGGTGTGCTTTCCCGGCGAGGTCTCGTGTCCGCCGTGCCCCATTGCTCCTACTGCTCCTATTCCGCCGACGCCACCAGTTCTTGCTGCCGATGCTACACAGGCTGCAAAGGATGCAGCTAAGAGTGCGGATGATGTTGCCATTGCTGCGTATGACCGGCAGGTCAAGGAGCATTCTGACGCTCTTGAGACCTACCGGTTGGATCTGACTGCTTACACCCAGTGGATTGATGATGATGCTCGTGCTGCGGCTGTTCTCGCCGCCAGTGTTCTATCGCAGTTTGCCTCTGAGTTTATGGGCCTCAGTACTGTCGCTGACATGTGGGCTCACCTTCGTCAGCGTCATCAGCCGTCCGGGGATGCTCTATATCTGTCTGTGGTTCGTCAGGAGCATGATCTTCAGCATGGTGACTCTACCATTGATCAGTTCTACACGCAGAGCGCTGCTATCTGGCGTCAGCTCGACTCTCTTCGCACTGCCGTGTGTGGTGCCTGCCTGTGTTGTCAGACTGTGCGTTCCGACTTGGAGTTTCAGCGCGTATATGAGTTCTTATCTCGGCTCCGCAAGGAGTTCGAGCCCCGACGTGCTCAGCTGCTTGCTCGTGGTCGTGTCCCTATCTCGGAGGTGCTGTCTGAGCTTCATGCTGAGAGATTCGTCTACGTGGCGTTGGGTTGCTTGAGGTTCCTTCTGTGCTTGCTGCCCATGGTCCTCCTTCATCGCCTGCTTCATCGACTCCTTCGCGGTCCACTGCTCCGCCACTTTTAACCCACTCCTCAGGTCAGGGCCTGGGTCGTGGCCAGGGTCGTGGCGCTCGTCCACGCCCTCACTGCTCCTACTGTGATCTGCCTGGCCACACCGAGTCTCGTTGCTACACGAGGAGCGTGATCTGCGTAAGCAGAAGGCGTCTGCTTCTCTCGGGACTCGTGCTTCCTCTGGCTCGTCAGGGTCTTCTCCAGCCGGCTTCACCGACCAGGACATTATGCGGCTCAAGCGGATGCTCGCCGCTTCAGGTTCTTCTTCGACGGGTACTGCTGGCTCGTGACTGATTCTTCTGGCACTGCGCGACCACCATTTTCTACACAATCAGGTACATCCTCGTGGGTTCTGGATTCTGGAGCTTCTTTTCATATGACTTCTGATTCTTCCACTCTGTCCTCTCTTCGACCTCTTGATTCTCCTCTTAGTGTTCTTACTGCTGATGGTACTTCCTCTCTCTGTTTCTAGTCGAGGCACTCTTTCTACTTCCTCCTTTTTTGTCCCTGATATTTCTCATGTTCCTCGTCTTACCATGAACTTGTTCTCTGCTGGTCAGCTTACTGATTCTGGTTGTCGCGTCATTCTTGACGCCGATTCTTGTTCTGTTCAGGATCGTCGCACGCAGGTTTTGGTTGGAGCTGGCCCTCGCCGCCGTGATTCTCAGGGGCTTTGGATATAGACTGGCTTCGTGTTCCTTCCGCTGCTATCTCGCCTGCCAGTTCTTCTGCTATCGTCGCCTCTGTCACCGGCTCTTTTCAACAGTGCATCATCGTGATGAGGCATCGTCGGCATCGTGTTGGTTGGTTGACACGCTAGGACATATTTAAATTATATGTAAAAGTCTAAGGTAGTGTTAACTAGGCCTGCGTGCCAAATTTAAGGCCGAACCCGCCATGGGTCGGTTTGTATCCGGTTCGAGTCCAACTAGTTTTAGGAGTCCAATAGGTTTCGGTTTGGGCCTGTCCAACCGACTAGGTGTTGGCCTCCTATATAAAGGAGGCAGCGCTAGGGTTTTAGGGAGTTGAAAATTATGTAGAACATTGTGTTCAAGGTTGCCTCCGTCCCAAGGACCGGCGTGTGACGGCGTCTCGGACGTTCATCTAGTTATCCAATAAATTGAGGCACAAAGGGTCTTGAGTTTGTCAAGAATTATAGTGCGTTTGCGAGAAGGCTCTTGGATCTGCCAAGGGTTGTCGAGCTTGGCGTGAGGCGCGGTGTTCATCACCTTGTTGCTCGCCTAAATCTATCCAGGTTCTTCAGGTTGCGTGGATTGCCACGTGGTTGGGAGAATAGTTATCTCGGTGGTTCTTGCGGTGAAAGATCGGACAAACAATCCGTATCATCTGGTATCAAGCGCCAGGTTGATCACCGCGAGGGAGTTCGTCCAGTTGAAGATCGATCTGCAGGTTTGTAAAGATTGGCAGATTTGTTTTTCGCTGGGATTGTTCAGTTGGAGGACGACGAGTTGGCGCGTGTTGCATCTCGTCGAGTTGGAGTACAGGATCGGCGAGTTCTTGTCTGCGTCGAGTTTGATTTGCGTCCCATTCATCTGATTGGATTGGCCTCGTGAGGATTTATTTTTCCTGTTCGAGTGGGACACGGTTTGGTTGGTAGCGATCGTATGCAGGGACTGACTGATCCGATCGGAAGGAAAGGAGCAGCGAGGTTTGCATGTAGGATCCGATCGTAATCTTTTTTTGTTGGAATATCCAGATCGTATTACTCGTGACTATTGGTGCGGATTGGATTGATACGTTAAAGTGGAAAGAAATAGAAAATGAAGGAGATTGGCTGGAAAAGGAAGGAAATAGAAAAGGAAAGAGGAGATCTGATCGGAATCAGTTTTGGCAGGTTCGGTTTAATTGATACGTAGTACAATTTCTTGCGGGCCAGCAAGGAAAAGAAATATTGAGTACAGATTTCGTTTGGTGTGCAAGGAAAAAAAAAACGGAAAGAAGAGTCTCCATCGGTCAAGGCAAGTTTGCTTGGCGTGGAGGGCAGCCAAGGAAAGATTTGATTGTATTCATGCTTGTTCCTTGGTACGTGGAATTCCGGCAGGAAAGGAAAGTAAAAAAAAAACAGAGAGAGAAAGGATGGATCGTTGGGATAGAGAGCAGATGGGATCGGAATAGTACTACTACGTGACTAGTTTCCGATCGGTTCGATTTTGTTGGGCGGTAAAAAAAAAAAAAAAAAAGACACAGGTTTGGAAGTTGCATCCGCGGCGTATTTTGCTTATTTGGATCCGTGGTGTACAGGAGTTTGTCCTGCTGTGTTTCGGGTGATTTGCATGGTTCATTTGCACGTTGCAATACGACAGATTGTGTGTCTCAATCAGGTTGGTGGCGCTAAACATGGAGGGCGCCAAGAACAAGTCTAGCTAGCCGAGAGGGAGGATGTGGTGTGGCAGGCCGGCGAAGACTTGTGGATGGAGAAGAAGCGTGACGATGTTGCATATTTGACGCCACAAGCGCTGGAGAAGACCTTCCGGCGTTGAGGACAACGCCTCTCTAAGAAGGGGAGGATGATGAGGGCATCGTCGGCATCGTGTTGGTTGGTTGACACGCTAGGACATATTTAAATTATATGTAAAAGTCTAAACTAGTGTTAACTAGGCCTGCGTGCCAAATCTAAGGCCGAACCCGCCATGGGCCGTTTGTATCCGGTTCGAGTTCAACTAGTTTTAGGAGTCCAATAGGTTTCGGTTTGGGCCTGTCCAACCGACTAGGTGTTGGCCTCCTATATAAAGGAGCCAGCGGCTAGGATTTTAGGGAGTTGAAAATTATGTACTCCCTCCGATCCATATTAATGGTCTCAACATTGTCTAGATACGGATGCATCTAGTCTAACTAGATGCATCCGTATCTAGATAAAGTTGAGTCCATTAATATGGATCGGAGGTAGTAGAATATTGTGTTCAAGGTTGCCTCCGTCCCAAGGGACCGGCGTGTGACGGCGTCTCGGACGTTCGTCTAGTTATCCAATAAATTGAGGCACGAAGGGTCTTGAGTTTGTCAAGAATTATAGTGCGTTTGCGAGAAGGCTCTTGGATCTGCCAAGGGTTGTCGAGCTTGGCATGAGGCGCGGTGTTCATCACCTTGTTGCTCGCCTAAATCTATCCAGGTTCTTCAGGTTGCGTGGATTGCCACGTGGTTGGGAGAATAGTTATCTCGGTGGTTCTTGCGTTGAAAGATCGGACAAACAATCCGTATCACATCGTCTTGGTCATCTTTGTGGTTCTCGTCTGTCGTCATTAGTTCATCGTGGTCTTCTGGGGCCTGTCTCAGGAGATGTTTCTTTACAGTGTCAGGGTTGTAGGCTAGGAAAACAGATTCAGTTACCCTATCCTACTAGTGCGTCTGTATCTCAGCGTCCTTTCGACTTAGTTCACTCTGATGTTTGGGGTCCGGCTCCTTTCGCTTCGAAAGGGGGCCATCGATATTATATAATATTTATAGATGATTTTTCTCGTTACACTTGGCTGTATTTTATGTCTTCTCGTACTGAGGTTCTCTCCATATATAAGCGTTTTGCCGCCATGGTTCTTACTCAGTTCTCTACGCCTATTCGTGTGTTTCGTGCTGACTCTGCTGGTGAGTATATCTCCAAGCATTTGCGTGGTGTTCTTGCTGAGCAGGGCACTCTCGCTCAGTTCTCCTGTCCCGGTGCGCATGCTCAAAATGGCGTGGCTGAGCGTAAGCATCGCCATCTTCTTGAGACTGCTCGTGCGATGATGATCGCCTCTTCTCTTCCGCCTCATTTCTGGGCTGAGGCCGTTTCTACCTCGGCCTATCTGATTAATATCCAGCCTTCTGCCGCCCTTCAGGGTGCCATTCCTCTCGAGAGACTCTACGATCGTTCTCCTGACTATTCTATGCTTCGTTTGTTTGGTTGTGTTTGCTATGTTCTTCTTGCTCCTCGTGAACGCACCAAACTAACCGCTCAGTCTGTTGAGTGTGTTTTTCTCGGATATAGTGATGAGCATAAGGGCTACCGTTGTTGGGATCCTGTGGCTCGCCGGATGCGTATTTCCCGGGATGTGACGTTTGATGAGTCTCGGCCTTTCTATCCGCGTTCGACCTCCCCGACCTCTACTGTGGAGGATCTCTCTTTTCTTACTTTTCCTGATTCTCCTCCCGATATCCCTCATATTTCTCCTCCCTCTGATCCGGTGCCATCTACTCCGATGCCTTCTTCTCCTCCTTCGTCGCCGCCTTCTTCACCCTCCCTGTCCCCGTCTCCGCCTCCGTCTTCTCCTGTTGCTCCTTCTCATCCTACTTTTCCTTTCTATTATACTCGCCGTCCACGTGTTGTGACCGAGTCATCTGATGCACCCTCTACTTCCGGTGCACCGTCTCAGCCGACTTATTCTCTTCGTTCTCGGCCTTGTCCTTCACCTGATTTCTATAATCCCGCTACCTACAGTGTTTCGGTTGTCTCGGAGCCGACTACGTATCGTGAGGCTGTTGTTCATCCTGAATGGCAGCTTGCCATGGCTGAGGAGATTGCTGCGCTTGAGCGCACTGGTACGTGGGAGATCGTCCCTCTTCCTCCTCGTGTTCGTCCTATCACCTGTAAGTGGGTCTATAAGGTTAAGACCCGCTCTGATGGGACTCTTGAGCGTTACAAAGCTCGTCTGGTCGCTCGTGGTTTTCAGCAGGAGCATGGCCGTGATTATGATGAGACTTTTGCTCCAGTGGCTCACATGACCACTGTTCGGACTCTTCTTGCCGTGGCATCTGTTCGCCATTGGTCTGTGTCTCAGCTTGATGTTAAGAATGCCTTTCTTAATGATGAGTTGCGTGAGGAGGTTTATATGCAACCACCACCTGGGTATTCTGTTACAGATGGCATGGTCTGCCGTCTTCGTCGCTCTCTCTATGGCCTTAAGCAAGCCCCTCGTGCATGGTTTGAGCGCTTTGCTTCTGTGGTCACAGCTGCTGGTTTCTCTCCCAGTGCTCATGATCCTGCGTTGTTTGTTCACTGTTCTCCTCGTGGTCGCACTCTTCTTCTTCTTTATGTTGATGACATGATCATCACTGGTGACGACCCAGAGTATATTGCCTTTGTCAAGGCACGTCTGAGTGAGCAGTTTCTTATGTCGGATCTTGGTCCGCTTCGTTACTTTCTTGGGATTGAGGTTTCGTCCACCGCTGATGGTTTCTTTATATCCCAAGAACGGTATATTCATGATCTTCTTTCTCGTGCCGCTCTTACTGATGAGCGTACTGTTGAGACTCTCATGGAGCTCAATATTTCTCTCCGTGCGTCTGATGGCGATCCTCTCTCTGATCTGACTCGTTATCGACATCTTGTCGGGAGTCTCGTCTATCTGGCTGTTACTCGCCCTGATATTTCTTATCCTGTCCATATTCTGAGTCAGTTTGTTTCTGCTCCCACTTCGGTTCACTATAGTCACCTTCTTCGTGTTCTACGCTATCTTCGTGGAACGATCTCGCTTTGTCTCTTCTTTCCTCGTTCTAGCTCGTTACAGCTTCAGTCCTACTCCGATGCTACTTGGGCTAGCGATCCTTTGGATCGCCGTTCACTTTCTGCTTACTGTGTTTTCCTTGGTGGTTCTCTCATTGCCTGGAAGACGAAGAAGCAGACCGCAGTTTCCCGTTCGAGTGCAGAAGCTGAGTTGCGAGCTATGGCTCTTTTAACTGCTGAGGTGACTTGGTTACGGTGGTTACTTGCAGATTTTGGTGTCTCTGTTACGACACCCACGACTCTTTTGTCAGACAGTACAGGTGCTATTGGCATTGCACGTGACCCAGTGAAGCATGAGCTTACTAAGCATATTGGCGTTGATGCTTCCTTTGTCCGTGCTAGTGTGCAGGATCAGATTATTGCGCTCCAGTATGTGCCTTCCGAGTTACAGTTGGCGTATTTTTTCACGAAGTCCCAGACTAGAGCACAGCATAGCTTTTTCCTCTCCAAACTCAGTGTTGTGGATCCACCATGAGTTTGAGGGGGAGTGTTAGAGAGATATTTGTATATTGTAGTTTCCCTATTAGATAGGGGGCTCACTGTATATTTACACCTGTTCATGTACTATATATTGTGGTCTTTGGCCCCTGTGGAATACAAGTTGCTTATTCCTAACACAAGTAAACACTTATATTTGCAGTAGAATCCTTTCCAAAGCAGTCCTGGTTTCCTTTCTCGGATATGCACGGGAGCCAGCGTATCTAAGACTGCAAGATGTGATGCTACTTCGCTGCATGTCTGGAGAATTGCATGCAATGAACTGCACTCCTAACTGTACTGCATCTTGCTCTCCCTTTGAAGTTTTTTTTTACTGCATTTCAGTTCGTACTCTCAGACCAAGTCTACTATCCATTCGAACATTCTAGGACATCCTCTCGATCGACTGAACATTTTATTTATAACCCTTGTGCACCCACTTGCTGTGTTCTGTGAGCAGCTGATTCTGACTTGGACACTTCCATATAGTAAGTTCGTAGGAACGGTGAAGACACCAGTTACAGTGTCTAACAATCTGACTATAGATTTACAAATTCTCAACATTACTTTTCTATCGCTTTAATAGATAGGTCGATGGGCCCTTCTCTCAAAGTTGAGTATGTTAGTACTAGATTATATATTGTTCAAGGGATTATTATACATCTGATGACATCATTGGATCATCCTTGTTGTCTACGAATGCCGTTGATTGGTGGCCAGTGGCGTATTTTTTGCTAAATCTAGCCTTTTTTGCAAACTAATGATGTATCTGGCCTCTTCTGAAAACTATTTTCAAATCTGGCCTCTCAGGTCGGCGCCAATCCCGATGGAGCCGACATCGTGCACGTCGGCGCCATGTCACCGCAGCGCCGAGATTTGCTAGTAGGTCCCGCAATAATCCGATGTGGATAGGTCGGCGCCAACCTTGGTGGCGCCGAAGTGTGCTTCCCTAGCCAATATGCATGCATGGCCGGTAACTTATTAATGCATGCATGCATGGGCTAATTAGATTTCTAATGCATGCATGCAAGAACCTACATGCAAGCACCTTCACGCATAGACTAATGCATGCAAGCAGCTTCCGTGATTAGTGTAGGTGTAGCTGATTTTGATCAATCTGGGCTCTAGTTTTACGTGCACGCACCTATATGCATACAAGCTTACTGAATTTCTTTTTTCTAATTGTGGAAATTGGCCCCATGATTAACTGCAATTACTGGATATTTACTTGCCGAATGAGCATTTTGCTCACACTGAGAGCTCGGAATTTTTAGACTTCACTTTAATTGGCTGATAATTTTTGAATCAATGATTAATCTTTGGTGATTAGTAGAAAACTTTATGAGTTTTTTTTCAAAATGGAGTTTGATACCCCACCCTCTTCATCGACCCGTTAGGGCCGTTTGCCCAGAACTCACACCAACACACATCATTTAAAACCGAAGATCTCAACCAAGCTGCTCGACAACGGGTCACTAGCACAAATTTGTCCAGCAGATTCTGAGCAGGCACCACATGCGCACGCCCTGGAAGACGCCACTATCGTCTTCCGCCGATCAATCTTTAAAACAATTATGAACGTATTGACCTTGTCAAGTCTGCCGTCGGTGCCGCCACGACGAGAGACAGCGCCACGTCCCTGCGTGCGTCCATCATCATGCACACATCGCCGAGATATATGTTTGAGGCTCTCTTGTATCAATATTGACCTTGTCAAGTCTACCGTCGATGCCGCCACAACGCGAGACAGCGCCACCTCCCTGCGTGCGTCCATCATCATGCACACATCGCCAAGACTCTGCCGCGCCACACCGCCGAGTTCATCGTTGTTGATGCAGAAAAGAAAGTTGAGTTCCTGATATATAAATTATGTACATAAAGGTGCTTTGCATGATAAATAAAGTATTTTCCTAGACAGATGCAACGTTGGTGGCGGTGGTGTTATTTTTTTACGGGTGTTCTAGTATATTGAAATGAATTTTCTCTGTGTGGCTGGTGGGCACTAAATTTTCAAAGTATTCATCCTTGCGTAGGGCGTCCAACTCTATACAAAAGAAGTAACTAATATTATTTACTACTAACCACGAAAGATTAATCATCGATTCAGAAAATTATCTGCCAATTAAAGCGAAGTCTAGAAATTCTTGAGCTCGTAGTGTGAGCAAAATGCTTATTGGGCAAGTAAATATCGAGTAATTGTAGTTAATCATGAGGCCAAGTCCCCTTAATTAGCGAAAAGATTTAAAAAAAATTGTATGCATATAGGTGCTTGCACCGAAGCTAATCAGCCTATGCATGTGCGTGTAGGTGCTTGCACGCATTACTCTATGCGTGAAGGCGCTTGCATGTAGGCCCTGGCATGCATGCATTAGTAATCTAATTAGCCCGTGCCATGCATGCATTAGCAAGTTACCGGTCATGCGTGCGTATTGGCTGAGGAAACATACTTCGGCGCCACCAAGGTTGGCGCCGACCTATCCACGTCAGATTTTCGCGGGACCTACTAGCAAACCTCGGCGCCTCAGCGACATGGCGCCGACCTGCACGATGTCGGCTCCATCGAGATTGGCGCCGACCTGAGAGGCCAGATTTGAAAATAGTTCTCGGGAGAGGCCATATACGTCATTAGTTTGCGAAAAAGGCCAGATTTGGCAAAAAATACGCCAGTGGCGGAGCCACGTTATGGCTGTGTAGTCGTGCGACTACACAGCTTTTTTGCAAATCGATCAACCCCACGTATACGTATTCCACTGGTGGACTGAAAAAATAAAGAAATTGACCTCACAGGCCCTGGCAATAGGCCCATATAGCAAAACAGCAAGGAGGCTATCACCCACGAGGCCATGCCTATCTATCGATCATGCCGCTCTCGACTTCTCCTCTTCCGCCTCTTCCGCTTCAACTTCCCGTGTAAATCCCCAAATCGAGTAATCGATCTGTACGCCGAATTGGGAGCGACACCATAGGGAGGAATACGACGACCGGTACTAGCACCGAGAGCTAAGGTCGCCCGCTGCCCAGAATTCGCTGGTTAGACAGGACCCACTCTGCCACTCCGGGTCTCCGGCGATCAGGCGCACGCAGTCCCTGGGCGGCGGGCGCACGGCCACCTCGGCGACGTCGCCGTCACCGGACTCCGGCCAGGCACCAATCGACGCGCCGTCATCAGTTTAGAAATTCCCCTTTTATTGTAAGTTGGTTTCCTATTCTTCAAATTTTCAGTAGATTAGTTCAGTTCAGAATTTCAGAAATATTGTTCTGTTTGATCTATTCTTGTATGGGCAATACGAATCAAAACTTTCTCATTCTTTAAGAACTATGTGTACAGTATACTGTATTAGTGTTTTTCTTATGGCAATAGCATTTTTATGTCAGGACTGAAGTTTGGTAAATGGATAAGTTTGTGAAACGATGGCAGTGAGAGCCAAATGCTGAAAATTCTTCACAGAGAGCAGCTGAAAATGAGGTACAGACCCCCGTTGATGCTAGAGCTGCTTTGGAGAGGGTGTTAGTTAATAGCAATGAAAGGGTGTTAGTTAATAGCAATGCAAGGCTCAGTTATATCCAGATGATTTTGAAAGTGAAAGCAAGATGGAAGAGCTTAGCGTCCAGCTTGACAATTTTATTGAAAATGTTCGTGATGATTCAAGACTCTCCAATCTGAAAGGGGTTAGTGATCTTTGCCGAAAACTAGTTGAGACAAAGAAGCATACAAGTTTTCCTCTAGTATTTCTTCTGGTGAAGCTAGCATTGATTCTACCGGTCGCGACGACAACAGTTGAGAGATAATTTTCTGCAATGAAAATTATCAAGACTGATTTGCGCAATAGAATAGGCGATGATTTCTTATATCATTGTCTCATTACCTACATTGAAACTGATATATTCCAGTTTATTAGTACCGATGCTATTATGCATACCTATCAAGGTAAGCATGATCGCAAAGGACTGCTACCATGATTATGTTGCAATAAAGTTCAATCTTTTTGTGCTCCTGTTTTAGTTTGTCTACATACGTTGTGTTCTCAAAAAAAAAAAATTGTTACATCAGTAAAGGTTGACATCACAGAGTTTGAATCCTGGCTCCGCCACTGTTGGTGGCCCTGTCCCATGAGTCCATGCCGTCAAGGTCGATGGGCTGGCCCTTCTCTCAAAGTTGAGAGTATGTTAGTACTAGATTATATATTATTCATGGGATTATTATACATCTGATGGCATCATCGGATCATCCTTGTCTACAAATGCCGTTGATTGGTGGCCCTGTCCCATGAGTCCATGCCATCACCGCCCCTAATTTAACCTATCAGATTTCCACCGCAGTTTCTTCTCTAGCAAGTTCCTTAGGAGCAACGGCACTGACTAAGTACTATATAGTGCAATAAATTTAAACAAGTGGGACATCTCTATATATCGTGACCATCTCTAGCATACCCATTCAATCGAATCAGTCCCCTTGCACAGTCACCTGGCCTTTCTTCTCCTACTTGTCAAGAGAGAACTGGTCTATAGGGAGCGTTCATGAGTCCAGCTTCACTGCCATGGAACTTCCTGGTACGCTGTACCCTGGGCTTTGTGCTTCTGTGGCAGGCTGCCTGGCTGCTAAACCGGTTGTGGTGGCATCCCGGCGTCTTGAGCGGGAATTGCGTGCACAGGAGCTTCGTGGCACGTCGTACCGCTTCCTCATGGGCGATCTCATGGACTATGTGCGGCGGAGCAGGGAAGCACGGTCAAGGTCGATACCGTTGCGCTGCCACAACATAGTCCTCCTCGTCGCGCCACTCCTCCACGACATTGTCCAGGAGCACGGCAAGACGTGTATATCATGGGTTGGTCCATTTCCCAAGGTGACCATCAGCGACCCTGACTTGACCAAGGAAGTGCTGTCCAACAAGTTTGGCCACTTCGAAAAGCCCAACTCTCCAGCGTTGTCCAGGCTGCTTGCCTGAGGCTTCGCTTCATACGAGGGCGAGAAATGGGTCAAGCATAGGAGGATCCTCAACCCCGCATTCCATCTGGAGAAGCTCAAGGTACTTGTAATCATTTGATATGCAGTGCTTCAGTCATAGGTTTGCGATTTTTTTTACTGGTACTCAGTGTACGATTTTCTTTTATAACATACTCCCGGTGTATTGTTTAATTTGCAGCTTATGCAGCCAGCGTTTACTATAAGCTGTGAAGAGCTTGTGAGTAGATGGACGCGATCCCTTGGTTTAGATGGTACCTTTGAGGTGGATGTCTTCCCAGAGCTCAAAAGACTCACTGGAGATGTCATTTCTCGCACCGCGTTTGGCATTAACTACCTTGAAGATGCCAGGATTTTTTTTTTTTTTGACGGGAACGCAAGCATTCCATTAGGACACGACTAAATCGTCGGTCACCAAACAAGCTACATCGTTCGGGAAGTCCGACAACCACAAGAGTTGGTCTGTCTGTGACTCCCTCAAACCAATGGCTGCTAAACAATCAGCAGGCTTATTACACGCCCTTGGGCAAAATTCAACTACATAGTCATTAAACTCCATGATAAGCTGGTATTTGATATCCAGAAAGAGATGCCCCAATCTAGCCTGATCATAGGAGGTGGAGATAGCGCATACTTCAGGTTCAGAGAGTCTGTGGCAATGATGATACGCCCATCCCCATCTGATCTGCTAACCGGATGCCATGCTCCACAGCAAGTGCTTCAGCATGCAAGGCATCAGCAGCATGAGTGATATTACCTGCAGCAGCAAACACGATGGCTCCACGGCTGTCACGCGCAATGGCACCCCATCCACCCCTCTTCTCTGACTCCACAAAGGCACCGTCTGTATTGATTTTAATGTAATCATCAGGTGGAGGCTGCCACACAGGTTTCACTCCCATATTTGGCTTTGGCTTCGGCTGAAAGAATTGTGCCCATTCCTGAACGTGGCGATTGACTAGACACTGAACAGCATCCACTGAAAGCCTAGTTTCTTTGTGATTTTCCTTGTTCCGTTCACTCCACCAGGTCCATAATAAAGCAACTGTCTTCATCTTTGTTTCATACGGCAGCTTGCAAAGCTGATCAAGCACATTCAATGGTCCTTGACATTCCATCAGAGTAAGTCGTACATCTTCTAGAAGGAGAGATCGCCATATAGGTTTCACATATTTGCATCTGAAAAACAAATGGCCTCCATCCTCAAAAAGCTTCTGACAGACTACACATTCCGTATCAAGTTCAACACCTCGACGAGCAATATTCATGTGTAGAGGATGACTATTATGGCAGAATCTCCAGAGAAAGTGATGACTCTTGTTGGGCAATGCAAATTCCACAGCCCACGCCAAGCCTCCTTCCTCCACGACACTCCATTAGAGGACAACCCAGCTGTCGTACAATTCTGCATCTCATTGCAAGTTAGCTGAACACGGTAGGCTGATTTCACCGAGAAACACCCCTTTGCATCATAGTGCCAAGCGATCCAGTCTTCAGAATCTGCACGTACCGGTATCGATAGTATAACCTCCACGTCTTCAGTATTGAAATTCTGCCGAACCAACTGCTCATTCCAGCATGTATTCTCATGTCAATCAGATCAGCAACCAGGTTAATTTCACTATCACCACGATGAGTATTGGTCGTCTCGTTGTACCTCGGGGGATCCAGGGATGTTCCCATACCTTAATCTGAGAGCCATCACCAACCCGCCAAATATAGCCTTGTTTAAAAACTGCTGCTCCTTGCATAATGCTGCGCCACACATAGCTGCATCCACCTACAGCAGTGGCTTTCAAAATATCTCCATCTGGGAAGTAAAGAGCCCGCAGTACTCTAGCACACAAAGATTCCGGAGCTTGGATGAGACGCCACACTTGCTTTGCTAACATAGACAGGTTAAAAAGGTGTAGGTCACGAAAACCTAAACCTCCATCCTCCTTATGTTTCATCATCTTTTCCCAAGAGACCCAATGCATCGCCCGATCTTTATCATTTTGTGTCCACCAGTAGCGACATATCATCTGGCTTATACTGTCACATAGACCCTTGGTTAAGTCAAAGCATGCCATAGCATAAGTCGGAATGGCCTGAGCAACAGCTTTGAGTAGAATTTCTTTCCCGGCTTTCGACAGGCATTTTTCCTTCCACCCTTGGATCTTTTTCCAAATTCTGTCCTTGAGGTATTCGAAGCAGGCCATTTTGTTTCGACCAACATAAGTTGGCAGTCCGAGATATTTGCCACCAAAGGTTTCCGAAGCTAGACCCAACACATTAAGTATAGCATCTTTTACTTGTCTTTTTGTATTTCGGCTGAACATAATGGATGATTTCTCTCGGTTTATAACCTGGCCCGAGCAAGACTCATACACCTGCAGGATCTCATTAACCTTGCTGCATTCTGTTCATTTGCTTCGAGTAATAGTAGTGAGTCGTCGGCGAACAAGAGGTGAGTTACAGAAGGGGCACCACTAGCCAACTTTATGCCGTTCAGCTCCCCCCTCCCTTCAGCTTGATGAAGCATAGCAGAAAAACCTTCCGCGCACAAGAGAAATAAATAGGGAGATATGGGATCCCCTTGCCGAAGGCCTCGACCCGGTCTAATCTCATCAGTTAGCCCTCCATTGATTCTGAATCTGTACTTGACCGTCTGCGCACAATTCATAATCAGCTGCACAAACCTTTCATCAAAGCCCATCTTACGCATAACTCCTTGGAGAAAAGGCCACTCTACTCGGTCATAAGCTTTGGACATATCCAATTTAAGTGCCATGTAACCAGCTCTTCCTGATCTTTTCCTCCGCAAGAAATGGGACATCTCATAGGCAAGGATGGTGTTGTCTGATATCAATCTCCCCGGGACAAATGCACTCTGGTTTGGTGATATGATCTCCCCAAGATACATTTCAGGCGATTGGCCAGGACCTTAGACACAAGCTTGTAGACAACGTTGCAAAGGCTAATAGGGCGTAAGTCTTTCAGACGATTGGGGTTCTGCACCTTTGGGATGAGTACAACCACAGTTTCATTCCATCCCTCCGGTATACTGCCGCCTCGCAACACATCTAACACCTCATGAATGACCCTGTCCCACCGTATCCCAGTATTTTTTATAAAACACCGCCGGCATGCCATCATTTCCAGGTGCCTTCAGGTCACCGATACTATCAAGGGCACATTTAATCTCCTCAGCTGTGAACTCTTTTGTGAGGCACTCATTCATCTGCGGTGTAACGCTAGCTGGAATGTGACGTAGAACCTCATCAACATTAGTACCTGCCACGGGGGTAAAAAGTGAGGAGAAATAGTTAGTAATGAGTGCCTTCAAGCCCTCCTCCCCTTCCACCTCCACACCATCTTCCCCCTTCAATTTTGTTAAAGTGTTTCTCTTTTTTCTCTCCGAAGCAAAGGCGTGAAAATAAGAGGTGTTGCGGTCCCCTTTCTCCAGCCATTGTACATGAGCCCGCTGCTTCCAGAAAAGGTTATTCTGTTCCTCCAAACGCTCCAGCTTGAAGCGTAGTACTTGTTCCTTGTTAACCGAAGCTTGTGAGATCGCCCCTCGACGACACACCTCCAGTTCATCCTTGAGTTTTTTAATTCGTTTTTGCAAGTCACCTAGTACATCCTTGTTCCATGCTGATAAATCACGAGAGACTGAACTTAGCAGATCTGAAATACAACTCTCCCCCTTGCACGAGCTAGATTCCAGGCATTCTCCACCACCGCATCACATCCCTCTTCAAGGAGCCATCGTGCTTCGAAACGTTTACACTCACCATGTCGGTTGCCCGATGTCTCCCCTCTGAACCTCGGACATGAAGCACAATGGGCCGATGATCTGAGTGTCCTTGGATGCCATTCACTAGTTTATAACCTGGGAATCTCATACGCCAAGCAGGATTAGCTACAGCTCTATCCAAACGTTCCCGGATGTAACCATCAACACGGTAATTATTATTTCTCCACGTGAAGATATCACCCTCAAAGCCCAAGTCATTGAGGTTACAAAAATTTAGCACATCACGAAAGGCATCCATGTACCGCTGTGGTCTAGGTATCCCACCTTGTTTCTCATGGTTATACAAGATTTCATTAAAGTCTCCTAAACAAACCCACGGAAGTTGTTCCTGCAAATGCAAAGTACGCAGGAGCCGCCAAGTGTTCTCTCTTTGTTCTAGCCTCGGTTCTCCATAAATCCCCGTCAAGCGCCACTTGAAACCATCTTGTTCCTTAACTGTAACATCAATATGCATACGGCCCTTCCACCTGAGGGTAACATCCACATCCCTCTTCCAGAACAAAGCTAGACCACCACTCCTCCCCTTACAGTCTTTTATTATCATGTGCGGCATACCCAGCAAATATCTAAACTTCTCCATCCTCCTCTCATCCAGCTTGGTCTCGGACAAAAAGAGAATATCGGGGTCCTCCCTCTTCTGGAATGCCAGAAGACTATGAACTGCCGGGCCATTCCCCAAACCCCGGCAGTTCTTAGCAGCGATCCTCATTGGGATGCGCAGGGCTGAGATGGCAGCCCCGCGTCAATATTTTCCTTGCCCTGTTCTCCCAGAACCACAACATCATCCTTCAATTTTTTAGGCACTGGTACATTCGTCATATCAGCCTCGTCAAGAGACCTCTTCTTAAACTGAGCCTGAAGCATGCACACCTTTTCCGATGGTAAAAATGCAACAATTCCGAAGGGGCATAGATATACATCCACCATGCTCATGCTCTTAAAACGGTGGTTAGAGCCATAGTAAAAATGCAGAAATTGAGTGTGTATCATACCGCTGTCAGACGGAATCAACGCAGTAATGAATTTGATCGAAAAGGGAGCCCACGGCTGTTTCTTGACGAATTGAACTCCCATCGAATCCACCAAGACCGAAACAGCTACTGTCATTGGCACATCAGGAACAGTATAGGCAGACATCCCCATGTAGCTCAGAACTCTGATCGACGGAACCAAGTCCGCCATGTATAAGGATGCAGGCTGATCCAGCATTGGCATATGAGGCACCTCGAACAGAACCTTCTCCATGATCCGCTCTTGCCGCACGTCCTACTGCATCTCGATTTGGGAAGGCGAGAACGCCGGCTGATCCGACCCCCCTCCTCCTTCCCTCAGGACAAGATCATCCTTCTCCCCTCCTAAATCCAGGGCCAACAAGTCTCTGGCCTCAAGGATTTTTCAGCTGCAATCCGAGCAAGTTGAGCGCCTCATAGCAGGCGCTATGAAGAGGACACGGATTTTGCCAACCCGCTTGCGCGCACACCCGCAATCCTGGACCGTCGGTTTCAGCCATCTGACGGCCAGGATTGAGCGTTGAATATCCGCTGGGTCAACGCTCAATCTTGGCCGTCGGATGGCTGAAACCGACGGTCCAGGATTGCGGGTGCGCGCGCAAGCGGGTTGGCGGGTGAGTTATCCCTATGAAGATTGCCATTCCCGGTTACCTGTGAGTCAGCACCTAGTAGTACTAGTTAAACTTTATTAATATGTACTCATCCTTTCCGTTTGGCGTGTGCTCATCCTGTCAAACTTTCTACCCGAAACTGTATTTTTCCAACATGCATCTCTAGTTTAGTTTAAAAACATTAATCAAAGGCGGGAGTACTGATTTAGAGTACATTGGAGACCAAGTTTTCTTTGAGCCGAACGGACTTAAATAATCAGAGTTATTACGTGATTAAGTAAAAATTACTGGAGGATTGGTTTAGTGCCATTATAGTTCGTACTATGTGCTAACAATGTATTGGGGGTATTAACAGGTTCTTACCCACAAGAAACAACAGAAAGATGTATCAAATTAATAGCGAAATTGAATCCATTTTACACGGTCTAATTGGAAAAAGAAGGCAAGCTATTCAAGAAGGTGAAAATACCAAAGATGACCTACTCGGCTTGATGCTTGAGTCACACATGAGGAATTCAGATGAGAATGGCCAATCCATCTCAGGAATGACCATTGAAGAGATCGTGGAGGAATGCAAGATGTTTTATTTTGCAGGAACAGAAACGACATCAATACTGCTCACATGGGCAATGATCGTACTAAGTATGCATCCGGAGTGGCAGGACCGTGCAAGGGAGGAGGTCCTTGGCTTATTTGGAAAGAACAAACTTGAGTATGAAGACCTTAACCGACTCAAAATAGTGAGTAGCATTTTATTTACTTGATTAGATTGTTGCAACGAAATATATAATTGAATATATGATCTTGCAATGCAGGTGACCATGGTTCTTTACGAGGTACTCCGGTTGTACTCGCCTGTCGTCGCGTGCGTTCGAAAAACGTACAAGGAGATGAAGATTGGAGGCATCACATACCCTGCAGGTGTGCTAATCGAGCTTCCCCTGTTGTTAATGAACCATGACCCAGACATATGGGGAAGCGACGTGCATGAGTTCAAGCCGGAGAGGTTTAGACTGCTCATAGTGGGAAGTAACATATAGTGGTATAATGCACATGATACTAATTTATGTTACTAGCTTCTTAGTGCATAGTAACATATGTGTAGTATCATGTATAGTGCATTTATTAGATTTGTAGACTCATTGTACATTGGATTGCGTTATGTTACGGTATATAGCTATGATACCACCACCTCCTCTCTCATCATTAATTATAGTGTCACGTCAGCTTTTTGCATGTATGAAATGCATGATACCACCTATGATACCACCACTATGGGTAGTCTTACCAACGGGATCTCCAAGGCTTCCAAGAATCCAGGTGCATTCTTGCCATTCAGTTGGGGGCCACGGATCTGCATCGCCCAACAATTCGCCTTGATCGAGGCCAAGATAGCGTTGTGCATGATCTTTCAACACTTTGAGTTTGAGCTCGGACCATCATACACTCATGCAGTAGATAGCAGAAAACTGCATTAAAATACCGAGATAAATTAGCTTTTTCCGTCATGGGGTCATGCTGTGCAATTTCGGGCTTGTTTGGTTGCTTGTAGTAGGTTCAACCTGATCTGCCTGATGCAGTCCATCGAGTCAGAGATGTTTGAGCACATATGGTGGCCCCCATTGACTCTAGCGATGCAAAATCGATACAGGGTGTTGCACGAGACATGTTCCCTTCACCTTCAATATATCACTCTGTTACCTTTGAGATCTACCTAGATTCTAGCTCTACCGTGAGCTTCTAATGCTCTGAGCCAACGCTTCGGTTCACCTTGTCTCTAACGAAGAAGGACCTCAACGACGAGGTGAGTCAATTCCTGTGACCAATTCTAATTTTTGTCAACCATACATTTCCATGTTCGTATTTCCGTCTTGAGTTCATCGAAATTAGTTTTGTGACATTTGTTGTGCATTGCCGATCTATTCCAAATTTCTCTGAACTGTACTTCGTCTCGTTCCGCCCAACTTCCATGTTAAAAGTTTCTTGTTTCGAACAATGAAGCTATTTTGCCCATGATAACCTACTTCTGCATCTTCAGAACCTCGAAGACGGTCAGATTGGTGGGCATTTTTTCGAGCCCTAGAGACAGAACCTACATCTTATGAACCTTCATTCCTTTCAAAATGATCTCAGGAAATTCATAGCCCAACATTTATATTTTTCAAATTCATCTGTGTAAGGGGGAGGGAGCCCGACACTAGGATTTGACATCTGGTGTCGCCTCCTGAGCCAAACGGGAGTGGGAGAGTTATCAAACACTTTTTTTTACGTTAGTTATCAAACACTTAGCTGAGAGAGAATCGACGTCGTAGATGGCAGCGGTGGATCCACACCCCGGGCAACCTTGGCCATGTCCCGGGGTGCAAAGGTGGCATGCTGACTTAATTTCACCCTGTGTGCACGAAGCTGGGCCATTCTTTATACCTTTGTCTTTGTTGATGATCAATAAATTGGTTGGATTTTTCATTAAAAAAATCATGCATTCGCCCTACAAGAGTATCTCTAACACATGAGTTAAAATAGGGCCGCTGCCCCAGAAACGGACTGTTAGGGCAGTTAAGTGTTCAAATGATCTATCCCTATATCGTGCCCCAATTTTTTTTACCAACCCAAAATATTGCCGCAAAATGCTGGAAATTTGGGCACGCATGGTACATGGTTACCCCAAAACAAATCCTGCAGCCAAGCGCAGCCCAGCAACCCCACGGAAAATTCCCCTACCCCTGCACAGCCGAACAAAAAAGCGCTTGCTCACGCCGCTACCAATTCCAGCCACAACCGCTGAAGACTCCCTCCCCCCCCCCCCCCCCCCCCCCCCCCCCCCCCCACACACACCCCCGCCGGATCCATGACCGCACCGCCGAGCCGTGTCGATTCCGCCCACTCCCGCCGCCCCACGACCAATTCAACTACTCCCGCCATCACACATCGGCCGCCTCAATTATGTCCACTCTCGCCGCACGCGCCGCCGCACTGGCTACCGCGGCATTCAGCCGCAGTAGTCCGGCCGCTACGTCGCAGAGATCTAGTGCGACGGCATGCGACGCTGGCTCAGAACATTCGAGTCGTCGGAACTCTTCGCGCGCCTATGACGTCGTGGCTTGACGTATGGTACCGTCGACCCAAGTCTGAGCTCAATTTTCTGGACGTTGCGAGCCAGGTTGAGGTGGAGCTCCTCCCTACCCCAATATTCTGAGTGTTTCTCGCAAGGAGGCGAAGGAAGACCGTCTCGCCTCGCTGTCAGCAGAGGAAGGCCCATGAGGTCGATGGCGCGACTATTGCAAGGTGCGCCGAGGCACACCCGGAGCTCGTGCATACCGTGTATGAGTAGAATAAGAAAGACCAAGTTGTCCCCCTCAACGAGAAGTTGAGTCGGACGATGAATATTCTGACGGTGTTGACTGGGACAAACTGTGGAACTAACCAAATGTCTAGTGTGTCTATAGGAGGCAATTGTACTATGTTTAACTACCATGTTTGTAGTTTGTACATTTTGCAGTTTGAAATATCTGTGCATGCATGTTTAGTTTCGGTAATTCGGAGTTTGAATTATCTAGAATATGACCAGCCATGTTGAGTGTCCTATTTTATCGGCACCTCTGATGGCAAAAAGAAAATTGATGTCTTATTTTATGGCATTTGCTACAACAGATAAATTATTTGTGCCCCTAATTGCTCAAAAACTAATTTTCCCGTGCCCTAAAACTACTATCTGTGCGGCTATTTTAGGACATAGGTTGGAGATGCTCTAAGTAGTTATATTCTCTTAGTTTAGCCTTAACACATATGAAATATTTGGATTAGGATCTCTTTGGATTTCATATTTATTTTGGAGAATTCCAATTGATAGGATTCTTTCCTAAGAAAGTGCTTTGGATTTAAGGAATGATATCTTCAAAATTCTTATGGATTGCATTCCTACACCCCAATCTAATCGGAATTTCAACATCCACTCTAAGGGCTTCTTTAGATTGAAGGATTTTCATTAAAAATATTGGAGGATTCCAATCCATAGGATTTTTTTCTAAGGAATCCTTTGGATCAAAGGAATGACACCTCCAAAATTCCTATGTATTGAATTCCTACACCCCAATCCCATAAGAATTTCAACATTCACTCTAATCACTTATTTACACTCATTCACGTAGGATCGAGGCATGTTTCCTGTGTTTTTCCTATGCTTTATCCAAACGACCATTCCTGCAGTTTTTCTCTGTTTTGTAATTCTCTGTTTTGCACCTGCAATCATGTCAAATTGCTGTGTTGTTTCAATTCCTCTGTTTTCTAATCCTGTGATCCAAAGAAAGCCTAACCTATTTTTACGCTCATGCGGGTAGGATCAAGACAATTTTCCTGTGTTTCCATCCAAATGATCATTACCGCGGTTTTTCTCTGTTTTGCAATCCTCCATTTTGTATTTACAATCATTCATGTGTTTTTAGTGTAATCATGTGATAAAAAAGCCCTAGTGTATTTCTCAATCAGCACGTTTTCAATTGGAAGATAGCTAATGTGAAATACTATTACAGATCGACTAATCGCAAAGCCTTAATTGTCGTCGAGATCTGAACCCACAGCAGGTCCATCATTTGCAATAAAAATTCTGCAGATCAATCAGTGATAACCTCTAGGCTCCACGTCTGTCTCGTGCATGTGCTAGTCCTGAGCTTTCCATGGACCATGTCCAAAGAAAAACAATGGCCTTCCACTGTCCGTAGGTGTCAGCAAAACGGCCTCTCGCCACCGCCGGCCGTCATCGTCGAGTTCCCGCGCCGCGTTACCGGCGGGATCCTAAAATGCTAGAGCCGGCCGGTCCCTCCTATCCGGAACCTATCGCAGAGGAACTCCTCGGCATACATCTTCTCCACCTTGCGGTCCACATCGTGCACGAACACGTCGGTGGCCCCCTCGCCGCTCCTCGCCTGTGCCATTGCCGCCGCCATCCATATTGCAGCCATCCTCCCCGGCGCCGAGGCGAAGTATCCCTTGGGCGCGTCCACCATGAGCATGTCCCACTCGTTCTCGTACACCTCCGACGGCAGGTCGTGCAGCGCCAGCGAGCACGCGGCGTTGGCACGGACGGGCACGGCGGAGTCTTCGCCGGCACCGGAGACGCAGGAGGGGAATTGCTTGTAGGATTCCAAGAGGAGAAACAGTTCATGAACTGCATAGGAAAAATCTGAATGGGGTAATTTTGAAAAGTTTATAATAAAGTTAAATGGTCTTTCCTTCAGCAGACTCTCAGAATGAAAGGATTTTCTAATGAGTGGCGTGCGCTTATAGATAGCTTTGTTTCGGGTGAAAGTGTAGCCATTAAAGTCAATGATGACACTGGTAAATACTTTCAAACAAAAAATGCCTTAGACAAGGTGACCCGTTATCGACAATACTATTTAACATAGTGGCTGATATGTTGGCTATCTTGATCGAACGCGCTAAGTCTGAGGGCCAAATTGAAGGAGTGATTCCACTTCTAGTTGATGGTGGCTTATCGATTCTGTCGTGGTGGTATCAAGGCAGATGCCATAGGATGGCTAAGAGTGGGGCCGATGGACGCTGGTGGATCCGGGAGAGGGCTAGCGCGCTAAGAAGCACACACAGAAAAGCACACAAGCACACGAACACACCGCGATCTACCCAGGTTCGGGGCCCTCGTGAGGAGGTAACACCCCTACTCCTGCCTATCTCTCTCTGTATACCCGAGGTATCACAAGTACAAAGTGCTCCTCGAGCTGTATGCCTCAACAATGGTGAAGAGCTCAAGGATGAAGATGAAACTAAGGGGGGAAATGAGTCCCAACGTATCGTCCCTCACGCAGGAGGGGGTGAAGCCCTATTTATAGGCTAAACCGAGTTACGGAAGTACCCCTCCACTAGCAACGGTCACATCTCTATACCGGCACTGCAGACGCGCACGCCTGCACGTCATGATTGTCTCTGCACAGTGGACAGGACGTGGCTTGCCCATGCCCTGTCCCATATCTCTGCTCCCAAGTACAGCCGAGGTCAGCGGTGTCCTTCTCCTGCTCCCATGCGCGTCCTGGGTCAGCAGAAGTAAGCCCAGTCACCTCAGACATGCGCCGTACCGCACGCCACGCTCCCGTGCCAGACGGGAAGTGACAGCAGCGCTGACCACCGTCCGACATAAGGTGCCTCATCTTGATAACCCGGCATGGATATGCCGGATTCCCTTTCCAGAATAACCTTCCCTGCACATAAGACAATACACAAGATACCGACATACATATGTCGGTCATTATGTCTCGGATCCCTTATCTCGGATCCCATATCTCGGTTAGCATATGCCGGTTTGCACCAGCATGGTACCTCGGTCCCTCTTGGCACGGGTTACCTTGGTTTGTCTATGTCGGTTTGCACCAACATCGCACCCCGGTTACTTCTGAGGTCCAGGTATGTTGGCTTTCACTGTAACCTGGCCCACACCTGGGTACAACTTTTACCATACCATGACCCTACCCGGGGGTAGCCCCCCGACATTAGTCCCCGAAGCTGGTGCGGTCCTGCAGCCTTGGATGAAGGGCCACAACAGGTTTAATCAACCGAAACAACCACACCAAGCATCCGACATAACTATGTCGGTTCAACCGTAAAGCCACTAATAACGTCTCCAACTGACTCCGACATCCGCCCCTGTGTCGGTTTCTCCGACACAAGAACTCAGGCGAAGGACCATGTCAAGCTTTCACAACCAATTCAACTTAAACCAATTATCCGACATAATCGTGTCGGTCCACCTCAAGCATCAGGATAAAACCTCCAACTGCTTTCGACATATGCCCTTATGCCGATTTCTCCGACACAAGGCAACTGCTTTAACCTGATCAAACATCCGACATTCTTATGTCGGTTCATCTCAAGCTTCAAGGACCAAACTTCCCACAACCTTCGAGATCTGCTCTTGTGCTGGTCTCTCCGACACAAAAAGATTCCCACAATCTCTCCAAAGATCTCTCCACGGCACATGGCAGAGAGACGCTGCGCGTTGCCTCGGTTCCTGTGCGCGGACAGACATATCTCTGCACGCACGCCGCCTACATCACGCGCTGTCACGTCGCATGGGCACTTGAGTGCTTTGACCATGGTGTGCCTCCTCAATTCCCGCGCCAGTAACCGCACACGATCACGCCGCGGGCGGTTACCCATTTGTGGCCCACGATGTGGCTGAGCGTGCGGCCGCGAATACCGCAACCGCGCAGATCGTGCGCGGTTAATCCGCGCGGCAGTTACGGGGAACGTGCACGGTAAAAACACTAACCGCACACGCCCCACGCCCATAAATAGGGGAGCGGGCACCTCTCATCGTCTTTTTCGCCTCTCTCTTCTCCTTTCTCTCTCTCCTGCCCCATTGCCGCCGCCGCGCAGTGCACTCCGCCACCGCACGACGCCGGACCTCGCGAGCCACTGCCCACCGGAGCACCTCGCGCCGCCACCGGATACGCTCAACTCCGGCACGCCCTGCGCTTCTTCGCCTTGCATCGCCGCCGCAACTCCGGTAAGATCCTTGCCCTTGACATTGCCGATGAACTTGTTCATTCTCCCCGGTGAACTTGTTCATCCTCTTTGTAGATGCTCTTACATCCATTTGCTTAGATCCCCTCTAGGTTTTCTTCCTCGCGTTTCTTGTTATCCTTGTAGTAGTTCCTCCGTAGATCTTCCTAAGTTTCAACTTATAGATTCTTGCATTTATCTTCTATTTATCCTTCTCCGTAGATCTTCTGGTTAGCTTCTTAGTTATAGATTCTTGTTTCTCTCCGTCACGCCGATGCTAGAAAGCTCAATGCCGGTGAACTTATGTCCTTTTTTGCAGATTCCACCGCCAACACAGGCACCTGATTCTCACTTCCTTGCCGCACTGCTGAGATGTCGACTAGCGCTACTCCGGAGCCTGCCGACATTCCTGCCGAGGAAAGCGAGCGCGCCGGATGGGAAGGCTCGGACGTCTCCCAAGCCGAGATAGACTGGCTAATCCGAACCAAGCGAATCCCGGCACAAGTAATATGCCGGATTCCCGGCACAGAGGCCGAGCCGAGTTTGAAATCCGGCGAGCGCGTGGTCTTCGTCGCGCACTTCGAGCGCGGCTTTGGACTCCCGGTTAGCCAGTTCTTCCGATCTTTCGTGGATCGGTTCCGTCTTCAACCCCATCACCTTCCAGCCAACGCCATCACCACGCTCTCCGCGTGCGTCTCTTTCTCCGAGGGATACCTCGGACTCTGGCCCACCGTGGAGCTTTGGGCCAAGTACTTCCAACTCCGGAAGCAGAGTGTCCCGGATCCGGAAAACAAGAACTTCCCTAAGGAGATGACCCGTGCGGAGCCGCTACCATTATACCTCGAAGAGGTTCCATCTTTCCTCGGATTCAAGGCCTGGAGTCATGCCGGAAGTGGCAGCGCACGTTCTTCTACGTGAAGAGCCCAGACAATGTCGACCTCCTCAACTTGCCGACATTCGCTCTCGCTACCCCCACGGAGCAGCATAACTGGAACTTCAACCCAAAGGAGACAAACCTCGAGATCAATCAAATTCACAAGATCGTCGAGGAGCTTGTGGGGGCAGGCCTAACGAGCGATGATCTCTTGAGGACCTTCGTTAGCCGCCACCCCCCTTCAAAACCGGGTTCACAAGATTTGCCACATGAGTGGTAAGTATGATCCAACTCAGACCAGCACCCACGAGCTGACCAATCCCGAGGTCAGAAGACATGTTAAGGCAATTGCCCGCACGACGATGACCGAGGAATGGGAATGGGGTCTAGAACCTCATGACAGAACTCGGCTTCCGGAGCAAGTAAGTAACCTTGCAACTTATACTACTTCCTCCGATCCGTTATAAGCGTCGTAGGAATACACACTAGCTAGTACAAATGCATGCATGTCTGGCGAATCTTATTTCGGATAGGAGGGAGTAACATACTTTTTTCTGCCAAGATAACTCTTATGTCGGCTCCATATTTGGCTCATAAAGTAACTCGGTTTTATTGCTTCTGGCTTGCAGAGGTTTACTCGGCAAAAGACTGAAGATGGAGAGGATCCCTCCGCCAAATGGGGCAAAGATATCCCTGCCCCGGCCGTCACCGAGGTAGATGACCCGGACGATGAGGATCAACTGCCGATTCTGGCTGCTGGCGCCCCTACCTCGGGTAAGCCTCGAGCCCGAGCCTCAATCCGAGATTGGTCGGATGACGATGATTGCGAAATGTTAGAAGTACTTGATGCTCGTCCCATCGCCTATGCTCACCCATTAACCTCGGCCTCAGCTAACCTGGGCGGCCCTGCTCCGAGTGCACGCCCTGCTACTACGGGCAAACAAGTTGGATCTCGCAAGCGTGCAGAGACCGGTACCCCGAATACCGGGACCTCCACATCCTCAGATCCAGCGGCACCAAAAGCGAAGGCAGAAGAAAGGAGCGGTTAAGCCGAAACGGGCCAAGAAGACACCGCCAGTTTCTCAATGGTAAGATTCTCTTTGCCGACATACGCTTGTTTCCCTTGCTCCCCTTTTCCGGGATAATCTTTCCCCGAGATAACATCCTTTCTGGTTTCAATGCAGTGATGCCCTTGCGGTTAACTAGAGCGCCTCCTCCATGCGATCACCCCTTCCGACTGCAGCGGAACCTCGGTCAACTGACTCCGGGGTACACGCCACTCCATCCGTCATACTGCTGCCGGCTTCTGGTGCCGCACTCGGAGGAGGCCAAAGCACTCCCGAGGTCGTGGTCCTCGACCAAGATGTTGGTTCCGGTGCCCCCACCGCGGACTCCGACATTCCGCGGGCCGACACTTCGGTGACACCGGACCCACAGCAACCACCACCACAACAACAACAGCTGCATCAACAGCAACAGCAGCAACAGCAACAGCAACAGCAACAGCAACAGAAACAGCCGCCACCGCCGAAGCCCACCACAAAGTCCACCGAGCTAGCAACTCGGAAAACTACTCCACTGCCCAAACCGGCACAGAGTCAAGTGGCCACCGGGAAACAACTTGCCAACCTGGAGAAACAAGTGGTGGTGACTCCAACCCACTCCTCGAGCCACCAGCAGCTAGTTGCCCGAGTCTCCAAAGCCGGCACAGCTATCTCGGAGTTCCCCCGCCTGCGCACTCAAAGTGGCAACAGCTTGGGCTCGGTGGAGCACTACAACATGGATTGGAACGCCGCTGACACCAGCGAGGTTTCCTCCCCTAACCCGGTTGGCCCAAGCCACATCGCGCAGTCCATTCATGCGCTGCAGATTGCCGTTCTCAATGCCAGCAAGATCACCGAAGTAAACCTTCCTCAACTCAGTCCTTTTCTTTTTCTCAATAGAACATAGATATATTATCCCCAGTCCCCGAGATTCGGGTTGAATGACCGACGCTCGCCCGAGTAAAGATCATTTGGCGCGAATCTTCACAAAATTTCCTTCATTAATTTCACAAAAATCCGAGATCCAAAATCCGACATCCAGTCCCCGAGATTCTTGTCGAGTTTACTCGGCATGAATCTTCACAAATTTCCGACATGCAGTCCCCGAGACCATGTCAAGCTTATTCGGCGTAAAATCTCACACTTTTCCGACATACTTTCTCTTTTCAGGATTGCACCAACACCCGGACCGAGGTGTTCAAGAAGCTACTCTTGGAGCACAGGAAACTCCGGAATTCCCATAAGTAGCTTCAGGAGGTGTGAAGAACAAGGACGCCGCGTACGCCACTGCCCTCCAGAAGGAACGAGACAAGTGTCTCGGCTCCAGGAGGAACTTGCTCGGGTCCAGGGCGAGAAGACCGACATTGAGAAGGCCCTGATGCAGAGGGAGGAAGCTACGCAGAAGCACAAGGAAACCCTCGAGGCGACCGAGGTTCGCGCTACCTCGGCACAAGGAGAACTGGATGCCCTCAAGGCAAAATGCGACATCTGGCTGCGCGAGCTCACCCGGCTTAACAAGGAGATGGACAGTAAGTTTCCTTTATCCTTTCTTTTTGTTTCCATTGCTTGTACCGACATTAAGTATATGCCGGTATATAACTCAATTCGGTGATAGCTTTTTATCTTCAGATCACTTCTCCCATTCCAAGGCCGCTGCAATCAACACTGTCCAAGGCACGAGCAAAAAGAGCAGAAGCTGGCCCAATCCCGGAGGAATGGGACATTGAAGATCACCTGACCGCTCTGAACGCTCGCATTTCTCCTCTGAAGGCCATTGGCATGGATCTTCTTGATGCTGGCATCCGAGCTTACCGAGCCTTATGGCCAGGATCTCAGACTCCAGTTAGCATTGAAGAATTGTCCAAGTGCCTGTCGGGGGCCGAGACCAGGGTCCGAGAGTGGAGATCTTCTGCAGCTCGCGCCGGAGCTGATCAAGCCCTGACATTTGTGCTATCCTGGTATGAGGCCATCAACCTTGATGCCGTGCGGTCCCTGCGCCAAGGCTCCAAATGGACTTCAGATCCGACACTTATCGCAAGCCGCAAGGAGGCAGCCTCCTTCATGGCCAGCTATGCTCCCACCCGACACTTCCTTCCTGGTCCAGCCTACTCGGAGGATGAAGATGATGAGGATGATGAAGAGGGTGAAGACGAGGAAGATGACGATGAGGAGATCGAGGTCGAAGCTCCCGACACTGCCACTGCCGGAGCAACCGAGACTGCTGCTGCGGAGCAACCGAGACTGCTGCTGCCGGAGCAGCCGACACTGCAAAGCCACTGCGACCGACACTTCTCTGGAAGCAGCGTCCGACACTGCCGGTGCCTCGGCAGCCACTCCAACACCCGAGGTTGCTCCAACAACCGAAGCTTCTCCTGCCGCCGAGACTGCGTCCGCTGACCCCAGTTCCTCTACTGCGGCTGCCTGAACTTATTACCAAATGAACTATTAAATCCCCGGAATGCCGGGTGCAGATGTAAATATACTTTAAGTATTTCGCAGTGCTACTCTTATCAGTGCTACTTTTATCATATTAGTTTCAACAAGACAGGCTCAATGCCGGATCACTTTGCACCAAGTCCCCGAGTTTACTTTCTTGTTTACTATACTTAGTAATCTCTGCTCTTGTCTACCATTTAGGCGTTCGACAGTCGAGTCACAAGATCAACATTATAGCACACAATACTTGTAAATTTTGAGGTAAGGTTTAGAGTCATCCGACACAAGAAAAGGAAAGAAAAACCGGGTTAGTAAACGACATATGTCGGATCTTTTTAGGACCGAGTCCCCGAGTCCATTTTCATGTTTACCATATACCATAACCTCTGCTCTTGACTGCCATTTCGGCGTTCGTCAGTCGAGTCACAAGATCACAACAAAATAGCATACATTACTTGAACTTTGAAACGAGGTCTCAAAATCATCCGACATATGAACAACACAGAAAAACCGAGATAAAACACAAGCATATAGACAAAGGCAGTCCCCGAGTTTCTTTTCGGAGTGCCGGCATTTTATTCAAAGGAAAACCGAGATACATACATGCGCCCTTATGAGTAAAAGGGGCGGAGTAGAGCTACATTCCAGGGTCTTTTGGTCTCCTCTCCGGATTTGTCCATCACATTTTTCCTCGGTGCCTGCGCATCTATAAGATAGTATGAATCATTGTGCAGAGCCTTGCTCACAATGAATGGTCCCTCCCATGGAGGTGACAACTTGTGTCGGCCTGCTTTGCGTTGCACTAGCCTCAGCACCAAATCTCCCTCTCGGAATACCCGAGGGCTGATCTTCCGGCTATGATAGCGTCGGAGATTTTGCTGATATATAGCTGACCGAGATAAGGTCAGTTCTCGTGCTTCTTCGAGCAAATCAACATCATTTTCCCGAGCTTCTTTTGCCTCGGTTTCAGTGTACAGCGCCACTCTCGGCGAGTCATACTCCATGTCGGTCGGCAGGACCGCTTCTGCTCCATAGACCAGAAAAAATGGCGTATAGCCAGTTGAACGATTCGGTGTGGTCCTTAGACCCCACAACACTGCTGGTATCTCCTCTATCCAGCATCCCGGAGTTCGCAACAGTGGTTCAATCAACCGGGCTTTGATACCGGCTAATACCAATGCATTTGCTCTTTCCACTTGCCCATTTGCCTCTGGGTGTGCCACCGAGGCTATGTCCAACCGAATTCTTTTTTCCGCACAGAACCGAGCAAACTCTCCCACAGCAAAGTTTGTGCCATTATCCGAGATAATGCTATGGGGGTAACCATATCTCAAAATGATGTCCTTCAAAAAGGACACAGCTGTGTGACCATCACACTTCCTGATTGGCTTTACCTCGATCCATTTGGTGAACTTGTCCACCATCACCAGCATATGAGTCATGTTACCTCGGGCTGGCCTGAACTCTCCCACCATATCCAGACACCAAACTGCAAAGGGCCAAGTGATTGGAATTGTCTTGAGTGCCGAGGCTGGCAGGTGGATCTTTTAGCAAACTCTGACATCCCTCACACTTTCGGACGATATCTTCTGCCTGATTCAAAGCACTGGGCCAATAAAACCCATGCCGGAATACTTTAGCCACCAAGGCTCTTGATGAAGCATGATGACCACACTCTCCCTGATGAATCTCCAGGAGCATCTCTTGCCCTTCCTGCGGCTCGACACAGCGCTGCAGTACCTCGGTCACACTTCTCTTGTATAACTCCTGGTTGATGATGGTGTATGCCTTGGATCTTCTTTGCACTTGCCTAGCCTCAACTTCATTACTTGGCAAACTCCCGTCCATCATATACGCCATTATTGGTTGTGCCCACTCCGGCACAGGACGCACAGGAAAGACCGGATCATCCACCTCCATGAGATCAACCGACATTGCTTCTTCCGAGATTGAGTAACCAGTCCCCGAGTTCTGCCAAGCAGTCCCCGGGTTTCCCAAATGCACCGACATCGACGTCCATGGGAACAGCACCAGACTCCGGTTTCGCCGGGATAAAGATTGACTCGGACTCGGGCGATGGTTTGATTGATGGCTTCCTCAAATGCTCCAAGGCTATGCCGGGTGGAATTGGATCCCGGATGAACCTAGCTTGGACAGTACATCGGCGGCTTCATTTTCAGCCCGAGGTATATGCGTGAGCTCGCAACCTTCAAAGAACCCCGAGATCTTCTGGACATGAAACCGATACAACGCCATGTTGGCGTCTAAAGCATCCCAATTTCCCGAGACTTGCTGCACCACCAGATCCGAGTCTCCGAAGCATTCTATCCGGCGAATACCAATTTCTTGGCCACATTGAGCCCATGAACAAGTGCCTCATACTCGGCCACATTGTTAGATGCCGCAAAATGAATCTGCAACACATATCTCAGTTGATCCGCTTAGGCGAGGTAAGGACTACCCCGGCACCTAAACCAATTTTCGTCCTGGAACCATCAAAGTGCATTCTCCAGTAATTGGAGTCAGGCAATGGTGGCTCATATTGCATTTCGGCCCAATCCACCAAGAAATCCGGCAGTGCCTGAGATTTAATGGCATCTCTTCTTTCATAGTGAGGAGTGTAAGGGGACACCTCGATGGCCCACTTGGCTACTCGGCCAGTTGCATCTTTACACCCAATGATCTCCGAGATAGGAGCCTCACATACCACAGTGATTGAATGCTCTTGGAAGTAATGTTTCAACTTCTTAGCAGCCAGATAGACACCATATGTCATCTTCTGGTAGTGAGGATAGTTCTGCTTGGACAACGAGATCACCTCGCTCAGGTAATATACCGGCCTTTGCACAGTTTTGCCATCTCTTCTCGCTCCACTACTAATACGACACTCACAACCCGGTTTGTGGCTGCAATGTAGAGCAACATCGGCTCTTTGGGTAATGGTGAGGCCAGTATCGGCGCAGTTGCCAACATCTTTTTTAACTCGGTGAACGCCGCATCTGCTTGCGGGGTCCACACGAAGTGGGTGGTTTTCTTCATGAGCTGATACAAAGGCAATGCCTTTTCTCCCAACCTGCTAACAAACCGACTTAAGGATGCCAAACATCCGTGAATTTCTGCACGTCCTTGAGACATGTCGGTAACCTCATGCTTTCAATAGCACGGATTTTTGTCGGGTTCACCTCGATACCTCGGCTCGACACGAGGAAACCGAGTAACTTGCCTGCCGGCACACCAAATGTACATTTGTCCGGGTTAAGTTTTATCCGGAATTTCCTTAGATTCGCAAATGTTTCTCTGAGATCATCAATCAGAGTGGATTTCTCCTTAGACTTGATGACAATGTCATCGACATACACCTGCACATTTTTGCCTATTTGATCATGCAAGCATTTTTGCATACATCTCTGGTAAGTAGCACCAGCATTTCTCAAACCAAATGTCATGACACGATAGCAATAAGCCCCATACGGGGTGATAAAAGCAGTTTTCATTTGATCAGCAGGGTTCAGTGGTATCTGGTGAAAACCAGAATACGCATCTACAAAGGATAACAGCTCACACCCGGCTGTGGAATCGATCACTTGATCAATCCGAGGCAGCGGGAATGGATCCTTAGGACATGCCTTGTTCAAGTTTGTGTAATCAATACACATGCGCCACACAATGGCCACGTTCGGGTCATCTTTTTTCTTTTCCACCAGGACCGGGTTAGACAACCAGTCCGGGTGCAGCACCTCCATGATGAAACCAGATGCAAGTAATCTGGCCAGTTCATCGCCTATCACCTTTCTCCTCTCATCCGAGAGACGTCGCATAGGTTGCTTCACCGGTTTCATATCCGGTCTGACGAACAAAGAGTGCTCAGCCAACTCCCTCGGAACACCTGGCAGGTCCTGATTAGACCATGCAAAGATATCCCGGTTCTCACGGAGGAAGTGACTGAGCTCGCCTTCCTATTTCTCCGTTAACCCGGTACCAATGATGACGTTGTGGTCCGGAATGCCGGGTCAACGTTGATCTTCTTGGTCTCCTTTGGCACCTCGAAAGTTGCATTCTGCTCCGGGTTAGCCATACCCGGCATGCCGAGTTGCGCGGACTGAGCCAATGCCACCACTTCATGGATCTTCTTCTTCTCTGCAGCGATAATCAGTGACTCGGCCAAGCACGATCCAGCCGAGGCACACTCCAGTGCACGCTTGTAATCACCCGAGATAGTGATGATGCCATTAGGACCTGGCATTTTCATCTTGAGGTAACCCACATGGGTTGATATCATGAACTTGGACAGCGCAGGCCTGCCGAGTAAAGCATGGTATGGACTTTCGAGGTCCACTACCTCAAACTGGATGCTCTCAGTTCGGCAGTTTCCTTGGTGCCAAACAACACATCAACCCAAATTTTGCCCATAGGTGCACATGAAACACCCGGCACTATGCCATGAAAGGTGTGTACTCGGTTGCAGCATATTTGCCGAGATACCCATCTTCACCATGGTGTCTCGGTACATGATATTGATAGCACTCCCATTATCAATGAGAACTCGGGTGAACCGAACATTGATGGTGGGTCCAAAGAATGTCGGATCCACCACCAATGCATAACCTCCCGGAGTTGGCATAACTCGGGGATGATCCCTTCTGCTCCAATGATCTCTTGCTCGGACCAGTGCAAATACTTCGGCACTGCCGGCATAACTGCGTTCACCTCCAGTGCACGCCGATGCAAGCTCTTCTTGTCAGTTGGCTCGGTCACAAAGACCACATAGCTCTGATGAGCTTCTCTGTAATCTCCCTGGGGATACTCTCCCTGCCTGCTGGGACCAGTGTTGTTGTTGTTCCCTCCGACATTCACCTGATTCACAGGTTTCGGATCTGCTTGCCTCGGACTGGCGGATTCACCGGGATAGCATTTGCTCCGGTGAGCGGTAAGTTTTGCCTCGGCGGAATTCTCTGAGGTGCCCCGCCTGATTTCCTCCGGCTCTAGCTCCTTCCCCCCTTGTGCGCTGATACCAGCTGCACTGCCGAGTTGTATGGTTTGCAGGCCTGCGGATGTCTTGGGTGTGGAAACTGCAAGGTCCATCCAACATAGCCTCATAAGTGAAGGACTGCTTCTGGTCACTCCATGGCTTCTTCCCTTCTTGATTCTGGCCCCATGCTGGGCCGTTGTACTTCGGACGCTGGCTATTGCCGGCATCTGGCTGGTCTTGGTTTACCGCTGCAACCTGGTTTGAGCCATACCGGTAATCCGGCTCTCTCCTCTTGTTTCCGAAGTCCTGGCGATCGTTCTGCCTGACTGGCCCGGGTCTGTTATTCACCGGGTATCTTCTACTCGGTTCCACCGAGTTCAGCAAGGGTTGCATCGGATCACCCAGTGCATAGCTATCCGCAATCCGGATTGTCTCGGCCAGGGTGGCCGGCATCTCCCTCTGCAACTTCTGCCAGAGCATGGAGCCGTGTCGGCACCCCTGGGCAAACCAAGATATGGCCTGCGCCTCCACAACTCCTTCACAGGAATTGCGAATAGTACTCCACCGGGTCAAGTAATCCCGGTCAGTTTCATTATCCCTCTGCTTGCACATCGCAAGCTGCTGAGGACGATTCGGTCTCTTGTATGTGCTGGAGAAGTTGCTAACAAATGCTTCTTCAAAGTCCAGCCAGCAATCAACGCTGCCCTCTCGCAGGTTGTTCAGCCAGATCCGGGCTGGCCCTTCCAACATTTGCGGGATATACCTCACCGCCCATCGGCGGTTTCCTCCCGCGATATGCACTGCCGACACATAATCTGTCAGCCAGTCCTCCGGCTTAGTACTGCCGTCATATGTCTTTGCGCCTCGGTTCAACTGAAAGTGCCGCACCGGTGGCTCCCTCATGATCCGAGGTCCAAAGCATGCAGGGCCAGGTGGACCTTGCTCTTCCAGCATCTCGGACATATAGATCCTGTCCAACTTGTAGCGTGCATCATTTGGTGACAACTGGCGAGGTCCCAACCGGGATCCCAGTGCACCTTCATATCTCGGATACCCGGCTTTCTCCATAGCCGAGTAACCATCATCATAACGGTTAGCCACCTGGTCAACACCTTGTGGCTGCTGGACATGCTCGACATTTTGCTGCTGCTGGGCGAGATTTCGTGTCGGATACCGAGGTGGATAGCCTCGGCCAGCCGAGTTAACTACTCCGGCATCTGGACCGCCCGGACCGGGATTGCTTTTACCCCGGCCGGCACTGCCTCGCCCAACTAACTGTTTTCCGGCACATGCCGGATCATACACCTGTATCTGCTTGCTCTTACCGGAGTTTACACTCCGGTCCCGATCTCCACCGACATGCGGTGATGAAGCTTGCCCCTTAGATCCACTGGCTCCCCTAGCCGAGTGAACAATCTCGGACCCACCTGCAACTGTGTTAGCCTTGCGATAGGCCTCATTCTGCCGGGTAGCCACAGCTACCAACTCATTAACTCGGTCTTGCTGCCTACGGAGAGCTTCTCCGGATAAGCCTGACAACTCGGCTCTTGCTGCCTCGGCAGCTCTAAGAGTCTTAGCAGGGGAACTATACTTCGGTTTTTCGACCGACAAGTTACTAGGAGTCTTACTGGAACTAGATCTACCATCTCTAGCAATCTCGGCATTGAGGTTTTTACCCCTCTTGCGCACATCCTCTACGCGACTAGGGCGAGCAGCTACCGGGGTTAAACCATGTGCTTGGTTATACTCACGGAGAGTTATCCCGAACTCTCTCCTCACCTCGGCCATCTCGAGAGCCTCCTGATGTAAGCTCTGACGCGTGCCTCCAACTCTGCCTCCATTTGGGCAGCATCTGTACCGGCAGCTACCGGCACAGCCAGTTTCTCGATTATCTCCTCGAGATGAGCCGGCCTAACCGGTACATCGGATGTACCGGCCTGGTCTCGGAGGTTCTCCCTCCTCTCCAGCGGCACTTTCGCCGATCTGGTGATCTTGGGGGCAGGATTACCGGCATCTCCTTTGCCGGGTTCTCCTTTACCGGCACCACCCGCAGTGCCGGTCATCATGACCTCTGCGCAGCTCCCGGGGCGAGCGCTACGCCGGCCGCGAGCCGCACAGACAGCAGGAGGATCCTCGGCCACAAGCACCTGCTCGGGGTACTTGCAGACAACCTCGGTGGCGACGTAGGTCACGAAGGTGCCGAAGCTGATGAGGCAGCCGTTCGTCGGGAACGGCCTGCTGCCGAAGCATCCCGCATTGTCGCTGATGAAGTTCAGCGAGCCGAGCTTGCAGATGAGCCCGCAGACGACGCGCTCGCCGGAGTCGATGATGGAACCCGTCCGGATGATCACACCAGCCAGCGCCGCTGCTGGCCCCACGGTGGGCGCCAACTGTCGTGGTGGTATCACGGCAGATGCCATAGGATGGCTAAGAGTGGGGCCGATGGACGCTGGTGGATCCGGGAGAGGGCTAGCGCGCTAAGAAGCACACACAGAAAAGCACACAAGCACACGAACACACCGCGATCTACCCAGGTTCGGGGCCCTCGTGAGGAGGTAACAACCCTACTCCTGCCTATCTCTCTCTGTATACCGAGGTATCACAAGTACAAAGTGCTCCTCGAGCTGTATGCCTCAACAATGGTGAAGAGCTCAAGGATGAAGATGAAACTAAGGGGGGAAATGAGTCCCAACATCGTCCCTCACGCGGAGGGGGTGAAGCCCTATTTATAGGCTAAACCGAGTTACGGAAGTACCCCTCCACTAGCAACGGTCACATCTCCGTACCGGCACTGCAGACGCGCACGCCTGCACGTCATGATTGTCTCTGCACAGTGGAAATGACGTGGCTTGCCCATGCCCTGTCTGTCGTGGGTTTGTCACGTAGATGTCATGGAGATGACTTCGTAGAGTTGGGGATTAAGCGATCGAGCGTCTCCGAGCTAAGGATCATAGGCACGAGGAAGACGATGTTTTTTACCCAGGTTCGGCCCCTCAACGTGAGGTTAAGACCTACGTCCTGCCTATCCTAGATTGGTATTGATATGAATATGGTGTTACAATGGAGTTGGCGATCGATGTGTCGAGTCGCCTATCTCTGGCTGTATGAGTGCTAGGGTTTTGAGCTTGTCTGTCTAGTCCTGCGAGTCCTCTTATATATCCAGAGGCTCGCTAGGTTACAAAGGAATTACTTGGAGACTACTTTTCTTGCCTTCCAAGTTAAGCCATCTTGGATCTTCTGGATTCTTCTTACACCGTGCTGCGACTCTTTGTGTCGGCCCACCTCAGTGCAAGCCCATTGATTATAAGCCGCATTACACGTGTGGGCCACAGGTTAATCTATTATCATAACCCCGACATTAGCCCTCAAGCTTTCGGGTGATTCGTTGAATCAGGCGGAAGATTCTGTCTTGATGATGATCTTGCGGCTTGCGATTGTAGAGCTTGGTGACTCGCTGATGTTGAGTCGCAAGTGTTGCGGCTTCTTGGGCCGCTGATGTAGAAGCGATGAGTCGCTAGCTTTTGCGGCTTATTTAGCCGCTGATGTGGTATCACAAGCCTTTGAACACTTATGTCTTGGTCGCATTGAAGCCGCAGAATCGCGGTAAGTTCTCCGCGAAAATTATATAAGGTGTCGACGAAGGCTTTTGTGAAAACCACCTTTTCCTGCTGAATGTAAGACTGAGCTGAAATCATAAGAATAATAGCTTATGAGCATCAAGATATATCAGCCAAATGTGTATAAAGTGCTGAGTCATAGACATCGAAGCAGAAAAAACCATAAGCATAAATAAGCTGGTTAATCATTAGAGTATAATAATTTGTCAAGTTATCATGACAAGCCATCTGAGCGCATGTTGAATCATGGCGGCTCGAGTGTATATAGCCACAAACTGTATTTAAAGATTTCCGAGTCGCTTATTTGACTCGCAAATGGATATATATATTCTCATGTGCTGCAAAAAATGAAATCTGCATATAAACATGGTATATGAGTATAATAAAGACCGCCAGATATGGTGGATGTGTAGCCCTCGAGGGCCGGGTTGCATGCTTGATCATGCTGCTCGGGACTCAAAAAATATCACAAGTTGGACAAAAATTTAATTGTCCTAGCCCCCAGGCATTAAGCAGGCATGATTTCATTATCCTGCTTGATGACATATCATTGCAATTTGATACTGCAACAGATTGAGCAAATATTTTGCCACAAGAAAATAATGATACTTGGAGTAGGGCAGAGCCGCATATAAACTCCAAACTGTGAAATATTAGTTGAGATGCTAGGATAAAAGATAATCCCAGTCAATATTCTAGATATAAATTAAGGAATCATCCTTAAAAATTCCACTTGATGTGGCTGAAATTAAATAAATGATGGTGGCTTGTACTGCCGATATCAGGAATGATCATCCCAATCCGAAAAAATCTGGTCATGCCAGTTCAAACTCAATTGGCTGAGTTATATGTTCCTGAAATTCAAAGGGCAAAGCCCCCAAGGAAGCAATGATGATAACTTGATAATAACATGTTAGCCTTGGTGGCTGATAATAATGATAAAATATTAGTACTCCGTATGATAGCATACGGTACCCTACATGATAGCAAATTGTAATCTGCACTTTGCATGAAAGCAAATTGTAATCTGCATGATAGCATGTTGTAATCTGCATGATAGCAAGTTGTATTTTGCATGATAGCAAGTTGTATTTTGCATGATAGCAAATAGTTGCATGATAGCAACTGGTAAGATGCATGATAGCATATTGTACGATGCATGATAGCATATGGTACTTTGACTCAGTATTTCCCAAATATAATGTGTGTTCAGAGTCGAGAACGGCCATGATAGACAGCCATGATAGGCATTCAGACTCGATTGACGCCACACGCGGGTACTTTAGTCCTTCTGAATTATCTCTATTACCATTAAGTAGGTCTTCGCGCGGCTCAGTATTTCCCGGGAATGTGTGTTCAGGGTCGAGAATGGCCATGATAGGCATCAAACTCATGAATGACTCCACACCCCAGTACTTTGGCCACATAATGCAAAGATATTTCTAACTTAAGGTACCGTTAAGTAGGTCTGCGCGCGGCTCAGTATTTCCCAGGTGTAAACGCGTGTTCAGGTCGTTGAGAACGGCCATGATAGACAGCCATGATAGGCATCAGTCTCATGAATGACGCCGCGCCCCAGTACTTTGGCCGCATAGTGCGAGATACTTCTGACTTAAGGCGAGAATAACCAGGATTATTGCTTTTATCGGCTGCAATAGCCGTGACGAGCTCTAATTAGCTTTGATGATAACCAGTTCTGATTAGCTGTAGATGTGGTACAGCGAGTCACCTGTTTTAACTCAAATATTGATAAGATAACGATTCATTAATGACTCATAAACTGATGTAATGATAAGCTGTTTGCGACTCATAAAATGATATGGGGGTAAATCGCTATGCAACTCATAAATTGATATGACAATAAGTCGATGATGATTAATAAAATGATATGATCATGAAATTATATAACGATCAGTCATAAATTGATATAATGATAAGTCATAGAATGACAAATGAATCGCCAAATATCAATGCTTGAACATGTAACAGTGATCTTTGATATGTAAAGATGCCCATTTGCATGTTCAAATAAAATTCAATGCAAGCTGTAAATAGATAGACTTGATAAATGCAATGTGAGCTATAAAAATTTTAATTTGATAAATGCATTGCGGATTGTAAGAAACCCAACTTTGAGAAGTTGATATAACTAAATCTCAAAAACTGATATGAATTGAAGTCCGCGACATGATATAATTTAAATCGCAAAGACATTAATAAAAGGCATAATAACCTAGATATGCAGCCCTCGAGATAAACTCGAAGGTGAATTTAAACTTATTGATGAAAGTAAAAGGCTGCGAAAGTTGAGTATAATAGTGACTTATCTTTTCCTTTTCTCCCAGCGTTGATGATGTAGTATAAGTCGCGAGCGACGGTGAGTAGCCGTCTTCTCCAAAATCAGACCAGTTGCGCGTGTGCGCGGGCAATGATGACGGGTTAGCCGCTGGAGTCGCACGTTGATAATTTTGAATTGTCAACACATCTCGCGAGCCACCACTCTGTTTTTTTCTTTTCTCCCGCGTGAGGTTTCCATAGCAAGCAGACAAATCAATTTGCTTTTCCTTCCTTGATTAGTACTTTCCTCTACCTTTTGCGTTGACCCATGTGCGAGTCAAGTATACTAGTTGGGTTGGTCTTCACATGAGATGCAGCCCAAGATTTTTCCTTTTCATCCTTTGGTGATTTCCGAAATCTATGCACCTGCTTGTCGAGTTGTATGGGCATGCAAGATTGGATTTTCCTTGTTGCTCTCGTGCATGTTCATCCGTGCATAGCTACCCTTGTCTGACTTTGTTCTTTGAGCTGAAAATATGATTTAATACTCAAGCGGTGCAGCTTCTTCTAGGAACTTAAACCATACACGTCTATTGCTTTTTGAATCAATTTGACATGCAGCCGACTCAAGCTGATCATCCGCGCGGCTCGTGCTGATCACTGAACATGACGCGGCTTATGATCCCAGGTGCTGCGACTCGCCATGCACGAGCTTGCCAGCGACAACGACTCCTGCCGTGTTTGCGCTTCGGGCCGCTGGGTCTGATGTTGTGGCGATGCTGTCGGACGCGTACGTGATGCGGCGAGTCACCAATGTTCGCCAATGTTGTCAGAATCTGTGAACTCGCCTGGATATAGAGCATGCTTCAGTGTGCGAGTCGCCGACGGAGATCTAACCGTTGGAATTTTCTCAAATTTGTTGGAGGGCTTCAGAGGTTTCCACCAGAGGGATCTTCGAATTGATGTCCGAGTCGACCTCGATAATTATTTTCCCAAAGTCGTGCGGAGTTCCGACAGCTTTCGACAGGCTTGAGTGTTTGAGTCGCCCACGGAGATCTAACCGTTGGAATCCGATGCGCTTTGGACAGATACTAGGAAACTCGATTTCGCATCTTTTCACCGAAGGGATCGTCGAGATGAGTTTCGAGCCGCCGCCGGTGATGTCCGCCATGCGGGCGTTGCTGCTGTCCTGTAACCCGCGCGTGAGGGGCATTGTCGAAGTTCAGCCCCGAATCGCGCGGTCGAATTTCTCCATGCTTCCTACTCGAGCTTGAGGTAGATCTTGATGTAGATGTTGACACCGCCGAATCATTTAAACTGGCGCGATGTTGAAGTCGCCGAGCTTGAATCGATGACGAGATCCTCCGTCCCTGGCACAGATCCAGCGCAGAACATGACTCTCTTGACCGCACGCCCCACAGTGGGCGCCGACTGTCGTGGGTTTGTCACGCAGATGTCATGGAGATGACTTCGTAGAGTTGGGGATTAAGCGATCGAGCGTCTCCGAGCTAAGGATAACAGGCACGAGGAAGACGATGTTTTTACCCAGGTTCGGCCCCTCAACGTGAGGTAAAGATCTACGTCCTGCCTATCCTAGATTGGTATTGATATGAATATGGTGTTACAAGGGAGTTGGCGATCGATGTGTCGAGTCGCCTATCTCTGGCTGTATGAGAGCTAGGGTTTTGAGCTTGTCTGTCTAGTCCTGCGAGTCCTCTTTATATATCCAGAGGCTCGCTAGGTTACAAAGGAATTACTTGGAGACTACTTTTCTTGCCTTCCAAGTTAAGCCATCTTGGATCTTCTGGATTCTTCTTACACCGTGCTGCGACTCTTTGTGTCGGCCCACCTCAGTGCAAGCCCATTGATTATAAGCCGCATTACACGTGTGGGCCGCAGGTTAATCTATTTATCATAACCCCGACACTGTCCCATATCTCTGCTCCCAAGTACAGCCGAGGTCAGCGGTGTCCTTCTCCTGCTCCCATGCGCGTCCTGGGTCAGCAGAGGTAAGCCCAGTCACCTCAGACATGCGCCGTACCGCACGCCACGCTCCCGTGCCAGCGGGAAGTGACAGCAGCGCTGACCACCGTCCGACATAAGGTGCCTCATCTTGATAACCCGGCATGGATATACCAGATTCCCTTTCCAGAATAACCTTCCCTGCACATAAGACAATACACAAGATACCGACATACATATGTCGGTCATTATGTCTCGGATCCCTTATCTCGGATCCCATATCTCGGTTAGCATATGCCGGTTTGCACCAGCATGGTACCTCGGTCCCTCTTGGCCCGGGTTACCTTGGTTTGCCTATGTCGGTTTGCACAAACATCACACCCCGGTTACTTCTGAGGTCCAGGTATGTCGGCTTTCACTGTAACCTGGCTCACACCTGGTACATCTTTTACCATACCATGACCCTACCCGGGGGTAGCCCCCGACAGATTCTTCAATATTCCGACGACACAATTCTTTTTATGGAACATGACATCGAAAAAGCTCGTAACCTCAAGTTAATCTTGTCAGCATTCGAGCAACTATCGGGTCTTAAAATAAATTTCCATAAAAGCGAATTGTTTTGTTTGGCGAGGCCCAGGAAAACGCCTCCTTGTATGCCGAACTTTTCGGCTGTACGCAACGTCAATTTCCTATCAACTATTTGGGTATTCCGATCCATTATCGGAGACTCACTAATGCTGAATGGAAATTGGTGGAGGAGAGACTTCAAATCTGGTTAAATAGCTGGAAAGGCAAACTCCTATCCCTAAGGGGAAGATTGGTTCTCATTAACTCAGTACTAATAAACATGGTACTGTACATGATTTTTTTCTTCCAACTATCCAAAAGACTCTTAAAACGATTGGATTATTTCCGATCAAGATTTTTTTGGCAAAGGGATAGTGAAAAGAAAAAATATCGACTGACCAAATGGAGTGTGGTTTGCCATCCAAAAGACCAAGGTGGGCTCGGTGTTCATGACCTTGAGGTCAAGAATAGAGCCTTGCTTGGTAAATGACTATTCAAGCTTCTTTCTGAAGATGGAATTTGGCAAATCCTCCTGAGGAGAAAGTATGTGGGCTCTAAAGCGGTATCTCAGGTTGTTTGGAAACCTGGTGATTCACACTTCTGGGAAGGTCTCATGGCTACGAAGAAGTTCTTTTTCCCACATGGATCATTCTCAATTAGGAATGGATCGGAAATTCGTCTCTGGTAGGATAAATGGCTTGGCCAATCCACTCTCCGAGAACAATATCCGGCTTTGTACAATATTGTGCGACACAAAGGCGACACGCTCGCTAAGGTGATGGGTACTTCCCCACTAAATGTATCGTTCAGAAGAAGTCTATTAGGGTCTAGACAAGCATCTTGGAATGATTTGCTTCTCCGGTTGGACTCTGTCCAGTTGACGGAAGGCCCAGATAAACTTCGTTGGAATCTCACTAAGAATGGTAAATTCTCGGTTGATCTATGTATAGAGGTTTAATCCAGCCTGAAATCCCAGTCGATACTAATAAGAAAATTTGAAAGATGAAGATTCCGCTAAAAACGAAGGTCTTTGCGTGGTATCTTCGTCGAGGTGTAATTCTTACAAAAGATAACCTGCCAAACGCAATTGGCACGGGAGTAGAAAATGTGTTTTCTGTAGTCATGACGAGACCATTAAACACTTATTCTTCTAGTGCGAGTTTGCTAGATCTATATGGTCAGCCATCCAGATAGTTTCTACCTTATATCCCCGCGCAGCGTTGCAAACATTTTCGGCAATTGGCTAAACGGGGTTGATTCTAGTTTTAAACTACTTATTAGGGTGGGAGCGATTGTCGTTATATGGTCGGTATGGTTATGTAGAAATGACAAGGTTTTTAATGACAATTTTTTTCTGTTATGCAGGTTATCTACCGATGCACAGCTTCACTCCGATCATGGTTGGCCCTGCAGCGTGTGGAGCACCAGGAGCTGTTTTTGGAGGTGTCGTCGCGTTTGGAGGCTGCGGCGCGGGAGTTATTCTCGCAGCATGGATGACCACATAATCTCCGGATCGACCATCCACCACCATAGGCATCTTTGCAATTTCTCATCATGATATGTAATTCGTCTTTTTTATTTTTCGCATACTTCGGAATTTTGGAACTTGTTGGGGCTGTGTGCATCCTAGTTATGCAGAGCCCGAGTGCAATGCTTACTACTCTTAAGTAATAAAATCCCTTAAAAAAAAAGGAGATCTGCATGGTCGAGCCGCGTGCGGTAGCTGACCAGGTGGGCGCGCAGGTGCGGCGCCTGCGAGCGGACGACGCGGTACCACTTTGGGTCCTCCAGGAAGACGGTGACGCCGCTGGGGTTGAGCGCGTGCCAGAGCGGCGAGTCGTGGCCGAGGCCGAACACCAGCAGCCGTATCGGCGCTCGGCGGCGGAGCACGGCGAGGGAGAGCGAGATCTCGGCGCGCGATTGCTGCGACACGGTCGCCGTTGTAGCGTAGTACGCTGCGGCGTCGGCAAGCTCGGCGAGGCCGGACGGCTCGTACCCGGCGCCCGAGGGGCTCTGACAACCGGCAGACACGGAGCAACGACATCAATGGCAGGGGCGATATGAGGAGGGTAGAGACCAACAGCGACATGACGACGAGCAACGCCACTGCGGCGGCAGTGGTGAGGCGGCCGGGGGGCTTCATTGCGGTGGATCGCCGGCGCGGGAACTGGCCGAACCTAGGTTTGTTGGGATGTGTTGGACACACGCAGTGTCTGCAGAGTTGATGGGGATCGGTCGCGCTTTATAGGCTTCCTTGGTGTGTGCGCTGAGATTGTTTCTCTTTTTTGTGCTTGCGTAACAGACGTAAAAATTTGAAGAAGCTAAAATATGCAATTAGTTGCATCGGCACTCCAAACTCCATTTCACATGTCGCACTTCAAATGTGAAATCTCGGTCATTAGTAAATTTTTTTTGTGCATCTGCAAATTTTCGTGGCCGACTCTACCTGACTATCTTTACTTCCAAGAATATCCCTAGGAGAGTTAAAAAAAAAAATCCCTAGGAGTATTTTTTGTGGACCAAGACCAACCCCATCCATCCCACCTCTACCACGTGTCGTCTCCTTAAACCACGTCCTCGTTCCGGCAACCGGCAGCAGCCTCCACTGCTAGTCTGCCACTGGCGCGAGATGCACCAGCTTCCTTTGGCCGGACGGCCTCCGGTGCCCCGGTCTCACAGAGTCACAGTTGCCCCGGTCTCACAGTTCTCAGAAGAGGCAGCCTGCCGCAGCAGCCTGCAGCAGGCGCCTGCCTCTCTCGCCGTGTCCGCGAGACAGTGCGTCGCCGCGCCGCTCTTGGCTGCAACTCTCCTCCTCGGCGCCGCCGCGTGTCCTGGCCTCCCAGCCGCTACACCAGGTTTGCCCAGCCTCTTGCTTGTCAGTAGTGATGGTTGCTCTAAGCTTCGATCTGTTGTGTGCACATAAACTTCATGGTTTTGGATTTAGTAAGAGTGTAAGACGACTGTAGAAGTTGACAGACATCGTCTTTTCCCTTAATATTGTACAGCATTCGCACAATCGCATGGCGCGGCGCTGTTCCAGAAGGCGTGCATCGGCTGCCACGACACTGGCAGGAACATCCTACAGCCAGTAAGCTGCTGAACTCCCTCGCACAGTTGAGACGCCTGTAAATCATCTTTTGTTCTCAGTTTGCTGCTTGATCATGTCCAGGGAGCCACCCTCTCCATGAAGGATCTTGAGAGGTATGGCTGGGCCGTTTGTTGAACTATGCTAGCACGCACTGACGCACCCACTCTCTTCGTGTACTCCGTATTTGGTAATTCATGGACTGATGCGGAGCGGCAAATTTGCTTCAGGAATGGAGTTGCCACGGAGGAAGAGATCTACAACATCACCTACTACGGAAGGGAAGGATGCCGGTATCTGAATTTTCAGACATGACCATCAAACACCCATTACGTCGTTGGAAGGAGCAAATGTTGGCAACTATCTCTATTTTTTTTTTTGCGGGTAACTATCTGTAATTCTGTATGCGTGTTCATCGTGTATAGGGTTATGGAGAGAAATGCACCCCGAGAGGGCAGTGTACCTTCGGGCCCAGGCTACCTGAAGAAGATATCAAGATGCTAGCGACGTTTGTCAAATCACAAGCGGAGAACGGGTGGCCAAAGATCGAGAGTGATGTCGAGTGATCCGAGTAGGAACTAAACGCTGGGATACAAACATCTCTGTCTCAACTTTTTATTTCGTGAGCAGATGGGAGGAGCCTGAAAGCTGAAACTGTAATTGTCAACGCAGTCGACGTTACTGCCAGCGCGAGGTAGACAAGTTTGATATTTCCTGCAAGCGATGTGTATATATTCGCTTGCATGTTCCCATGAATGAAATTTACAAAATTGCAACGCCGGAACAGCTTCCTGGGTTGCGTTCGCCTACTTGTATGTCTAATGCTGACCGGTTGAAACTCATGGTCGCTATGTCGAGAACAAATGCCCTGGCAATCCATATTTGTTTTCTGATCTTCCAATAAGTCTGAAATAATTCATAAGTCTTAGTGATGCTAAATGATGTGCACTTGAAAATTTATCAAAAATATATGACTATCTATGGCCTAAACAGAAAAGAAAAGATTCAAACAAATAGTGCTCGAGTTAAGTAGCATTCTCTATAGACACGGTTTTTTAGCTAATTGAACAATTCATCCTTTTTTTAGTTCATTGAACTATTCATCCATATGTCACGCCAGTGTCGGGGTATACCCGACTGTGTAAGCCCACGAAGCGAGAAGACCCTCAAGATCAAGGTGGGACATGACTAACTCATGTCCGTCTCACTCATTGAGTTTACACATACAAGTTGGGCTAGGTCAAGAACAAGACGGTTGTCCAACTTGTAAGGCAAGGCGGAGGACCTAGTAGACTCCAAGTAGGACAATGACTCTGAACCGACTCGGGTACTACCTTATAATCCTAAGTCGGCCGTGTATATAAGGTCGGCCATGATCACATCCTTAGGGCAACACTTTCACGATCCAGAGGTCTCGACCCCAAGTAGCGAATTCGCAACATTGTAGCTCGAGATATTCACCATGAATATGAAGCTAGCAGGAGTAAATCATTACTTCCATCGTTAGAGGCCGAATCTGGGTACATCGTGTGTACCAGTCTCGTCCCGGATAACCCTAAGTCGCCTAACAAGAGCGAGGGAGGGGGGTTTAGACGATGATGAACTAATTTGGATCATAGTTTGGTTCACTTATTAGGGAATTTCAATTGAATCTGAACATTGAAAAATTATGGATTTTAATTGTTGAATTGTGTGGGTTCGAAACACAAAATTTTGATTGCGCGAGATGAGAATTGCATCAGAAAACCTTCGCGGCTTGCCCCTAAAATTACTCTAGGATCTGACTTTTAGGATCTGTTAAAAATATGAGTGTGTGCTTCAAAATCTTATTTCCATTGTTCACACAATCAGCTCCCTGGACACAGAGGCAGAAAGGGAGATTAGCCAGCAGCAGGTAGGGAAGGTTGGTGAGGCCGCGCGACTGCGACAGTTCGATCGACTAGTAGGACTCACCGGCCATGGTTTAAACACGAAGCAAACGCAGCTGGAGGCGCGCGGCTGCAGAAAGGGGAGAGGGAAAGCGGCGTCCCCCGCCTCGCCGTCGAAGCCCGACATGCTGCCACGCTCCCACTCCCACCCGGCGCGGCAGCGCTCCGGCCTCGGCCCGCAGCTCTGCGCCGTCGCGGCGGCGCTCCTCCTGCTCATCTCCCTCGCCGTCCTCCACTCCCGCCTCTCCTCCTCCTCGCCGTTCCCCCTCTCCTCCTCCTCCCGCTCTTCCACCTCCGACTCCGCCGCCACCAACTCCACCGCTCTCCTCGCGGACGACGATGACGCCCCCGCGCTCGACCCCGACCTCACCCTCACCACCGTGACCACCACCGAGGGCGGCGCTGCTACCAACCCCGACGACGACCGCATCGACGAGCTCGACGTGCTCGACGAGGACGACTCCTCCGCCGTCACCGACGCAGCGAACGACGTGTCCGCCTCCGCGACCGCCGCGTCCCTCCTCTGGGACCATGCTGCCGGCGTCGCCCGCCAGCCCTTCCGCCTCCCCGCCGCTGGCGACCCCCTACCCGTAGGGTTACCCCACTTGGACTCGCCGCGTCGGATCGCCGCCGACGCCTTCGGATCCGACGACGAGCCTGTGGATCTGGAGCTGCGGGTGCAGATCTCGTCCATCACCGGGGTTGAGGACGCGCTGCTCCTCAAGCCCGCCTCCGGCCGTAGCGAGACGCGGCTCCGCTCTGGTTGGGCGCGGTGGCTGGAGGGCAAGGCGGACTATCTCCGGCGCGATCGGATGCTCCGGTCCAACTTGGAGCTTCTTAATCCTCGCAACCACCCCTTGCTCCAGGACCCTGACAGTCCCGGCCTCACTTCACTCAGCCGTGGCGACCGCATGGTGCAGCGGATGCTGGTCGCAGAGATTGAGAAAGACTCCTCCAAGAATTTTGGGCGGCGGATCCTCCAGTCGGCCGACAATGAGCATGGAATGGGAGCTACTGTGGAAGAACCAGAAGATGGTAGGATGTGGGGATACTTTCCAGGAGTTGGTCCACATTTGGGGTTCTCGGACTTCATGGAGAAGTTCTTTGAGTATGGGAAGTGCTCCATGAGGGTGTTCATGGTGTGGAACAGCCCGCAGTGGGCATACGGTGTTCGTCACCAGCGTGGGCTCGAGAGCCTGCTCCTTCAGCACCCTGACGCATGTGTGGTTGTGCTATCGGAGACACTGGAGCTGGAGGCCTTCCAGGAGTTTGTGAAGGAAGGGTATGTTTCCTACCCTGCTCATTTGATGGTGCTTCTAGTTTCATTTGGTTTTGCGAATCACAGATGAAGCGACACAAGTTTCTAGTGTCCATATAACTAGTATTTCATAGATCAGATGAACAAATGTTAGTAGCCAACAGTGACACAAACTACAGAAAGATCATACTTCTAACGTAAAATCATGAAGTAACTAGAATTAGAACCATATGGTGCATATCTTTCTTCCTTTTTAATATGTTTACCAGTTGTTGAGGAATGGGTTGGGTAGACTATTGCAGTCGCCTATGTATTTCAAAGAAATGAACATAGATATGCATATATTAACTACTGAGTAGCAACTTCGTTCAAGGGAATGCAACCTCTACTGTTGCATTTCTAATCCCATCCTTCACTGTTCAGTATTGCAATCACACCTCTCCAGGATATTATCTTCGCTGTTTTACTTGTTAGCATATAGCAGCTTCTTGTGTTCTGGTCCTCCCAGACTATTCCAGAGGAACAGAGGACAGAGTACTTGTTGAACCCAGAATCCCAAATCTTCGAATAGAATATCTACAGTAGGACATGGGAAGATATGGTAGTTTCTTGTGCTTGGGTGTACAGGTTTGGTTAGTGCGACATAAGCCTATAATTTAGTGTTTAAAGAATAACATTCAGTTTCTACACTGTATCGTTGTCTGGATTAGTTTCTATATGAAAAAAGGCTCTCGTATCTTAGATTATCGCTTTTCAGATCTGGATTCAGTTTACATAAAGTGACGCTTGAGCGAGTTATGGGCGGATGCTACACATCTGACCGAACTTGAGTTAATTAACTTTATAAAATATTACAAATGGTGCACCTTGGTACTTGCTTAATCTGCGCTTTTGCTATCCAACATCGATCTTTGCTGCAATTTTCTTGTTTTCTGATGATGGTGAAATGATGGTTGTAGCTGGCTAAAACATCTTACTTAGGAACGGAGGGAGTAGTCAATACACAATCGATGGTCTGGAGTCCCAAGAAACAATTTTGTCCCTCCGTTCCTAAATATAAGATGTTTTGGCCTCTGTCCACAACTCCACATTCACATGTATACAAATGTATCTAGACACCTCTTGGTATGTATGTTCACTCATTTTAGTATGCATCTAGACAACATGTTAAACACCTAAAACATCTTACATTTAGGAACGGAGGGAGTAAAAACCAACACATGACAGACATATGCATGTTCATTCTGAATTTTCGGCTGCAGTATTTTTGTAAATCATGAAACATGTGACAAATTTTATGTGGTAATGTATTTGAAGCTCTTTTGTTGAACCATTTATTGGGAAAAATGTTTTCTTTTGTACTTATGGAGTGTTTCGTATATGTACAACTGAATACCCAATAACTAAAGATAGCATTGTGTATTGAATCATGTAAAATTATGTGCCATCTGAAGTTCCCTACCTTTTGTTTCAATGGCCAGTGTCTTTTGGTGACTTGTTGCTTGATTACCGAACTCACGTTTGAGATCTTCCAAATTGTCATTGCATCTTATAACATTTTGAGCTTAGATTTGGTAATGTTTCTTGACTTGGCATATGTTTTCTATTCCGTCTGTCCCATATTAATTGACGCTAAAACAGATGTATCTAGACGGTAGATACATCTGTTTTAGCGTCAATTAATATGGGACAGAGGGAGTATAATTTTACCATCCAAGGATAGAAGTGTCTTCTGTGCCGAAATGATATCCTTCTAAAATACTCCCTCCGTTCCACAATGTAAGATGTTCTAGCTAGCTCACATGTTGGCTAGGTGCAAACCCAAATGAGTGTACATACACATTAAAACATGTCCACATACATCTAGATACATGTGAATGTGGACAAAAGCTAAAACATCTTATATTTAGGAACGGAGGGAGTAACATCTATACCTGTGTTGTGAACATGTTAAACATCAGCTACAATAGTTATAACCCACAGGAACAGTGGCATGCCATCATGGTTTTTAAGACGTCCATAAGGCGACGCTTAGGCGTCAAGGCGCCCCCCTCCGCCTTAGAAAAACGACCGCCTTAGGCTCCTAAAGTGTCCGTTTAGGCGCTAAGCCCCCCCCCCCCCCTCTTCCGCCTTAGGACGCCTTACCGCCTTAAAAACCATGCATGCCATGATGCTATAGACACAACGACTATTCAGAATTCAGTAGACATGTTCAAGTAGTTTGGAATAATTCTTTTCCTAATTAATTATGCTGTGGACTCGCATCTGTCCAGTTATACGGATATGGGCAATCAATCCTATGGCAACGTGGGATAGAAAGTCCACACTGGGCATTCTAGGTTGATTAGTAATTTACTTTTATCCGCAGTTAGTATCCATATTTTATTTTTATTTTCTTAAGGCCAGAGTCTATAAAAGGTTACATCATCTATCTTTGAGTTCAGGGAATGAATGAACAATGCCCTAGTCCGTAAAGTTCTATCGTGTTCTTCCTTGACCATTTTTTACCAGTTTCTCTGTTGACTGTTACCCTCCTTTCTTAATGTCCACAATTACCTGTTTACAGTCTCTCTCTCTCAAAAAAACTACGTGTTTACAGGGCGACCCCCAGCCAAGTACTGCATATTGTTCCTCTCCCCACTGAGTTCGTCCTCTATTTTAGTTTGTCCATATCCTCTTACACTGTAAGAATCCCCAGATGCTTCATCTTGCTCTGTACCCCTCTGCATCATCATTATATGGTTGCCTACAGTCGACAGATATACTGAGCTCTTCGACAACTTGCTGAACTATGGCTTATGTGCACCATACAGCATCATTGTTAGCATTTTACTACTGCAAAAATATCTTCTCTACTTGTTTATAATACTCCTGTGAATTTTTTAACTTGAAGATCCTTTTCCTTATTTCTCCTTTTTCTACCATTAGTATTTTTCCTGGTAGTTACGCACTGTTATTTGTGGATATAGGAACATTATCAGATTTGTGTTGTTAGTAACTTTGTATCTACCAGGTGCAGGAAACGAATCATGCGCCCTCAGTTGACCCCTCGTAAATTACAGAATCAAGCTAATTTTCTATTTGTTTACAATTAAACATGAGCTCTGAAATTTTGCATGCTGAACACTTGTATTTAGCTTATCTACAGCCACTAATAAAATGGGCCTTTCATGTTGTTGACTTTACTTAGAATTGTTTTAGCTACAGTTGTGTCTGCATTATTATTCATACTTCATTTCCTCTTGCAGATACAAAGTTGCAGTTGCAGTGCCAAATCTTGATGAACTTTTGGAGGGCACACCAAGCCACATTTTTGCATCTGTGTGGTATGAATGGCGAAAAACAATAAATTACCCCTTGCATTACAGTGAGCTAGTACGCCTTGCTGCCCTTTACAGGTAAGACAATACAGTAATTACAGGCTAGTGCCAAATCTTGTTAAGAGTGCATAATCTACTTTACAGTCTGTTAAACAATCTAGTCAGATAATGGTAATTTTATGCTATTCAAAAGGTAATGAACCAATGTAGAGTTGCAGATGAATCCACACCAGCACACCAGCGATGAATAAACACCAGCAACGAATAGTCAGGTAGAACAGTCAAGTTAAGAAAGTGCCTTTCATTTGGAAACAGATGATTCACAGTACCATTGAGAGCTGATGAACAGCTAGTAGCTAAATCTAACAACACTCTCCCTTAAAAAACCACTCCAGATCATTTAAAATTTAAAAGTACAAGTGTGAAACTACATATGATAAAATAGCAGATCATAAATATAGTCATAAATTGATCAACATCATTGTTTCTAAATTGTCACATGTTATGAAGATCAAAACCCTTGACCAACGGGGGAAGGATCCCTCCCTTGGCTACACGTTGTTAGTTAGATGAGACCTCTCCAACGATTATTTCACGCGGAGTTACATGCTATGAAGATCAAGCATCTCAAACTGCCTGAAACAGAAGGAAGTTCATACTGGGCAGTCATAATCAATCTAAATCGCTGAAAACCCCATCTCTATTGTCCTAGTCAGATAAATATTTTGTTCATTCTTTACCGCAGATGAACATATGATAAAGGAATATGAGGTTAAAACGATGCATTTTACATATAATTAACATTTTATCATCTCTTGAATCTTGATCTTAGCAAATAAAATAATTAATCGTCAAGTTTTAGGTGAGACTTTCTTTCAGTGAGCTTCCATTTATTATTCCTTTTTTGATTACTGGATAAAAAATATGATATATCTTTAATTCTTTATACTTGAATGTTGAGATGTCAGATACCATGAGAACGTAAATTTAATCAGAAGTGCAATTTTAATTCCTTTTATTTTGTGAAGAAAGCACTGATTCATTCTCTATGTGCTGCATGCAGATATGGTGGTATATACCTTGACTCTGATGTTATTGTACTCAAACCTTTGAAATCCTTCCGGAATTCTGTTGGTACTGTCAAACAAGTTTCCAAAGATTCCAGTTTCAGTGGTGCTGTATTAGTATTTGAAAAACAGAGGTAATAATAGTATTCTGTCATCTTCTCTACGACCATTTCCGTTATTCTCTGGACATCTCAAATCATGGGCCTTGTATTTATGCACTAAAAAATAGGTATTGATTTTGATCGGTTACCTGTTAAGGTCATAGGTCTTGCTGTCTTGGTATGTAATCTCAAATCATGTGCCGCAACGCTTGCAGATGTTCAAAGGACAAAATGTCACTTACATGAATTTTCATTTGAATTGCAAATTCACATGACTTGTCGAATGCAATATGTTAGAACTCCATTGTATGGGTAACATGTTATTTAAAAAAGAACCTTCACATTCGCTCTCTGAGGCACAGAACCCCCCTCATTAATAGGAGTACACAGAGATATACCTAGACAGCTTATCTTAGTGGGGGTAGATTATAAGGTGCAGATCAATAAACATTATTACATTTGCAGTGAAAATATAGTTATATTTACAGTGATAAGCATTAGAGTTGTGTAATGCAGTATATACAACCATATTCAAAATAAATGATTCTAGAAGTAGCATCAGGCCATTTGGTTTAGATGAAATTTGGCTAGTTTTAAGTAAAATGCTAATGTTATCCCATCGCGCATTAGGCAACAGTCAACACACAAAAGTCTCTATGTAGTGATCTTCTCTCGATTCACCTAAAAGGCAAATTTGTGGTTTCAGTTATTTTGATCTCATTTGTTGCAGTTCAGTGCAAAAAGGTACTATGTGATTCTCGAACGAGAAGCACTAAACTCTAAGCGGCATAGTTTTGTATCTTCCATCAAAGGCAGTGTTAGCTTGAAAATGCAATATTTGATTGTAGCGAAAACTGCAATATGTGGGCATGTGTCTAGGTGTCAAATACAGGCAGTTTAACTAATGATGTTCTCAAGCTCTTCTATCATCATGACTACTGCTAGCCCACGCATGTGGTTTCACACCTTACTTATGCTGACTGCAGTCCGTTCTTGGTGGAGTGCCTGAAGGAGTGGTATTCAACATATGATGATACTCTCATGCAGTGGAATGGCGCTGAGCTTATGACAAGAGTAATAAGAAATCATTCTGACAGTGATCAAAACAGGGAGCATTTTGAGTTGGAACCCTCATTTACATTTTACCCTATAAGTTCTACAGAAATAGTGAGGTATGTAGTTTCTCCATCAATTAGTGCTTGCATGATCACCCATTTTGTTCAGTTTTACTATTTGGAAATAATAGTCTGCAGTAAGTTTTACGGCTGTTAGTATATACACCGAAGTTTGACCTCAACCAGCCATATGAACTTTTCAAACTAGAATATTTACACTTAATATTGTAGTGATTTCCCTCTGGATTTCCAACACCCCTTTGTTAAAATGCAGCCATCAAATTTGCCTACTACTACAGAAACATAGCATCATGTTTTCAGCGCTCTGATGCTCTTTCGAGTTGTAACTGCATCTTTATTTGTAAACTATGCTTCGTTATCCTGAACTACTACTACTCATTTCCAAAACACAATCTCTGGATTTGATGCATGCCAGCCATCCTAAAAGTACAGTATTTAGTATTTACCCCTGCAGAAGAAGTTATTATTTGCATACAACATTGTTAAAGGACTTGTGTAAATAACACTATTAAAGTGATCGCTGTCTCTTCAGATAGGCTGGAAGCTTACTACTAGTTAAATTTGCGATATACATACTCACTGTGGTGTTGATCTACTGCAGCTATTTCTCAGAACCAGATAACAAAGCTGAAAGAGCAGAACATGATGCTCTGTTTTCCAGGATTGTGAATGACTCCACCACTTTCCACCTCTGGAACAGCATTACATCTTCGCTGGTTCCTGAATCTAACAGTCTTGTTGACAGAATCCTTAACCATTACTGTCTCCATTGCCTTGATGTTCTGTAGTTGGTAGCAACCTGAAGTTCCCACGATGAGCTTCATTTTGGTTTAGATTAGATATACTGAAGAAATTCACAAGTTCAATGGGTGCAAAATGACCAGTACAATATTGTTGGAATTGCCTAAAAACTGAACTGGGAAAGATATATGGTGACACTGTAGATATATATTCTTGTCAGAAGGCTTACAGTGGTGGTGCAACGTGCAAGTGCAGTTCTGTTGACACGCCTGATTTTCTTTTGTCAGTGTTGATAGTAAATCTGCTTACTGCGAATATTTTTTTTAATGCTAGAACTTAGGCATTGGATATCGATGTTTATTAAACGAGTGGTTCATATTCAACTTTTGTCGTTGTACTGTTATCTTATTTGCAATCTGGGCAACTCATTAGTGGCAAATGTTGATTAATATTTGGGGATGCTGAAGTATGTTGTAAAATTATGGCAGGTACTCAAATAGCTTCTCTGTTTATCGTTTGGCTCCTTAAATCTGTAAACATTTGAGTTTGTGTGTGGAGACATACTTTTGTATTATGGTCAAGCTGAATTATCCTACCATGAAAATTCGTCCAAGCAAAATATCATCTTAGTCGGTTTTTTGGTGCTGGCTCAGCACCTCCCCGCGTACAGAATAGTGTAGAATGTATGGTCTGATAAGTTGAGGATAGTCTGTTTTTGATCTTAGGAGAAGATTGACTAGCAACGGCGCTGTTGAACAAGTGACGAATCTGTGTGGCCATCGTATCTCCGGGGATGATTTTCACGTGTGCGAGAGCCAGGCTACCCGCACATCGCCTACGATATTGTATAAAGCGACTAGGTCTCACTTGAGTAAGAATTAAGTTAACTCTCACTCAGATGACCCCATTCAGTTATATGTGCAACTGAGAAATTTTTAATTGTAACTCACGCATCACGATGCAAATCTGATGAGATTAGAATTGAGTGAGCTCTAAATTAATTCTCACTCGAGTGAGGAATAGGAAAACCGTGTATATAAAGCGAGGATTCTATATATCAACGTTATTTTTGTTGAGTTTTCCACTTGGGCTAAACTATCACATCGTTGAAAATCACCTTGACCCTCTAGACTTATGCCGCATCGCCGTGATATGGCCAAGGACTGCCCCGCCTCTCTATAATCCTCCAAGGAAATGTTTGTGGGCCTAATGAAAAAGTACGAGTGTACATTAACTTTTTTTCATCTCTCATCCCTGACAATATGTAGTGGTTTTCACGAATATCACCACGCACAATGTGGAATGTCTAAATATATTGATTGGCGCGGTTGGTTGGTGGCTTGGTGCACCTTCTCCTCCACTTCTTAGTTCTTACATATGTTGGCAGGGCTGGCACATAGACCGCACAAAAAGGGCGACCGTCCAGGGCCACGAGAAGAGAAGGGACTAAAATGGTAATTATATAGTAATAAATCTGATATTATCCATTACACCCGTAAACTATTTAATAATCATTGTAAAAATAAAGCATGGATGATTTTTTTGATCAACAATGCACAACTTTAACTATGATTTCACTTATAATATTTCCAACAATGTTATTTATACAAGCTCAGTCCATCGATTTGACATTAGTAATGGTTAAAGACATGAATTATTGATGGTGAAAATCAAGCTCGTCTTAATTTTTCCGATGGTGAGTATATTAACATAATAAAATGATTAATTTGCTGAAGCAAGTACACACCACGAGCCTATTGGGACCTTTAGTTAGCATGCTATGATCTTTCCGGTAGAAGTCCTGCGGGTTTTACGGAGATATGCGTATTCATGTTTAATTGAGTGCAACACATTTATGTCATAAACTCGCCTGGGACTTGTGTATACTAGATGATAACAAGCAGGTTTCATAGAAGTATATTCAAACCAGCAAACAAGAGTCTGATGGGGATTCTGCTTGAACGTTAACTAGACCTGCGCCTACATACCGGAAAACTAACTAAGGGGAAGCTCAAAGGAATTAAGTAAGCCAACTTCAGGCTAGAAAGATATTTATATTGTTCATAAAGGTATATTCAGTGAGAAAATCTAATATGCAAACATATTAGAATACACACTGTTTTATTTTTATTGGTGATTATTCTAACCAATATTGTTTCAATATCAAGTACATACCATATGCACACTTTTTAAACTTTTGACTTGCTAGAAAAATTGGATCACGAGAAAGTAGTGTCATTGGTTAAGTTTATAATATACAAGTTATCATAAATATGCATACTTAATCATATAGTAGAAACCGCTAATGAAATATTTGTTGGATTTCACTTTCTACAAACCGTTACCATAAATAACTATAAATTATATAGATTGTGCATTGCAGGAAAAAAATCTATAACAGACTTGGTTACGAAGTATTTGTTACAAAAAACACACCAACGAATATTAATTTATATTTCTAATTACTAGCAAAAATGCCCGTGCGTTGCAACGGCTTTAAAAGGCTATATAGATCTTTTACTAAATACACATTCACTCTGCCACCTTACGCCAACTCGAGTGGTGGTCAGGGGCACCATATCTGTAGCTACTCCTGCTGCCTTCATGGACGCCGGTGACGTCCTTATCTTGCGTAGACACTACCGACCGGGGAAGGCTCCTTCGGACCCCGACATAACCACTAAAAACCAGCGACGACTCCTTCATGTCTACAGGTGGCGCATGTAGCCAACGATGGCACTACCGACAGTTAGCATTCCATATAGAACTAAACGATACAGTCGCTAAAAAATAAATTTAGCATCATTGACGATCAATAAGAGTTTTTCCAATTATATCGAACGCGTGGCCAAAATATACTGAAGCCGGAGTGACATGTTATGAGTTGCTTCTGAAAAAATGCATGAGCTAGCATATAATGCATATGTAATCATTGTAATGGGTTCATCAATCTATGAAACATACCTGAAGGGTCGAACCAGACTGAAGTAACTAAGGATGCTACCCCGAGCTAATCACGTCGCTGCTCTGAATCACCAGCTTTCAACTAAGGGACAAGTTCACGCCATTGAATCCATCACACAGCTTAATTAAATCAGAACACACCGATGTGCAAAATCGCTAGTTATGCTCCTAGCGTGCACTGAATCAATCATCCTGGAGTATTGAGCTGCTAACGGATCTGCTATTCTGATCAGCGTGAGTACTCGTAGATTTATCCAGCACTTTTGGCCCGCCGCTGCCAGCCCGCATAGGCATGTGAGCGCAGAAAGACGTAGGCGGCCTATTGAAAGGACAAGGATGTCGCCTAGAGGGGGGGTGAATAGGCGATTAAAACTTTTCCGGTTTAGGCTTGATAATTGCGGAATAAAACTAGATGTTTAAATTAACAAGCCAACAACCTAAATCCTAAGCTCACCTATGTGCACCAACAACTTATGCTAAGCAAGACAAGCAACAAGGTGATAGCAATATAGAATACTTCAAGCACGAAGGCTATCACAAAGTAAAGTGCATAATTAAAGAGCTCGGGTATAGAAATAACCGAGGCACGTGGAGACGAGGATGTATTCCCGAGTTCCTCCTTGTTAGGGGAGTACGTCTCGTTGGAGAGGTGTGAGCCAACACAATGACTCAACAGCCACAAAGAGTTCACCTTCTTCTCCGATGAACCACACCACAAAAGGTTTGGTTCACCTTCCACTATCGGAATCCTTCAAGGCGGAATCCGGAGCCTTTACAACAACAACCCGGGGCACAACCCACAACTGGATTGGGGCCTCCCAAATGGCTACAAGTGACTACAAAAGGTCTCAACCACCACAATGGCGTCTAGGGTCCAAAGACCCAAGAGTAACAAGCTCACAAACTTTCAACTTCCACGAATCCTCGTGGAGAGCACAAACCGATGCACAATGCAATGGCAAGAGCACAAGTGCTCAAATCTTTCACTCTCAAATCCCACCAAAAGCAACTAATGCTTATGGGGGGAAAAGAGAGGAAGAACAAAGAAGAACTCAACAAATGGAAATCCAAGGTCTAGATCCAAAGGGTTCCCCTCACTTAGAGAGAGATGGATTGGTGGAAAAGTGGATCTAGATCTCCTCTCTCTTTTCCCTCAAAGATATGCGAGAATCGTGGGAGGAATTGAGAGAGAGGCAAGCTTTCCAAGGTCAACAATGGAGGTGAGAGAGGGGGAAATTTCGTGCTTGGAGGAGCTGGTCTCTTTGGGGAAGAAGGGGGCCTTTTATAGGTCACACGAAAAAAGAGCCGTTGCAGGAAAAAAAAACCCGGAGACTCCGGTAACATTCCGGTAAGTTTCCGGACTGAGGACAGTGGGTGAACCACTCAGCCCAAAAAACACAGACCGGAGACTTCTGGTTCGGACCGGAGACTCCGGCCTACAAAAAAACTGCTGAAACACCAACACGAAAACGAAGATAAGTTTTGTATCCGGACTTTGATTTCGATGATCTTGGGCTCGTTGGAACCGCAACGAAAAGCTCTTTAAGATCATGCAGAGAAACATCATAGTCCATCATGTGAGGAGGAAACCACAAGAGAATAGTTTGACTCACAGAAAAGACAAACCAGTAAAACCTCCAATATAAAAAACGCAACAAGATATTCATATGAAATCCGTTTTTGATGAACTAGAGCTTGGTATGGAGATGAACACAAGCTCTAAATCCTCACATGGATAAAAGCCAAATTAGAACCAAGAAAGATGATATGCAAGTATGCAAAGGTTTGAGCTCTCCACAAAGATGCGATCAAGTTACTCACTTGAGAGCCCCTCTTGATAGTACGCCATCTATCCTATAACCCGGTCTCCCAAGAATGAGACCGGTAGAAAGGAAAACCTATCAAGATCATACCTTTGCCTTGCACATTCCACTTGAGCTAGATGATGACGATCTTGACTCCCTCAAGTTGGAACACCTTTCTTGATTGAGCTTTGCTTGATGAAGATTCACATGTTGCCTCCCCATACTCCAATGTGGGAGAGTCTCTCATAGGCACATCTTCACTTGACCAATATCTCCACATGGATGGCAAGCTTCAAGCATAGGATTTCTTCGAGATGCTTCTCTTGAACTTGCACTTCATAATCTTTTCTTAATATATATGATGGATTGGAGCTAAACATGAATGTTCACTCATTCTTCTTTTTCAAGCCATACTTGCATTATGCTCAACTCTACACATGACCATTCTTCATATAAACCCTTGAATAGAGCATTGATCATCATGTAATCTTCTAGAGTCCAACACATGAACTCCAATCTTTTCCAATGGACAAGATCTACAAGAATATCTCAATGCAAACATTAGTCCATAAGGATTGTCATTAATTACCAAAACCACACATGGGGACTCCATGCACTTTCAATCTCCCCCATTTTGGTAATTGATGAGAATCCCTTTTACGAGGGTTTATATAATGAATTAAGAAACCATGCACAACAAAGAGCAAGGATGCAAGAGAATGAAAGGCAAATGCTTAAGAACGAAACTATAGCATAAAACCAAATTCCCTTAAACTCTCTAAACTTCTCCCCCGTTGGCATCGATTGCCGAAATGGGAGGAAAAATTTAGAAGGCCAATATAGTAAGAGCTCCCCCATAATGTGTGCATTTCTCATAATATGAGTGAAATCAAATGCACATATCCAATGACGAATAGTTGGGAAGGAGATCAAACTATATTGAGGATCCAAAGATTGCAAAAGAAAAACAAATTGAAAGATACTTCGACAAAAGAAGTAACCAATCAAAGGATCCGAACAACCAATAGAACATAAGAAGATATTATGATAAGATCAACCAAGTGTTCTAATAATCAAGAGGGAACTCCCCAAGGTACGTGCACAATAAGGATTTGTATTTCAATATAGTGTGCACAACATGGAATCCTCACTCCCTCCTAGATAATCTAGAACACAAACCAAAGAAGGTGCAGCAAATAGGTCCACAAGCTTATTAAGATGCAAAAGGAATACCAAATGAAAGCCAAGCTTGTGGCTTTTAGAAACCACCAAAGAATCAAAAAGGAATAAAAGGTGGTTACTAAAGAATTGGAATACCAATTAAAGATGTAACTACTCTCATGTGTATAAGTTTCTAATTAGACATCAATCATGAAGATATAAGTCCAAAAAGAAACATGCACACACAAAATAGATACAACGGTGAAGAACATGATATCTAAGTGGAAGTCATATATATACCAATAAGATCATTGCTTAAAAGCATAGCACAAAGCTCAATTTTATTAAAAGGATATAGATGAACTTCCAACACAATCTCATCATAGCATCAAAAATATCCACAAGGGAAAATGATAGTTGGGATGCTCCGAGAAAGATAACAAGTATCACAAAAGGAAAATGATTTAAAAAAAACATCAATATTGCATATGCGAGACATAGAGTAGAACGTGCTAGATTAAATATTTGGGATTGGTGAATCATGAAAATGATTATATATATGCCCTTTGATATGTAATCATCCCGGCTTGCCCACATTTGCAATAAAGTTGTTTTGCAAGAACCAAATGAATTGCAACAAAAGAGACACATGCCATGAAACAACCTACACAAGGTTGAAAGCTAGAAATGTATGCATGAGGTAGATACTTGTTACCGAGATAGCATTATTGATGTAGAAGATAAGAGTTCACAATCATCCGAGCTTGGCTCCAATAAGCACATGGTGATAACACCTTCCTTGTACATGAGACAAGCTTCCAATGCATTTCCGATGTACCTAAAACAAATTCAAGTACAACATGGTACCCAAACTCATTGGGTCCAAAGTAGTTAGAGAAACTACAATACATAGGATAAAATCCACATAAATATGTGCATATTGATATGAAATTGAATTTCATGCACCTCTTAACCATTTAGGATTTGATGGAGTTTATCCTATATATTGGATCAACGAAAGTAAGCATGCCATAAAATACATATAGTAAATATGCATGCACAAGACTTTCAAGAACCAAATGAGATACAATTTGGAGAAAACACCAATTAAACCAAGAAAGCACACACAAGTGTGACAAGAAACTGAATTGCCCAAATTATATCAAAAACCCAAATCAACACATGATTGAAGATATCACTTTAAAAAGATACCAATTGAAAGCAAGATACCAATTGAAGAAAATATCATCAAGGAATAAACCAAACCCTCTACATATTTCATGATGGCACAAGGTACCAAGACGAAAAATGTTTGTCTTCCAAAGAGACACGTCATCGGGATCAAATACCAAATGAAGACAACTAATGTTCAAAAGCATATAGGATTGCTCCCCAAGATTTGTGCATTATTTATGATCTTGCATTCGAATACAAAATGCACACAAATGGGATCATCACTCTCCATACATATTATTCAAACACTAGCCATGTTCAAGGAAAGCAATAAGATACAAAACCAATTTAAAAGAATGTTGTTCTACTCAATGTAGGATTGCTTCCCCAAGAATAGTGCATTATCTAGAAGTATGACTTTGAATGTAAATGCACAAGAATGAGATCATTGCTTTTCCTAACTCAAGAAGGCATAAAACAAATTTTGAGTAGAGCAACAAGGATCCAAAAGATACAAGGAAGACAAGAGGAGTTAGATCAAACTAAGTCCTTGGCAATAAAAATAAGGCAATTCAAAACAGAGCCAAAATGAAGATGGTCTACAAATTCCACCACAATTATGAGTATCACTTGTCATGGACAAGGAGTATATGTAAATATTTCTCGGTGGTATCGGAATGATATTCAAGACCAACTCCACAACAAATAAGCATATGGCAAAGGATAGAATTAAAAGTCATGCTTAGATAGATAGATATTCTTGATAGCTTCAATATTCACACGATCATGCAAAGCAACTACCAAGAGTAGCTTGAAGCAATTGGTTTCCCAAAAATATATATGCGAACATATTTGGAGGAAACCATACCAAGAAAGTCCATCACAAACAAGATCCAAAAGTGAGACAAAAAGCATTTAAGCAAATATGGAACTTGTTTGAGGAACATGCCACATAGGGACAAGACAATTAACAATATCAATTCTAGGTGGCAAAACCTCACATGTTCATATTTTCTAGGCTTGTAATATGCACATAGCTTATTCCTCCCCCATAATGTGATAATCCATTTCTTAACAAGAGGCAAACAAAACCAACTACAGATAATTAATGGACATTATAGAATTTAAATTTCTCATGAGAATGACATACCACATAGATAGTAGATAATATTAATATATCAACACTAAGTGGTATTCCTCATGTACAAACATTTTTAGGATTGTGAAGTGCACGAAGCATATCACTCTCCCAAAATGGATAGTCCATTAATCTCTCAAAGAGAGCCAAGAAGATAAGATATCAAATAAAAGCAATAAGGCTCAAAGAAGTAAATGGTGTGCAAACCAACATACACATACTTGATTTCTCAAGATAAGTAAGTAGAGAGCACAACACATACCAACTCTAGCAAGGTACAAAACCTAACACATGCAAGGGTGCAAGCAACTTTCAATGTATATATGATTTAAATAAAAGTTACCGCAAGGAGGAACATTGGATATGAGATAGAACAATATAATCCAAATGACTTGGCTTGAGAGAATATATAATTGATGAAGATCCCTTAATTCTTCATGATGTAGCCAAGTCTCCAATGCCCTCCAAACACCTATTGATCAAGTTTTAGCTTGTTGGTCCCCAACCAAGTTGGGTCCTAAGAGGTTAGTCACAATAGGCTTGGCAACCCAAATGGTTCTTTTCTTGACACCACTTTGAGTACCAACATATTTGGCAAACACATTGCCAACCTTATCCTTCCGAAGAGAATAAACATTATCAATTATAATAGGGTTGGATAAGGTACCATTAGTGCATGAAGAAGCAAAGTGACCCTTCTCACGGCATAAGTAGCAACATTGGCTTTTTCCCTTCTTCTTAGTTGAAATCTCAACTTGAGGAGGAATAGCTTGATTCTTCTTGAGAAGTGGCCGTTCTTCAACTTGAGGAACTTGAGTTTGAGCTTGAGGCCTCTTCCCTTGTTGCTTCTCACTAAGGGACTTCTTCTTCAAAGGGCAAGATCTAACATGGTGCCCTTCAACTTTGCACTTGAAGCAAACATCTTGGCCGAATCTTAACTTGTTCTTGGCCCTTGTTCTTCTTGATAGACTTGGACTTGTTCTTGTTATTGGAGTTGAATCCAAGTCCACTCTTGTCATTGGGGCGTCTTTGAACACTCAACACATTGTCAAGTGTGGACCTCCCAACATGACGCTTTTCCAAGTCTTTTTTCAAAGAAGTGACTTGGGCCTTGAGCTCTTTTAATTCCTCTACATGGTTAGTATCAACAAAAACACTATAGGAAGTAGAAGCTTCATTGTTAGAGCAACAAGGCATGGAAAGTAATTCATCACAAGATGTAGCAATATTGTGAGTGGATGAATCACTAGGCTAGCACATGGTAATAAAGCATTTTTGGTAGATATTGTGCTAGTGACCACATGAGGCTCACAAGATGTTACCTTTGACATATAGCCTCATGAGCTAACTTTAGCCTTGCATGGGATGCTAGAAGATCCTCATTAGAGCTAGAGAGCTTTTCATGACTTTCTTCCAATTTCCCATACTTGCTAGTTAGCAACTCAAGTTGAGCCCTTAGCTCAACATTCTCCTTCAAAATAGATGCTTCACAGAAGTGGAGTTAGTAGCAGCATCATTATCATTAGCAATGGAAGAAGACAACTTGACAAGCTCATCATTTTTAGATAGTTGAGTTTGGAGTTGATCATGAGACTTGCTAAGGAGAGAGTGTTCACTTTCCAAAACCTTATGAGCTTTGTCAAGTCTCTCTATATCCTCAATTAGTCTAGCATTGCCAACACCAAATTCAACCATTTCCTTTTTAAGCACTTTATATTTAGCAATAGAATGATCTCTTTCCTTAATGATTTTAGCAATAATAAGATCATTTGTTTCATCAAGAGAATCAAGTTTCTCCTCAAGAGACACTCGAAGCTCTTGCTCTTCCTCAAGGGCATTCTCTAAGGATGCTTTTTCCATATCATCCTCTCTCTCAATTTTACATTTCTCATCAAATTGAGTTTCCAACAATTCAATGGTAAGCTTGCGGTGAACAAAGGTACTCATGATTTTTAAGAATTTATCACTAGCAAGTTTATTCTTTGAAAGAGCACAAAGAACCATTTCACCTATCTTATGAATGGAAGCATCATTATCATTCTCTTCATCATCATCATGAGATATATTGGGATTCGAAGTACGAGATACCTTTGAATCCTTAGCCATAAGGCACAAGTGAGTAATGGACGAAGATGATGAAGAATTACTTGAAGCACCATTGAGGTCCATGTCTTGTTCCAACAAATGTTGGGATTCCTCTACATTGTTAGCCAAACAAGTACTAGAGGATATGGAAGCATTATTTTCATGACCACAAGACATAGAGAGCATATCATTATGAGATTTAGTTAAGCAACTATTACATGATATGCAAGGACTATCAACTCTGGCATGTATGACATTTGGAGTGCTAGAAGAGTTTAAGTCCAAAGATAGAACATTGCAATGAGATAGAGATGAAGTATAGTCAATAGAATATTCACCATCAACAAAGAAATTTCTATCACCACTCACTGTATCATTACCTTGTGACAAATCACATGTTGGTGAAGTGGAAGAAGTTGTGAACTCATCACGGCCGGAGGTGGAAGGAGAACAATCATCCTCAATAATGTTGGACACTCCATATATATCTTGAAGCTTGGTCCAAAGCTCATGTGCGTTCCGAAAAGGCATGATTGAAGCAAGAACTACATCGCTCAAAACACATATAAGACCATTAGAAACAAGAGTATCGAGATGAGAGTTTTCCTCATCCTCTAAAGATAATTCTTGGGAATCTTTTGGAGGAGAAAAAGCTACATCCACAATCCTCTTGATATAGTTTGGACCCATGTCCCTAAAAAGATTAAGCATGCGAATTTTCCAAACATCATAATTTGTGCCATCGAATATAAAGTGGGATCGTGCACTAATTCTCTAAACGACATCTTTACTCTCTAGGCGGTAAAGCCCAAAAAGAGAGCCGAGGCTCTGATACCAATTGAAAGGACAAGGATGTCGCCTAGAGGGGGGGGGGGGTGAATAGGCGATTAAAACTTTTCCGGTTTAGGCTTGATAATTGCGGAATAAAACTAGGTGTTTAAATTAACAAGCCAACAACCTAAATCCAAAGCTCACCTACGTGCACCAACAACTTATGTTAAGCAAGACAAGCAACAAGGTGATAGCAATATAGAATACTTTAAGCACGAATGCTATCACAAAGTAAAGTGCATAAGTAAAGAGCTCGGGTATAGAAATAACCGAGGCACGTGGAGACGAGGATGTATTCCCGAGTTCCTCCTTGTTAGGGGAGTACATCTCGTTGGAGAGGCGTGAGCCAACACAATGACTCAACAGCCACAAAGGTTTCACCTTCTTCTCCGATGAACCACACCACAAAAGGTTTGGTTCACCTTCCACTATCGGAATCCTTCAAGGCGGAATCCGGAGCCTTTACAACAACAACCCGGGCATAACCCACAACTGGATTGGGACCTCCCGAATGGCTACAAGTGACCACAAAAGGTCTCAACCACCACAATGGCGTCTAGGGTGCAAAGACCCAAGAGTAACAAAAGCTCACAAACTTTCAACTTCCACGAATCCTCGTGGAGAGCACAAACCGATGCACAATGCAATGGCAAGAGCACAAGTGCTCAAATCCTTCACTCTCAAATCCCACCAAAAGCAACTAATGCTTATGGGGGAGAAGAGAGGAAGAACAAAGAAGAACTCAACAAATGGAACTCCAAGGTCTAGATCCAAAGGGTTCCCCTCACTTAGAGGAGAGATGGATTGGTGAAAAAGTGGATCTAGATCTCCCCTCTCTTTTCCCTCAAAGATATGCGAGAATCATGGAGGAATTGAGAGAGAGGCAAGCTTTCCAAGGTCAACAATGGAGGTGAGAGAGGGGGAAATTTCGTGCTTGGAGGAGCTGGTCTCTTTGGGAAAGAAGGGGGCCTTTTATAGGTCCCACGAAAAAGAGTCGTTGCAGGAAAAATAATCCCGGAGACTCCGGTAACATTCCGGTAACATTGCGGTAAGTTTCCGGACTGAGGACTGTGAGTGAACCACTCAGCCCAAAAAACATAGAGCGGAGACTTTGTACCGGAAACTTCTGGTTCGGACCGGAGACTCCGGCCTACAGAAAAACTGCAGAAACACCAACACGAAAACGAAGATAAGTTTTGCATCCGGACTCCAATTTCGATGATCTTGGGCTCGTTGGAATCGCAACGAAGAGCTCTTTAAGATCATGCAGAGAAACGTCATAGTCCATCATGTGAGGAGGAAACCACAAGTGAATAGTTTGACTCATAGAAAAGACAAACCGGTAAAACCTCCAATATCAAAAACACAACAAGATATTCATATGAAATCCGTTTTTGATGAACTAGAGTTGGTATGGAGATGAACACAAGCTCTAAATCCTCACATGGATAAAAGCCAAATAAGAATCAAGAAATATGATATGCAAGTATGCAAACGTTTGAGCTCTCCACAAAGATGCGATCAAGTTACACACTTGAGAGCCCCTCTTGATAGTACGCCGTCTATCCTATAACCCGGTCTCCCAAGAATGAGACCGGTAGAAAGGAAAACCTATCAAGATCGTACCTTTGCCTTGCACATTCCACTTGAGCTAGATGATGACGATCTTGACTCCCTCAAGTTGGAACACCTTTCTTGATTGAGCTTTGCTTGATGAAGATTCACATGTTCCCCCCCATACTCCAATGTGGGAGAGTCTCTCATAGGCACATCTTCACTTGACCAATATCTCCACATGGATGGCAAGATTCAAGCATAGGATTTCTTCGAGATGCTTCTCTTGAACTTGCACTTCATAATCTTTTCTTAATATATATGATGGCTTGGAGCTAAACATGAATGTTCACTCATTCTTCTTTTCCAAGCCATACTTGCATTATGCTCAACTCTACACATGACCATTCTTCATATAAACCCTTGAATAGAGCATTGATCATCATGTAATCTTCTAGAGTCCAACACATGAACTCCAATCTTTTCCAATGGACAAGATCTACAAGAATATCTCAATGCAAACATTAGTCCATAAGGATTGTCATTAATTACCAAAACCACGCATGGGGACACCATGCACTTTCACCTATCCCCGACTTCACGTATATCTTGCACCGGTGTTACACAAATCAATGGAGGCTTCTCAGGATGTAGCCGGCCAGTTGCCAGATCGACCTCAGATGTAGTCATGTAGGAAAAGATTGCAAGCAGAAGACCGTGTATGTCGTGAACCCGTCCGTGCCGGCAGCTTCGACGATTCGGGAGAGAAGCTCTGTTCCTAGGTCTGCAACGACGACTTCGGAGTCGAGGTCCTCGAGGACAGGAGGTTGGCCTGCGACGTACTGTACGTGTATAGACAAAACAGGAACGGGCAAGTAGAAAACGTGCACGGACAGGAAAAGGAGTATGCGTGCGTGCCTTCCACGGGACGATGTACGAAGCAACGAACGAAAACGTGGTAGACGGAGGAAACTAAAGCAGGTTTGACGACGGCCTGGAGGAAAGAAACGTATCCTATCCGGTTCCTCATGCGACATGGGAAACGAAGTCGTGGATGTTTTTTTTACTTACGGGTGGCATAGGTGGATAATTATTCATAACTTTGGGGGCATATCAGGTGACCTACCAAATCAAACCGTGAAAGACTTAGGGCCTTTATTATTAGGTAAAGATGTGGTTAAACTATGCAAACAAACATAAAAAATACTTGTAATATTGTAGATGCTAAGTAAAATCTAGAAAAGTATAAAGTTTAGTACAAATTATATTTATTTTGATTTGCCCCGGGCCAGATTTTCACTGGATCAGCCCTACATGTTGGATCAATTGGAAATTTCGAAAATAACTTATATGCACTTGTGAATACCTAATAACTATCTGCCCCATTCACCGACTTCAAATTCAAAATTCAAATCTATGGAATGTGTTGGTGTTAGCATGGAGCACGAGAACGGTTGTCCAACATGTCATGCAGTATAGTTTAGAATTTATGTTTCTACTCAAGAAAAACAACCACATACATACATGGAAGGATAACACACAAACATAGCCATAAGCGCATCAATATCGCTGGCAAAATTACACGGCACGATTTTGTGTCTCGAGTTTGTAAATATTTCAGGCAGAACTGATTTACATCCTAGACGTGTGACTCTCTGCATGATCCTTTCTTATAGACGTGACGAAATCCAGGATGGATGCTTCTTGTTTACAAAAATCGAGATACATGATTTTTTTTTTTGAGAAATAGATAAAGGAATGGATGATTCTGTTGGATGAGTTGCATAATTATTTCACAGCCCGTGTATCTCGATAACAGGCTTATAACAAGCCACAAACAAATGGGCCGCTTCTGGACGCCCTCTGGCGTTTGAACTTTACCAGAAGGCCAAACCACCTCAACAGAGCTCCAAATTGGCCCATTGTGGGCTAAAACTGAGTGGCTCCAGTTGCCTCTCTCCTCTCAGCCGCTGGCCGTAACCGTCTAACTGACACGTACGGTCCAACGTTAATGGCGAATCGCAAAGCTTCTAAGCTGTCATTATTAACCCAACCACGATGGATCGATAAACACCACAAGCAGCTTTCACCATCCGGCCGGCCAGCCGGTCCCGTCCTCCAGAGGGTAAGATTCTGACAGTGGCACGGTCACATCGATCTGCCCGCAACGCACTGCACCGGCACCGCATTCCGCTCTCCGGCAGCGCAAGCAGTACGGTCACATCCAGTCCCCGGCGCGGCTCCTCTCACCACAAACCGCCGGCCGGGCCGGGCTACCTCGTCCCGCCGATCCATTCCAGCGCCAAAGCGGCCTCTCTCCCTCTCACGCGTCGTTCGTGCCCTTCTTCTTGCCGAATCTCTCTCTCTTTTGTCGCTTTTGCGCTGTGAGGAACGGGCAATCGGGCATGGAGAGGGAGTGGTCACCGCAACGATCGGCCAGCGACAGCTACATGGCCATGGATGGCGACGGAGCCGTTGCACTCCGCTTTCCCGCGGCCGCCGCCAGAGATGGCATGACAGGTCCCATCCCCGAACCGTGATCGCCTAGATGGCCAGGCCCCAGGGCGTCCATGGAATCAAGACCGCCTGCTTTGCTTCCACCAGTTCGCCTGTATGCCTCCGAATGGCAGCCGCGCCGGACACGAGGCACAGTTCACCGGATTTGATGGAGAATTAACGATTCCTGCAATCGTGCATGTAGGTGCCTGATTAGCCTCCACTTTTGCGTTTTCGACATAGCGCCATAGCGGTGTTCAGAGCTTTGACTATGCGAGTTGTAAACGCACACGTGGGAATAAAGAGAGATCGACAGGGGCCTGGAAAGCAAAGCTTTTGATGATGCTAAACAGCATTTCGCCTTCAGTTCAGGCCGGACATATGCACCGGCGGACAGATTCTACAGTGAATTAACCCTGTGGTCTCTCCCGTTTAGGAGCGGCCTACTCTACGTTGTTCATTTCTTATGCACCGTTGGTATTCGTTGGATGTCTCACGAGCTCTCAACTGCATGCGCAGCCTGAAACTAATCAGAGTTGGGAATCATATCAACCCGTCCTGTCGGTGGAATATGATGCAAGTGAGACATAGAATCTGCAATCGAGCATGTGGCTAGCTACTTTTCTATCTCCTGTTCAGGGTTGAAATCACCTTTTTAGGGCTACACCAGCGCGTCAGGTTTTCTTAGTTAGTTACTTTGATTTTATGTTTGACGTCCTACCAGATTAGTATAAACTATTCCTCGAGGAGATTAGAACTGTGACCGGCCTGGGTTATTACCAGAAAGCTATATTTAAACTAATAAAGAATTCAGGTGCATGCGTTACACTTACACCTCTAAGCTTCACTAATGGTGAACATTTCCTATAAATCTGGCCAAGCTTTAGAATGTTTGACTTAAAACAAATCTAATATGCCGAGTTAAAAGGACCGGAGTGGGTAAGTATGTAACCATGCATGCTTCCTAGCTCGTTGAAGGTGATTTGTTTTCTCGAAGGTAATTACATATTGAGTTACACAAGTACTCCTGTATATCAAGACAGCATATATAGACCAGACAATTTACTTATGCTATTGCTACACCTACGCTTAAAGGCAAGAAACAAGCGCAGTGGGCTCTGTGGCTGTATTACGTTTGGCTAATGAAGCAACGGGAGCTTTCGACACCAGAGGCACACAGTAAAAAAAAAATCGCTTGTCGTCGTCGTTCTCGATCCTAGCCTATCTCTCACTCCTGCAACGAAATAAAATCTGGTTGATCTGCTTTGTTTATACCCTAGTTGCTTGACATGGACGTCGATAGGTCGATCGCTAGCATAGCAGCACACATTGTCGCGGGACAACGACAGCCTAATACCGCAATACGTATGCGGATACCCGCCAATCACGCGCACCCGGTGCGGAGTTACCGCAATCGCAGCTCAACACGTAGCTAGCGGATTGATCAAGAGGGCGGGCGGGCGCGCGTGGTGAAAATATTTACCACGCATTGCATTGCTGTTTTCCACCGCTCCCGTCCCGTCCCGCTAGCTCGCGCGTGAATCTGGTACGGGAGGGGGTTAAAAGCGCGGTCAATTCCTCGATGGGCTCCGGAGATAAGATAAGGACGGATCGATGGACAGGATCGGGTGATCCGTCGTTTAGTCGCTGGCTGGCCCGCGGGGGCCCGCACACGTCCACGTCGCCAAAATTATCCAAACCGGGGAAGCCCAGATCGCGACTGGGCCGAAAGGCGCCGACGTATCGATCGCCCGTACGTCTCCTCTTTCGCTCTCGCCCTGCTGCCGGCCTAGCTAGCTCCTTCCCGGTTAAGCAGCCTGGGCGGACGAGCGAGCGCGACGGCTGGCCGTGGAACTTTGCCGGCGGCTTGTCGCCCGTACCTTGAGCGAGTGAAACATCTTGGTTGATCTGGCTCCATCGGAAAAGGAAACATGTCTGATTTCATTTCACCGGGAGCGATCGACCAGGTGGGCCGCTCGTGCAGATTCTGTTGTGATCAGGGCGAACCATATCGATCATGTTCTGACATATCTCTGCCCGCAATCCGCAATGCCGTGACAGGACATGCAGAGGGCTAAGTGGTCTAGCTTCACTTCACCGGTTTGGCTAATTCTCTGCTCAATCTTAGCCACGAAAAATTACACTCTTAGATACATTTATAGCAATCGTCGCCATATTTTCAGATATAGGTTATACCAAGCCAAGTAGAGATAATTAATGGTGTCCGGTGTTGCCAAAATGAAGGCTCGAAAATGTAAATACCATTCTGGGCATTTATAGTGATGAACAGCCTTGTACTTTAGAGGGGTCAGATATAGGTCGCCAATCCTGCTTCTCCTTCATCATGCAAAGGTATTTTAAAAAAAAGGAGGGCCAACGCCACAATATTATTGCAAATTATCATTTTCTTGCACTGTATCAAATCCGCGTATGGTGGATTCACAATCCAACTGGCTACATCGGGACGTTATCCAGCTAAAAGATGTTTCGCTTTGTTCATTCAGCATGCATCACATATCATATTAATGGACAACCATTGTCCATGTCGGTTGAACATAGCCTACGTTAACTCTCCAAGTGTATGCACCGACATAGGAGAGAATCTCACGCCTTTAGATGAGCTAGCAAAGAGATCCTCTTAAGGTTATACCACGACCCACCATCGTAAGGATAGGGTTTCACTCGATGTATCCTTAATTTTCAGCTCGCTAGTGGTCGATGGGTAGGAAAAGATGGAGCACTTTCTCGTGAGTGGTTATAGTTATTTTATGGACACATAACAACAGAAACAGAGAAGATCAAAGAAGAAAGTTGTCGGGACACTCTGTACAACCCTCATCAAGGAGTTGAGGATGGTAGAGAGGCGGCACACGGTGAATCGAGAGGCGCTATAGTGGACGGCTTAGAATATATCAACGATTTTGCAGGGTGTGGGTGCTTAGTCAATGGTCTAACATATGGATGGATTTTGCTTAGAAAGATATATATACCAAGGAGAACCATACAATTTTCAAACTTGTTTGTTATATATACATTTCCATCTATAGATAAAGGTTGACAGTTAATTTCCCTTCAAATAGGTACTACTAGCTATAGTAAATAATCCTAGCTAGTTTACAAATTGCAAAGCTTAAGTGTAAATACAAAATATCATGAGATATATCTACTGAGTCAAGTACATAATGTACATGCATATGGGTCAAGCATTTACTATATGCGCTACAATATGTAATATGTCCTACTCACTCCTATATATATATGGTAAATGTGTATGCATACATGAGGCTCTAATTCGACTTTTTTTGAATTTCCCAGATATTCCTAGCTAGTGTTGCTAGCAAGTTCATACAAGTACGTGCCCGGTGGTGCAGTGCAGCCATATATATGCATGCAATGGTGATGTGCATGCTTACTACTCAGTGCTCACTGAATGCGACTAGCACTAACTGCAACAACTATTGGCTAGCAATGATGTACGACTTGCAAAAGTTATGCATGTGTGCATGCGCATCTGTGGCGTCGGTGTCATTTGTTCAGGGATTCCAGTTCACGCCGGATATCTGATTCTGAAAAGCAGAAGCGCGGCCGCGGTGGCTTCCGGCGGCATCGAGGTGCCGAGGATGGCATGTTGTTGATGGTAGGCCCCGTCTTGCATGGTAAGAGGGCTCATGTATGCGGACATGGTGTTTACCGCATTGCCGCCGCCGCCGCCGCCGTTGTCCACCACGCAGTTGCCAGCGCCAGCCATGTCGGCCGTCGATGAGAGCGACATACTGCCGACGGTTCTGTTTCTGCTGAACCCTGGAAAATTCCTTGCCTGTGGGAGCTGGATGCCAACAGCTGACGCGTCGAGCCAGTTGAACGGGGTCGAAGAAGACGGAAGGAGTTGCTTGGTGGCAGCCGGGCTCGCCCTCGCCGCCGCGGCCAAGTGGCTCAGCGAGGTGGTACCCACGGAGAGTCCCGCCTCCTCTGCTGTGACTGTGAGCAGGCCGTCTAGGAAGTTGTTCTCCTCGTGGCTTTGGTGATGATGGAGCAGTGAACCGTAGTTGCTGCCATGTACGCCAGCACCGTCCATGGCCGCCGTGGCATACGGCGGGTAGCCGTTGACAGCGTCCTCCACGGAGTCTTCGCACTCCATGCTTCTCTGCTGATGATCCACGGGTGCGGCCTTGTTGATCTTTTGTATATGCGGCACAGCACCCAGTCGTCCAGCTGATGAGAAACTAATTAACTTGATCAACCACACCCAATTAACCTACCGGCCGTCCGTATGCATGCATATAGATCGTCGGATCATTATCACGATATAGATGCAAGCGAAAGATTACTGGTAGACTATGCGATCGATCGACACGTACGTACCCTGAGAGAGGCAGCCCTGCTTCCGCCGGTGACGGGCGGCGGGCGGGTGGCGGTGGTGGAGCTAGAACCGTCGGTAAGGCGGTACTCGTGCATGATCCAGTTGGTCTTTAGACCCTTCGGCGGCTTGCCGCGGTAGAAGACGAGCGCCTTCTTCACGCCGACTTTCTCCCGGCCGCTCCCCGTCGCAAGGATGGGCTTGTCCGTGCCGGTCGCCTTCCAGTACCCCGACGTCGCCGCCCTGTTCGGCCGCGCGCCGTTAGGGTACTTGCGGTCGCGCGGGCTGAAGAAGTACCACTCCTGCTCCCCGAACGTCGCCTTCTCTGATGTATCGATCCCGAGCGCATGAGGAATCGCACAAGCACGATCGGATCAGAAAGATATAACTATAGTAAAATAATATAAAAATGCTTTCTTGCTGCATAGTGAGATATGTACTGCATATGATGGATCGAATATTTAATTGCGAAAGGAATTTGCGGGTCTTAATCATCACGCTCGATCGTACATACCGGGGAGCTCCCAAGGGTCGAACTTGTAGAGGTCAACCTCGGCGATGATGGTGACGGGGAGGGGCACCTTGGCAGCCTTCTTCTTGAGGTAGTGGACGACCAGCTCCTCGTCCGTCGGGTGGAACCGGAACCCCGGCGGGAGCTCCGGCGCCGAGCCCCGCTGCTGCTGCTGCGGAGGTGGCGGCTGCTGCTTATGCCGCGGTGGCGCCGAACCGGACGACGAGTCCGGGCTCCCCATGGACCTCATCACACACCCCCTAGCTACCAACAAACACGCCAGATCCCACCAAAGTATAAATATGCACACAGGCACAGCAGAAGTAGCACTGTGGTACCTACCTCAACTGCCAAAGCTTCTAGCTAGTCCAGTGTGAGGGAACGGGCTGGGATTTGTTACGGCGACGGTTAGGAGGAGGGAGAAGAGCAGAGGAGGCAGGCAGGCGAGTGATCTGCGGTGGAAATTCTGGTGGTTTGGAAGGAGCGTGGAACCGTGGCGAGGAGATGGAGCAGGGGAGATGCAGGCCATGGAGAGGGGGGCGGTGTGGGAGGTGCGGAAGGCATTGGCCCGAGAAATACGGCTCCGTTGTATCGAACCCGGAGCCACGGGCCCGTCGCCGCTGGACACGTATGCCGGCCGCCGCTCGTACTGCGTGTCAGATCGCCACCGGCCGCGCGACCACGGCCACCCGTTCCGCTCCCTTCCGAGCTCAAGGCGGCCTCTATTCGCGCGCAGGGGTTCCCGGACCGGACCGGACGGCGGAAGGCTTGGCCGAGCCCAGTACGGCACACCGTGCTCCGCTCTTCTTATTGAGCCTAGTCTGCACTGCTTCGGACATTCATGGGCCTACCATTTTCTGACAGCCCGTGGAGAACGATGTTTTTTCAGTATATTCTAGTGGGCCGGATGATGCTTGTGACGATTTTCGCGTTACCACGGAGAATGGATCTCGTTCCCTAAAAAACAAAAACAAAAAGGATACTGGATCTCGCGTGCTCTGCTCGACACTTTGCCAACTTGCGGAGGAATGAGACGTATTCCGTTCACGTTTTAGCAATTCGCTAATATTCTTTCTGAGACGAAATTCTGAGATAAGACGAAATTCTAAAACCCTAATAATCATGAAAATATAGTTTTTGATATATATAATTGAGTGAAAGGCACTGGAGGCCACGAAGTTGCGTGAAAAGTAAGTATTGGTCACCAAGTTGGAAAAGCTCAATAATTAGTCACGAAGTTGTGGATTAGTCAATCTTTGGTCACTCCGTCAAGACGGACGTCAAGTCGGTGACGTGGCGGACTGATTTTTTACAAAAAAAACCCCAAACTTTTGTTTCTCCTAATTGTTAGGTCCTTTTCAGTAGTTTCTCCGAGGTCCCGACGGCCATAGGGCTCGAGCTCATCGGAGCAAGGCGGGGAACCTGGAGGATTTACAAGCGGCAAAATCCGGTGGGCGAGCAAGCCTTGCGGTGAGTCCAGGAACTCAAATCAGCCGGTTCAGGACATCGGAGATGTGGGATTGGTGGGCTGTGGCGGAGAGGTTGCCGGCCGCATGCCAGAGGCAGCTCGCGGGTCGTCGCTCGTGCGCTGTCTGCCGACGACGGGGAATCCAGGGGTGGCACGGGCTGGGTGCTGCCGACGGAGGGGAATCTGGGCGGCGTGTGTGCTACCGGCGGCGGGGAACCCGAGTAGCTGCATCACCGCCGGCGTCGCATCACCGCCATCTTGGAACCCCCAGGACGACCGACGCGGCAGCGGGCAGTGGCGAGGAGAGCCGCTGGAGTCGCCACCGGAGGCCTAAGCCGCAGGCGCCGCTTGCGCGGAGCCCCAAATCGATTGGTATCGGAGCAAGATTCCGGCGTGCGGTCTCCGCCGATGATCCCTCCTTGGCCACGGACTGCTGGCGCTCGTCAGATTGATTGGTCGTCAAAACGAGTGTTGATCCCTGGTCGCTGATCCCTGATTGCGATGTGCTCCCTGGTCGCTGCGCCGCTGCACACACGATGGAATCAAGCAGCCTGCTGTAGCAAGTTGCAGCGCTCTGTTCTGGACTCCATCTCTAGGCGGAGCCCCAAATCCGACTCGCCAACCTTGGCGCTCTGAGCTTGCCATCCCCGCCGCCGGCCGCCGCGACGCTGCGGGCGGTGCTCGCAGCGCGTCCCCATCCCCTTCTCTTGTAAAAAGGCAAAAAATTGAAAAGGACCTAGTCATGGGAAGAAATAAAATTTGAAGGGGGTATTTGTAAAAAATCAGTCCGCCACGTCACCGACTTGACGTCCGTCTTGACGGAGTGACCAAAGATTGACTAATCCACAACTTCGTGACCAATTATTGAGCTTTTCCAACTTGGTGACCAATACTTACTTTTCGCGCAACTTCGTGACCTCCGGTGCCTTTCACTCTATATAATTCTTGTGCTATGTCGAACATCAAAACATTATTTATTTCGTGCAATGCTCATCATGGCAGCATTTAAAACATTGAAAATTTCGAATTGCAATACAGTCTGAGATCGTATTATATTTAGGACGTGTCTTAAAATTGTTCACGAGGCTAAAAATAATCACGCAGTACACAAATTATTCGAAAGGTTAAAAATAATTATTTAAGACTTACGAGGTTGATGCACAATAGTTCTTCACGAGGTTGAAAGGCGTTCTAGGTTAGTCTATTTTCAGACGCCTTGTATATAGTTGTGTCCATCAATTTTTTCCTTACAGATATAGTTTTGTATAAAGTGTTCTCATTGCTGAACTTGTTGTGCAGGCGTTTAATCTGTGATTTTTTTTGCGAGAAAACTTCCGATATATTTATCAACTGCCACAAAGAATACAAGAAGTAATAAAATTACATCCATATTCGTAAACCACCTAGCGACGACTACATGCACTAGAGCGAGCCGAAGGCGCGCCGCTGTCATCACCGGAGAAGCATATATCAGAAAGATCCAACCTGTAGACACAAGAACGAAGACCGGATCCAACCGAATCCAACGAGGACAAAAACTGACCAAATCCCGCGTCATCCGCCGGAGACACATCTCCGCACGCCCTCCGACGATGCTAGACGCCCGTCGGAACGGGGGGTTAGGCGGGGAGAACCTAATTCCATCTCCAGGAAGCGGCGGCCGCCTCATCTTCCTGAGTAGGACACAAAATAACCAAACACAAAATACATCTCAGAAGTCAGAACGGAGCCCTCCCGCCGGTCAGGACCGGGATCCACCGCGCCACCATTGCCCTAAGGCCACATAGGCGAGGATCGGCGGCGGATCCGGCAGGAGGCAAGAAACCTTCGTCGCAGGATTCCGCGGGTTTCAAAAGTATGGCTAATGTTTATACTATCTATATAGATTTGAGGGATGCATTACTATCCAATAGCCACCTGCATCTAAAATTCGTTACTTATGAATGGAAAATTTCTCAAAACTTAGCAAGGACGTATCTAAAAATCCCAAATAACATATCCGGTACCCACATAGGACGGTTAGAGCATCTCCACCTGCACACACACCCCCCCCCCCCCACACACACACACACGAAAAAAGCACCCCCAAAGGTTAATTGGGGGTGCCAGACAGAAACAACACTCACACCGGCACCCCCCCCCCCCCCCAAGCACTCCCAAGCTTGGGCGCTCTCTCGGGGTCCCACATGTCACTCATTCTAACGCGCGGCGAGGCGGTGAGCAATCCATTAGGAGGATTTTGTGTGCGTGTGCACGCCCATGTGTTAAACTTCTTATGTTTATATGGCCACAGAGAATCTCGAGTGGGCCCATACTCAAGTGATCCATTCACGAGATTATCTGTGTCTAGGCACAAGCCAGTTCATATTTGTTTTGTGCTCTTTGGCCACAAAAGATTCAGGGAGTGGATCGAGTGGCATGTCCACCCGGGATTTTGTGTGGCTATGTGTGCGCATCCATGTTTTTTTCACCGGCTACAAAAATCCGGCACTTGTCACTTGTCAGGTCTGTTGGCGTGTAGCGGTGTGGGTAGCACCCCGGGATTGGCCGGACAAGTGTCTGGCACCCGCAAAACGGACAAAATTTGGGAGGTGCCTGACAAAATTTTGGGGAGCCGGTGGAGGTGCTCTTAGCTCGACCTAGAGCATCACAAGTTTGTGAGTCACAGCTTACTTTCCTGCATGCGGTGGAAAAGAAGTTGTTTCTATCTTTTCAAGTGGTGCTAAGCGAAGACGTATCAAGAGTCAAGACAACTTGTTAAACGCACTTCCTGACGTACGTACTAAGTATGCTGGAACGTGTGGAAGCTCTTAGTTAGTTCCTCACTTATTCTCTGAAGCAGGTTTCCGAACAAGTTCATCGAGCTCCACTGCATATGATCAGTATTCAGTACCTTGATTTCCTGATATAGTCAATTTGAAATTTCGAATTACTCCGATACTTTTCTGTCTTTTTTTCCTGGTCACTTCTCAGTTATCCCTGCATCACTGTTTTGAATCTCTGACCCTTGGATTGGGTGCTCGGACCAGTAGGTAGTTCTAGATTCTGCAAAGCCTCGAGGCGCCAAAGATCATTCACCGTTTGTTGACTATCTATATACGCTGGCTGCACGTACTAGTACCTCGCAAAAGGCGCTTTCCGGCACTTAACATCACTCGCTAACAGCACGATCGATCGAACAGCCGTAACCGTCGGTGGAACACCAAACGGAAGCCTCGTCTGAATATTATCCTCCAGAGCGCTTTCTCTGCCGTACAGTTATATGGCTGGCTGACCTTTGATCCTGTCAAAATTCTGATGTTTCTAAGCCTCTGACCGGACCATGCATGGATCAAACCGGGACTCGTACAGTCAAATGGCCCCTTAACGCCGGGCTGCATATGCGAACCTGAAGCACTAGGTAGCCATGAACAATGCTGGCTGCTGACGCGATCCACCGGGCTCACGAACATGTCTCCCGGCGGTGACCGTGCGGTGGCGGAGTGATAAGACGACGTGTAGTTATTATACCTGTATCGATCGGGATGGATTGGTCCGGGCGAGACTGCGCATGCAGCCAGCTAAGCCGCCGCCGCGTGGAAGAAATAGAAAACAACAGAGGGGCCAGACAGAAGCAGAAGCAGCTGAGAAGGTTCAGTTCTTCAGTTGCTTGTGGAACAGAGAAACATGCACCCAGACGCAGCATCCAAGTAAGTATCATCAGAAATGTAGTCCAAGGTTGACCTCTCTCTTTCATTTCTTTGGATCGATCTACGAGACGAGACACGGGAAGAAATGGGAAAGTTAGCTTCGCTGCCGGGCACGGGAGTTGTAATACCGTTCCATCTCGTACAAGTAACTTGTCGCTGTAAGACGGACACACGGCGTGGTTAGAAAGTGATGGATCGATCTTCATGTCAGTATCATATTGCCGCGATCGAGTCTTTTATCCGCATTACATATGTTTGATTTGATCAGGACTTTTAATTTATAGATGTTCACACATCCTAACTAACAGCGTGTAAACTAGTCATGTATTCATCTGACTAGTTTTTTTAAGAAGAAATACTAAGAGACAATCCACACTATGACTAAGCACTTGTTTACCTGTAGAAACTAAAACGACGAAGTGTACTTGTTTACCGCAGCATGCTACATCTGATTGGATGCACCCTAAACCTAGCTTGCCGGTCAAGGCTAACCTTCTATTCTACTGTATTTTCCTATGTCAGCAGGACAAGAGGAAGTCGCGAACAGCGCTAGGTTCAGCACCAAAACATGCTTTTTTTGCTTGGTTAAGGAGAATGCCGAGGCTTTTGAGACCGCGGTTCACTATTTTCTACCGCATTTCAAGAGACAGAAGCTGCCTTACAAGTTCCGAGAGCTACGACCCCTTAAAATTAGCCGGGCCACGACACACGATCCGATCCGCCGGTCGATCACTGACCACGTCTGCAAAATAAAAGTCGATCACTGACCACGATTAAAACGAGAAATGGGAACCGAAGAAGAGACATCCGTGCGCGCGTGCGCCCGGGAAGTCACAGTCTGCATCCCCACCGTCATACTACCAACACATCTCCGGCCAACTCAAGTTTGCATCCCTGCTGAATGCCGGATTTGACCTGGGGATCGCTGTTGGTCCGGGCGAGGCGAAGCAGCTAGCGCAGTGGCAGGCGCCTTGACCGGGAATGCGTCCATGTCATGTGGAGCACGAACTAAACGCGTGAGAGAGAGGATCGAGCTGCCGGCGGGTGAAAAGGACGCGGCGGGTTCTCGTCTCGTGCCGCCGGGACGACAGCGACGGAGGAGTCCTTCCCTACCAGGATCCAAGATTCCAGTAGAATCTGCATGCATGTTCTGGTTCGACCTTCCAAAATGGAAGGCCCGGGTGGTGTTTACATGCTCGATAGCCAATCTTTGTCAGTAAAAAAAGCAGTGTCAACAAGCCTAACCGCCAAAAAAAACTGTCAACAAGCCGGTGTTGGACTATTTCAAAGTTCCAATTCATGGACTGGCATGCATTCAACAGTTTTTTGTTTTTAACACTTAAGGCACCCATAGGATGACTGAATTATAATCTCTCTCTCCGGAACAAAGCGTGACTGAACTGTGCAGGTAAGAAAAACGAAGGCATGAATTCCATAAAGATTCAAGGGTTGGGTTTGAATTCGGTCAGGTCTAAGGAGAGCAAGTGCATGGTCCGTCTAAATTTCACATTCTGTTCTTTCGAACCTTCATATGTATAATCTTAATTTATACGGAACCCATGTGAGAGTTATCCGCTTCAAACTTCTGGGCATTTCCCCATAACCCATGTGAGTTAATTTTTATATTAATATGTAGTTACACGATTTACAAAAGGTGTTAAGAAAGAACAACTTTTTTTTAATTAAGGCCAACCAGTGCTAATTCATGTAAATAAATTGCCAGCCAACCAGGGCCGGCTCTAACATTTTAGGGGCCCCAGGGAGAACTCTATCAATGGGCCCCAAATAAAAAGAGTTACATCTAAGAATGGATATAATTAATGTAAAACCATTAACAGTTTTTCATTAGCATTGAATGTATGATCATCTTTTTATCTCTGTTCTAAACAAGCATCATAGAATCTGCAACGCACTAGCAGGGCTGCGCACTAGAAAGGTGAAATTGCATGCTAACGAACCTCCATGTTTATAAGAAAGAAGAGATGACACCTGCATGTTGTAGCAGATGCAGATTAGCAAAACTCAAAGCCTCTGGACCAGCCTATCTGAATGACTAAGGACAAACCGAGCGAACTAGCAGACGCTGATGAAGGGAAACAGATGGCACGTGTTGTACAGAAAAATCAGTGAGCAGCTTGAGATATTTGGATTGAAAACACAAAAAATTAGAGCCGAATAGTTGGCTCCAATCTAGATTTTGATCCGACAATTACCAGTTGATCCGTAATTCAGTGGCCGAAACCCGTACGTCCGTATTGGACCCTCCGTGTGTGATTAAGAATTCATGGCGATGCGAGCAGAGTCACCCACGGGGGTCGTGCGTGACTAGATCGAGATTCGAGAGATTTGAGAGAAACCAACCGCCAAGTGCAGGATTCCGTGCGTCCTTGCTCGGTCAAGACTGGACCTGGCTGTGCGTGTATAATCAATCGATGAGCCTCTCTCTTTTTTTCTAAGCTTTCTATATACATACGTACCAGCTACGGGCCCTAAGTTTGGCTGGGCCCCAGGCCGTCGCCCCTCTTGCCCTGTGCCAGAGCCGGCCCTGCAGCCAACCATTCAAGGTTCGCCACTGGTCATTGAAGATTTTATTATTCCAGATATACTAATTTGTCCGCTCTAGTCAAAATTGTACATCTCGGCATTTTTCACAAAAATGCATCCATTATTTGCGGATGTTTACACATACCGGTCCAATACCCCACGTTTCTACGAATCAAAAACCATTGGTGCAGCTCCACGACACGCCATTGGTTTAGTCTTAGGTACCTTTGTGCTTCCGTTCGAGTATAACTGGAAATTATTTCATGTGTGAAAATCACAATTATATTTTAGTATATTTTTGTGTGGTTAAAAGAGGACAATCTTTCGAGGTCTCGAGATGCTGGGACAGTGCTAGAATGGGGGTGGGGGTGGGGGTGGGGGTGGCGTAGGATCAGTTGGCCTCCTTGTGTAGTATTTCTAGCTTTGGCCCTGTCGAGACATGCACAGAGTTTATACCAAATGGCGCAACAACCTGCATGTCCCGTCTAACTCTCATAGACTCGCATCCACTTTGGGTTTCGGATGGTGCTCGTGGAGGGAGAACCATGGCTGGAGACCACAATGATGCTTCTAAGGAAGTAATAACACCCCGACCCTCGTTGAGTAGGGATTTCACCCCCAGCCTCCCACTACGAACCCCCTAGAGCACCAACACCACCATGTCCATCAAAGGATGTAACAAGTGACTGAAGCAGCTCACAGACATGTGCTTAGCTCGGAAGTCCATCTTCATAGAGATGAAAGTGGAGCGCTCATGTCTCGAAGCCTAACTAGCACGTCGCACTGGTGAACACCTAGATATGCCAGGCCAACATCAGGTGTGGGCAAATCTACCGGTGATGGCATGCTGACACGAAACAGGGCCAGTAGTTTCCTACCGCCGATGCGCTACACATGGGGGGTGAGCGCTATGGGCAACTATGTTGTTGTAGTTGGCTACCCACCGAGGGTGTGGGGACGACAATGAAGCGACATAACACAACCCACGACTACAACGTAGGGACCATAGACACAGGAGATACCAACCAGCCGTCGCGGTGAGGGGGGAAGTTATGCTAGGGGAGAATGGACTAGGGTTAGGATTTCCGAGTAGCCTAGATATGGATGGGGAGGGCTAGGGTTAGGATTTCCGAATCGCCTAGATGTGGATGGGAGGGGTGGTTAGAATTTCCGAGCCGTGTCTAAACGTGGATGGGAAGAACGAACCAAAGTAAGGACAAATCAAGTCACTCCAATACTAGTAGTTGCATATAAGTGCAGGACTCTACAAAACTAGATTATTCCATCTTGAAGGATTGAATTCCATGAAAGCTCAACTCCTATACTTCCAGTAACTTTATAACCAAGCAGCTCGAGTCAATATGCTTTAACGGACAACATCGTCCTATAGCTATCGTGTTTACTTTCAGATGACAATTCGAACTCCAAAATCCGTTACATTCTGCAACTGCGAAAGCCACTCCAAGTGAAAGCTTACGCGCGCGCAGGGTAATAAAACACGCGCGCTACACCTTGACTATATAATTTGAATCCGTGTGGTTCACTGTTGACATGCGGTACAGCTAGCACTGAAAATACCAGGAGAAAAACGAAGATATTATACACGACAAGTCCGTAAATACACACATGTCCACATGTATATACATGCATCTCGAAGAATGGGGACAGATCAAGACGTTTGAAATCAACACCGCCATGCAATGAGTCAGACACAAGCTCCCGTCAAAAAAAAAAAGAGTCAGACACAAGCTGCGATACTAGTAGTTTGCTAGCACTGTCTCTTACTTATAATTTTAGTCGGTGGACTCGCAAATATATTATAGTCGTTCATGTTTTGTTTTCTGTAAAATGGTTTGAGGGAGCACATTAAATAAATGCACATGCGTGTGTTTTTTAGAAGAAAAAGCAATTGGTTTGGTCATTATTTAAACCTTCAAGTTTACGGAAAGTCGTTTATACTCCCGAGCTCCAGTGATCCCACCCATTTCAAAAAATTAAAAAACATATTTAAAAGTTTCAAAAAAATCTGAAACAAATCTTGCATGTTCCTACTGATATGTCCTATAAACGTGCAAAATATCATCGCAAAATACTGTATGATTTGAGCTACACAAAAAAGACAAAAGTTGAAAATTTAAAACTTTATATTGTTCACTATACTCAGATCTGCCTATTTATCTTTTTTGTGTAGCTCAACTCGTAAAGTATTTTGCATTGAGATGTTACACGTTTGTAGGAAATATCAGTAGTAACATGCATGATTTTTTTCAGAATTTTTTGAAACTTTTAAACATGGTTTTTTTTTGTAAATGAGCGAGATCACTGGATCCCAGGAGCACCAAATCTGTACTCTCAAGTTTATGACTATAAATCACATACTATTATTGCTTTTTAGATAACAAAAAAAGCAATAACAGTATGGGATTTATAGTCATAAACTTGAACAACAATTTTTTAATAAGATAATAATTTATTTATGCATGTTTTGACATGAATCATATGCTTGTAATTTAGTTTTAGAATATAATAATCTACATCTAGTGTAAAAAGATATATTTTCTTTTATTTTGTATTGATCACAAAAGGTCATATTTTATAACAAAAGGTACATATATATACGTCACACCATAAATACCCGGTTCCTTTAAGAACCACGACATGATGTCTCTGAGATGCATATGTTGTTTAGGGCGTTGAATTACGAAAACTCTCTTTGGATCCCGAGCTCGAGTGATTCCTTTATTAAAGAAAACCAAAAATTATCTAAGTGTTTCAAAATAATCTGGAGAAAAATTGGATATAGCCAATGATTTATCCTACAAGCATGCAAAATCGGACACTACATTCTATGAATTCTGGGCTACATAAAACTAAAGAATGATAAATTTTGGAGTTTTAAAAACATGCATTGTTCACTATACTCAGATCAATACTTTTTCATTTTGTTGTGTGTAGCTCAGAATACAAGATTTTTTCACATTTGTATGATATATCATTGAGTACATCCATATTTAAAAAACTAAAATTTGTGAAAAATAGTTATTGAATTAATAATAAAAAAAGAATCACTCGAGCATAGGTGTTTGAAATCCGTACTCCTTTAATGTTTCCAAGAAAGTTCCAGGTGATTAAGTGAGGCAAGAAAATATTTTAGAGTAGAACATTTCAAAAAGAACTTGGGGGAAATGTAATATATTTTGTTTCTATAGTTCACTAGTTCTACAGTATGAATGTGATATATTTTGTTTTTTGAGAGTTCACTAGTTTTTTATAGTGTATATGTTGTATTTTGGACGCGCGTTTTAAAGTCCTATCACTTGCGGAACATGGTATCTTGGCTAATTGTTTGGTGCCCCGAACGACCGATATATTGGCTATGTTATATTTACATGCAAACCCTTATATTTACCTATATGTACCTGCACTACACTGCATAGAGGTTTCATAATAAATGTTTCAATGGGTTTCAAACACATTTCACAATTTTTTGAGGTTTCATTCAGGTTAATGTGAAAATATTTTTCATTGAGGTATGACAAACATTTTCACATTTGTTTTCGACTAGTTCACTGAAAAGTGAGAAATATTTGAAATATTCGAAACAACCTCGAAGATGGACTATGTGTTGATTTGTAAATACTAAGTACTTTTTGTTTCACACGAATGATCCTCATTGACGGAGGATATTATCATCAGTTGATACCATACTCACACTCTTATTTTTTGTTGTGTTTTGTAGATTTTATATTTTCTGGGTGTTCCAAGTTAGTGAAGCTCGATTTGTATGATTTTTTAACTGATGGTAGGTTCTTTTACACAAAAGGTTGCTCCTGATTTTTCAACAAATTAAAGGAAAGGAAAACCGAGATCATTTTAGCATAATTTCATATTGTATGGTCGCAGCCTCTGAATCCATGGATGCCATTTCGACATTGTTAAAAGATCACCATGTTGGTGAAGATCCAATGCTCACAAAATGAGAAACAAAAGTAAACATGGAAGATGGGACAAAATCTCAATCTTATTTCACTTTGTGCAGTACATGTACAGACAAAAAAACCGTCATTATTTGCAAAATCTGAACTGCGGTGCCTGCATGGTGAGCCGTATAGCTTATTTTACTACACATATTTGGCCGCTCGACGCATGCACCGATAATCCGATACTTAGAATAATTTACCAACAAGAATCAAACGAAAAATAAATGAATGAACGAATCCCCTCAACGTTAATGTTTCAATTTGTTAATGTGTGCCCTAGATTATTTTGTTGTTCCTAAGTCGGTTCGCTTGGCTGAATAGTAGCCGTTGATTTTCCTTTCAAAAATTAGAGCCTTGAAACGATCGTCTCCCTCTTCTGCACCTTTTGCATTTTTCCAATGTTATAGACCACCGCGTCGGCTGCCGCAGTCACCAGTTCGGCCATGTCCCTGCAGAGCCATTTGGAGAAAGAGTCAGTCATTTGCAATGCATTATGCATGGGAACGATGGATCGAAGTTGGAAGAGGAAGAATGACGCGTACCCTGTGGCGGAGTCGTAGGTGATTCCGACGGTGTGCTTGGCCTCGCGGAGCGCGAACTTGAAGCGCTCGATGTCACGGGGGAGGAAGACGTCTGAGTCGGCGACGGCCTGGGGGAGGACCAGGTCGGAGGGTTTGATGTTGTAGAAGATGGGGATGATGGCCTTGCGAGACTCGACGATCATGGCGAGCTCGCGGAGGCAGTATTCGGAGTCGCAGTAGCTCGGGGAGAAGATGGCGACGGCGACGCTGCACTCGCGGATGCCGGCGCTGATCCGGTCCTCCAGCCGGTCACCGGGGCGCATGGACATGTTGTCCAGGAAGCCGCGTATGCCGTCCTGCGCGAGGCGGTCGTAGAGCAGCCGCGCCACCGTCCGCTTGGTGTCCACCCCGCGGTGGTTGATGAACACGTCGTACCGGTCCTCCCGAGCCACCGAGTCGTCCTCGTCGTAGTAGTCTACCCGCGGCGCCGCCACCGCCGCCGCCTGCTGCTTCGTCCTCCGCTGCAGCATCGCCTCCGCCGACGCGCTCAGCCGCGAAGCCATGAAGGACGAGGGCGACGATCTGCGTGACATCCCGGTGGACGACATTGCTCTCGCGCGTTTTCTTTGGATCGAGCGCTTAATTAGCTCGGCTGCAAGCGGATTTGATCGCGGAATGTGCGCACGTACGGAAGTGGACGTATACGATAGCTCGCTACCGTTCGTAGACCGAGACGGCTCGCTAAATTGATCAACCGAAATGCTTTCGTGCTGAAATAATGGGTCTGGTAGCCTCATAGCGGAGCGTGGATGTATATATAGTTACGAGTATAGCCGGGCGGCCCTCGAATTTCAAGTCGCCCGGTGGCTACTGGTCGCGCGCGAGATCAGAGGTTTGAAATTAAAAGAAGAAGAAAACTAGCTACTCATAATCAATGGCGCCCCCGCGAGACGGCCGGTACCGAAAGAACACGGACCAAAACTCGTGGAGATTAATTATGTTGGCAATTACCAACTTACTAGCAGCCTAGCTAGCTAGCTAGCATGTCCGATTGGAATATTCAGGTTAATCGCTTAATTTGTCCTTTGTTTAGTAATTCTTGCATGGATAAATATATACTCACCTCTTTATGGAAAAAAAAGGAAATACTCACCTACACACTGCTGCAGGTGATGCGGACCGAACGAATTTTCAGATTTAATTTGTCATCAGAAAAGTGAGCATGCGCGCGTGGCGTGGACCGATCGAGCAGACGTGGAGGGCATGTGGGATTTTACTATGAATTGGGTGCCAAGAAATTTGGTTGGAAAGAATGGAGAATTGGAGACTACACGTAGTAGTAGCCAGCGAGCGCGAGTACTACCGTTTCAAAAGAGACCGCTTCAAACACATACGGGATGACGTCACCGGTGTTTGGACTCTGCGACCCGTGCGGACGTGTCTGCTCATTGCTTTGCTTTGATTAGTTCAAACTTCAACACAACACCTCGTACTCGTCCAATTTACCCTTTCATGGTAAAAAAAGGTGATTCTTGTTTCTTTTACCGGACGTCAAGAGGGAACCAGGAAAAAAAAAACAATTCCCAGTTTGACGACATGAGTCGGAGCCCAAAGTGCATCAGTTTGGGGCGAGGAACCCGGGACGTGATCACGGTGACAGGGACACTGTCACTGTTAGAATTTGGGACAAATTATATGGGGCAACATAGTAGCAATTCCTGAAATCTCAAATGTCTCATGTGCATGGCAAGAGGTGGTACTAAAATTAAGTCCCACGTAAAAAGTTGGATGAGATTTGTATCACCTTATAATATAATGTGGAGTGTTCCATCACTTGATAAGCAAGTGCGAATGAGAGGCTGTCTCGCGCACTTCTCCTCTTCTCGTCTCGGTCGCAATTCGTGAATTCGAGCATTGATGTAGTTCGAAGGTCTCCGGAGCCAGTCGCTCTTATGATCCCGTCTTCACAACGAGTCGTCTTCCGTCCAAATCAGGCGGTGATGCATACCGCGACGTATTACGATCTGTGGTTTTAATATGGATCTGTTAACGTATGTGATGATATTGTTCATGTTGATTAGTACATCTTGTATGTTTCAGTTTTACATGTTAGTAGATGTTCTCATCATTTTTAATATTCTGGAATTAATCATAAATTATTGACTATTTTTCCAATAGTTTTCTATTCCCTCCATCCCATAAAATACGTCTAGATACATCTGTTTTAGCGTCAATTAATATGTGATCGAGGGAGTGGGAAAGATGCCATCAAATTTTATTTTTAAAATACCGGGTGCATGTTGTGGATTTAACGAAGAAGCTCTGCTACTAATATATGATAATGAGAAACAACGGCTCTCGCAACCATGCCGCCCAGGCTAAGGGGTGTGTTGCCGCCAACAGCAGCCTGTCTCCTCTCACCGATGTCTTTTTTGTCCACCGCAACCAGATCCGGCCTCCTCTCGGTGCCCTCTCTCCATCCCTCTGTGCGACATGTAGCAGCTTGGTCGGTTGACACCGTGGCACCCTCGCCTCATCGCCCACCGCCCCTGCTCACACCGTCGTGGCCGTTGTCGTCCCCCTCAAGTCCGAATCTCACCATTTCATGGACGGATGATGGTGAAGCGTCCACCCAAAGTCAGAATGCGGGCATTCCGGCTCCACCGCTCCTGCCCAACTCCCATCGTCGACGCCTCCTCTAGCAAGTTGTTGACACCCTGGTTCCATGCTTTGATGGTATGTGCTCCCAGCCCTAGCCCGGTGCATCGACGACCACCATGCTCCCGTCGGCATAAGATCCGAGACACCCCCCACCTGGAGCAGCTGGTGTCATATGCATTCGACAAAGCCTTCAAGGTGTCGCGCCAAGTATCTTCGATTCTTCGACCACCATTGTTGCATCTCCTCAACCCTCTATGGTTGGTTGGTCAGCTGGCTCGATTGCTTCTCTGCAATGACCGTGAGGCATGTTCCAACAATGTATTCTCTTTTAGTTGTTGTCAATGCGACATATGACACGTCTTGGGAGGTCGTACAATCTAGGCGTGGCTGCCACTACACGACTTTCGCTTCTCCAAATTTGAAGGCTGATCCTCACATCCTGCTTGGCTTAATGGGAGATGCCACCGCTGTCATGATGCCAGGCACGGATGAAAGGATCAATATGGTTTACAAGATGGGTGGTTAATAGTCGCCTAACAATTTTTAGTTTTCTTTGCAATTTTAGGGATACATTTTCTTTGCAATTTTAGGGATACAATTAGAAAATAGGTTCATATGCAACTAGGTGGACAAGCTATATGACAAATACACAAGTTACAACAAGCAACAAAAACAACAAGTGAGTACAAGTAAGAGACAACCGCAAGTTGGAGACAATGATGTAATTCCCGAAGTTTTTTCCTTTGGGGAAGTATGTCTTTGGTTTAGAGGTGTGGTAGCACAAAGCCAACCAACGCCACAAAGGCTCACATTATTCTTCTTGTGCCCTCACAGAAAATAAAGTATCATAATCCACTAAGCGGACACTTGAAGGCGGCAACCAAATCTTTAGAAACGAGGTTTGGGGATATCTTCACTACTCAATTGAAGGCTTCCAACATCGCACCAAAATTCCTCATCACCGAGACCTTTTCTATCCAGGGTGCCCAAACACTTAAGAGTTGTAAGGCGATTAAACTTTCCTTTTGGTGAAACTCTAGATCTAGATATTCTCCACCAAATCGAGAATAAGGAGATTGGAGCACTATGGTTAGAGATCTAGGGCATGTAATGTTTTGAGTATTGGAGAAGAGAGAGTATATTTCGTGCCTACCTCTTGGGGAGAAGGAGGCCCTCATTTTCAACCATTACACACATTGTTATCATTCTTCGGTAATACTGATTGGGCGGTACTACCGCGGTCCGTCAGCTAGCCATTAGGCATTTGCACATTAAGTTTCAGAAGCGGTACTTCCGGAAGACCACCAGTAGTACCAGTTAACATTTTCGACGAAATATTAAGCTCAAGTAAAGCGGTGGTACGGCTCTAGTGCCACCCGATATATTGGTTGTAGGACCCACATCAGTAGTAGTACGGTACTACATCTATTTCGTAAAAAATACATATTTTTATTCAAAAGTCAATGTAGTATAATTTTGACCAATTATATATAAAAAATATATAGACAGGTGGACCATCTTCTAGTCAGTTTCCTAATATGACCTGATTTATTGTTTAAGCAAAGATGGTCCATGGTGGAGCAGAGAGAGGATTTGTTCAGGAGTACATGCAGACGGTTGTCTGTGTTGGTGACAGATGGAAGATGGTGCACCTTATGCTGGGTTCATGGTTGGAGGTTGACGGTTCTGGTTCTCTACTCTGACGTCGTCGTGCGGAGGTGCCGGTTCTGAAGTTCGATGGCGTGCCCGGGGTCGTGCTGATTCTTTCAACGACAATGGTTTGTCCTATGACAAACTACTTTGGAGGTCCAAAAAGTTGCTGATCAGCGATGAAGCCGCGTCAAACTCGGGTGAAGAGGTGATCTGTCACGCTTCTCTGTGGTGGCTGCTACGGCGGCGCCGAAGGAGAGGGATAAAATTTGGGAGGTCCAAAAAGTTGCTGATCAGCGATGAAGCCGCGTCAAACTCGGGTGAAGAGGTGATCTGTCTCGCTTCTCTGTGGTGGCTACTACGGTGGCGCCGAAGGAGAGGGATAAAATTTGGTTTGGCACATATGTTTATCCTATCTTTGTAAGGTCGGTATGTACGTGTCTTGTAACTTATAAATGAGACACGTATTACCATGGAAAAAAAAGAGCGCCGACATCCTGTTTGCTTAAATTTTGGACGCGATTTTTTTGTAAACAAACGACGGGTGAGGTAGATCGCGTAGTATTTGAGCCAAGTTTGTAGGCTTAGCCAACATACCGCGTCACTGACCTGTGGGACCTAAAGCTAAAATCCAGTAGCAGACAAAGTGGGAGCCACTAGCCCACTGCTTGGCTGCTTGCCCCCAATCGCCGTCGTCGTCCCGTCTCGCTCCGATTCCCCGCCACCCATTGTCCCATCCCGGCGCACGTCGCGCGCCCGCCTGCGGCCGGCCACATGTGGGAGCGCGGCAGGCCGCCCCGCAAGCAACGACCGTCGCCTCTCATCTTGCCGGCATCGGCGCTGGTGTCGCCCCCTCCCCCTCGATTCGTCTTCCCCAGATCCCTCTTCGCACTCGCCGCCCGCGCCATGCCGTCGCGCCGCCCCTCCCCTGTCCTCCTCTTCCTCCTCGCGCTGGCGCTCGCCCTACTCTTCCTCCTCGTCTCCCCCTCCGCCCCCTCCGCCTCCCGCCTCTCCAACTCCTTCGCTTCCACCTCAGCCTTCTCTCCCGCCTCTCCCCCTCCCTCCCCCGTCAAGATCTACCTCTACGACCTGCCTTCCAAGTTCACCTACGGCGTCGTACGCAGCTACATGTCCGCGCGGGCTCAGCCGGGGTCGGCGGATGTGGCCGCGACGCTGGCAGACGAGGAGCTGCGGTATCCGGGGCACCAACACTCGGCGGAGTGGTGGCTCTTGAAGGACCTCCGTCGCCGCGGCCCCGGTGATCGCCCCGTGGCCCGCGTGGATGACCCGGCCGAGGCCGACCTCTTCTACGTGCCCTTCTTCTCGTCCCTCAGCCTCGTCGTCAACCCTATCCGCCCCCCGGCAGCCGCCAATGTCTCCGGGGCGGAGGCCACGGTGGGGCCTTTGTATAGCGACGAGGCCATGCAGGACGAGCTGGTGGAGTGGCTGGAGCAGCAGCCATACTGGCGGCGCCACCGAGGGAGGGACCATGTGTTCATCTGCCAGGATCCCAACGCTCTCTACAGGGTGGTGGACCGGATCAGCAATGCGGTGCTCCTAGTCTCTGACTTCGGCCGGTTGCGTGCTGATCAGGCCTCGCTTGTCAAGGATGTCATCCTGCCTTACTCCCACCGCATCAACCCCTTCAAGGGTGATGTCAGTGTTGACAGTCGTCCAGCTTTGCTGTTCTTCATGGGCAACCGGTACAGAAAGGAGGTGAGTTCTTGGGTGTGAAATAACATGATACTTGATCAAATTGGGTGTGATACTCCCTCAAATTACTCCCCACATTAGTTTTCATTAAGACAAGTCTTTGACTAACAATTACTTTATTAATATGTGACAATTGCTCTAGTATTTTCAGATATACGTACTGCTTCTGTATGACAACATTGTTTATAACATTATCGTTAAATTCAACTTGTGTTTACATCACTTTCAGACAACTCTCATATGATGTTTAATTCCTGTCTTCCAATTATCATATCATGCAAAACATAAGTTACGTGAAAAGAAAGTTAGGATATGATTACACTGGATTTAGTTCGTCTAGATGACTGAGGTAGCTTCGTGTAATTAGGAATGACAGTCAGTCCAGGAATCAATATTGTAGGACAATTCAACCAGGACAACATTTGGTATTCCAGTTGCAACTGTTCCATCGAATGTCGGATACTTAATTCTGCATGATACATAACTTGGTTAGGAACAAGAGTGAAGGTAAGAAGTGCAACACTGAGCATATGAAACAATAGTAAGTTGAGATAATTAACAGACCATTCTTGAAAGTCCACAGTATGCCATAAATGAACATGATGTAATCCATTAGTTTTCAGAAATCTCTAGAAGCTATATTTTCCAAAAGGGTTAATTCGATATATGGCCAACTTTGTCTATTTAAAAGATGCCAATACAAAAAAGGACTTATGAAAGATGCCACTGTGAGGGGTTACTTTGACATGCGCCACTGCCACAATGGCAAAATCGAACAGTTCAACTATTGGAAGTGGGCTGTCAAAACAAAAGAAAACTATTGGAAGTGGCATTTTTCTTAAAAAAAATTGCAACATATTTCGAGTAGACAAAGTGTAAAAAAAGGCAATAGAGGATGTGTAAAAAGTATGCTGGTAACTGCATGATTTAAAACGTTTGTTGTCTTAATTTATTACCAAAATGTGCTCCTCAAGTCAATGTTAATTTAAATATTTTGTTCACATTTATCTTCCCTTAAGTTATATAGTTCCCACACCCTACTTAATTTATGGGATGGTGTGCACTTGTTCTTCTTCCTTTGGCTGAGTATATTACTATCAATACATCCTTTTTTGCTTCTTAACCATGAAGATTATAGTCAATAGTATCTTTCTTTCATAACTTATTTCAGTTTGTGCACGCATTACTTACATATGGTTGATCATTCTTTGTAATGTAGGGTGGGAAGGTCCGTGATACACTTTTTCAAGTTCTTGAAAATGAGGGAGATGTAATCATAAAGCATGGAGCCCAATCCAGGGTGAGTCGGCGTATGGCCACACAAGGAATGCACTCATCCAAATTTTGCCTGCACCCTGCTGGAGATACTCCCTCGGCGTGCAGATTGTTTGATGCACTTGTCAGTTTATGCATTCCTGTTATTGTTAGTGATCACATCGAGTTACCATTTGAAGATGTTATAGACTACAGTAATATATCAATTTTTGTTGACACGAGCAAGGCTGTACAGCCTGGATATCTAACCTCAATGCTTCGAAGAGTCAGTTCAGAGCGTATTCTGCAGTACCAGAGAGAAATTCAAAAGGTCAGTACTCCATCTTTCTTATTTGATGCCGCCGTATGCATCTTGATTACACCTTTCGCTGTATTTTTCATTTATTAGCAACCGATCTCGTACATATAGCTGACACAAGATATATCTGATTTAGTAATTATATGGATTTTCTTCCAGTTACAGTATCCCCTGTACTGTGATTTTTTGTAGAGTACAATATGCAAATGTACCCTGAATAGTATAGTGACTAAGTGAGATAGCAACATGCTCACATACCAAGTTCATTTAGTTCCAGACGACTGAGACAAGCGATGCAAGGAACAGTACACATCAGTAAACCTTTGAGTCTGAGGACTTGATAGTATGTCGCTCAGGCCCCTTCATTTGGACAAGCCAACATAATAAAATAATCATTGTGAAAAGTCCTATAATTATCATATCGAAAATTGTATAAGAAGCTGAATAACATAACTGCACTTGTTTGATTAACTCATTTTCTTGATTAGAAGCTGGTCATACGTTTAAATTACTAGCAAGGGACACATGGCTGCTTGGTGTTTTTGTGCTAGAACAGATCCTTTCTTTCTTTAGTGCCATTTAGTAGGAACGACTTCATGGATAGGTAGTAGTTTCAAATTGCTTGGCTAACAAAGTTGCTTTCTGTACATGTTTTATTTTCCTTCTTTCTGGCCATTGTAAATGGGATAATTTATGCTCCTCACTGATGGGAGCATACAGTTTTGGCCCAGCTAATTGCACGAAATTTCAGTTCCATGGAATGTAATGCATATCCTTACTTTTTTGACACATTTGTCAGTTAACTTGTTTATTAGCTGAACCTGGGTTATTTGTTTCAGGTAAAACATTACTTTGAGTATGAAGATCCTAACGGACCAGTGAATCAAATATGGCGCCAAGTTTCCATTAAGGCCCCTCTGATCAAGCTGTTGATTAACCGCAACAAACGTTTAGTTGAAAGAGGCACTAACGAAACTGATTGCTCGTGCATCTGTTCAACGCCAAGCGAGATATCTAATTCTAGCTAGGTAAATAAGATGGCTTTCGTTGCCTGAAGGAAACCAAGCTTTGTGGCTAGGCGCCTGAATTTTGGATGTTGAACATATGTATAATTCCCGATCGCATGTATCCTGCTAACGTCCTTCAATTTTTTCAAGTAGATATTAGAATAGAGTCAGCAATGAAGGACTTCGATTGGATTGGTGTTTTGTATCTGTTTAATATATGTCGCTCGCTTGTCAGAATGTCATGTTGAACCGGAATGTTTTTTAGTCATAATAATGATCGTAGCATTTCTACCAGAGACATACAAGGTGGAATGTGAATTGGTCCGCCGAGACATCGATTGCCGTGCCTGAAGTATGAAGCATACAACTTTTTAACTAAAGAACCTTACTCTGAATAATCAAGTATTGATAATTGCATTGTACTCTGAAGTACCTTGGATATCCATGTCTCAAAACGATGTAGATTCACATTTGAGATCAGAGCAAGTCTGGTACCGTAACGCCGACCTGGCTTCTCTATTGAGCAGTTAAATGTGCGCTTCCGCTGTTGTTTGCTTTTTTTTAACTGTGTTGTTGGCTTCTTGGCTAGGGACGAAAAGTGCTTTTAACCTTGAACAGAGATAGAAAAGTTGCTAGCCACATGTTCAATTGCAGATTCTATGTCTCAGTTGCATCATATTCCACCGACAGGACGGGGTTGATATGATTCCCAACTCTGATTGGTTTCGGGTTGCGCAGCTGAGCTTGTGAGACATCCAAGCAAAACCAATGGTGCATACAGCGCGCGGCACGGTGCTAACGTAGAGTAGGCCGCTCCTAAACGGGAGAGACCAGAGGGTTAATTCACTGTAGAATCTGTCCGCTGGTGCAATGTGTTGGATTTTATTAGTCTAGTCTCTCTAAATGGGTCCAACAAATTCTAAAATCTCAAAAGCCCATTTGGTAAGGGTGCATATTATGTACTTACAAGAAGTGAAATGGGACTAAAGTTTAGTCTCATACTGCTAGCTGGGAGAGAGTTGGAGCAGCTTATAAGGTGAGCTCTTCTAGTCTCACTAAGTGAGTCAGCATAGAAGGAGCTCACGCGCGCTCCTCCTTCGCCGCCCGCCTCGCCACGCCACGCCTCACACGCGCATCGCGTTTCGTGAATCGGTTCGAGTTAGAGCTCGTTTTTTGTGGAAAATTATTTTTGGTGCGCACCTTCTGTGAGATGTACGTGTCAACACATGTGCATGCTTGACATGTACCCTGTGTTTTCACCGCGTGGCGCTTGCATTCTCTGCCTATAGAGAAGAGGCCGGACGGATCTAGCAGATACGAGCTCCACAATCTTCCTGTCTCCACTGTGTAGTTCCTTTTGCTGTGCTGCTTCCAGGCTTCTCCATCCCGGCGACCGCGTGCACGGCCGTCCGGGAGAGCAGGCCTCCGAAACCCCGTCCGCTGAGATTCTGCACCAGGAGACGGGCAATAAAGGTTTCTGGGAAGCGTCTCGTCGCGACTGCCCGCTTCTCTTCGCCGAACTTCAACACTGAAGCCGGCGGTCCGTCTGCTACAGTCACTGCCATGGCCTACCTCGACAACAACGCTGTGGTGGAGACCTTCCCGGTCAACACGTATGTGTTGATTCTCTCTTTGTTTGCACTAGTGGTTTGTCCATATGCGGATCTGCTAGATATGTCTACTTTGACGTATGTGATTAGATCTGCTAGTGCATATATGATGTTGTTTTCGGTAATTAATCTCATGTGGAAATTGCCTAATATTCCAACACAATGTTCGGCCAGAACCGAAGGCGAAATGCTATTTAGCATCATCAAAAGCTTCTCTTTCCAGGCCCCTGTCGATCTCTCTTTATTCCCACGAGTGAGTTTCCGAACGACTGGTGATCGACCATTGTTGGTCTATGGAGCTCGCGTAGTAGTCAAAGCACTGAAAGGCACGGTACGCCGCCTATGTCGAAAACGCAAAAGCGGAAGCTAATCAAGCACCTACACGCACGCATCGTTAATTCTCAAATCCGGTTAACCGTGACTCGTGTCCTGCGCGGTTACCATCCGGATGCATGTAGTGCAGGAGAACTGGTGGAAGCAAAGCGAGCGGTGTTGATTCCATGGACGCCCTGGGGCCTGGCCATCTGGGCGATCAGGATGGGACCCGTCATGCCATCTCTGGCCGGCGGCGGCCGCGGGAAAGCGGAGTGCAACGGCTCGGTCGCCATCGTTGAGGGCCTCTGCATCCGGCACGTAGCTGTCGCCGGCCGATCGTTGCGGCCAGCGGCTACAGGTAGCGCGAGAGAGGAGATAGGCAACTCTGGAGCCATTCAGTTGATCCCACTATGGGCTCACGCTTAGGCACCAACGGCCGTTATCTACCTCACTAACTGTCGACAACACGTCATCGCCAAGTCAGCGCCACGTCATCCCACCAAACCACCAAAACTGTCCAAAACCAGCTTAGGGGGTGATTTATCCGGTATTGCACATTTGAGGGTTAGAAGTATCCCAATTTTTTGTTCAAGGTGAATTTGTCTCCGATATGATAGATTTGGGGGTGAAATCTATATTTTATCCTATTTCGAGCTCTGTATTGGCCTGGCGATCATCTTGAAAAATGGATTGGCCTAACTATGCTAGACTGGTGCATAAAAAAACAATGTAAAGGGATCCATGGAGGTGGTTTGGCCTGTTGGTAAAGTTTAAACGCCGTAGTAGGTCGAGAAGCGGCCCATTTGTTTGGTTTGTTATAAGCCTGTTATCCAAATACACAGGCTGTGAAATAACTATGCGCCACGGTCCAACAGAAGCATCCATTCCTTTATCTCAATTATTATTATTATTATTATTTTAAAACACCCCTAAAAAAAATTTAAAACAAGAATCATCCATTTTCGTCATGTCTACCAGAAAGCATCATGCACAGTGTCACACAGCTAGGAATATGATGTAAATCAGCTGTGGCAATGTGGGCAGAGGTATTATTCTACACTTGTAATATCAAAGAGTTAGCTATTTGAGTCAATCACATGTCAGTCGAACCAATTGATCCGTTAGAGGGGTACCCGTATGCAGCTTACAATTATTTGAGAGAAAATACGTCGCTTAGGCTATTCATGTCGACAATATATGTGTGCACGCCAAATTTTACGAAAAAGGGAGAAAAATAGTGGCATCTGTAAGAAGACAAAAAAACCACGTGAATTTTTTTACACTAAATTTTGTATTTTTATCCACAAAACAAAAACATATTTTTCGTGAAACAATTTTGTTAGCACATGGAATGTTGAGAGGTACGGGATAAAAAAATTGTCCAAAATTTCTAGCATTTCAAATTGTTTTTTAGCCACTCCCCGTGTAGGTCATATAGTTCATATTACACCCTTGAAGCATGTTCTCTCTAGCTGGCCGCGACTAGGGCAACTCCAACGTGGGGATGTATTTCACCCACTTTTGTTTCTGTCCGCGCAGATAGAAACCACAACCTAACACGATGGCCCTAACAGATTAGTGTTCGTTTTCCTATCCATTTGGACCCATTTCTAGCCTAAATTTGGGCTAGATTTGCGTCTATTTGGGCACTTCGCGGATGGTTTCGGTGTCCTACCCTGCCCGTCCGCCAGTGGCACACTATCCCCACACTCCACCCTTTCCTCTCCCAAACCAAGCACGCTTCCGCCCTAGAAATTCCATGGCTGATGCACCCACCGTATCCACCGACGAAACCGTTCCCGTCCCCGTCGTGGCCCTGGCGTAGCCAAAGAAAGAGCTCACCCTGGCACAAAGAGCTTCCGAGATCAAGAAGCGGGGCAACCGGATGAGGAAGGCTCATGCTCAACAAGAAGCCACTGTCGCACCTCAGTATTTGGTCATCAACACCGAAGCCATCGTTGCTCAAGTTGCGCAGCATGCTGCACACCTTTAACACCCGTAATTTTTTGAGCAACATGCTTCTTGATCTCGGAAAAAATATAAGAAAAATATGTTTTAGAAAAAATTAGGGGTGTTAAAGGTTCATTGAGCAACATGCTTCTTGGCTCGCACACCTTTAACACAAGAAGCCATCGTTGCTCTAGTTGCGCAACATGCTTTCTAAAACATATTTTTCGTATATTTTTCTAAAAACATTTGAATCAAGTGGACATGCTCACCTGATTCCTGTTAGCGAACAACAACAATAACAACAACAACCCACCTCCTCCACCACCACCACCCCCTCATGTGGACATGCTCACCCGATTCCTGAGGTGAGACCAGCAACGTTCCCTAGCGCATCAGAGCCTGTTGTAGCTGATGACTGGCTATCACTAGTACAGAACGATACATCGGAAACGGGCCAAAAACCCCTTCGGCAACGGAGAAAGGGTCCGTGTTCCCGACCCTGTCACTGATGTGAAGGCCTTCATCGGTAACGGAGGCAAAAAACCGTTTCCGATGAGTTCTCCATTTGGCAACGGTTGGTGCAGACCTCCGTTGCTTTAGTTTTCCTACATCAGATACGGAGTTTTCCATCTACCCGTTTGCACTGAGCTTTTCTCATATTTCGGTTATATGCCATAATACATGAAAGGCTGATTGCACAATGCAATAAAACGTTATTCAATTCATAACATAGAACAAATGCCATCATTACATTGGTATACAATAATATCACTATTTTTTACAATTTGACTACAATCATATCCATCACACATTGGCATAATGTAATATCACCTATTACACTTTGACTACAGTCATGAACTCTAAACCTATAAGCAACTAACCTAACAAGATGGAAGGCTGGCTTAATTAAGCCAGCCTTCCATCTTTGACTTGGAGCTCACTTTCTATGAGCTCTCGGTCGTCGCAGTACCCACTCCAAGACCAGTATCCACGAAATTTCCTTGCCTTAAGTTTTCTGGTTCTCGGAATGATAGATTGGTACTTTTATGCAGTGTTGCCGAAATAAAATCCTGCATGAAAGAAAAAAAAACTATTAGCGAAATGTACAAAATACATCTGGATATTAAAAAAATCGGTGGCTATTTTCCAGCAACTGCTTTGTTCGGTTGCCATTTTGAGAAACTGCTAAGATCAACGGCAAATATCCAGGAACTGCTCTGTTTGGTGGCAGAAAGTTCGCATTCCTTCCTTCTCTTCTTCCTCGTTCCACCCCAATCCCCCACCCGCCATGGACGACCGCAACAGAATAACAGAGACAACTACCGTCCATACCCACGGCACCGTTCTGGAGGTGGTGTACACGAACGAGGAGCATACCGTGGAGCGGATCCTCAACAAGTACGAGGAATGGCTAGCAGAGGAGAAGCATCGGTTCATCGGCCTTGACATCGAGTACACCCGTGATCGTCGGCGCATGGCTGTCCTGCAACTCGCCATGCGCCAGCATGTCCTCGTGTTCCACTGGTGCAAGTCCAAGAAGAATTGTCCAGAGTTGGGCAAATTCTTTGAACGCAAGAATATCACCTTCGCAAGCGTGGACATCACCAACGACAGCAAGGTGCTTTCTTCTGCCGGCTTCCACATTCCACCGGAGTACTACGTGGACATCCAACTCGTATACAAAATCAAGGGTGGAGACGAGAGGGACGGAATGGGTGATCTAGCGGCAGACCTCATCGACAAATTATACGCCAACATGAAGAAGGAGTCCCCATCCAACCAGCACGGTTTTTGGGAGCGGATGCCGCTGCACAAAGTTCATCGGCATCACAGCCGGTCACAGAAAGATTTATACCTTTCACCCGGCGGGAGATCGAGGAGGTGCAGGCCTCTGCCAGATGCGCTGAGATGCTACCAGCGCGCTGCGATGCAATCACCTCCTCCTCATTCTCCTTCGTCGACATCCACCTCCTCCTCCTTCTCCAGATCAGACACCACCTACAGATCCTCCACCACCTCCAGATCGGCCACTTCCTCCTCCAGATCGGCCACTTCCTCCTCCAGATGGGTTTCTGCTGGTAGATCCACCGGAGGTGCTGCACCACCACCTCATGAATGACCTCCTCCACATCGGCCTGGCTCAGAAGAAGCCGGGCATCACCGGAGGAGGAGGGCGTCAGATGGTGGCGCTGCCGCATCATTAGCGGACGCATGGCCGCCTCCAGATCGACCTTCCCCTCACAAAGGGCTGTCGCTAGAACGGTGCTACCGCCGGCTAGAGCCGCGGCCGCGATGGCCGGATCTAGAAGCGCCGACAGAGGAAGCCATTAGAGAGAGTGAGGAGAGTTGAAAGCCACAGTGTGCGGCGGCTAGGGTTGGAAGAGAGACAGTGAGAGAGTGATAATGAGAACGAGCCGGCAGTATATATAAGCACCACATTGGCAACAGACATTTTATATAACCGTTTCCATTGATTTTACACCAGCGAGAGAGTAAACTTACTACCCAACTTACTAACAGGTACTCTAAATTACATATGAACGCAGAGACCACTTAGCAGCTAATGCTACTACATACGGACTTGATAATGAAGTAAACGATTACATATATGCTACTACTAGCTAATGCTACTACTAGCAGCTGCTGATGAAGACTCGGGCTCGTCGTCGCTGTACACGAGTGCGTCCCTCCGGCATAAGGTACCGTCGAAGATCTTGATGAAGAACCCGTTGTCGCCGTCGAACTCGAAGCACAAAAAGTGCCCCTACTCAAGCTTGTACGCTTGGGCGAATGACTTCCATCCCTGGCCGAGGTACAAATTCCCCCCGGCACTCACGGCCGTCTTCACCGCCCAGCTGCCGTTCTCGCAGTCCTCCATCTTCAGATGCATGGTAGCTGCCACCATGCCTTGGAGCTTCTCTGCGAACGCCCTTGGGAGCCTCAGGCGGCTCTCGATGCCCTTGTACAGGATAACCAAGAACTCGAAGCCGCGCAGCTCCGGGGACATGTCTTCAGAGGACGGTGAGGGCGACACCGACGACGTGGCATTGCGGCTGCGCCCCCTACCACGGCCGCGACCGCTGATGGTACCTCTCGCCGGGGACATGTCTTCAGAGGACGGTGAGGGCGACACCAACGGCATGGCATTGCCGCTGCGCCCCCTACCACAGCCTCGCCCTCGTCCACGGCCGCGACCGCTGCTGGTACCTCTCGCCATGGATTTAGACGGAGGGGATCTGGCGAAGTTTGAATAACTGTAGGCGATGGACTAGGGCTTCAAAGAGACTGCTGCTGGTACCTCTCGCCATTTATACTCGCGGGTCTGCTCCGTCCACCTCCCCATCTGCCCATTCGCTAGCCTCCACGTATCAACATTTTCAACGGTTGGAAAATTCTATCCGTTACCATAGAGGCAAATATTGGAAACGGACAATTTTATTAACCGTTGCCAATATAATAGGTGACGGAGATTGGAAAGGGTCCGTTGCCAATGTAGGCGGGCCTAGTCAGGTTTGTACGCACCGCCGCGTGGAAAGCGCGATTCTCCGTCGCCTAACACCTGCCGTTTCCATAGAGGGGTATCTGATGTGTCGTTCTGTACTAGTGTATGCTCAGTGAATAAGAATCTGGTGACCATTGGATGCACAGATGAAGAGAAGGTTAGGTTCACAGCACATCTGTTAGAGGGACCGACAGCCAGCTGGTGGGACAACTATCAGATCACTAACCCAATTGAGGAGTTCACTTGGGAGTCATTTCAGGAAGGTTTCCACACTTCACACATATCCACTGGTGTGATGAGTTTGAAGAACAGAAAATTCCGCAACCTGCGTCAGGGCAGCCACACAGTTGCAGAATACATAGAAGATTTCAACAATCTGGCACGCTATGATCTAGATGATGTTGACACGGACACCAAGAAAAGGGATAAATTCTTGGATGGTCTGAACGATGAGTTACCCATTCAACTGTCAGTTGTCTACACACCCAATTATCGGTCACTGCTCGACAAGGCCACTATCTTGGAGAGTAAACAGATGCAGGCTGAAAACAGGAAGAGGAAGCATAGTTTTGGCAAGTACCATTCTGGACCTTCACACAAGAGAAACATTCATTATGAAGGAAGTGGTGATTACAATTTTCACATACATGAAGGTCATCACTCTGCGGGAAATAGCCATGATAACGACAATCATGACCAAAGTGGAGGATTCAAGAGAATCAAGGGGGCTAACAAAACAATGGACAAAACGGTCACAACCATGGCAATGGTCAGCACCATTCTAAAGGAAAGAAGGATCTCAGTAGCATAGAATGCTACAAGTGCAAGAAAATGGGACATTATGTAAGTGGTTTCCCCCGAATGGAAGGCTGAAGAAGCTGCCAAGCCCAACCCATTCAAGAAGGGACATGTTAATCATGTCAATGTGGAAGGAGTATTCGATAAGCCTCCATTGGTGAACAGTAAGTCCCTAATCATTTCCTTCTAGCATTCGATGCTAGTACATGTTATACCTAGGTTGGCGCTGGAGTGGATCGACGGGACGAGGTTTGAGGTGAGGACGAGCTGCGCCAGGGACTGGATGTGACCGTACTGCAAGCGCTGCCAGAGCGGAATGCGGTGCCGGTGCAGTGCATTGCGGGCGGATGTGACCGTACCACTCTCAGAATCTTACCCTCTGGCTGGAGGATGGGACCGGCCGGCCGGGGGCGAAAGCTGGTCGTGGTGGTTATCGATCCATCGTGGGCGGGTTAATCTTAATCATGATGGGCTAGAAGCGTTGCGATCTCCATTAACGTACTACCATACGTGTCAGTTAGACGGTTACGGCCAGCGGCTACAGGTAGCGCGAGAGAGGAGACAGGCAACTCACCGGAGCCATTCAGTTTAGCCCACTATAGGACTATTTCGAGCTCTGTATTGGCATGGCGATCATTTTGAAAAATGGATTGGCCCAACTATGCTAGACTGGTGCATAAATAAAACAATGTAAAGAGATCCATGGAGGTGGTTTGGCTGTTGGTAAAGTTTAAACGCCAAAGTAGGTCCAGAAACGGCCCATTTGTTTGGTTTGTTGTAAGCCTGTTATCGAAATACACGGGTTGTGAAATAACTATGGGCCACGGTCCAACAGAAACATCCATTCCTTTATCTCAATTATTATTATTTTAATCTCTCACAATAAAATCTAAATTATTATTTTAAAACACCCTTCAAATAAATTTTTTTAAACAAGAATCATCCATCCTTGATTTCGTCACGTCTACGAGAAAGCATCATGCACAGAGTCACACAGCTAGGATGTAAATCAGCCGTGGCAATGAGGGCAGAGGTATTATGCTACACTTGTACTCCCTCCTTTCTAAATATAAGATGTTTTAGTTCCCTCACATGTTCAATAGATACGGACTCAAATGAGCGAATATACGCACTAAAACATGTCTAAATACATGTAGATACATGTGAATGTGGCATCTTATATTTAGGAACGGAGGGAGTAATATCGAAGACTTAGCTATTTGAGTCAATCACGTGTAAGTCGAACCGATTGATACGTTAGAGGGGTACCCCGTATGTAGGGTTGGGCGTTCGGTTCCCCCGAACCGATCGGTTCGATACTTCGGTCATTTAGATATTTCGGTTTTGGGAAAAGAAACACCGATCGGTTAATGCGAAATCTGCTAACCGAGCGTTCGGTGCCTCGGTCATTCGGTTCGGTCATCGGTTTGGACCGAATAACACCGACATCCATGTTGGGCTGGATGCTCCTGCCTAACGATCCCACCATTTTCGTATGGGCTAGGCCCATTTTCCAAGTCCCACCAAAAATTGACAGAGTTTTTGCTCTGCTCTTCAATCTTTTCTCACGAAGCAATAATACGATAACAACACACAAGGGAAAAAAATCAACAGCAAGAATATCTCGCACGAATAGGACATAAATATTGCACTCACACTCAAAACTCCAGCAATAGTTCAGCAAAAACAAGAAACAACCACACATAAATCTCAGAAACATAACACTAAGTTTGATAACAGACACGCACTAAACTCCTGGACTTAAATCTGACAAAATAAAACAAGAGCTGCAGAAAGCGCACAGGAGCAGTAGCGATCGCATCCACTCCATTCAGAGAGTTCAGCACCCATCTTCTAAACTTCAAATTTATTACTTCATGCCTTCAAGTTCGTCCTTCAGCATCCAGCCACTCAAATCTGCAACAAACCATTTCATATTACAGGCTGAAGAATGAATATTTATCATACAGGGGGAATTCGAGATGTTACAGGTTTAAAAGTTTTAAACTATAGCTGAGAAGGCGAAACTCACCTAGTATCAAGTTGGCTTTTTGGAGGTGGTCGGCTTGGTTGGCTTAGCTTTGTTCTCCTTATATTCAGCAATTAACTCTGAAAACAAGAGCAGTTGACAGCAAGTGTTACATGACAGAAAATATACACATTACACAAAGCAAGAAAATATACATAGTACACCAATGCACAAGTAAATTCATTGCATAACTACTCTATGTATAGCATATTTTATATAATCTATACAAATAGCTACTCGCAGAATGTACATATCGCATTCTGTATATATTCTATACATTCTGTACAAACAGCAAGTCAGCAAGCAGGTTCCAATAGTCTATTCAAATAAAGTGTATATACAATACTAGCGTAGGTTCGTTATTCCTTAGGGAATTATCCTGTTCACACATCTCAGCCACCATACTACTTATATATATATATATATATATATATATATATATATATAAAGGACACTGAGAATAGTGAGCTGAGAGCGCTCGGGCACTGTAGCGTCGCGCAAAGCTACAGTGCCCGGTTCGCCACAGTAGGCATTTTTTTGTCGCTACAGTGCCCGGTCGCTACAGTACCGTTCGCACTTTTTTTCTTTCTGTCAAAACCGTCAGAAAATATGTACACGAAAAATTTGCGCGTCGACGAGTAGGTTCCATTCCCGTAATCGGTTTCGAGTTTTGTCGACTATAGCTCCATAATTTCGGATCCAGATTCACACAAATATTTGACGAGTTTTGTCAAATTCATCGCGCACGGTCATCCGTACGGATTTCCTTTTCACGAGTACATGGATATCACCCTTCCAAACAATTTTCATGTTGTGCAAAGGAGCCTTCGTCGTTCTGTACGGCGAAGGGACTTATTTGCAATTTTTCTACAATACAGGGACCTTTTCGCAACGACACGGCATCACCGTGGCCATTTTGCAAGAAACCCCTTGACAAACAAGAATATTAACCCACGGTCCAAATGCTTGTCTCACTGCCAGGCATGGCCCGCGCGTCGGAGGCCGACGTGGCGTCGCGTTTCCTTCCGTCCGGGGCCGCCCCAAGCCTCCCCAAGTTGAGGGCGTGGGCTGGGCGTGCCGGACACAAAACTGGGCCGCGCCGGACCGAATTCGCGTTTGGGCGCCGCGAGTGGGGGCGATTTTGTGTCCGGCACGCCCCAAAGGCGTTTGGGCGGCCGTTTGGTCGCCCCGACTGGAGATGCTAAGAGCAATAAAAAACGACTCACACAAGAACAATACGCATCAGAACTAAGAACTAGGATCTGGATCGAATGAACAATACAAAATAACTTACGGCCGGTCCTGATATTTTAGGGGCCCAGGGCGAAACAAGAATCCAGGGCCCCTTAGTTTTTTTTGAGATGTGTATGTACGAATTTCTACCAATAGAAACTCAAAGTGCACCCAATTAGCGCCAACGCGTGTGGATTTCTTCGATCGGTTTATATTTTAAAAATTTGTAAAGAGATCCTATCGGTGATTGTATCAATTTTTCTTCATTTTTTCCTTTTTATGACAGCGTTGAAAATAAAAAGAATTGGTAATCAAAATTAAGGCATAAACAACCTATGCGAGGGCTCCTTTGATTCAGAGGATGGTAAAAATGCAGGATAAAAAAATCCAAGAATTTGATTGTAATGTATGTGTAAAACGTATGATTGAAAAACACAAGAAAATTTTGACAAGGTTGTTTGATTCACATAAATTTAAAAAACAGAGGAACCCAACTAATGAAGTAATGATGCTCATACACTAACTAGATGGGTCTCATCTCTAACACATGCATTGTACTTTGGCTCAATCTTACACATAGAACCAAAAGATGAGATCTTAGTTGTTGTTAAATTTCTGGATTTTTTCTTTGAAATTGCATAACAAAAAAACATGTACTATTCCTTAGCCTCTCATTCTGAATCAAACGGTGGTACATGGACCAATTCCTATGGGATACCAATTCTTTGTTTTTCCTATGTTCTTCATCTAAATCCGAGAGGCTATAATAATTAGAGAGAATCAAATTTAATTAATCAATATACCTAGTGTTCCTCTAGCTTGGCCGGTTGGAGGCTTGGAGCTGCCGACGACGCCGCGCGCCGCTTTTGGCAATCGGAACACACAAAGAAATCGCGGAATCTGCCGCCGCAACGGAGGCGATCTGGCGATGCGTTTTGGATTGGATTAATAGACGCTAACAGGTCTCGTGGTCGCTCTGCAAAATCCATGCTCGCTCAATGCAACGTTCCGATCTCGTGCTCCTTCCGAGCAGAATACAGAAGGCCCAAATCGCTAGGCACAGGCTTTTTTAGCAGTTAGGCTAGTTGTCTTTTTTTTGTGTACCATATACTAGGCCTAGTAGTGTATAAATACCTGGAAGGGCCCCAAAAATTCTGGGCCCGGGGCGGCCGCCCCTCCCGCCCTGCCCCAGGACCGGCCCTGGTTGCAGGCCCGTTCTGTGGCGAATCAGTCCAATCCCTTGGTGTTGCTTGCGGCGGCGGTCGTTGTTGTGGAGTTCGGCCGGACACTGTCGTGCCCCGCGGCTAGGGATTGGGAGGACGAACTGATGCATCGGGGCGATGGGAAACGGGAGGTCCTATACGGATTTCAGGAGGCAGGGGATCAATCCAACAAGGAAAGCACGCGAGATTCTTGTGATTTGGGGAGGGCAAGGATCGCTCGTCGGTGCCGCAGTTTCTGGAGAGGAAATCCGTCAGGCGATTGCTGATTTTGGGGGAGACAATAGTGTACAATCAGCTGTCTATAAGTTGTGCCACGTTGGATTTTAAACTATGTGGAAGAGAAATTAGGAGGAGAGAGAATAAAGGTGTCTGCAAATCAACTCAGACTGGAGTATCATAAGGAGTATCATGCATGCCATGCTGACAAAAAGATGATGTGGCACCACAATTAATGAAGAGAGAGGAGATAGCGGTATCATAGGTAGATACCGTAACATAACGTATGTCGAGGTAATATGAGTCTATAGGCTAATAAATGTAATATTTCATGATACCACATATATGTTACTACCCACTATGAAGATAGTAACATAGACTATATGATACTAGTCTATGTTAGTCCCCACTATGAGTAGTCTCACGGAAACTGGACGAGAAAAGGCTGTGGTAGTTGGAGAAAAAATAAATATTACAGCCAGCTGCAACTGACACGCTATTGTATAGAGATTTTTTCTTGCTGTCTAGAGGTGACATGGCACGCTGTTGCAGACAGTAGCCGTCGGAACCACTGCTCATGCCCTGATACGTCCACTGGCCACCTAATAAACATAAAAAAGAGGACACCGTATGGGTCGTGTCCTAACCTCAAATCAGCATCGTAGAGAAAGAAACATCACGGTCTGTGCGGAATGGACTAGGGTTGGAGGCGGAGCCCCATCACACCACAGAGTGATCAGAATCGTATCCGAGCCGCTCCATACATCCAGTAGTTTGCGTCGGAATCTTCCGCAAGAGCTCTTTCAGCGCCTAACCAAGATCCTAATGATGGATCCACGCGTGCAGCCGGGCCGGGCGTGGCAGTGGTTGGGCATTAAACAAGCGGTGACGAGGCGGCGCGATCATGGGATCGTAGCCGGAACACTCGAGTGGGTATGAATGTGCAGATGGGCTCGTATCCTCCGCCATTAAAGACGCGGAAAGATACCCGCAGTCAGCCGCAGGGCAGCCAGAAAATGAACCTCGCGGCGCCCGTGCGCGCACGCCGGTTGTTCGCCGGCCGGCCGCTTTCCACACGGTTTCTTTATTAGTACGTACAAGTCTTGTGGCCGACTGCGCTGTCTCTCCGATTTATTAGGGTATTGCTTATTCGGCTTGGATTACGTTGCTTTTCAGAAAGGTCACGGGTAACAAACAGGTCGTTGTTTTAGGGTATTGCTTGTTTGACGCTAACAGGTCTCAAAAACGTCCGCCATGTAGGACGAGCTCCATTAAGCTTATTCGTGTGATTACTCTCTACTAGTTCTTCAGAGTTATTAGCATAAAATCAGCACTTTGCTGTTTGAATTTGGAAAAACCACCATTTTACGTTTACGGAACAAAAATTCATCACATTTGGTCGACTTTTTGCAATGTGCACTAAACTGGTTTTAGTGTCGAATTGACGAAGAAACTGACAATGGGCCCACCTAGCAGGATGGCAGCTAGAGAGCGGGGCCTTCCTCCACCCACGGCCGAAGCCGCCGTCGCCGGAAGCCTCGCCGGACGAATCTGAGGCCACCCCGAGCTCCGCCACCTCTCCCCATTGGCGTATCCAGCGGGTGGGCCGGGGGGCCGTGGCCCACCCAGAATTTTGGAGAAAAATTTGAACCCCCTCCCCATATACCATGGGCCATTCTGTGCATTGCTTGAGAAAAATAAAGTACATGAGACAGGTTTTGAACTCTGAACCTCCCACATCACGTGGATGATGCAGTATTGGGATAGCTACCAAGTGTTGGGAACGTTTATGTCTTGGTGGTAAACGTACTTTTTAAATACATTCGCCTTTTCTTATAGTTTATTAATATTTCTTCACTGTGTTTATATTTTTAACTATTTGTATTGGAATCATGCACATATGAAACATACATATTGATTACAGTATTGAGATAGCGGTATTCATTTGGCAAAAAAATCCGCGGTGCGACATTTTTTTGCAGTGTGTCCACCCACCAATTTTTTTCCGGATACGCCACTGCCACTCCCTCTGCCTCCTCCTCGACGTGTGCCTGCTGGAACAGACTAGAAGCGAGCGAATCGTGGTCGTCTTCCCCGCGGTCGATCTCATCGCCTCCAACCTCCTCCGGCCTCCCCGACTGTTCCACCATCGTCATGGTGAAATGCTCATCTGGAAGGACCATCTCCCCACTCTCTCGCTCTGTGGTTGGCTGGCATCGCACACCTCCAACCACCGCCGTGAATTCGGTCACCGCCAGTGATTCCTGTGACCATTTGGTCGAATACGACGCCAAATCGGATCCATGCGGTGCCGCGCTTCAGATCTGCGCAGTCCTAGCTTCGCGCGCGACTTCCCTTGCTCGAGCGCAAGCTCGGCAGAGCTGGACGTGTCTGCACTCGTTGACGTCAGCACGTGGCGTCAGCCTGCTGGGTGGGCTCCATTATCAGTTTCGCCTTCAATTCGAGATCAAAACCAGTTTAGCGCACATTGCAAAAAAAAAACACCAAAATGTGGTGGGATTTTATCCGACAAATATAATAAAGTGATGATTTTTCGTAATTTGAGTTGTAACAACTCATTTTCGGGGAGTACACATGCTCCATGTTCCGTTCAACGCTAGCCCGCTCTGACAGTCGCCGCCACCGCCACGGCTCACCGGTCGCACCCTGCTGGCCGCTTGTTTATTCCTCGCAGTTCGCGACCCGTCAGTAAACAAGTTGAACTCCAGTCCTTGGCTGGCTAGATTACCTACTGATGCCTAGTTAATCAGGAAATGTGGCTGTATAAAACAACGGAGAGCAGCTAGCCAGCTACACTACACAAGGTCGCCGTGGCAGGGGCAGCGTGTTGGGAGCAGCGCCACGCCCACACCCTCCCACGCCAGCCATCAACCAGGGCCTCCTCCTCCGTGACCCGCCGGAGCTGAGCTGCCTGCTGTCTGCCTCTGCGTGCGTGTGCGCGTGTCACTGCCGCCGCGAAATAAATAAGCCACTTCCGTTCCGACCTTCTCGCCTAGCTCAGCTTGTCCATGGGATCGATGGGACCGCCTTGACTTTTAGCGTCCATGTCCATGTTGAGTGCCGCATCTGCAACAGTGCAACCCCCCTGACTCCTGAGAGAAGAATCCCACCTCCTTTACCCGTCGGGCGGCGGCGATCTTTCGTCCTTGCTTGCCGTCTCTTCTTGCTGGGTTGGCATTGGTGGCGATGGGGAACTGCGTGGCGAGCGGGGAGATGACGGTGACGGCGGCCGGCGGGGACGAGGACGAGAAGAGGCGCCGGAGGAGGTGGAAGGCGCCGCGGGAGGACCAGCTGGGGTTGGTCCCCGGCCGGATCTTCTCCAACGACGGCCGCAGCCGCACCGCCTCCGTCTTCACGCAGCAGGGCCGCAAGGGGATCAACCAGGACGCCATGCTCATCTGGGATGTAAGCTGCTAACCGATTACCCGAAAAACACTCCCTTTCTCTCCTCTGCTTTCCGTTTCTGCCGATTGAGTTGTTTGTGGGTGATTGATTCGGTCGGTGTGGCCCCAATGGTGGTTCTTGGCAGGGGTTCGGCGGGGAGGAGGACGACGTGCTGTGCGGGGTCTTCGACGGCCACGGGCCGCACGGCCACCTGGTGGCGCGCAGGGCGCGGGACTCGCTGCCGCTCAGGCTCATGTCCGCCGCGCGCGCCTCCTCCAAGAACGGGCTCGACATGCCACCCGCGGCGTGGAGGAAGGCCTTCGTCCGCGCCTACAAGGCCATGGACAAGGACCTCCGCTCCCACCCCTCCCTCGACAGCTTCTGCAGCGGCAGCACCGCCGTCACCGTCCTCAAGCTCGTACGTTCCATCGGACATGACATACCTCTCTCTCTCTCTCTCCCGTGTCCCGTCCGAGCACAAATGTCAAATCAATTCTGTTCTGCTTCTCTCTCTTTGTATTGTGTGTGCGCGTCTACTCAACTCACGGGCGGTTTGTGCACGCAGGGCTCGGATCTTTACATGGCCAACATTGGGGACTCGCGGGCCGTCCTCGGCTCCAGAGACGCCGGCGGCGGCGGCATGGTGGCCGTGCAGCTCACCGTTGACCTCAAGCCCGATGTCCCCAGTACGCCACTACCCACAATCGATTCATCTTTATCGTGCGTGTCATTTAGTGCTGATAGATAGCGCACTGGATGGTTTGCGATGTCAGGCGAGGCGGAGCGGATCAAGAAGTGCAGGGGCAGAGTGTTCGCGCTGCAGGACGAGCCGGAGGTGCCCAGGGTCTGGCTGCCGTTCGACGACGCGCCGGGCCTGGCGATGGCACGCGCGTTCGGGGACTTCTGCCTCAAGGATTACGGCGTCATCTCGGTGCCAGACTTCTTCCACTGGTCTCTCACGGACAAGGACCAGTTCGTCATCCTTGCATCCGACGGGGTAATTACACACTTCATTTCGCTCTTCTCTGATTGCCTGTTGGTTATTCCTGTTTGCTCGTGCAATGGCATAGATATCTCTGTCCCAGCAAAATCTTGCATCTTTATTGCTGTCGGAACTAAATTAGTTGCAGTGTAATATCAATCTGTCACACTTTTGCATTCGTCACATGGCGGGCCTTAACATCCAGGGCGTCTCGTGCATTTCGTAGAATCGAAGAGCCTTTAAGGATGATAGTATATTCAACAATCCAATCTTTTGACTTCAAAATGCTATAGCTCTAGGGATTGGTTGCTAAACTGTCATGATGACAGGGAGGATGATATTAATTTCCGCCATCTGCGTCTTTGTGACTTGCTGCATAAATAATGATTAGCCAGCTTAACAGACTTCTTTGCTGCATCGTCACCCACCTGTTATATCTTATTCAAGTTCAACTTGACACGACTGATTGATTTAATCCTTGTGATGATATCATGAGCAGTTAGAAAATTTTGTTAGTATTGCATAAGATAGAATTAATATTCTTTCCATGAATAGCTTCTTTCCTTCTTAAAGAGTCCACACATCTGAATAATGTTGATTTCCAAAGGACCAATTCATACTCCTACGGAAATCATTATGGTCTGTGACTCCGTGTTTGAATCTTTTGCTTCTATACTTCTGCAATTTTAATAGTTACTTGAAGATTCATCGATCACTTAAAAATGGATAATTGGACTCGACTTCTAAATTATTGTGAGATCGTGTGTGTTATGCTTTTGTAGTGTAAGGGTGCTTGCTTTGCTTGTGGTCTTTTGATTCATCCAAATAAAGGCTAGATGTCAACATATTCTAGAGCTAACATTACCTTGGCATCTACTACTCCCTTTGTTCCGAATTATACGATGTTCTAACCTTTTTCTGAATCACATTTATATAGACGCATTTTAGTGTGTCTGTTCACTCATTTCAGTCCATATGTAGTCCACATTGAAATATACAAAACATCTTATAACTGGAAATGGAGGGAGTAGTAACTAACAGATGTCACCGCAATAATGCATGGTGACATAGGTCGTGACCCATGAAAGCAGTGGCGGAGCTAGGCTCTAGGACTAGTGATGTCAATGAACTATGCCGCTTTGTACTTCTAGGGGCTGATGCATAAATTTCGAAAAATTAAAAGGAGCATTTAGAAAACCTGTGATGTCAAGCGACATCATAAACTATGAGCAGCTCCGCCACTGCATGAAAGCCTAAAGTGCACTATGACTATGCCAATTTGATCGAACGAGTGGTAGTACTTGTATCTATATCATGCCAGGTTCTGCTGGGCAGAGCCAGAGTTTACTCTGATGTGCATGCTATGTGGTAGGCGAGGTGCATTCTGACAAACTACATGATAAGAAACTCATCATGTTAAAAGTTCTTTTTTATCAATAATACACTAAAGGATGTTGGTGTCGAATATAAGAAATGCACGCAACAAAAAGTAACATGTCTTTTGTTTAACATTGTACCCATTGTTCAAATCTTTGTAGTTTGCATGGAAGAGTTGCCAATTCTGGAATGTTTACTCAAAATGTCTTTTAGCAAACAAATTACAAATAATACTTTATTTGGTCCCGTTTGGTATTGATAGTGGTTTGGTAAATTGAATCAGCAAACAGATAGTGACTTGGTCTGCTTATCAAAGCCTTTTAGAGTTTTTCGTTTGTACTATCATCTTTTCTTGTGGGGCACATCTCATTTGTTTCCTTATAGTTGCACTTTAGGAAGGTATACAAGATGAACGTACACTTGTTTGGCTTTATATACATGTCTGACTAGTTTGTCCTAACGAAAATCATGCAGGTCTGGGATGTCCTGAGCAACCAAGAGGCTGTTGACATAGTATCCTCATCCCCAAGCCGTTCAAAGGCGGCAAGGACTCTTGTCGAGGCAGCTAATCGTGAATGGAAAACCAAGTATCCCACATCCAGGACAGATGACTGCGCAGTCGTTTGCTTATATTTGGATGGCAAAATGGACCATGAGCGCGATTCAACCGCCTCCATGGATAACATCAGCATCGAGGACGGTTCAGTCGTGGATCCTAACGAAGCGCAGGATCAACAGGAGCCCACCTTAACTCGTAATTTCACAGTTAGGACAGTTCCGGGGAGTGCTCAAGAGAAGGCTCTGGCAGGTGTAGACGCCAAGATGTCCGGTGCAGCCGACGATCATAATTGGTCAGGCCTCGACGGAGTGACACGGGTGAACTCGCTCGTTCAGCTTCCCAGGTTCTCCGAGGAGAAGGCGATGGGTTGAGGATCCGCCGCACCATTCTACTAGTATTCTTACCCACCCCCTTGTTTTCCTTGTTGTTGCTGTTCTGGGTTTAGCTTAGTCGTCAGTTGTTCTAGAGAAAATTGTAGAAATGAAACAAAGCTCCTGATTTGATGTGGTGCTTCACTGCTTAGCAAGCCGTCCGACACTACGCTTAGAATTTGAGGTGCGGTTTTTAGCCCAACAAAACTGTATATATCTTCAGGTGTTGCTCAATCATTTAAGAAGATTGGAGGCGCTCCTGGAAGATTAAATCAAAGCATGCCTTTGTTTCAAATGTGCAGTTTTGCTGGGTTAAAACGAGCAACAGGTATGATCCTATACTGAGCACGCCAGGCCCAGGTATCTGGGATGATGTTGTCCGATGATCTGTAAATTCGCCACCGGCACTTGCTTTGTAGAGAGAAGATTGTGATGTTCAGACTTTTTTGTCTGTGTACCTTTTGTTGCCAGAAGGCAACGCGCTGTGTTGGGATACCAATTTGCTAGCCGTGTGTGCCTTCTTTTTTGCGCTTTTCTTGGACATGTTTTCTGTTTTTACTATCATGTCTACGAGGAACCCATGTCACCCTGATGCGAATATGATGACTCACTGATGAGTACATGACACGTTTTATATAAGGACGCACCTACTGCTCGAGTGCTCGGTCGATTGAGACCTAAGGTAGCGCTTGGTCGTCTCGCCGCTACCCTTTCTTCTCCCGCTTTGTTCCCAAGCCTGGCTGGCTGCCATCTTCCCCGCCTGTGGCCGGCGCGCTGCCGTGACGGCTCGTCGCCCCGCCCTGTGCTAGCGCTCGGTCGACTCGTCGCTACCCTTTCTTCTCCCGCTTTGTTGACCCCCACAGCCACCGCCGGCCTAGCTGGCTGCCATCTTCCCCGGCCGCGACGGGAACAAAGCGGCGAACCTTGCCCATGCCTATAAATCCGGCGATTCTCCGGCGTCTTTTCCAGCCACGACACCCCACACTCAAAGGTAAGTTCCTTGCCCGCGGTGGATACGGCTTGCTCCATCCCTCACCGTCGCCGTCGTTGATGAGGAGCTCTCCCCCCTCCTCGATTTGCAGGGCGAAGGATCGACCGAGCGGTAAGAAATTTCCCGGTTAATTAACCGAGAGCTAGCAAACACGTTTATATAAAATGTTCAATTATATGACCTTGGACACGAACGAAAAGATAGATAATAAGCAGCGAAGAATTTATAAAATGTGATGGTTCGAACCACCGAAGAATTCCTGTGCCCACGACACCACCATCTGCAGCATGCGAGCATGGGCCTCCGCGCTAACCATGACCTCAAAGCTTTCGCTGATTGAGCTATGTGAAATACTAGGGTTTGCACTTTGCAGCACCAACTCTGCGTTGGCAGGGCAAAGACCCTGCTGTTGTACCCTGTGGCGCCACGCAATAATTGTTGGGACGGTGGCCGGCCTGTCGCGGGAGTGGCGCACGGATGGAGTGGGCTGGAGCTGGACGATGGAGCCGAGTCGGCACTTCCATGATGGGAACCGGGCGTCGGCGAGGACAGGACAGGGCGACAGGCATTCCGGCAACGCGCCACCACCCACGCGCACCTGTCACTCGACGTGGATTCTGCATATCCCTTCTGTCGCTGACTGCTCGTGAGATACTGTGGCATCCAAACCTACAGTTCTCACTTCTCACACACACTGTTCACACTTCAAACGAGGTCGCTTATGGTTGGATCTGCCGGGGCGGAGACACGCTGATTTGACGATCAAAGCCCGTTTGAAATGGGAGAGGCGTTTTGGCTCCCGAGTTCATATGCTCCTATCATATTAAACGAAATTAAAAAATAGTATCCAAATTTTTTTGGTGACGAACATATACATGTTTTTTAAATACGTGCCAAGTTTCATGATGAAATGTCATGTGTGGTGCCCTGTGCAAAAATAACTAAATCAGTGCTCTAAAAAGTAGGTTTTTGAAATTGCATTTGGATCACTGATTTGTCTTTTTTGCGCAGCGCATACCCAATGTACATTGATATGTGTTCGCCTCCAATTTTTAAAAAATGTTTTACTACTTTTAAAATTTCGTTTAATATACCGGGAGCATATGAGCTCGAGAGCCAAAGTAAATTTGTGGTTTGAAATGCCGTAGTTTGAGCATCCACGCTCGCAGCAGGCAGAGGCTGGTAATTTCATGGTACTGCTCCCACTTTCCCAAGTCGCATCAACTTGGGAAAGACGTACTGCCACTGCATGGACAAGCAATGGCAATGGTCGTGTCCTGTCATAGAATCAAGGTGAATGAATTGAACTGTTGTTGTTTGCATCAACCAATTGGTGGCTTTAGACCGCGCCGACGTGGGAAGAAGCGTCGGTACGGATACAGGACAAAAGGATGCGGCACAATGTCGTCTTATACTCCCTCCGTAGGGGTCACGATGGGATTGGTCCGGGTCGGCCCGCTGGGTCACTGGCCCGACCCGAGATATCGAGGCCAATGGGCCACGTGGGCCGGCCTCGTTTTACATTTGGGTCAATGGAGCCGGCTCTGTCTGACCGGGTCGACCCAGGTTTCTTCACGCCCTAGTCGCCGGCCGCCCCCCCACCTCCTCCACGCCCTAGCCGCCGGCCCCCCCCCCCCCCCCCCCATGCCTTAATCGCCGCCGCTGGCCCTTCTAGCCACGCTTCCGGTTCATCTCCTGCCGCGCCTCCCTTTCTTGGTCTTGGTCGCCGTGAAGCTCACCGTCTCCGCTGCCATCAAGCTCGCCGTCCCCGTCTCCGTTGCCGTCCCCGTGGCAATCAACCTCGCCGTCCCCGTCGTGATCAAGGTCGCCCACTTATCTTCTTCATGTTTTATTCTCTACTTTATTGATGTTGAATGTTGCCGTCGTTTACTTGGATCGAGCTATGGTGGTGCCAGTAGCAAAATCGATTGAGGTCATGTACAGTAGAATTAGTTCCTGTATTGTCATTTTTCATCATGGTTCTTCACCATAAACTGCATGATCAGACCTGTCCTGTTTCTAAATATACTCTAAATAGTACCAGCTGGACTCGAATGTTGGAGTTTGTCTACTGCCCATAATCAGTAGAACTCAATTAACGATGTATATTTATTATGGCCTTACTTGTCTTTTTTGTGTAAGAAGTTTTCAATCGAATCTAGGTCTTGTTACACAACATCCTATGGCAGACATGAAACTGCACCCTGTAGTTATTTTAGCACCACTAGTTCTGCTACTGTAGGAATTCACAATATTTGTACCTTGTCAATCGAATCTAGGTCTTGTATGCAAGTGCATCTCAAACTCAATAGCTGCAAGCAAGTACAATATTTGTACCCATTTTATTGTTTGATCAATCTTAAAGTTTGGTTGATCTTTTCTCTTCCTAGAAAGCTAACTATATTCTGATATTGCTGTGTTAAATAAATGCAGATGATGAGGAACCTGAAACAACAAGTGGGATCAATGCACAGTAACCTTGAAAGTGATGAAAATGCTGATATGTTCGAGTTCAGATGTTTGCTAGTTGCTCAAGAACGAGCCCTTCGATGCTGGATCATGTTATCATTTCTTTGCTTGCTTGCTGCTTGTAACTTTGCTCTAAATCTTACTACTGTGGAGGAGGATTTCCGTGATGGATCGTGTTATCATTTTCTATCATTTACTGCTGTAAATTTCCTTGTCGAAATCGTGTTATCATTTTCTATCATTTACTGCTGTAAATTTCCTTGTTCGAAGTCTTTGTAAATAATTTCCGTAGCTGTAACAAGTCTGAAAAAAACATTTCACAGCCAGATTTTGGGCCGGCCCGAATTGCCCATTGGGCCAGTGAGGCCAAAGCCTTTTTTGGAATGGGTCGACCCGTGGCCCCTCAAATTGGCCTTGAGGCCATGGGGGCCAGGTCCAGGCCGGCCCATTCCCATCCTGACGTCAGGGTTATAAGTCTTCTACGTATCTCTAGGTCGTAAATTTGACCAACATAATATTATAAAAATTATATATTATTAGAAAAATTGAGATGTTATATTTATGATGGTATAATTTTGTATTATAAAATTTATATTATGTTGGTCAAATTTACGACCTAGGGATACGTAGAGGACCTATAAACCGGGACGGAGGGAGTATAAAGAGTCACCGGCCCCTCGGAAAAATATAAAGAGTCACCAATCTTCGGAAAACTCGTTGTTTATAATTCATCATCTCGAACGAACTCCTCCAAAAACACTATGGGAAAATATGAAGAGAGTGAACCTTTTGGTTGGGATCACCCTCCCATAAATTTCAAGGATTTTTTGGAAGTTGCTTTATAAAATCCGTGGACCGGTTCAAATCAGCTAGTCTGGACAGTTTTATGGTGCTTTGGACCATAAATGATTTGGTGTTCAACCAAAAAATGTGTCCGTCTCCGCTTACTAATATTTTAAAACTAAATCAAATATTTCACAGTGAATGGTGTTGTTGTCGAGAAGGCGTAGGAAAACCTGGAGCGCAATGCTGGATAAGTTGAAGCTCGCGGCTAGAATATTCCAACTGATCGTGTCGATTCGCAGTTAACTGAATAGGGTGTGTGTTTAACGTGCGAGTGCTTTTGCAAATTAGACTAGCTCTGGTGTTTGCCACAGCTCCGCCGAGAACTTGTAATGAATTTGTCGCTTTGGACGTTTGGTGTTTTTCTTTCCTTTCCGTAGTTTGTTTCATTGTGTTGGTTTCTTCTGTCTGTACATTATGCTTTCTATAAAATCAGGACTCTCGAGCCTTTTCTCTAAAAAATATATGAAGAGAGTAGTGTGTATAATATTTTGCTAAAACCCAATTGAGTACGTAAAAAATGAAATGGTGCAACATTGATGATTATTGTCTTTTTGGTAACTCGTATGAGAAAACCTGACAAGGGAAAAACCCCATAAGAGAGTTTATAGAAAAATAAATATGTCTTGTATTTTTTTTAATCAATTGGTTGGGTAAAACAGACGACGTCTGATCTTTGAAATTGATAATTTCTCCCAAAAGAACCCTATATGAAAACTGTGACGAGAGTAGTACTTATATGTTGTTAAAGATAAGAAGAAAATTATATGTTGTATCTAATTGAGTTTGTATATAATGAATTTGGGCTCACGTTTGTACGTGGTTGGAGAGTAAGATACAAAAATAATCTTTTCTCTTTAATTACAGTACCAGCAATTTTACAGAATCTGAGACGGGAAGGACTCGGCTGTGTACATCTTAATTATGCAGAGTACGGGTGTAATGCTTGAACTTTTAACTAATAAAATGTCCTGTATATAAAAAACAAAATACAGGAAGCACTAAAGACGACGGAATGATCAAATCTCGAAAATGACACGCGCGGTTTATAGTTCTCCTTGCTTGTAGGCTTGTACAACAGAACGACGAGTACTTATATGTTCTAAGTGGCCCTTTGGTAAATTTGGCCACTAATGGTACCTTAGAAACTTTCAACTAGATCTGATTCCTCCCTAAAACATATGTTACGGCCCTAACTTAGCCAAAAACAGCTAAGTCATCCGAAAAGCCATATCAAATGATATATCTGAATTTTTGAGGCTCTCACATTGCTAAAATGTTAGTTTTCTTAAAATACGTATAGGGTATGAGTTGGAAATAGATTAGGACTCATATAACATCTTGTACTCCAAGTCTATCCACGTCCTCGTACCACTATATATATCCCTACGAGGGTAATATCAATATAACAACAAATATTAGGGATTCAATATTTTCTGGACGCGTCTAGTCAACAATTGTTTGTCCGAAAGCGTGTTTTTGGTGGCCGATGAAAAGGGATAGTTGATTCCCTCCCGCCCTGGAAAGGACATCCTTTTCACCCCTAGTCCCCACCCACATGATCGTAACCACTCACACCCACGTACCTAGCCAACACACACCCACGTGACATGCATTAAACTACATGTGTTTTTCTAGAAAGATATAACTTTCAAACCGTGTGTCAGAATTACGATCCGTTTTCACTTTTGATATCCTAGCGACGAGATCTTCAAAACTAGATCACATTTGCATATGTTTTGACGGATATTGTTAAGAAGCAACATTGGTGCTCGACACAACAATTTTGTTGCTCGACGAAGCAACTTTGGCGCGTCGCGGAAAAACTAAATTCACAACAACGGTAGGCAACTTCGTAACCGCGGTAGGCGGCTTCACAACAATAAAAGCAACTTAACATTTTGGCTCCTTCACAACAAGAGGTACGAAAACTTCATAACAGCAGGTAAGCAACTTATCAAAAATGGTATGCAACTTCAAAAGTGCGTGTATGCTACTTTGCAACAATAGTATACAACTTCACAGGAACGGGTATGCTACTCTGAATCAACAGTATGCAACTTCACTACAGCGCGGGGGGGGGGGGGGGGGGGGGGGTGTTATTTTGTGGTGATCCAAATTCGTTTATACTGATGAAGGCCAACTTGTGACGAAGGAGAGAGGAGCGTCCCGGAGCCGCCGGTTGGGATAAGTCGCATTGTGTAAATCCCCGGCGTTTGTAACCTCACCCCGATATAGTGAAGTGTTGCTGGCTGGCGCCCGTGGTTTTTTTCTTCTCCTTTGTTTGGAGAGGTTTTCCACGTTAAAATCTCGTGTCCCCTTTGGTTTGATCGTTCCGCTCTTCGTCGTTTCTTTGCTATCGTTTATAACAGGGGGGGGGGGGGGGGGGCAGGATAAGGATTCAGTAAGAAGGATAGTCTACTTATGAAAATGTCATCCTCTCTTTCCTCAGTAATGAGTCACTAGATACCCCGACTTTTTTATTTTAGTTCAATTCTTACTGCGCAAGAGTCCAAAGTGCACCTTCCAACTCCCTAACTACGTCTTCCATGAAGTTCGGGAGACCCCTCACGTGCGCTGCCCGCAACTTTGCAATAACCATACGCAATTTCACAACAGGGGGTATGCAACTTTAAGTCGGGACAAGCAAATTTGCACACAAAGTTATTGTTGAACGTGTTGAAGTTGCTGCTAAAAATTAACCAAGAGTGTGGTCAAAGGTGTTGAATTTGTGGATGAAGCAAATATGTAGTATCGGGTAGTGTTAAAGTTGCACTAGATTGTGTTGAAGTTACTAATACAGAAAGTAAAGGTGGTGCATACGAATATGATAGTTGATGTCTACTACGCGCTTCTATTCTTGTAGACAGTGTTGAGCCTCCAAGTGCAGAGGTTTGTAGGACATCAGCAATTTTCTCATAAGTGAGTAACCCAAGAAACGGTACAAGACGAACAGTTTCAGTCCGCCCCGTGTGTGGCGGTTCGTGTGCCTAGGCGACTGTGAGGCGATCGTCCCCAGCCGCCTCCCTTTCTAGTTTTCCGGCGAATCCTTGAGTTGAAGCCTTTAATTCCGGTGATCTCTGGCCTATTCCCGTGATTGATCGCATCGTCTTTCCAGGCTTTCCCTAACCTTCCCAATCCCGTCCACCTCTCAGCCTTTCGCATGTCTAGGGATCGCGATCGTAATACACATAAAGCCCTGGGTTTTCGTCTGGTTTCTCTTGTGCTCGCGTGATCTTGAAGTTTTGTGGAAAGTTTTGATGAAAGAATTGAAACTGTCGGAGGCGGAAAGGCAGGGTGTGAAGGCTGGATGAATGGGATCGGGGAAGTTCAGGGTTGTGGAACTGCAAGCAATCGCCGAACTGATGTGCCAGAAGGGAAGAGGGGACGAAGATATGACGGAAGGTACGGCACAAAATTCAGAGATATCGGCCGGGCGACAGGAGCCGTCCCGCCGGACGCAATGAAACTCGCAGGTTGGAATGGTCGGGGCCTTGGGAATGGCCCGGCTGTTCGAGGCCTCTTGGATTTCAAGAGGACGGAGGATCCCGACGTGCTGTTTCTATCGGAAACGAAACTGTACGAGAAGGAGCTTGATAGGTTTTGGTGGATGCTAGAGATGCCTCATATGTGCTCAAAAGACCCGGATGGGAGAAGTAGAGGAATTGCCCTCTTTTGGAAGAGGGATATAAACGTGTCGCTGCGGTCTGTGGGAAGAGGACATATCGATGTTGATATTACAGGTGAAGATGATGTGGTGTGGAGGTTTACGGGAGTATATGGTGAATCACAAGCGGATAGGAAATGTGAGACTTGGAGGGTGCTTCGAACTCTGAAGCAACAACATCAGAAGGGTAGGACGTGGCTGTGTCTAGGAGACTTTAATGAAATTATGTCCAATTCTGAGAAGAAAGGTGGGGTGGCTCGACCCCAGAGCTGCATGGATGGGTTCTGGGTTGCACTACAGGTCTGTGAATTGGGAGATCTTGGTTTCGAAGGTGACTTGTTTACATGGAGAAATCACAGCCGTGAGCTGAAATCAAATATATGTGAGCGGTTGGACAGAGCTACAGCGTCACAGGAGTGGTGTGACTTGTTCCCAACATTTAAAGTGGTACATAGTGCGCCTCGGCACTCAGATCATAGGCCAGTGTGGTTTTAACGAAGGGGCAGGAAGGGAGCAGAGGCCGGCAGGGGGCGCGGCTGTTCCGCTTTGAGACCAGGTGGATGGAGGAGGAGGGGGTGGAATGAAGTTGTGAAGGAGGCGTGGGAGGAGAGCTGGAGAGGAGGGGGACAAGATGTTGCTCATGCTTTGCGCTCCGTGGCCGGAATCCTTACAACATGGGATGCTAATGTCATTGGTGATCTGAATAAGAGAATAAAGGATGCGAAGAAAGAACTGGACATATGTGATAGAAACAGAAGATAGGAGAGATTGACCACACGATGGTGGGTTCCATGTTTCTCATTATATAGACAAGTTTACAGATGAGTATGGAAACAATCAACCCTAAAACCCTAACCATAATGGCCCGATTATACAAGATATCGGGCTCCAAATATGGTTGAGTATATCCGCATATTTGGTATATACGGATTGCCTAACATCCCCCCGCAGTCGCAACGGGAGATTCTCGGACGCTGAGACTGGATCGGAAGTCCAAGAATAATGGTGATGGAAGGCCTTTGGTGAAGATGTCCGCGAATTGCCTTGACGAAGGCACATGAAGAACTCGGATTTGGCCAAGCGCCACACGATCTCGAACGAAATGAAGATCGATCTCAATGTGTTTGGTGCGTTGGTGCTGAACCGGGTTTGTGGACATGTAAACCGCACTGACATTGTCACAGAAGACAACTGTGGCGGTAGGGAGGGGGCGATGAAGCTCTTGGAGGAGTTGTCGGAGCCAGCTAGCTTCTGCGACGGCATTGGCAACTGCTCGGTACTCAGCTTCGGCACTGGAGCGAGACACAGTATGTTGTCGCTTGGAGGACCAGGAGATGAGATTGTCACCGAGGAAGACACAATACCCGGATGTAGAACGGCGCGTGTCGGGGCAGCCAGCCCAGTCGGCATCGGTGTAAACCACAAGACGATCAGCGGGGGACCGAGTCAGCTGGAGTCCATGGTGTGTAGTACCCTTGACTTAGCGTAGGACACGCTTGATCAATGACAGGTGTTGCTCGCGAGGATCATGCATATGAAGGCAGATCTGCTGCACCGCGTAGGCGATGTCTGGGCGAGTGAACGTCAGGTACTGGAGAGCGCCAGCGAGACTACGGTATTCCGAAGGATCAGCGACCGGGGGTCCTGCTGCAGCGGCCATCTTAGGAGCAGTGTCCACAGGTGTGGATGCAGGGTGACAATCGCTCATACCAGCACGCTCGAGGATCTCGAGAGCGTACTGAGTCTGGGAGAGGAACATCCCCGCGGAATCACGTCGAACGGCGAGGCCGAGGAAGTGATGAAGCTCACCCAAGTCAGTCATGGCGAACTCAGCGCTAAGGACGGTGATGATGCGCTCGAGCAGAGTCGGGGACGAGGCCGTGAGGATGATGTCGTCGACGTACAGGAGTAGGTATGCCGTGCCGAAGGAGCCGTGAAGGATGAAGAGCGACGTGTCAGACTTGGAGCAGACGAAGCCGAAGGAGGTGACGAAGGTGGCGAAGCGATGGTACCATGCTCGAGGGGCTTGCTTCAAGCCGTAGAGAGCACGGTTAAGACGACACACGTGGTCGGGGAGCGCAGCGTCGACGAACCCTGTCGGCTGATGGCAGAAAACCACCTCGGAGAGCTTCCCATGGAGGAAAGCATTCTTGACGTCAAGTTGGCGAATCTTCCAGTTGGAGGAGAGGGCGACGGAGAGGATGGCACGGATAGTGGCGGGTTTAACCACCGGGCTAAACGTCTCGTCGAAGTCGATGCCGTGTTCCTGGGAGAATCCGCGGAGAACCCAACGCGCTTTGTACCGGTCGAGAGTGCCGTCGGGCTTGAACTTGTGACGGAAGACCCATTTGCCGGAGACGACGTTGGCGTTGGCGGGAGGAGCAACGAGGGTCCACGTGTCGTTGGCGAGAAGAGCTCCGTACTCATCTGTCATTGGCAAGCCAGTTCGGGTCTTTGAGAGCCCCACGAACAGACTTGGGAACCGGTGATGGAGCCGCGACAGTGGCGACATGGAGGTTGAGGCGCTCGCGGGGAGCGATGATCTTGCCAGCGCGACGACGCGTCACCATGTGGTGTCGAACAACCACGGGCGATGGAGGCGAGCCAGGCGGTGAGGCAGCGGTGTCGGAGACGGCATCGTCGGAGGCAGCATCTGAAGCTGCGGCAGATGGGCCGCGATCCGGTGAGGCCGAGGCGGGAGAGGCCGGGGCAGACGAGGCCGGCGTAGACGAGACCCGATGGGCCAGCCCAGGCGAAGCCCGATGGGCGGTGAGTGGACCGGCATGCGCGAGGGTGGTGTAGGCGCGACCGGTGTCCGTGGCGCTGAGGGAGCTGGCGTGGGCGAGGCCCGATGGGCCGGCGAGCGTGAAGTCGAGCCCGGAGCGGAGACAGTCCGCGAGCCGTGGCGTGGGCCAGGAGGCGGCGGCGGTCCAGCAGATGGGCGCAGTCCAGCCTGCATGGGCGGCACGGAGCCCGAGTCGAAGACGTCGATCGCAGCTTCGTCGAGAGGCGAGGAAGAGTCGTGCTGCTGCATGTTAGACAGGGAAAAACCAGGAGAAAACGGGAACCGAGTTTCGTCAAAAATCACGTGTCTAGAGATGATGATGCGACGGGTCTCGAGGTTCATGCAGCGATAGCCGCGATGGTTGGAGGGATAACCGAGAAAAACGCAAGCGACCGAGCGGTGTGAGAGTTTGTGAGGCATAGTGGATGCAAGGTTGGGGTAGCATAAACAACCGAAGGTGCGGAGGAGGGTGTAGTCTGGTTGTTTGCTAAAGAGAGCGAAGAAAGGGGAGGGGGCCGTGAGGGCTTTGGTGGGTAATCTATTTAGGAGATAGGTGGATGTGTGGAGGGCTTCGACCCAAAAGGTGGATGGCATGCTGGCTTGAAAAAGCAAGGTGCGTATGATGTCATTGATAGTTCTAAGAATACGTTCAGCTTTACCATTTTGTGGAGACGTGTATGGACAGGAGAAACGAAGGAGGATCCCGTGTTGGAGAGAAAGGTCCTGGAGAGCGCGATTGTCAAATTCGCGGCCGTTGTCGCACTGTATCGCTTGGAGAGGGAGGGAGAACTGTGTAGCGACATAAGCACGAAAATTAGACAGTTGAGCAAAAGCTTCAGATTTTTGCGCAAGGGATACGTCCATACATAATGCGTGAAATCATCCAAAATGACGAGATAATATTTGTAACCAGAAACACTTTCAATGGGCGATGTCCACAAATCACAATGAACTAACTCAAACGGTCGATGAGTACTAGTGGTAGAAGTAAAAAATGGTAGACGAACATGGCGGCCAAGTTGGCAAGCATGGCATAAACTAGGGTCCTTGTGCACTTTATTTAGTGGTAGCGAAGATGAAGAGACGAGGCGCCGGAATGCGTCGTGACCGGGGTGGCCGAGGCGCCGGTGCCAAAGGTTGGAGTCGGGGTGGTGAGAGCGTGCGGCAAGGTAGTAAGCGGATAGAGGTCGCCCGAGCTACTGCACCGGAGAATCACGCTCCCTGACCTGAGATCCTTCACAGAAAAGCCCCAGGTCAAATTCAACAGAACATGAATTGTCAGTGGTAAATTGACGAACAGAGATTAAATTTTTAACAATACGGGGAGTGACAAGGACATCACGAAGAGTTAGACAAGGAGAAGTTGGAAGCTGAACATGTCCAGAATGCGTGACGGGGATGGGTGAACCATTACCGACGATGACATGTCGATGTGGAGGAGTAGAGGAGAGGGAGGTGAGATTACCGGCGTCCGAAGACATGTGAGCGGAGGCTCCGGTGTCCATGTGCCACTCCTGCGGTGCTTGGAGGCTCATGGTGTTGAAGTAGCTCGCGAGGGCGGAGGGGTCCATGTCGGTGCCGAGGACGAGCCGTAGGTAGGGTAGCCGGGGTAGGAGTACGTCGCCTGTGGCGACGGAGGCGGGGCGGGCATGGCCATGTAGCCCTGGGCAGGAGGGCGATGCAGAGGAGCCGGGGAACGAGGCACCGGGGTTGCCGTACCCGGGCGCCATGACCCGACATCGGGTACATGTGGATGGCGCCGGTCCAGGGGTTCTGCATGGTGGGGAAGACGCCGGGGCGCCACCGCCCCAGGTCTTCTTCTTCTTGCCCTTGTAGCGGCCGTTGCCGTAGGCGGCGGGGGCACCCGATGGTGCTGGAGCGCCGAAGCCGGTGTGGTGGCCGGGGTTGGGTGATGGAGGTGCAGATCCCCCACGAGGCACGCCGGCGGCAGGAGCAGAGTAGAAGACCGCGGGTGCCGTGGAGCTCGGAGATGACGGCTTAAGCTCCTGGAGAAGAAGCATGTTGCGAAATTCAAGAAAAGTGGGGAACGGCTTGATGAGGGGCGCGAGGTTGCCGATGTCGCGGTAGTGGTCGTGGAGTCCCTTGATGGTGTTCCACACCAGGCATCGTCGGAGACCGGGGCGTCGACGTCGGCGAGGGCGTCGGCGACGGATTTCTGCTCGAGGCAGTAGGCCGTGACGGTCTTGTCGCCTTGGGTGATGTTGCGGAACTTCTGC